>CM055127.1:362872987-364072987 GCA_029206835.1 Rana muscosa
TTTTCACATTAGCTGACAGAATTTAAAATAAAATTAAGCACTATAGGTGCAATACAGAATAGCTGTCAGCGGGTGGCACTGCAGTTCAGGTGATTTCAGGGAAGAAGGCGGACCCCCCCCAAGGCCCTCCTGAAGACAGCAAAATACAACAGAAAGGCAACCATCGGATCAAACAAGGGAGGGAGGAGGGAAAAGAAGAAAGGAAGTCTGTGTGCAATTGTGCATGTCAATCATGTCACAGTCACCACGCTCTCCACCCCCCGCCCCGCTCTCTGCCCCCTCTCCACCCGCGCTCTCATAGTATCCTATCTAGGGCTCTGGGAGCATTTGAGCAGCAGAAAGGCAAGGCAATTGGATCAGATTAATTTTACTTACCCGCCTGAAGACTCGCTCTGTTCTCTGCTCTGGTCTACGCCACGCTCTCCGCCTTGGTCTCCGCCCCCCGCCGCACACTCTCCGCCCCGCTCTCCGCCCTGGTCTCCGCCCCCCGCCCTGCTCCCCCCCCCTTTCTGCATCCGCTCTGAAAAAAAAAAAAAAAAAAAAAAAAGTATCGGACTGGGCATCGGGAGCATTTGCGCGAGTACAAGTACTCGCGCAAATGCTTGGTATCGGGACAACCCTAGTTCAAACAAATACAAAAAATTGCTGACAGGGAAGAACTTTTACATCAAGCAAAAAAGACACCCCCTCCAAGTAAAAAGGGAAAAATTTGGGGTCGTGCTGGCAACACTTTAAAATGACAGGAGACTATGCCAAACACCAAAATGAATCTATCAGGCATACATCCCTGGCTGGAGGGCGAGCGAGCAGGCAGGTACCCCTAGCGCGCCCCCCCCCCATCACACAGAGGAAACTCCAGAACCCTACTTTTTCCCCTAGCCCCCCTCCTCCAGTCAAATCCCCCCTCCCAATTATTCTTCTCAAGCAATCTCACTAAAGCCACAATCACAAATAAAATATTTATCCTGTTAACTCATAAAGCAATTTTTTACATTTAGCATCCCATTTCTTTGCTACAGGTAGATATCAAGATCTTGGCCAAGGTCCTTGCCCTCCGCCTCAACCAGGTTATTTTAGATTTGATTCATGCAGGCTTTATGCCAAGCAACAATACTTCATTCAATTTAACCACTTCAATACAGGGCTTTTTATATCACTTCCATACCGGGCCTATTCTGGCACTTCTCTCCTACATGTACAAATCATCATTCTTTTGCTCGAAAATTACTCAGAACACCCAAACATTATATATGTTTTTTTAGCAGACACCCTAGGGAATAAAATGACGGTCGTTGCATGAGGTGGTTTCATGAATTAAAAAAAAAAAAACAAAAAACAGTAAAGTTGGCCCAATTTTTTTGTAAAATATGAAAGATGATGTTACGCCGAGTAAATAGATACCCAACATGTCACGCTTTATAATTGCGCACACTCATGGAATGGCGCCAAACTTTGGTACTTAAAAATCTCCATAGGCGACGCTTTGAAAAATTTTACAGGTTAGAGTTACAGAGGAGGTCTAGTGCTAGAATTGTTGCATGCGCTATAACGCACGCGGCGATTCCTCACATATGTGCTTTGAACGGCGTTTACATATGTGGGCGGGACTTACGTGTGCGTTCACTTCTGAGCGCAAGCTATTGGGGACAGGGGCGTTTTAAATTTTTATTTTACTTAATTTTTTTTATTTTTACATTTATTTTTTTTGATCACTTTTATTCCTATTACAAGGAATGTTTACATTCCTTGTAATAGGAATGGTGCGTCAGGTCCTCTTTATGGAGAGATGCAGGGTCAATAAGACCCCACATCTCTCCTCCAGGCTGCAAAGCATGAGTTTGGGAAAAATAAATCACGATCTCATGCTTTCAGCCGCAATCGCGGCTTTGTTTACCTTTGGGAACCCGGGCGTGACATCATCACATCGCGCCCGGGCCTCCGACGGTCAAAGAGATGACTGGTGACCATATGGTCACCAGTCATCTCTATGCTCGTCATGTGACCACCGGGGCCGGACGATTCTTTCTCCGGGCCCCCGATGGCATGGGAGAGCCCGGAGAAGCACCATATGGCGGCGGGAGGGGGGGGATGTCCCCTCCCGCCGCCTATAAGAATGATCAAACGCCGCTATAATCGTTCTTATGGTGCGCAGAATCGCCAGCAGAAGAGAAGGATATCTGAATGATGCCTCTAGCTGCAGGCATCATTCAGATATGCCCCCACAAACCCAGGACGTCATATGACGTCCACCAGGAGGGAGAGAGGGTTCCTGCCGGTGTCATTTTACAATGACCCGGTATGGAAGTGGTTAAGGAAACTATACATTAATCTGCAAGCTTTGCATGACAACACCAGTTCACGGGCGGTGGTGGTGACTTTGGACACAGCCAAAGCATTCGATTCGGTGGAATGGAGGCATCTTTGGAAATGCCTAGGGTATTATTAAAAACGGATCCAACTACTATGCCAGACTCCAACAGTTAAAGTGGTTGTATAGTAATTTTTTTTTTACTTTTACCTACAGGTAAGCCTATAATAAGGCTTACCTGTAGGTAAAAAAAAAAAAAAAAAAAAATATTCACCTAAACCTTTACGGTTTAGGAGATATCCCCCTTGCAATGAGCCGCTGACTGTCAGCGGCGCACACGGGATTCTTGGCTTAAGGCCCGGCAGACGACGGACCTTGGCGGAAAGAAGTGTCCCGCGCGCATGCACGGGAGTGACGACATCGCGGCTCCAGCCACTCACAGCGCTGGAGCCGCGATACCGGGAAGACACGACGAGGCAACATGTCGGCTACCTCTGTGTGGACCAGGTGAGTGACAGACACCTAGTTCTAAGGCAAGTCTTTCATAATGAGCTAGTATGCGGTGCATACTAGCTTATTATGCCTTACAGGGGTAAAAAAAAAAAAAAAAAATTGTGTCAGCGGGTATACAACTGCTTTAAGGTAGTAGCCAATGGATGTCAGTCTACAGCATTTAGATTAACTAGAGGAACGAGACAAGGATGCCCAATATCCCCACTAATATATGCCCTAGCAGCTGAACCTTTAGCCATATCTATCCGGGGTAATTCAGAAATTCGAGAGCTATGCTCTGGTTCTGACAGAAAAAAATTTAAAATCAGTATGTATGTGGACACCTTGTCGTACTTGCCCGTTTCGGACCCCTCTCTCCAAATCGCACTACAGACAATAGAACAATTTGGATTGTTTTCTGTGCATAACATTGGGAGAAATCTCAAATCTTGCCCATCGATAGTTTCCCACCATCTAGGATGCAAGCCAGCCTCCCACTACAGCGAGTAAGCACCAATATCTAGGTGTCAGTATCTCCAGGTCCCCGGCTGATTACATCTCTTTAAATATAGAACCTCTTTTTACCCTACTTAAAGACAAAACATGGGCTAGTCTACCCCTGGGTGTATGAGGTTGCATTAACCTAATAAAATGGTGCTACTACCTAAAATATTGTATATTTTATGGCATACCCCAGGATATTTACTGAAATATTTTAAATCCATTGAAGCTTTGCTCAAACCCTTTGTTTGGGGGACCAACAGACACAAGCTTACCTGCCGCATTCTTAAGACTCCCACGGATCTAGGAGGCACAGCCCTTCCAACTTCAATTTCTACTATATTGCCTCTCAACTATCTCAAGCGTACCACATTAAGGCCGAAACAACTAATCGATTAATTCGACAACTAATCGATTATGAAATTAATCGATTACCATTTTCATAATCGATTAATCGGCCGTAACATAATGGGGTTAAAAACAACTAAAATTAGCCCTTTATAGTATAAAAAGAGCAAATCGATACTGTAAATATTACTTTCACTGTCCCACAGTAAAAAATGAACCCCTTACAATAGCGATTATTTGCTCTTTTTGTACTCATTTTAGTTTTAACCCCATTATGTTACTAAACATCTCAGGCCTGGACCACACCTCTGTTTTCTTTGGTGCTTTTTGCAGAAACACACTACAGTTCATTTACATGGTTTCCTATGGGACACGTTCACATACGTGATTTTTTTTCAGCTGCTGCGTATTTGGAAAGGACAAGGACTTTTTTTTAACGCAAAACGGTGCCATTTTGTTTTTTTGGTTCAATATACTTTAATGGAAAAGCTGCAGAAAAGCATGTAGTGCGTTTGTGCGGCAATTTGTGTTTTTTAATCGCCCAAACAACAAATTGGCCAAAAAAAATTAAAAATGCAAATGGCAGCAAAATTACCTTTTTTAAAGGTTATTAACCAATTAATCGAAACAATAAATCGGCCAACTAATCGATATGAAAATAATCGTTAGTTGCAGCCCTATACCACATAGACAAAAACGGACAGAGAAATGTTCAATGTACTGTTATGCTCAAGGTGGGTGGGGCAGACAGCGGATCCAATATATGCTATTGCAGTGGGTTCTTGAGGAGCTGGATCTGAGGGGGACAGCAAGACTCTACTGTATTACTATAGACGAATATGGGACCTCGCCTCTCACAAATTAGAGAGAGATACCCCAGTTCAATGACTTTACTCCCTGTGGCACAATAGGTTACTTTCTGAATTTCTACAGATTCCCAACACCGAGATCTGGAAAGGGGATATATTAACTACACAATCTAATCTCTAAAAGGAAATCTGAAGACGTTTGATACCCTTCGCAAAGAATACCTGCTCTCAAACCTTATTTTCTTTCGATTTCTACAAATCCGACATGCCCTACAATCCCAATTTTCCCAGTCTCTAGCACAACCTACAGGAGTAGGTTGTGGGAGAGACTTGGAAAATTGGGATTGTCTAATGTTATTTTGGCAGTGGTCAAAAGCACAGACACTAATATCTACCTCTTACAGTATGCTCATCACTCCCTCCTTCACTAAATTAGCATATGATATTAAACCACGCTGGGAGGTGGGTACCCTGGAAGAGGAAGAATGGAGTGAAGCTCTTGACACCTGTAAAAGCCGTATCACCTAAACTGACAGATTATGATTTGAGACAATTTTTCATCGAGCATATCTCACCCTGAGGGTGGCTAGATTCAGGAGAGGACAGTCCAACTGCATGTGTCGTCAATTTTTTTCACCTAATCTGGGCTTGCCCAATGATAAAAATATTCTGGAAATAAGTGGTAGACTTCTTACACGAAACCATGGGCTCTCCCCTTACCCTAGATCCAAAACTATGCCTTTTGGAGATATTCCCCGATTTGGAAATTGATAAAAAAATAAATAAAAAATAATTCCTCCACGACACATTCTCTGCCAGGAAAATTGCCAGGCAGTGGATGAGACTTTTACCTCCCAAAATTTATTGACTGGAACATGGATGCAAATACACTACCCTACAAGAAAATTCTGTATATAAAAATAGAGGGTGCCCAGCCAAGTACAACAAAATCTGGGACCGCTGGCTGCAGGAATCCAAAACTTGCACGTAGGCACCATCACTACCCTTATATAAGGTCGTCTCCTAATCACAAGTGGACCATGTACCCATCTTAACATGGAAAGCAACAGGTATAACCCAATAATTGTGTTACTCTTGCACTATGAATACGCTTTGATTAGATTGTAAGCTCTAACGAGCAGGGCCCGCTGATCCCTCCTGTAGTGAATTGTATTGCAACTGTACGGTCTTCCCTGATGTTGTAAAGCGCTGCGCAAACTGTTGGCACTATATAAATCCTACATAATAATAATTTTGTTATGTGTACAAGATACAAATTCTAATTTTTCCCCATACGATAAAATGTATTGCCTCTGTAACATGTAAGAATATTTTGTATATGCAAAATTGTTTAAAAACCTTTTAACCACTTCGATACAGGGCACTTGGACACCTTCCTGCCCAGACCAATTTTTAGCGCTGTTGCACTTTGAATGACAATTGCGCAGTCATGCTACACTGTACCCAAACTAAATTTTTATAATTTTGTTCCCACAAATAGAGCTTTTTGGTGGTATTTGATCACCTCTGGTATTTTTATTTTCTGCTTAAAAAAAAAAAAAAAAAAGTTTTGTTTCAGTTACAAAACGTTGTAAATAAATAAGTTTTCTCCTTCACCGATGGGGCTGCACTTACGGGCATCGATGAGGTGGCACTGATAGTGCCCATCCGTGCCGCCTGATGGGCAGCACGGATGTAATGTATTTTAATGATGGATGCCAATCAGTGCCAAATAATAATGCCTGCCAATCAGTGATGCCCATTGTGGGCACTGATAGGCATCCATTAGGGGCACAGATTGGCATCCCTGGTGGTCTAGGGTGGCATACCTGGTGGTCCAGTGTGTGATCAGCACAAACCCCCCCCCTGTCAGATGAGCAGCCGATCGGCTCTCCTCTACTCGCGTCTGACAGACATGAGAGAAAAAACCGATCACCAGCTCTGCTTGTTTACATCGTAATCAGCCGTGTTCGGACACAACTGATCACGTGGTAAAGAGTCTCCGTCAGAGAATCTTTACCTAGATCGGTGTTGCGGGGTGTCAGACTGACATCCCGCAACAACGATCGCCGCGATGCGCACCCCCGGGGGGCGCGCAGAGGCTTGTTATCCTGCCGACGTCATATGACGTCCGGTCAGGATATTGAAACCATTTTGCCGCCGTCATTTTGCTATAAGGCGGGCGGCAAGTGGTTACACATCAAAAAAGTAGGTGGTACTAAAGGCAAAAATCAAAACTGCCTTATATGATTATTATACAGGATTTATATAGCTCCAACAGTTTGCACAGCTCTTTACAACTCGAGGGTAGACAGTACAAATACAATACACTTTAATACAGTAGGGCCCTGCTCCTTAGAGCTTACAATCTAAGAGAGGCAATAGCTGTGGGGGGCAATGTGCTGATGGAGAAAGTAAATGTGGGGGCCAGATAGGCTGAAGAGATGAATTTTCAGGGATCGTCTGAAAGTGGACAAAGTAGGAGAAAGGTCGGACAGATTGGGGTAGAGCATTCCAGACAATGGGGAGAGGTTCTGGAGAAGTCCTGGAGGCGAGCATGGGATGAGGTGACAAGGGAGTTAGAGAGCAGATCTTGGGAGGAGCGAAGAGAATGATTAGCTTGGTATTTTGAGATTAGGTTCGTGATGTAGCTGAGGGGCAGGTTGTGGATGGCTTTGTAAGTTATTGTTAGGATCTTGAAATTCATTGGTAGAGTGGCAGCCAATGGAGGGATTGGCAGAAGGGTATGGCAGACGCTGAGCGGTTTGTGAGGTGAGGTCTGACAGCAGGGTTAATGGACTGAAGTGGGGATAGCCCATTTAGGATGTAAGTCAATGAGGAGGGAGTTGCAGTAGTCGAGGCGAGAGATGACCAGGGAGTGGATTAGAAGCTTTGTGGTGAAATTGGTTAGGAAGGGGCGTATCTTGGAGATGTTGGAGGTTGAGGTGGCAAATTTTGGATAGCGATAGGATGTGGGGGTGAAAAGGTTAGTTCAGGATTGCACCTAGGACCTTGGCGTGGGGGGACAAGTGGGTAGTTGTGCCGTTAATATTGACAGAGAAATCAGGGGAAGTGGCACCTGGGAGAGGAAATATCATGAGCTCAGTTTTGGATAGGTTGAGTTTGAGGAAGTGATGCGACATCCAGGCTGATATGTCTGCTAGTAAGGTGGTGATGCATGAGGAGACAGATGGAGAGAGCAGGGGGGTGGAAAGATAGATTTGGGTGTCAGCAGCGTAGAGATGACATTGAAAGCCATGGGGAGGTAATCAACTGACCCAGGGAGGTTGTGTAGATTGAGGGAAAAAATAAAACACACAAAGTTGACTTTTTTTTTTCTTACACACATACTGCCACCGGTGTCCCTGATCACCGCCACACCAATTATAGTATGATGCTGTACTGCACTGGTGTAAAAAAAACAAAAAAAAACAAACACACCCTCGCCATGCCTCTTACTAAATACCTTGGACGGTCTACTTTCCAAAAAGGGTAATTTAAACTGTTCTGATATTTTCAGGTAAAGGAGATACCCCTCCTGAGTATGGCCATTCCACATGTGTGGGACTTTTTACACAGCCTTGCCACAGAGAGGCCCAACATACAAGTAGCATCGTCAGGCGTTCTAAAGGCATAAATTACACATTTTTGTTTTAAATAATAAATTACATCGTGGTGCATATCAACTACCTAAAATCATAAAAGAAATAAAAATGCAGGAAGACACTACCTCTGTAAAGACCTGTTCATCACCCAACACTGGATCTTGATCAGTACATTCAGCTGGGATTAGCGTGTCCTCCTCCGGCGGAATGTCATTCTTGTGTACAACCTCACCCTTCCTCTTCTGCGTCTTTTTCTGCGTTTTTGAGCTTTGCCCTTTTGCTTTGTGCTGTCTGAAGCGAGCAAGCTGCATATGAAAGTGAAGGACAAGTAAAGAGACAGGTAAGTGAGAAACAGGTAACAGGGCCACAAAACAGGCAAAGTCATTGTCTGCTAAAAAGCAGGAGTGCATCGATGCAAAAAGACTTAAGAAAAGCAGTCCAGAGGATCTAGGCAAACAAGGTGCTGATAAATAGCATAATCAGTAGGTTGGAGTGGATAAAAAAAACAAACAAAAAAAAAAAAACAGACTCAATGAAATGGAATTGTAAAAAACAAGTTGCTTAAAATATTTATATATAAAGTCTGTGAGCAACAGAAAAATAAATTATTTAGTTCAGATGCCCCAAACAAAAAGCATACTATAGCCTACACAACTCTACATTACAGACAATAATCAGCTTGAAAAGGATTAGGGATTTAAAACACACACCTACTTAACAAGGCAACACCTCCACCATGGTGAAGATTAAGAAATCTATAATATTCACAATTGCCCGAGACCGGGTAGGATTTCTACATATAGAGAGAGCGGTAGAGCTGCACAATTAATTGTTAAAAAATCGTAATCTCGATTCAACACCCCTGACGATCTCCAATGCAGAGTTTGCCGATTCTTTCATATAACAAGTGGAGAGATTTCATCTGCTCACTCAGCTGTCAAAAGAAAATATCCGGGCAGTCTGCCAAGTTTGTAACATGAAACATTGTAACCAACTTCCTTCTTAGAAGAAACATCTGTGTAAATACAGGAAGTTTAACCACTTAAAGCGGAGGTTCCGCCAAATTTTAATTTTTTTTTTTTTAAAAGCCAGCAGCTACAAATACTGCAGCTGCTGACTTTTAAAATATGGACACTTACCTGTCCAGCGCGCCCGCGATGTCGAGCAATCCATCCTCAGTGAGGGAATCGGGAAGTGAAGCGTTGCGGCTTCACTGCCCGGTTCCCTACTGCGCATGCGCGAGTCGCGCGGCGCGCCGTCACTGGTCCCCACTCTCTCCTGGGAACAGTGTTTCCCAGAAGACAGCGGGGGGGGATGACGCGCGAAGGGGCGGGACTCCCGCAGGAGTCAGTACCCGGAAGTGATGCTAATACCTGTCTTAGACAGGTATCTGCGCCCCCCTCCCCCCTGAAAGGTGCCAAAATGTGACACCGGAGGGAGGGGGGGGGCGAGGTTTCTGAAAAGCGGAAGTTCACTTTTTTGTGTGAACCTCCGCTTTAAAGCGGAGCTCCACCCTAAAGTGGAACTTCCGCTTATCGGAACCCTTCCCACCTCCGGTGTCACATTTGGCACCTTTCAGGAGGGAGGGGGGGGTGCAGATACCTGTCCAAGACAGGTATTTGCACCCACTTCCGGGAGTCCTCTCTGCAGGTATTCTGCGGGTAGTACGTCACTTCCCCAAGAATACCTGTTGTGTTCTGGGAAACACTCGGCTCCCAGAACACAACGGGGACCAGTGAGAACGGCGCAGCGCAACTCGCGAATGTGCCGTAGGGAACCGGGCAGGAAATAAAATGGTAATTGCTGCAATATTTTATGTCACACTGTATTTGCCCAGCAGTCTTTCAAATGCAATTTTTGGGGAAAACACGCTTAAATTAATTTAAAACAAAAAAAATTGGGCTAACTTTACTGGTGTGTTTTTTGTTTATGTGAAAGATGATGTTACACCACGAGAATCGTGATCTATCTAAGCAAAAAAATACTGATTCTCATTTTAGCCAGAATCGTGCAGCTCTAGAGAGCGGGTAGGATTTCCACATATAGGGAGGAGGAGCGGGTAGGATTTCCACATATAGGGAGGAGCAAATGGAAAAGAAGAACTGTGTCTTTTAACCCCTTACTGACTGCCCCCATAGCAGATTTACCGCTACAGGGTGGCACGCCTGTGTAGGATCACGTATATGTACACGTGATTCTGCGCTTCTGCTGTGAATATTTTACAGCAGAGGCCAAATTGCTTGTGTCGGGCATTGGTTGTCCACCAGCACCCGCCGATCATCCTGCAAAACAGGAACTAAAATCCATCTCTTCCCCCTAAAAGCGGCACATACAGCACACAACTCTGTCTAGGCACACAGTTAACCCTTTGATCGCCCAAGAGGTTTAACCCCTTCCCAGCCAGTGTCATTAGTACAGTGACCGTGCATATTTTTAGCACTGATCACTGTATATCTGTCACTGGTTCTCGCAGTGTATCAAATTGTCAATGTCCGATTCACCGCCGCAATCCTGCCAAGTTGCTAATCGCTGCCATTACTAATATAAATAAAAAAATCTAGTATAAATACCATAATTGGTAGACGCTATAACTTTTGCACAAAACAATCACCATACTGCTTATTGGGATTTTCTTTTTTTTTTTTAACAAAAACATGTAGAAGAATACATATCGGCCTAAATTTATAAAGAAATTTGATTTAAATTTTTTTACAGCAGAAAGTAAAAAATATTTCTTTTTTTTCAAAATGGTCGGTCTTTTTTTATATCGCAACAAATAAACACAGTGGTGATCAAAGAACACCAAAAAGAAAGCTTTTTGTGAAAAAAAAAAAGAAAAAAAAAAAAAAAAAAAAGCACAAAATGTATGTACAGCATTGCATGACCACGCAATTGTCACCTAAAGTAACGCAGTGGCGTATTGCAAAAAATAGCCTGTCATGAAGGGGGGGGGGGGTGTAAACCTTCTGGGAGGTCAAGTGGTTAAAGAGGAAGTAAACCCCCCCAAAAAAAAGCTCCTGCAAGAAAAAGGCATATGCATACTAGCTCATTATGTGGCACTTACCCGAGATCGAAGCCCCCAAAGCGCTCTTCGTTCCCCTCCGCCGCCATGTTGCCTCGGAGCGTCTTCCTTGTATCGCCGCTCCGGCGCTGTGACTGGCCGGAGCGGCGATGACGTCACTCCTGCGCGCAGGACCGGCACAATCCCCGCGATTCCGGCATTAACTATTGATAAAACCGGCGCGCGCCGTAGACATCGGTGCAGTGTTTTCTGCAAATATCTCCTTAATCGTGTAGGTTAAGGAGATATTTCTTGCACCTACAGGCAAGCCTTAATCTAGGCTTACCTGTAGGTGCAAGTTGTCTGGTTGGGTTTACAACCACTTTAAAGAAACACAATAGAGCTATGGGAGGCATTCCACCATCAACATGGTCATCGCCTATTGAGTTCTACTTGCAGTAGGGGGGGGGGGGGGGTAAAGGGGCAGGGAGAGGCTATATCCACCGTCAGTAATTGCATGCCACAATCTCAGCCAGTTCAGCAAGGACCGGCCGTAATTTGATCATGCATCAGCAGAATGGTTGTGTTGAAGCCAATCCATCGACCGACTTCAGTATAACCAGCCTGCCCATTCATGGATCGAATCTCGGCCAGTCCCAGGCCGTGACTCAAACCATCTATAGCAGGCTTAAGGATCTGTTCATACTAGCCCAGTCAGCTGTAATACATTTAACGCATGTGCATTAACAAATGTTGCATTAGGGCAGCCCAGTTAAGTTGGCTGCCCAACATAACACAATGGATCAAAATGTGTGCATGCATCATTTTATTTAGTGCAGTGTACCACAACTGCAACGCAAGTGCATTAGTAAGATGGGGTGTCATTCAGAATGAATGGCACATTACCATTCAGACCAAAATGCACTGCTGCTAATGTGCGCTTAAAAAAAAAAAAAAGGGGACTGACAAAACATTCTCCACTGCTTGCCTTACAGAAATGTGTACAATGCCATTTCTGACCTCTCCTAAACACTTTAACTATCTCAGAGTAAGTCCACACCCCTGTGTAAGCGGTGACTCCAGCAGCCTAAAGCTTACACCAGGGCTTGACAAATTTGCTTGGAATCTAGGAGCCAGCTAAAAAAGTTAGGAGCCAGGAACGCGCCCTGTCCCGTCGAGCTTGCGCGCAGAAGCGAACGCATACGTGAGTAGCGCCAGCATATGAAAGCGGTGTTCAAACCACATGTGAGGTATCGCCGCGATCGGTAGAGCGAGAGCAATAATTCTAGCCCTAGACCTCCTCTAACTCAAAACATGCAACCTGTAGAATTTTTTAAACGTCGCCTATGGAGATTTTAAAGGGCAAAAGTTAGTTGCCATTCCACGAGCGGACGCAATTTTTAAGTGTGACATGTTGGGTATCAATTTACTCGGCGTAACATTATCTTTCACAGTATAAAAAAAAACTGGGCTAACTTTACTGTTGTCTTATTTTTTTATTTAAAAAAAAAAAAGTGTATTTTTTCCCAAAAAAGTGCGCTTGTAAGACCGCTGCGCAAATACGGTGTGACAGAAAGTATTGCAACGACCGCCATTTTATTCTATAGGGTGTTAGAATAAAAAATATATATAATGTTTGGGGGTTCTAATTAGAGGGAAGGAGATGGCAGGGAAAACAGACAGGGAAACTCCATTAGCATTGCTGATTGCAATACCAACGGCCACCACAAGACGGCGCTAGACCACAGAAGGAAGCATAGGCCTGCAGAAGGCCGCAAAGCCGCGGCCTCAATTACTGGCCGGCGCGGCCCGACGCGATCCCGCGGCGCGGAGGGGGGCACAGAGACACAGGATACCCCAGCTGTGCTGCCCCAGGTCGCTAATTCTAGTCGCAATGGCGACCTGGGTTTGTCGAGCCCTGGCTTACACGCTGTTATTTGGTCAAACCTGGAGACATGCAAGTAAGGCAAGTACGTGCGTCAGTGAAGGTCTGCATTAAAGTCAGTCTATGCCCTGTAAAGGCAAAGCATAGGTTCTCTTAAGTAAATCTGTAACAAACCTGGGCAATGAAAACTATGCATACGATTAAATAAAAATGCATAAGCAGAGAATACTTTGAATTATATGCAAATCTTAACTATTCTTGATAAAAAATTAGTTTTGCACAGCGCAGCCTGTTCGTCCTCTTCTGGGCTCCGGAGCTCTCAGCTCCTCCTCTTCTCGGTGCACCAACATAGTAAGTCGCTTCTTATGGGGGCCCCACCTGTGAGCTCGCTCCCAAGCTGGGCTGTGTGCTTTGGACCTACTTTAAGCAAGGAGGGGACATTCAATCTTGACAATTATTACCAGAACAGTGAACTCTTTTTTTTTTTTTTTTTAAGTTTTAGGAGTGGAGATGGATTAGATCATGTCAAGTTTTTATTGCAGCCTGTGCCCCCATTAGGGAGATTCACCCTCTCTATTGGTCCTGTTTGAAAGTGAAAGTAAAAGAAAATTACACATTTTGGGTTGTCCTAGAGGAGGATCTTCCAATTGGACGGACACGGACACACACACACACACACAAAGTTCTGGTGACCTAGGGAGTCCCTTAATATGCAGGAATATCCTCTCACTTCCTGTTTGGCTATGGGACAGGAGGTTAAAGCGGAGCTCCGCCGGAAAAATAAATATTAAAAGCCAGCAGCTACAGCTACAGCAGCTGCTGGCTTTTAATATTTGGACACTTACCTGTCCTGGAGTCCAGCGACGTCCGCAGCAGAGGACGAGCGATCGCTTGTCGCTCTGCTGCTCCCTCCGCCATCCTCGCTGAGGGAACCAGGAAGTGAAGCCCTGCGGCTTCATGCCCGGTTCCCTACGGCGCATGCGCGAGTCGCGCTGCACCGTTCTGATTGGTGCTCCTGTGTTCTGGGAGCCGAGTGTCTCCCAGAACACCAAGGGAAGTCTGCGGGAAGTGACGTAACTCCCGCAGATTCCCGGAGAGAGGACTCCCGGATGTGGGTGAAAATACCTGTCTTAGACAGGTATCTTCACCCCCCTCCCCCCTGAAAGGTGTCAATTGTGACACCGGAGGGGGGGGGAGGGTTCCAAATAGCAAAAGTTGCTATTTAGGGTGGAACTCCACTTTAAGGTAAATCTTGCCAATGGGGCACAGCTGGCAAAAAATATCCATCGGACCGATGAAAAAAGTCCATCGGACTGTTTTCATCGGTAAAACCGATCGTGTGTACAGGGCTTAACTCTGAAAGATGATAGGGAAAATAATTTCACCTTTTTTTCTGGCATTCCACTTTAAATCAGCATAAAACCTGACTAGCATTCTGAAGTCAGCAATGGCAGTCTCTTTA
Organism: Rana muscosa; assembly: GCA_029206835.1. Lineage (NCBI taxonomy): Eukaryota > Metazoa > Chordata > Amphibia > Anura > Ranidae > Rana > Rana muscosa. The sequence continues at coordinate 362,887,399 of CM055127.1, forward strand.
TTGCTCCTATGGCAAGTTTCACTTAAATGTTAGATTCCTTCACAGGAAAAAGGATCACTAGCCAGCCCACACTAACATTACAAGCAGCTACTGTACGCTCCTGGTGACAGAAAGCTTTTAAGAGTCTTGTAATTTTTTCCAAAAGCAATGGATATGCCCTGCATACACATTTCTAAACTTTTGCGTAACCCATAAAATGGAATAAAAATCGTCATAATTACATTCTTCCTTCTTTCAACACTGCACTGGGAGAATTAAAGCATCTGAATGGATTTGATCATAACTACATTCACTGTTGATCATTAGATCCGTGGTCCCTGTAGTACCGAGGGTACAATAAAAAACATAAAAGCACGAAGATATACAGGAGATCTGTTTATGTGTTTCAAGCCATAGTGTTTGAGAAGATATACAGGAGATCTGTTTATGTGTTTTAACGCGCCCCCCCCCCCCCATTTCTGTGTCCCGTTGGGGAGATTTACCTTCACTTCCTGTCCCATACCTAAAACAGGAAGTGAGGGAAATTCCTGCAAATTAAAGTGGATGTAAACTTGATTCATGAAATTTGAGCTGGGCACATATATCTGCAGTGTTTGGTTATCTCTCTTCAAAGCACCATGTCCCATAGCTGTCTCCTGCTCCGTTCTTCTGTTATCAGCCTGAAAGCTCCTGACAAATTCTCCGACACATATGATAAAAGCAGACAGAGTTTTGTGTTGGGGAAAGAGCTATAAATATATTAGAGCCCTGAACATTCAACAAACAAAGCTGAAAGTCTATGAAAAGAGGGGGTGTGTGCCTTTCATTCAGCTGTCTTGGCTGTATGCCCAGGCTTCACTGCAGTGCTAACCAGGAAGAGAAAATTTCCCAACATGATGTGCACTTTCTAAACAGTATATAAAGATAAAGACAGCACATATACATGTAAAACGTATGTATGGCGATTTGTTTCATCCCTGTGTATACTCTGAAGAAGGTCACTTCACTGGGTATATGTGAGGGTTTACAACCACTTTAAAAAGGGAATTCCTTGTGGACCCCCAGGTCACCAGAACTAGTGTCTCCTTTAGAAAATTTTCCCTCCATTACTTTTCTGGGGACAACCCAAAATTTGGTGCTTTCTTTTACTTTTGTCAATAATGGTAAACAGAACAAATTGAGAGGGTGAATTTCCCCAACAGGGACACAGACAGCAATAAAAATCTGATAGGTGTTCTAATCCATCTCCACTTTGTCTAAAACAAAAAACATAACTAAACAAAAACACAAGTTTTTCCGGCTGCAAGAACCAGGAAAGGAAATTTAGCCCATGCAGTGCCAAAAGCCTCCTGGAATGTGTGACACGAGTATCCCAGAATGCCACAAGAGCCTGGGGGCTACAAAAAAATAAAATCGCATACTAGCCCATTATGTGCCACTTACCTGCAAAAAAAATCCAGCGATGTCCCCAGAGTAGGCAGCGTCCATCTGCTGTCCCCTCTTTCTTCCGGGCCGCTGACTCCGGCGCTGCGATTTGCCGGAGCCGCGTGACGTCACTCCCACGCATGCGCACGGGAGCCGCAATTCATGGCACAGGCTGGGGAAGAAACGGCACTTACTTTCCTTTCTTCCCCGCGCATACACAGTGAAGATTTTCGGCGGACTACAAGTGAAATATCTCCTAAACAGCACACGTTTAGGAGATATTTCCACTACCTATAGGTAAGCCTTATTCTAGGCTTACCTATAGGTAGAAGTCCAACAAGTGGGCTTTAAAATTTTGAGTTATCGCTCTCACTCTCTCATACTGGTCACTGGAAGTTCAACATGGCATCTCATGGCAAAGAACTCTGAAAAATTAGAGTTACGCTTACCGGTAACGTATTTTCCAGTAGTCTTTCAGGACAGCCACAATGAGAGACATAGGCTCCTCCCTTTCCACAGGAAACACTGCGCCAGCATACATAAATTCTCACTTCTCCTGCCGGCCTTCAGTTTTTCTGAGATCACCTCCGGACAGCTGGGGAGACACAAGAACACATTAATAGCATATTATTATCTCTATCATGCTGCGTTCCGGTCTTTAGTAAGACCCCCCAATTTTAGGGTGGGTACTAGGGCTGTCCTGAAAGACTACTGGAAAAGACGTTACCGGTAAGCGTAACTCTAATTTTCCCTATTCGTCTTTCAGGACAGCCACAATGAGAGGATAGACGAGCACTTACCAACTAGGGTGGGACTACAGCTTGCAAAACCTTTCACCCAAAGGCTTGCTCACCTGCCGACACCAGATCCACTCTGTAATGCTTAACAAAGGTAGCGTACCTGGACCAAGTTGCTGCCTTGCATATTTGTTCTGGTGTTGCTCCAGCCTTTTCTGCCTGAGAGGCTGCCAGAGCTCTGGTGGAGTGTGCCTTTATTCCTGTAGGGACCTCTTTACCCGCTAAGGAATATGCCTGTCCTATGGCTGTTCTGAGCCATCTGGCAATAGTGCGTCGAGATGCCTTGTAGCCCTTTCTGGCCCCAGAAAATAAAATAGAGAGTCTGACTTCCTAAAGACTCTTGTCTGTTCCAGATAGTGCAGGATGCATCTCCTGACATTCAAGGTGTGAAATTTCCACTCCCCTTCACCTGAGGGGTTTGGACAAAAAAAAGGCAAGATTACTTCCTGATTCCTGTGGAATTTTGAAGTAACCTTGGGCAAAAATGCCGGATTGGTCTTTAAAACGACCCGATTCGGAAAAGTAATACAAAAAGGGGGTCTAATGGATAGAGCCAACTCACTGACCCTCCTAGCAGTGGTCACTGCAATCAAAAAAACTGTCTTTAAAGTTAGATCCCTTAGTAGACACTCCTCTAAGGGTTCGAAGGGAGCGCCCGTAAGGGTCTGCAAGACCAAAGACAGGTCCCAACTGGGAAATGGTGGATTCTGAGCTGGTCTCAGTCTTGACAGGGCTCTGAAATACCTGACAACCCAGGGATCGGAGGTCAGAGGTTTCTCCAAGTAAGCACTGAGTGCTGAAATCTGACTTTTAAGGGTAGCTATGGAAAGTCCCCTATCTGCCCCACATTGAAGGAATTCCAGGATGGACGTGGAATTATGGACCAAACAGGAACAGTCCGCACACCACTTGTTAAAGCGGAGCCAGACTCTTCTATAGATCTGGCGAGTCTCCTTTTTCCTACTGTTAAGGAGGGTGGTAACTAGCTTTTCTGAAAAGCCTTTGGCTTTTAACATGCCCTCCTCAGTAGCCAAGCCGCTAGCCTCCATCTATGTACCTGGGGGCAAAGGACTGGACCCTGTGAGAGGAGATCCTCTCGAGGTGGAAGGAAGAAGGGGGGGGGGTTCTACAGCCAACTGTTTGAGAACTGAGAACCATGCTCTCTTGGGCCAATGTGGTGCCACTAGAATCAGGGAAGTGCTTTCTACCTGAAACTTCCTTAGAACAGCGGGCAACAGGACCGGTGGTGGGAATGCATAACACATTCTGAATTCCCAACTTTGGGTTAGTGCGTCCACTCCCAACTTTCCTCTCCCCTGCTTAGAGAGAAAAACCAGGGGGTTTTCGCATTTCCCTTTGACGCGAAGAGGTCCACCTCTGGCAGCCCCCACCTCCTGGCTAAGAGCAGGAAAACCTGATTGAGGACCCATTCGCTCTCTCTCTCAGTTGTGTCCGACTGAGGAAGTCTGCTATGACGTTCCTCTCGCCTCTCAGGAAGATTGCTGAGAGTGAGAGTGTGTTGATTTCGGCCCAGCCCAGAATGTCTGCTGCTAGGGCCGACAAGACTCCGCTCTTTGTGCCGCCCTGCTTGTTCAGATAGGCTACGGCCGAAGAGTTGTCTGACCTCACCTGAGTGTGGTGACCCCGGAGTTGTTCCTGGAAAAACTTGAGAGCTAGACCCACTGCTCTCAGCTCCTTCCAGTTGGACGACCTGTTTAGTTCCTCTAACTCCCAGGTGCCTTGTGCTGGAAGGGATCCCAGGTGTGCCCCCCAGCCTCTGCCACTTGCGTCCGTGGTTACCACCCGAGATACTGGGATAAACCACAGACGCCCCTGCGACAGGTTTGAAACCCTCCTCCACCACCAGAGGGATCTTTTTACCTGGGCAGGTAACTGAACCAGGTTGTCTAGAGCTTCTAGACTGTGGTCCCAGATCTTCAAAACTAAGGCCTGTAGTGGGCGAAAGTGCAGTCCTGCCCATTGGACTGCTGGGAGGGTAGATGTCAATAGACCCAATGTCGACATCAGATATCTTATTGTCACATGGAGGTTGCTCTGAAGGGACGTCACTGCCCTGTCTAACTTTAGGATCTTCTCCATCGGGAGGAAAACTCTCAAGAGTTGAATCCAAAATGTACCCTAGGTACGTTATCCTCTGTGATGGGACTAGGCTTGACTTCTCTAAATTTAGAAGCCACCCTAGGTCCGTAAGAACACTCCTTGTCCTTTCCAGATCTCTGGATAGCTGTTCTGGTGATGCTGCAAATAGAAGCAGATCGTCCAGGTAGGCTATGATGGATACTCCCTGAAGTCGCAGAAACGCCAACGGGTCCGCCAGAACCTTGGTGAAAATGCGGGGCGATGAGGATAGCCCGAATGGCAGAGCTTGGAACTGTAGGTGTACTGCTGTTCCGTCTAGGTCGACTGCTAGACGTAGAAAACGTTGAGTTTTCTGCGATTGGGATGTGCAGGTATGCGTCCCTGAGGTCCAGGGACACCATGAAGCAACCGGGGGGGAGGAGGGCCCTGACAGAAAAAAGCGACTCCATCCGGAACCGTTTGTATACAATCGATCTGTTCAGGGGCTTTAGATTCAGGATTAGTCTGAATCCTCCGGAAGCTTTCTTTACCACAAAAATGTGAGAATAGAATCCCCTTCCCTCCTCTGCTTCTGGAACTCTGCGTATTACGTTCTGACTTTCCAGATCTTCCAGAGCTCCCAACAAGGCTTGGGACTTCTCCCTGCACTTGGGAAGAGATGTGACCAGATATCTTTGGGGGGGGGGGGGTCTTGCAAACTCTAAATGGTACCCCTTTCTTATGATCCCCAGAATAAATTGGTTGGGGAAAATTGTCTCCCATAGTGGGAGGAAGATCCCCAGTCTTCCTCTCACCCTGACTAGAGAGTCAGGGGTTTTTCCCGGGCTGTTGAGGAGGGTGAAAAATTGCTCCACCTCTGCCTTTAGAGGTCCAAGTCTTTTTCTGTCTTTCAGACCTGGGAGCCCCCTTCCGACGCTGCGGACGAAACCCCTTTTTTGATAATACTGGGGCCTTCCGCTTAGGGGGAAAGGACTTCTTATCTGCCGTCCGGTCCAGAACAGAATCGAGACCGGGGCCGAAAAGTAGGTCTCCCGTTAGGGGTATCCCACACAGCTTAGCCTTGGAGGCACTGTCACCTGGCCAAGTCTTCAGCCAGAGGGCTCTTCTGGCAGAATTGGCCAGGGCTGCCGACCTGGCTGACATGCGGACTGATTCCGCAGAGGCGTCCGCTATATAAGCAATTCCTTGCAGGATAGTCGGAAGGAGGCTAGAATTGTTTCTTTAGCCGTCCCAGCCTCAATCTGCTCCTGGATTTTAAGGAACCAATGTTCCAAGTTGCGGGCCACAACTGTCACAGCCATCTGAGGCTTTAGATTCCCCATAGTAGAGTCCCATGTTTTCTTTAGCAGGGAGTCTATCCTTTTGTCCATGACGTCCGCCAAGGCTCCCATGTCCTCGAATGCTAGGTCCGTGTTCCTAGAGACCTGGGAGAAGGCAGCGTCTAATTTGGGGTTCTTATTCCAAATGGACGTTGGGTCATCCGAGAAAGGAAACCTTCTTTTTAGAGATGTAGAAAAGAAGGGCTTCCTCTCGGGGTCCTGCCATTCCCTTTTGACAGTGTCAATCAGTACATCATGTACAGGGAAGACTTTTCTTCTGTTCACCCAGACCCTTATACATTTTTATCATGAAGGGTCAAGGGCTTTTTATCGGTCTGTATACCGAGGGTGGTATAAATTGCCCCCAAGAGGTCCTCTACCTCATCCAGGGACAACTTATACCTGGAGGTTTTCCTGGACTCCCCGTCCTGGGCTTCTCTGTCGGAGTCCTCTTGAGACTCAGAGGTGACACTATCTGGATGTGCCTGTTGTACACCGGAAAGGCCTGAAACCTACTCTGCCCTTGGAACAGTGGCAGGATTAGCCGGTACAGAGCCCTGAGCCGGTGGGGGGGGGTTGTATTCTGGGAAGTGGGAACAGAGGGGAGTTGAAATCTTTCAAATAGACTCTTGAAAGACGAAAAGGTGGACGAGAGCTCCTTCACGGACGCTGCCATTCCAGACTCCTGCTCTGAATCCCTTTCTTTCACCAGGGTGTCAATGCAACTTTTACATAGGACCTTCCCCCATGCCTCCCCTAGCATGTCCCTACAGGAGGCACACTTCTTTTTAGAGGTATGGGTTGATCTCGATTTCTCTGTAGCCTTCTAAATACAGGAAGACAACAAAACCATACAAAAACATTTAGTAAAAAATTTTGACAACAGGTACAACCCCCGGAGTGCGCTGAACCTTCTATCATGTAAGGAACCAGTACCTCCCCCCCTGACCACCCAGGGGGCTATTACCCCCCCCATGGACAGAAACCATGCATGGAGGGGTATTCCTAGGTAGAGAGGAACCCACCCCAGGGTACTCTTACCTTAGGAAGGCTGGAGGTGGTGTCAGTGTGTGCCGCTTGAGCCTCTGCTTCCGACATGCTGACTGCCTCTGCTGAGTCCCACGCTGCCTGTGCGCGATTTGGACTCTCTCCAGCTTCTGCCTGGGCCCCTATCAGCGCCGCGACCCGGAAGTCGCGGATTAAAGGGGAAGCATCCGCCCTCCGCCGGAAATGACGTCGCCACGTCGTCCGGCCCGCGGGTTCCAAAAATGCGGCATGTATCCATATACACGGAGGGCGGATTGCCTCCTTGCTGCGGCCCTGTGGACGCAATAGGGGTCCCCCCTCAGCCTTCAGCCGCACTCGACCAGGCTGGGGTGGCTCACGGAAGGTGGGCGACTACCCCTCAACCAAACCCTGGAAGCCCCTGCTTCCTTTCAGGTAAGAAAAATGCTTCAGTCCCCTGACTGATTTAGTCTGGCTCCTGCACAGTGTCTCCCCTCCAGAGGAAACACACTAACAACTGAAGGCCGGCAGGGGAAGTGAGAATTTATGTATGCTGGCGCAGTGTTTCCTGTGGAAAGGGAGGAGCCTATGTCTCTCATTGTGGCTGTCCTCAAAGACGAATAGGGAAAAAAAGAATTGTTGCTCTACATCAAGATGGCCTAGGCTATAAGAAGATTGCCAAGACCCTGAAACTGAGCTGCAGCATGGTGGCCAAGACCATACAGAGATTTAACAGAACAGGTTCTACTCATAACAGGCCCCGCCATGGTCGATCTAAAGAGCTGACCGACGCTGGTGGAGAGCCGTCTGGTAGTGAAAAGCTTCTTGAGGATGCAGAGAAGTGTTTGCAGAGTGGGGATATGTCCGCCAGCGAAGGCCCCCTGTGCGATGCACAGACGTTCGTCTGGGGGGGTATGTGTTCACTCTGCAAAGACATTATCGGTTAGGAGGGGGATGTACGCTCATGTCACCCCTGTGTGCCTGATCAACACATAGGGGGGGCCATGGCGTGCACCTGCAGATAATCTCCCATCCACAGGAACGGTAGTATAATCCGGGTTTGCGTTGCTCTCTGAACAACGCAGAATAAGGATTCACGCCAACGGTAAAGATGGGAGTCTGAATTGTTATGGTCGGGGAGTGTCCATGATCTCAAGACCAGCCATAATGATGGCTTACAGGTAAAGGTCGACCGATATGGGTTTTTCTCTGGCCGATGCCGATATTTAGAAATCGCGGCGGCCGATGCCGATTTTTTTTGGGCCGATATGTTAGGCCGATTTTTTTCTTTTTTCCTTCATCTCATAAAATCTAACAGTTGGACCCCTTTCACACTGGGGTGTTTTTCAGGCACTTTTGGGCTAAAAATAGCACCTGTAAAAGTGGCTGCAAAACAGCTCCCCTGCAGTCTCACACTGAGGCTGTGCGCTGGCAGGACGTTAAAAAAAGTCCTGCAAGCAGCATCTTTGGAGCGGTGTATATCCCTCCTCCACCACTCCTGCCCATTGAAATAAATGGGCACTGCTGCCGAAGCGCCTGCAAAGCGCTTCTGCAGCAGTGCTACACGGGTGCATTTAACCTCTTCATTGGCCGCTAGCTGGGTTATAAGCGCCCCGCTAGCAGCCTAATAGCGCCTGCTAAAATGATGGTAAAGCGCCGCTAAAACTAACTGCGTTTTACCGTCAACGCCTACCCGCTCCAGTGTAAAAGCAGAGTTCCACCGAAAAAAAAAAATTAATAAAAGTCAGCAGCTACAAATACTGCAGCTGCTGACTTTTAAATTATATGGACACTTACCTGTCCTGGGCGCCCGCGATGTCGGCACACGAAGCCAATCTCTCCCTCGGCTCTCGGGTGCTGCCGCCGCTCTCTTCGGTAAGGGAATCAGGAACAAAAACAGGTAATCAAAATTTTTAGACGAAAAAACGTTTTTTAAATCGGCTTTTTTTTCCCAGCACAATCGGCTGATGCCGATTAATTAAAAAGTGCCAAAAATCGGCCGATATATCGGTTGACCTCTACTTACAGGTACAGGGGGCGGGAAATCATACACACTGTCCCTGCCCAGACACACCCATAACACTCCCCTAGTCATTGTTCATTGGTTGTTGTATAACCCCTCCTTCTTGACTGTGCTTGATTGGCCGATTTGTGAAGCCACCAAGCTCGATTGTTATATAAATAAAGATTTCTCCCAGGATCAGGCCAGTTGGACGAGCGATGGAGCCAAGGATGTAAGAGGACGGTGACTAGGTCTGTTTTTACTTGAGGATGTGCGGGAAACAGGGCAATACTAAGATGCATTATACCATTAGGCTGAAAGTGCGCTTATTAGCGCATGGAATTATTTGCCAAGGAGAAGCTAAAAATAATCCACCACACTTCACTTCCCGAAATTTGGGATTTTCTTTTACTTCCACTTCGCATGATAATGGTAAAAAGGACAAATAGAGAGGGTGAATCTCCCCAACAGGTACACAGACAGCAATAAAAACTGACAGATGTTCAAAAAAAAAAAAAGTTTGCATTTAGTTATACTTTAAAGCTGAACTCCATAATTTATCGGTTTTACATACCTACATTGGTTCAGCATGGCACTATATAATCATGTATATGTCACCCCTGATGGTCAGCTTGGGAATGTGAAAATTACTGTAGTAGTCAGCAATAGTGGTGCAACGGATCGTCATTGATCCGAACGGGTCACCATGTTCGGATCGGCACACCACGCGATCCGCGGATTGAGCTCTGCGGCCTCGGCCATAGGAAAGGCCTCGGCCTAGCGGGGGAGATGTGGGAACTACAGTATGGGGGGGGAGATGTGGACACTACAGTATGGGGGGGGAGGGAGATGGACACTACAGTATGGGGGGGGGGGGGATGGACACTACAGTGGGGACTGTCTTTTTTTTTTTTTTTTTTGCTGATCTGAAAAATTATCCGATCCTTGACTCGGATCCAAGGAATGATCCAAACCATGAGTTCTTTGATCCGTTGCACCCCTAGTCAGCAATAGCGAGAACTGCTCGCAGTGAACACAGGGGCTCACTCACTGGACACCAACTCCATAAAGAAATTACCTCAAATGCAGTACATACACTTCACCCCTGGGAGATTTAGGCGCCATTTTTAGCAATGCGGCACTGCGTTATTTTAACTGACAATTGCACGATCGTGCAACGCTGTACCCAAATAAACGGTCTGTCCATTTTTACCCACAAATAGAGCTTTCTTTTGGTGGCATTTCATCACTACTGCGCTAATAAAAAGACCGACAAATGAAAAAAAAAAGTAAATATTGTGTGGGTGTTTTTATTTTTATTTCTGCTATAAAAACATATGCAATAATAAAAAATATATATATATCTAATTTATTCATCAGTTTAGGCTAATATACATATTTTTGGTAAACACAAATCCTAACACGTGTATATTGATGATTGGTTTACGCAAAAGTTATAGCATCTACAAACTACAGGATAGATTTATGGAATTTATTTTTTACAAGTAATGGCAGCGATCAGCGACTTATAGCTGGACTGCGATATTGCGGTGGACAAACCAGACACTTTTGGGAACCAGTGACACTAATACAGTGATCATTGCTAAAAATATGCACGGTTACTGTACTAATGGCACTGACTGGGAAGGGGTTAACATCAGGGGCGATCAAGGGGTCAACTGTGTGCCTAATGTGTTTTCTAACTGTGGGGGAGGTTCTTTTACTAGTGGAAGGCATGTATTGGTGCTCCTGCTTTACAGGATACATGCCTTCTGTACTGACAGAATGGCAGTCTGCCTTGTTTACATAGGCAGATTCTACAATGTACAGAATGATCAGCGTGTGCCAGCGGACACGGAGTATGCGGGACTCGCCGATCAGCTCCGGCCAAGTATAATTGCAGCGGGAGCGAGCTGCCAGCAGCGCGCACTCGATACCTAGAAGTGCAGGATGAGAGAGATTATATATATATATATATATATATATATATATATATATATATATATATATATATAAATATATATATATATCACACACACACACACACACACACAGCCATGCTGGACCAATGGAAGAAGTTCAGCTTTACAGAGGAGAGAAGACTGGAGGAGGACAGGGACTGGCACTGCCTGGCACCTCTGCAGCCCAGGGACATCTCCAGGACCAACTCCTATCCAGTGACACGTCTCTATAAGACCAGCACAGTCCCTGGAAATCCTGGTTGGTGCCAATTCTGGGACTTCCCCTGAAAACTGGGGAAACATTCTGAGGGAACTGGAAAGAAAAAGTTTCTCCGTTCTAATGAGAAGCCGCCAACATTCCACAGCACCGCCCTCCTCACCTTATCCCTCCCGGCCTGCACCTTCCTCGTCCGCTGCTCCTCCGCCGTCCCGTCCATACTTCGCTAACTGTCACTTCACACACTCAACATGGCGCTAAGTAGCCCGCCTCATCCGCCACACACAAGAGTCAAACACTAAAGAAATTTCATCCAATCACAGTGAGGCCCTTAGGACCTCGACGCGCCCACAAAACGAACTATTGCTTTTGTTCTCTGATTGGACGGGTTCCAGCTAAGGAGCCGCCTAATTGAGGTCGACCCCTCCCAGTTACTATAGGAATTTGATTCTCTACGGACGCTCAGAGGAGAGTCTCCGCCCCCCGTCCGCACGTACGTCTGGCGACAACTTTCAAAAACCTGTGGATTCTGACACGCCCCCTTGTGCCATAGGCCAATCATTACGAAAGAAGTGAGGGACCGGGAAATGCAATGTAGAAGCGCAATTCAGTGGTGGCAGCTAGAGCGGCTGGTGAAAAGGAAAGCGACAAACCCTTCCCTGGGGTGTTTACAGCGTAACTGCTGACAGTATTTAAAGCTTTAAAACGGTTGTATGCCCTGATTAAAAAAAAAATCTGTAAATAGGCAAAAGGCATAATGAGCCAATATGCGGTGACCATTATGAAATAAATACCTTAGAACTAGGGATAAGCTCCGGCGTGTTCGCAGTGAACACGTGCAGAGCCCGCCAGGATGTCGGCACCGCGCTGTGCTAATGACAGGCAGGGAGACATTTCCTGATGCTCGGCTGCAGAGATCGGGAAATGTCTCTGGCTGTGATTAGCGCAGCGCGGTGCCGACATCCTGGCGGGCTCTGCACGTGTTCAATGCGAACAAGCCGGAGCTCATCCCTAATTAGAACAAAGCGCCCGCACCGTCTCCTGATCACCGCTGAGGGAGCGTTTCTTTCGGTTCGCGGCTCCGGCGCAATGAGTCATCGAAGCCACAATGAAATCAATCCCGCACATGCTCATGGGAGTCCTCTTTCCAGCAAGGTACGACCTTCAGAGTGCATGCGCTGCTGACGTCAGTGGCTGCAAGCAAGGTGAATATCTCATAAAGTTTAACCACTTGCCACCCGCCTACCGTCAAATGACGACTGGGCGGTGCAGCTCTTGTTCTGGGTGGACGTTATGTGACGGCTTCCCAGAACGGCAACGCCGTGTTGCTAGCACACAGCGCGACCCTGATCTCTGTAAAGAGCCGTGGCCGCGGCTCTTTAACCATGTGATCGGCTGTGTCCAATCACAGCCGGTTACATGTAAACACGGAGATGCCGGTAATTGGCGCTCCTCGCCTCACACTGACAGAGTGTGGGAGAGACGATCAGTGGCATCTCCTCGCAGAGGACATCTAGGTATGTAATCAGGGCACTTTCATTCGCTTTTTTCGCAAATTTCCGAAATTCAACTTTCCAAATTTCCCATTTTCGAATTTTCAAAATTCCGAATGCGGAAATTCAGAAATTGAAAAATTTGGAGATTTCGGAATTAACTAATTTGTCAAAATTCGTTAAAAAAACTAATTTGAAACCAAACGAATTGCACATGTCTAGTTCAAATCTTCCTCAGGTGGACAAAACGGAAAATTTATTACCAAATACTTACCGTAATTTTCCTTTCCTGATAGACTCCATGGCAGACTACGTGTGGGTTAACCCCGCCTCCTCTCCACAGCTATAGGACCCCATACCCATAAATTTGAGCTCACCTCCACAGACAGGTGTTCCGTAACTAGCCGACTCAAATTTCAACTTTCATATTTTTAATTCATGGGTGGGAACTCCGTCTGCCATGGAGTCTATCAGGAAAGGAAAATTACGGTAAGTATTTGGTAATAAATTTTCCGTTTTCCTGACAGACTCCATGGCAGACTACGTGTGGGAAATAACTAGCCAAACCACACGGGAGGGTATGCTGAACAAAAAATATTTTAATCTTTCCCGTCAACTGACAGGATTTTTTGACCAAAATTAACAGAGGAAAGGGAAGCAGGCTCAATACAATAATGAGACATAAATGTATGAATAGAAGACCACGAAGCTGCCTTGCATATCACTTCAGGAGCCACGTGTCGAGCTGCTGCCCATGAGGCTGCCATGCCCCTGGTGGAATGAGCCGTCACCGCCTCTGGAGGAGCCAAGCCCTTTGCCCTGTAAGCCTGTTGAATAGATTGGACAATCCAGGCTGCTATTGTTCTGGAAGAAGCCCTCTTCCCTTTGTTGCTACCGGTGTGTAACAAGAACAGGTAGTTCGAGCTTCTAAAAGATGAAGTAACTCGCAAGTATTCTTTCAGAGTCTCACCTACATCCAAGGGATGAGCATCTGCTGAATCTGGAGAATCGAAAGTAGGAAGGACTATTTCTTGGTTTTCGTGAAAAACTGATGTGACCCTTGGTTTTGACCCAAGCATGGGAATAAGGACCACTCAGTCCGGGAAGAAAGTCAAAAAGGGTTCTTGACAACCCAGGAAGCTTATTTCTGAAACCCTTTTGGCTGAAGTAATGGCCACTAGAAAGGCCAGTTTGATTGATAAGTCCTTAACAGAAAGATCCTTGTTGTTGAGTGCTGAAAGAGCATCAAGGACGAGTGGAAGATCCCATTTGGGGAATCTAGGTTTCCTCTGAGGCCTGATTCTCGATGCCCCCCGAAAGAACTGTTGAACCAGGGGATGAGTTGCCCATGACGTTCCCGAAAAAGCTGATAAGGCTGATACTTGTACCCTGAGGGAACTAATCGATAAAGGCAGGTCTAAGCCTGATTGGAGAAAACTCAAGATGTCTTGAACACTAGGGTTTCTAGATGACTTTCCTGCAGTAGTCGTGAAGCTGACAAATCTGGCCCAGATTCTATTGTAAGTTTTATTTGTGTTGGACTTTCTGGAGCTCATAAGGGTAGAGATTACCCCTGAAGCACACCCAAGAGACTCTAGCCTCTCCCTCTCAAAAACCAGACCATCAGTCTCAGCATTGCTGGACAGGGGTGCAGGGTCGTCCCCTGAGAAAGAAGGTCCGGCCTGAGAGGAAGAGGCAGCGGGTCCCTGAAGCTCATTAGATTCAGGAGAGGAAACCAAGGTCTGCTCGGCCAGTATGGTGCTATTGTTACCACCTCGACTTTCTCCAACTGAAGCCGCTGTAGGAATTTTAGCATGATCGGAAGAGGAGGGAAGGCATATGCCCTGTTGAAGTCCCATTGACTCGTTAATGCATCTATTCCGAAGGCTTGATTGTACCGAGCTCGGGTGTAGTATCTGTCGATCTTGTAATTGCAGGGGGATGCAAACAGATCCACCTCTGGATCGAAATCCAACGATAGGATCCACTTGAAGGTTTGTGGATGCAGAGACCATTCGTTGTTGTCTAGCATGCTGCATGACAGGAAGTCCGCTTGAATGTTCTGCTCCCCTGGAATGAAGACTGCTGTTAAGTTGAGCAGATTCCTCTGAGCCCAGGTCATAATGGGCTCGACCTCTTGGAGAAGGGCAGAGCTCCGAGTGCCCCCTTGTCTCTTCACATATGCCACGGCGGTGGTATTGTCCATTTTGAGTAGGACCGACTTCCCTTTCAGAAGGTGGGAGAAGGCTTGAAGGGCGCACCATGCCGCGCGCAGTTCCAGAATGTTCGAACCTGGAGAGTGGAGACGGGCATCCCATTTGCCCTGAGCCAGTTCTGCCCCACAATGTGCCCCCCAGCCCGCATTGCTGGCATCGGATGTAACAGTCACCCAATGGATGGGGGCAAGGGAGTGGCAAGTTGACAAGTTCTTGGTTTGAAGCCACCAGAGGAGACTGTTGCTCATTGACTGTGTTATCCGGATCCGCTGATTGAGATCGTCTGTCTTCCATTGCTGGAGGAATCCGGATTGAAAAGGACGAAGCCTCCACATCGCCCACTTGACCATGGGGGATGTGGCCACCATCGTGCCGATTATCTTCAGGCACTGTGATGCCCTTAGGTGAGAGAAGTCTAGAGCTAAGGAGATTCTTTCCCGAATGATCGGTATTTTTTCTTCTGGAAGAGAGATGGTGTTCTCTATGGTGTCGAACTGGGCTCCTAGATAGACCAAGCGCTGGGTCGGATCCAGCTGACTCTTCTCCCGGTTTAGAAGCCATCCGGACTCCAACAGTGTAGAGATCACCTGATCTTTGTGGACTAGCAGCTGCTGCTTGTCTTGGGACAGTACTAGTAGATCGTCCAGATAATGATACAGGCGCACACCCTGTACTCTGAGAAGGGACACAACTGCTAACAGCACCTTGGAAAAGACTCTTGGAGAAGTCGTTAGCCCGAATGGAAGACAAATAAATTGTAAGTGCTCTTGTTCGACCTGGAACCGCAGATATTTGTGAAAGTTTTCTGCCACCGGAACATGAAAGTACGCGTCTTTTAGATCTATTGAGATCAACCAGTCGCCTGGTTGAACTATTTTTTGGATGGTTGAGAGTGACTCCATTTTGAACTTCTCGTGCTTTATGTACTTGTTCAGGAAAGAGAGATCTATGACTGGACGCCAAGAGCCGTTCTTCTTTTGTACTAGGAAGAGGGGGGAGTATACCCCCTGGAATTCCTCGTCCTTTGGGACGGGCACCACTGCTGCTTGATCTTTCAGGACATTCACATATGAGAGAAGAACTTGTTGTTTCTCCTCTGACCGAGGAAGTGAAGTTTGCATTGGTCTGCATGGAGGGATCTTGGTGAAGGACCATGTGTGACCTGTTGAGACCGTCTTGATGGTCCAATAGTCCGAGATCGAGGCCACCCAGACGTGCCGGAAGAGACGTAGGCGAGCCCCTACCCGACCCGCCTGGGCGGGCCCAATCTCAAAAAGACTTGGTTGGTTCACGCCCACCGGGCGTCTGTTTCTTGCCGGACTTTTGAAAAGAAGATTGGCCTCTGTTCCAATTCCAGCTTCTCCTGAAATCCCGTCCGGGTTTATAGGAGCGTGCCTCTCTCGAGTGCTCTGTACTGCGTCTCTGTTGAGGTTTTTTCTGATTAAACTGGCGCCTGTCCTGGGGAAGAAAACCCGACCTTCCGCCTGTAGCTTTTGAAATGGCGTTGTCAAGTTTGTTCCCAAACAATGAAGTCCCTTCAAAGGGAATTTTGCACCATGCCTGCTTGGAGGCTGGATCAGCAAGCCAGGGGCGTAACCACAGTGCTCGTTTGGCCGTGACCGAGGACAACATCGATCTGGCCAGTAAACGGATGAGGTCAATTGAAGCTTCCCCCAAAAAGGCGACTGCCATCTTAAGTTCTTGCACTGCTGAACTTTGAGCCAGTTCTTCCGAGACACCTTTCAGAACGGAGTCTACATTTTCCACCCATGCCTCCATTGCTTTGGAGGTCACTGCAAGGGCTAAAGCTGGTTTGCATGCCGTTCCAGCCAGGCTATATATTCTTTTGAGGTCCTGGTCGATCTTCCGATCCAGACCATCTTTAAATGATACGGTGTCATCTAGCGGGAGGGTGACATGCTTCGCTAGGCGCATTACTGCTGCATCTACGAGGGGAGCATTCTCCAGATGCTTGACGTCCTCCGATTTAAAGGGATACAGTCTAGAGGTTTTGCTTAGCATGGAAACCTTCTTATCTCCCTTGCTCCATTCTTCCTCAAACACTCCTTTCAGCTCAGAGGGAAGTGGGAAATTGGAGCGTTCTTTCCCCAGTTGTTTAAACAGTTTTCTTTGTTTTTCTGGGGGGGCAGTGGTATCCTCCAACTTCAAAGTTTCCTTCACTGCCTTGATCAGCGGAGAGACTAAAGCGTAGTCGAATCCCACCGTAGAATCATCTCCCTCCATCTCGTCTTGCGAGGAATAATGGGAGGAATCATGGGGCTGGAATTGGCCGGGATCCTCCTGGGCCTCGTCAGCCAAGGAGCCAGACAAGGTGGTGGACTGGCTCCTTGTGTGGGGGGCAACTATTTCTTTCATAGATTGCTGTACCACACGTTTCACAAGAGACTCAAGGTTTTGATTTTCCGTCTCTTTCTCACCAACCGCTCGGGCATAACATGGGTCGCATAGCGATTTGCCCTCCGGGATTCTGGTCTTGCATCCCCAACAGGCTCTGTGGTCAGAGCGATCATCGCGGTGGTGGTGGCGGTGACTAGAGGAGGAATGGGAACATCTCCTATGTCTAGAGGGGGTATGTGAACGTCCCCTATGATGATGGGTCCTAGACGTAGTGTCGCGTCTAGACCTGGATGATGAGTGATGATGCGGCCTGGCAAGGTCCCTTTCTTGTGATCGATGAACTGAAGTTGCCGGGCTGTAAGAGATAATACAGACAGAGGGAGGGGGAAGGTGGGCAGGATGTAACCGTTAGCAACCACCAGATAGGCACAAAAGACACCACCCCCTTACCCACTCCGCACATACCTTGTGCGGGAGGGCTGGCCACATGGCGGTGAAGGAGAGTCCATGATGAGGCAAGACAAACGCACAAACTCAGAGACCACCTAGGACAAGAGTAAGCAACACGAAAAAAAAAAAAGAAAAACATTTTCATTTTTTTTTTTTTTTTTTTTTTTTTTTTAACTGTCTCTTTAGGAGACACTTGCATAACTACCTAAAGGATGTTGCCTACCTTGTCCCAGCAGAACCGAGCTCCGGGATGCTGCCGTCAAAGCCCACAGGTTATCCCACCTGTACAGGGCTCCACAGCGTTTAAATTCCCCGCTGTAGTGACGTCACGGCCGGTCCCGCTGCGCGCATGCGCCGAGGGGACCGACTCACTGCGCCTGTGCGGCCTCTGACCCCGCCGCCGTACCGCGCATGCGCGAAAACCAAGCCTCGGTTTCGCCGCGGCTCTGCACATGCGCAGACGTACGGCGGATCGGGAGGCAGGAAGTAGAGTGGCGTCCTGGAACGCAGAAGCGTTCCACACACGGCGCAAAGACACTGAGGGGGAACAGACAACAGACAAAATACATACAAAAACGGTCTGCCATGTACATAATGAAGAAATCTTCAGACCTTGCCAGCCAATCCTTCGTCCATCCTGGTACACTGGGCCACATCCCTTCCACCATAGGGGTATTAACTGCCCGAAACCACTCGCCCGCTGATAGCTGGGCCCTGGGTGCACTGCACAACTTGTACCTAATCCGACGGACATCCTGGACTGCACCTAAATTGCATGATGAAGGGTCCATGTGAGGAGGATAGAAAAGGAACACCTGTCTGTGGAGGTGAGCTCAAATTTATGGGTATGGGGTCCTATAGCTGTGGAGAGGAGGCGGGGTTAACCCACACGTAGTCTGCCATGGAGTCTGTCAGGAAAGACAATTACATCATGAAACATACAATTAAAATACGTTTGGTGTTGATTACTCTGTTGTTGGTGTCTCTGCATGTAAATGTATTTTAATTTGATATGTTTCATGATTTAGATATCCTTATCTCCCTAGGACATTGTGTGTAGTATAGAGGCCACTTATACCAGAGCTCTTTTTTAGAATTGCACATTTTTGAAACTTTATGTAATTTTGTATGCATAAAAAATATTTTTCTACATATCCAATTGTTTTATTCTGTATTTTCTTGCTGCCTAAAAGCCCCTGGGAGCTTTTTTCTGTTCTTGGTTTTATGCACTACATAGCCGCCACAATTGCACATTTCTGTGTTTTATCCCTTTGAACACCCTGCAAGTCCAAATACAGTGAGGGGGAAAAAAGTATTTGATCTCCTGCTGATTTTGTACATTTGCCCACTGACAAAGAAATGATCAATCTATAATTTTAATGGAAGATTTATTTTAACAGCGAGACAGAATAACAGAAAAACGCAGGGCCGGCCCTACCATGGGACCCGATGGGACCATGGTCCCAGGCGGCACTTTAAGAGGGGCGGCAACAGGGGCGCACTGCCTGAGGACAGGGCCGGATTCCCCACAAGGCCACAGAGGCCAGGCCTCGGGGCGGCAGTGAATGCAGGGGCGGCGCCGCGGCACCCCCCCCCCCTCTTCCGCTGCAGAGGAGAGAGGAGGGGGGAGAGGTGAGATGTGTCAGGACTTTCGGTAGAAAACCCCCCCCCCCGCTCCTCAATCCAATCCGCATGGCAGAGGAAGGGAGGGAAAGAGGTGAGATGTCTCTACACAGGCTGCTGGAACTCTGTTAACACAGGTCACGGCCGCCACTCACTTCCCGTTGTGCAGCCGTGCCTGTTGTCAGCTCCAGGGGGAGGGCTGCAGGACTGAGCTATGTCTCGTCTCACACATAGCTTAGCCTCAGAGCACACTGGCGCTGACATCCCTCTCTCTGCACAGACAGAGGAGAGATAGAGCTCTGATCCTCCTCCTTCTGAGTCTGCCCCACCCACACTCCCATGTGAGGGCACTGGGCAGGAAGTTTGAACCCAGAAAAGTGTCAGACAGCCAGCACCTCAGCCTCCATCCTGGTAAGCTCACCCTCTCTCCTGCCTCCCAGTGTATAAAAAGGGGTGCTCTGTGGACTTTGTTAAGGGGAGGGGGGCAGGCTTTGGTGAGCAGAGACCCCCTTTACACCAGAGTCCACAGCATGCCCCCTTAAATCAAGTTTCCCAGAACACCCCTTAAATTAGGGTTCCCGTTTACATTAGAGTCCACAGAGCTCCCCCTTACAGTGTAAGTGGAAATTCTGTGCGGACTCTGATGTAAGGGGGGCCTCTGTGCGGACTCTGATGTAAGGGGGGCCTCTGTGCAGACTCTGATGTAAGGGGGGCCTCTCTGCAGACTCTAATGTAAGGGGGCCTCTGTGCGGACTCTGATGTAAGGGGGGGCTCTGTACAGACTCTGATGTAAGGGGGGCTCTGTGCAGACTCTGATGTAAGAGGGGCTCTGTGTGGACTCTGATGTAAGAGGGGGCCTCTGTGCGGACTCTGATGTAAGAGGGGGCCTCTGTGCGGACTCTGTTGTAAGGGGGGGGCTCTGTACGGACTCTGATGTAAGGGGGGTCTCTGTGCGGACTCTGATGTAAGAGGGACCTCTGTGCGGACTCTGATGTAAGGGGGACCTCTGTGCGGACTCTGATGTAAGGGGGACCTCTGTGCGGACTCTGATGTAAGGGGGACCTCTGTGCGGACTCTGATGTAAGGGGGACCTCTGTGCGGACTCTGATGTAAGGGGGACCTCTGTGCGGACTCTGATGTAAGGGGGGGCTCTGTGCGGACTCTGATGTAAGGGGGGCTCTGTGCGGACTCTGATGTAAGGGGGGGCTCTGTGCGGACTCTGATGTAAGGGGGGGCTCTGTGCGGACTCTG
Organism: Rana muscosa; assembly: GCA_029206835.1. Classification (NCBI taxonomy): domain Eukaryota; kingdom Metazoa; phylum Chordata; class Amphibia; order Anura; family Ranidae; genus Rana; species Rana muscosa. Next base: position 362,907,595 of record CM055127.1, read on the forward strand.
ATGTAAGGGGGGCTCTGTGCGGACTCTGATGTAAGGGGGGCTCTGTGCGGACTCTGATGTAAGGGGGGGCTCTGTGCGGACTCTGATGTAAGAGGGGGCTCTGTGAAGACTCTGATGTAATGTAAGGGGGGGCTCTGTGCAGACTCTGATGTAAGGGGGGCCTCTGTGCGGACTCTGATGTAAGGGGGGCTCTGATGTAATTTGGACCTTTGGCAGCAACCCAGCAACCCCCCCCCACTTCTCAATTCGAGGGGCAGAAGAGGAGGGGAGAGATGAGAGGAGAGGTCACTTGGACTTTTCCGGCCAGCACATCTCCCCCCCCCCAGTTCTCAACCCGTCAACCCGCGGCATTGGGGCGGCAAAAGGGAGGACCCGGCCTTGGGGCGGCAAAGGGAATAAATCCGGGCCTGCCTGAGGACCTGGGTTTCCCTCCATCTAGTGTGCATTGTCAATGTCATACTGTACTGCATCGCCGGCGCCGCTGTCACTGGCCGCAGTGGCAAGACGCACTTCAAGGGTCTCTCCAGCGGCCCCTGCTTCACTGCCCAAACTGGTTGCTAGCTGCGGCCCGCTTTGTGTCTAGCAACCAGTGACGTAAGGAGAGAGAGGCCCATCATTCATTGCAGAGAGTATTTCACTTCCTCCTCCTCCGCTAGCTCCACCCACCTCCTCCCTGTATGTAACAGCATGAGATCGGAGCGGCTGTGTGTGTGGAGAGAGAGCAGCTGCGGGCTCTTCTCCCCCCTCCTTCTCCTCCTCATGCTGCTGTTCCTAGGACAGCCACCGCTATGTTTCTTCCCCCTTTTCCTCCCATTGGCCAGGGAAAAAAACTAAAAGGAGAAAAGAGGATTATGGGATATGTAGTGCAAATGGCTGGCCCATTGCAATTCTAGGGGGGAAACTGCAGCCCCCAGCATGCCCATCTGAAGGGAAGGGAGAGAGAGCCAGGCTGAGTGACAGGCTGCATCTGGTGACAGGCATCAGTGACAAGTGACAGGCTGCATCTGGTGACAGGCATCGGTGACAAGTGACAGGCTGCATCTGGTGACAGGCATCGGTGACAAGTGACAGGCTGCATCTGGTGACAGGCATTGGTAACAAGTGACAGGCTGCATCTGGTGACAGGCATTGGTGACAAGTGACAGGCTGCATCTGGTGACAGGCATTGGTGACAAGTGACAGGCTGCATCTGGTGACAGGCATTGGTAACAAGTGACAGGCTGCATCTGGTGACAGGCATTGGTGACAAGTGACAGGCTGCATCTGGTGACAGGCATTGGTGACAAGTGACAGGCTGCATCTGGTGACAGGCATTGGTAACAAGTGACAGGCTGCATCTGGTGACAGGCATTGGTGACAAGTGACAGGCTGCATCTGGTGACAGGCATTGGTAACAAGTGACAGGCTGCATCTGGTGACAGGCATTGGTGACAAGTGACAGGCTGCATCTGGTGACAGGCATTGGTGACAAGTGACAGGCTGCATCTGGTGACAGGCATTGGTAACAAGTGACAGGCTGCATCTGGTGACAGGCATTGGTGACAAGTGACAGGCTGCATCTGGTGACAGGCATTGGTGACAAGTGACAGGCTGCATCTGGTGACAGGCATTGGTGACAAGTGACAGGCTGCATCTGGTGACAGGCATTGGTAACAAGTGACAGGCTGCATCTGGTGACAGGCATTGGTGACAAGTGACAGGCTGCATCTGGTGACAGGCATTGGTAACAAGTGACAGGCTGCATCTGGTGACAGGCATTGGTGACAAGTGACAGGCTGCATCTGGTGACAGGCATTGGTGACAAGTGACAGGCTGCATCTGGTGACAGGCATTGGTAACAAGTGACAGGCTGCATCTGGTGACAGGCATTGGTGACAAGTGACAGGCTGCATCTGGTGACAGGCATTGGTGACAAGTGACAGGCTGCATCTGGTGACAGGCATTGGTAACAAGTGACAGGCTGCATCTGGTGACAGGCATTGGTGACAAGTGACAGGCTGCATCTGGTGACAGGCATTGGTGACAAGTGACAGGCTGCATCTGGTGACAGGCATTGGTGACAAGTGACAGGCTGCATCTGGTGACAGGCATTGGTAACAAGTGACAGGCTGCATCTGGTGACAGGCATTGGTGACAAGTGACAGGCTGCATCTGGTGACAGGCATTGGTAACAAGTGACAGGCTGCATCTGGTGACAGGCATTGGTGACAAGTGACAGGCTGCATCTGGTGACAGGCATTGGTGACAAGTGACAGGCTGCATCTGGTGACAGGCATTGGTGACAAGTGACAGGCTGCATCTGGTGACAGGCATTGGTAACAAGTGACAGGCTGCATGTTGTGGCAGGCTATGGGTGGCAAGTGGCACAGCTGCATCTGGTGGCAGGCAACGGTGGCAAGCAATAAGCTACATCTGGTGGCAAGCAATGGTGGCAAATGACAAGCTCAGGGCTTCCACTGATTCTGCATTATGGTGAGTTAAACTATTTCATTATATATTACAATGTAGTAATAGAAATAATGTGATTTGATCATCCTGACACCATATCAATCATAATGTTAGGATGATTTAAGTGCTAACACCAGCCATTCGCCCGACAAATCACCCGCTGCCAAATTCCCTGTCAGCGAGACTACACCCCCCCCCCCTCATCTTTTTTTGGGAAGGAAGGGCGGTATCCCTGAATGGCAGTTTGGAAATGTGGTCAATGCAGCGCTGTTGCATGCAGCATGTTGCATCACTGAGCTGGGATCAGAGCGTAGCTGGTCGGTGGAAGTGGAGAGAAAGGGGGGAGCTTTCGTGGTGCTACACAATACTCTTTGCAGGAAGGAGCTAGGGTGACCACATTTTTAAACTACTATTCACGGACACCCCCCCTTCCCAAACATCAGCTTGTTCTGTAACGAATCACAGCACAGTGATTGGACACAAGAGGTGGGATTTATGATTTCTCCAATCACATGCAGGGGGCGGGGATTGTGCTCCTCCAGGCATTCCCGGCCAGGACAAGTACTGTCAGTGAGTAAAGAGGTGATGTGGCGGCCTTTTTTGGGGGCATCAGATTGGCCTAGGGGGGTGGCTGTGTCAGTTTCATTCCGGGACACTGTATTGTCCTGGAATGAATGTGCCCGGGACAGACCTGCAAAATGCGTGGTCACCCTAGAAGGGGCATGTCTCTTTGCTGAATATATGGGATGTCTCTTGCTGAATATATTGGGCTGTCTCTTTGCTTTATGGAAACGTCTCTTTGCTGGATGGGCATAGGATTTTTTTTGGGGGGGGCAGCATTTCATTCTTGGGCCCAGGCAGCACAATGTCTTTGGCCAGCCCTGGAAAAACGCATTTCAAAAAGGTTATAAATTTATTTACACTTTAATAAGTGAAATAAGTATTTGATCCCCTATCCATCAGCAATATTTCTGGCTCCCAGGTGTCTTTTATACAGATAACAAGCTGAGATTAGGAGCACTCTTAAAAGGTGAAAAAAGTGAAATAAGTTAGTACTTTGTGGCAAAACCCTTGTTAGCAATCACAGAGGTCAGAAGTTTCTTGTAGTTGGCCACCAGGTTCGCACACATCTCGGGAGGGATTTTCTCATTCCACTTTGCAGATCCTCTCCAAGTCACTAAAACGGAGTTCCACCCAGAAATTCCCTATCTCCCTCCGGTGTCATATTTGGCACCTTTCAGGGGGGAGCAGATACCTGTCAAATCCAATTGTGTGGCAAACTACGCTATGTCCAACCCCTCCTACACCCCCGCTGTTTTCTGGGAGATGCACAGGTGCCAGAAGACAGCAGGGACCATTCAGAATGCACAGCGCAACTTGCACATGCGCAGTAGGGAACTAGGAGTGAAGCCGAAAGTCTTCACTGCCTGGTTCCCTTACCAGGCATGGGGGGCGGTAACACCCGTGAGTTGATCCGAAGATCGGCTTCACGTGCCCGGCATAGCGGGCTCCCTGGACAGGTAAGTGTCCATATATTAAAAGTTTTTTTTTTCACCAGGCGAAACTCAGATTTAAAATGTTGAGGATGACGTTTGGCAACTCAAGCCTTCAGCTAACTCCATATTTTTTCTATGGGATTAAGGTCTGGAGACGTCAGAATCTTAATGTGCTTCTTCTTAAGCCACTCCTTTGTTGCCTTGGCCGTGCGTTTTGGGTCATTGTCATGCTGGAAGACCCATCCACAATCCATTTTCAATACCCTGGCTGAGGGAGGGAGGTTCTCACCCAAGATTTGACGGTATATGGCCCCCTCCATCGTCCCTTTGATGCGGTGAAGTTGTCCTGTCCCCTTAGCAGAAAAACCCCAAAGCATAATGTTTCCACCTCCATGTTTGACAGTGGGGATGGTATTTTTGGGGTCATAGGCAGCATTCCTCCTCCTCCAAACACGACAATTTGAGTTGATGCCAAAGAACTTGATTTTGGTCTCATCTGACCACAACAGTTTTGCCCAGTTCTCCTCTGAATCATTCAGATTTTAATTAGCAAACTTCAGATGGGCCTGTACATGTGCTTTCTTGAGCAGAGGGACCTTGCAGGATTTCAGTCCTTCACAGCGTAGTGCGTTACCAATTGTGTTGGTGTCTTGGTAATTATGGTCCCAGCTGCCGAGAGCATTGATTGATTGCATTTAATATTCAAATTTTCTTAGATTGTGGATTTGGGGTTTTCATTAGCTGTAAGCCATAATCATCACAATTACGACAAATCACAGCTTGAACTATCTTGTTTTGCATGTAATGAGTCTATCTCATATATTAGTTTCACCTTTTAGGTTGCATTAGTGAAATAAATGAACTTGTGCATGATATTCAATTTTTTTGAGTTTCACCTGTATTTGTGGACTAAGTGGCATCAGCCCTGCCCAGTTTTCTCTTGTTAAACTTTTGAATTTCCCCACATCTTCTAATGTCCAAAAGATAAGCACCATTTGATCTGTAGTCCAAGATAAAAACTGGGAAGGCTAATTAGGCTACAGAGATTACCTATGAAGTATATGGGACAGGATAGCTATTTTCTAAAAGAATAGGTACTGTAACAAAAATACTTCTAATGGTATAATTAAAAGACCAAAAGAGTGACAATATGAGAAGACCATTGCCCATTTTTACATATGTAGCATCCTCTAGTGTGCTACTAATGTCATTCTAGGTAAAATATATGCTGACTCAAGTCTAAAACCTGTAAGACATTGAGTCAGGGTTACTACAGTTCGGGACAGCATGACACACGCAGCTCTCTTGTACCTCCCCCTGGTTCTGGAAACTTGGAGAACATTCTGGAAACTAGATAGGAGAGACTAGGAGTGTTGTTCTGCCTATCTTGCGCTTGGCCAATTCCCAGGAGGTGAGCCCTTTAATAGGAGGAAGTCATGCTGGCAGGGGAGTCGGGTGGAAGATGGAGATGCAGTTCTAAGGAGACAGCTGGTGGCCTTGAGGCAAACCCCCTAGTCTAGGGGGGAGGGGGGTGGGGTGCTCTGCCTCAGGCCGGGGCTCAGGTGGCTGGCCTGGAAGGATCCTACCACAGGAGAAGTTGGAAAGAGGCTGTCCTTGCCATGGGAGATTTCCAGAGAGTCAGTTGGGTGGACTGGTGAAGCGAGTTAGTCACTTAGACTGGTGAAGACGCAGCGAGGTGGGCTAGCATTTCCTGCATTGGTAGAGCTGGGATCAGTGTTTACAAGGGGGTTGTAGATACTCCAGGAGGCAGGTTCACAACACATTGTGCTACGTTCTAAAAGGATTCCTAGCCTGTAAAAGGGACTGTTGCTGATGTAACAGAGACTTATCTACTGCGGAAGAATCAATTTGAGTTATGTCTATAGGGAGAACGTTGTCCCTGGTTTTGTCGCAATCAAGTTGGGCAGTCCATAGTTCTTATGCCCGTCCAAGTTACTACCCCCTAATTTTAAAAAAACTAAGCTCAAGGACTGTGCATGAAAGTTGGAAATGTTATGGGCCCTGTCACATAACATCTGCAGCTACTACAGGGGTAGCGCTACACATACATGTAAAAAATAAAATTCTCGCTAAGGATATTTTTACATTAGGTACATGTATGTATATGAAATATAGAGAAAATATTGCGCTAATCTAAAATATTGAATAAAAATAAAGCTGCTACATAAAATGTGACTAAAATCTGATCCAGTTTCCAGACTAACTGATAAGGAGTGCCACTAGGATTTCATATGCCTATTTGACCTGCCTAAACCACAGGTCTAACGTTCCGGTAAGAGTATTCTACCTCTCTTTTTCTACAAGAGTTATGTGATGACCCTTCAGTGCTACATGTTCTCTTTCTCCAAAACACGAAAATTTCTATGGACACTGTATAGACTCATTATATTGATATTATTTATCACTTTGGTTTGATTGGAGGCCCAAATTATTGGGCTTCGTTTCTTCACTTAGCGCTACATCTTCATTCCATGTATATGAAATACCTGTGAGATTCCTCTAGAAGCTGAAACTCACAGTAGTTAGACCGCACCACTACAGTGATCTCCACTAGGCCTGTGCCTGCCTTGCGAACACAGCAGGTCAAATGCACAGAGCAGATGCCAGTGTTGCCAACCTCCCGCAGAATTTTTACTGACAAAACATGGAAAATTTACTAGCGGAGCACTTTTTTTTACTGACAACCTGAGAAATTACAAAACTCCTATAGAAAACAAATACAGTGAATATTTGAACAGTATAAACATTATATGCAAACACTGACAATACCTATAACAAAGTCATTTGCTTGATTTACACCTAAAAAGTCAACACAGCATGATATTATCAGCCCTCGATATTTACTTGTAAAGAAAATCACTTATTTTGACAAACTTTCAGTAAATTTACTGGCAGTTGGCAACCCTGGCAGATTCCATTTAGAGATGGCTTTCCATCATATCAATGGATGCAAGGCATTCTCTGACTGGTTTGAGGTGGCGTGGTGATGTCATCATGCTCTCCACCTCATCTAATCAGAGAATACTTTGCATTGTGGGTATTCGAGACTTCCTTGTTCATTCACCACAGTGAGAATCAGCAAACTAATGTCAGGCAATCAATGTTAAAGAAAAAAACAAAAACGCACTATGAAAAGAAAATATTCAGGACAAAAAGGTAATTTAGCCTGTGATCGATAGAGCTGGCAAAATCTCTCAAAAAGAAGAAGGAGGTAATTTAAAGCTTATTTTTTTTTTTATAGAGTCTGACACGGAAAAAATACATATGTTCCAACACCTTTATGGCAAAATGGTATGAGTGATTAACTTGTTTTACAAGTGCTATATTGATGAGATCATCATGATAAGGAGAAGCTCAGAGAATGAATTACAGTCATTTTAGCAGTAAACCTCCTCTGTAAATCTAACATGGTAACCTGTAAAGGCTTTTAAAAATGTATGTAGTTTGTCACCACTGTGCGTTTGTGCATGTCGTGTTTGGTATCTATGTACTCAGCCTAAGATCATTTTTTTCTTTCATCAAACATTTGGGCAATATCATGTGTTTTAGTGCATTAAAATTAAAAAAATTGATTTTCTTAGTAGCCATTTGTTCGGCTAAAAGAGTATCGGAATTAGCCGCCTTGTCCTGTAAGGAGCCATATCTGGTTGTCCGTAAGGACAGAGTAGTATTACGTCCTCACCCAGCCTTTCTTCCTAAGGTGGTATCGAGGTTTCATTTGAACCAAGATGTGGTTCTTCCCTCTTTTTTTCCCAAACCTACCTCGGTAGAGGAAAAGTTATTGCATTCTTTGTATGTAGTAAGAGCAGTTAAAGCTTATCTAAAAGCCACTGCTCAGATTCGTAGAACGGATACTTTGTTTGTTCTGCTGGAAGGCCCCAGAAAGGGTCAGGCAGCATCAAAATCTACTTTAGCCAAGTGGATTCGACAGGTCATAATACAAGCCTATGGCTTGAAAAGGAGACCGCCTCCGTTCAAAGTTAGAGCACACTCCACAAGAGCAGTTGGAACTTCATGGGCAGTGCATCACCAGGCCTCCCTGGCTCAAATCTGTAAGGCCGCAACATGGTCTTCAGTACACACGTTTACTAGGTTCTACCAGGTGGACGTTAGAAGTCAGGAGGATGTCGCCTTTGGGCGCAGTGTGTTGCAGGCCGCAAAAGATCCTCATGTCTGATAGCGCTCAGCTTATGTATGGTGTATCCCCCCCGCATTGGGCATTGCTTTGGGACGTCCCACATAGTAATGACTATGCCGCTCTGTGTCCCGTGATGTACGAGAAAGAAAATAGGATTTTTATAACAGCTTACCTGTAAAATCCTTTTCTTGGGAGTACATCACGGGACACAGAGCTCCCACCCCTCTTTTGGGGACACTTATTGCTTTGCTACAAAACTGAGGCACTCCCAGATGGGAGGGGCTTATATAGGGGAGGGTACTTCCGGTTTGGAAGTTGCCAGTGCCAGCACCTGAAGGTAATCTATATAACCCATATAGTAATGACTATGCCGCTCTGTGTCCCGTGATGTACTCCCAAGAAAAGGATTTTACAGGTAAGCTGTTATAAAAATCCTATTTTTTTGGAGCTGGAATTTAACTTAGGGCTGGTGGTGTTACCAAGTCCATAGAGACATCCATCTACAGTTGCTACTCCAAATGCCTGGTTATCAAGGCTCCACTGGCCTTTGCGATGAGGGCCCACCTGTGAGCATATACCCTAGGGCAGGGGTAGGCAACCACAGCCCTTTTGAAAACTACAAGGCCCATGAGACATTGCAAGACACCGACAAGCACAGGCCTGATGGAATTTGTAGTTTCACCAAAGCTGGAGTGCCGAGGTTGCCTACCCCTGCCTTAGGTAAGTCCCTGGTGCTGGTCTTCAGGGATGCTCTCAACTTCATGCTACTTATTTTTGGACACTGGTTTGATTCACAGATTTTTGCATACTGGTACTTTAATAAATCACAGACTCAAAAAAACTGTTTTTGTATATACTTTGACTTTTTAATGCACTTAACCACATCAATACATGCACTTTCACCCCCTTGCTGCACAGGCGAGTTTTCAGATTTCAGAGCAGTCACACTTCGATTGATAATTGTGCAGTCATACAACACTGTACCCAAACTACATTTTCATCATTTTATTCACACCAATAGAGCTTTCTTCTAGTGGTTTTTAGGGATGAGCTTCGAGTTCGAGTCGAACTCATGTTCGACTCGAACATTGCCTGTTCGACCAACAGCGAACAAATTGGGGTGGTCATGGCAAATTCGAAAAATCTATGGGAGAAATCTAAAGTGCTAATTATAAAGGCTTATATGCAAGTTATTGTCCTAAAAAGTGTTTGGGGACCCGGGTCCTGCCCCAGGGGACATGTATCAATGCAAAAAGAAGTTTTAAAAACGGCAGTTTTTTCGGGAGCAGTGATTTTAATAATGCTTAAAATGAAAAAATAAAAGTGAAATATTCCTTTAAATTTCGTACTTGGGGGATGTGTATGATATGCATGTGAAGTGGCGCATGTTTCCCGTGCTTAGAACTGTCCCTGCAAAAAAAATTTTTTGAAAGAAAAAAAATGCATTTAAAACTGACTCGCGGCTATTAATGAATTGTCGGCTCCCGGCAATACATACAAAAGTCATTGATAAAAAAAAAGCGTGGGGGTTCCCCAGAATTCAATTACCAGGCCCTTCAGATCTGGCATGGATTTTAAGGGGAACTCCACCCCAAATTTTAAAAAAAATGGCGTGGAGTCCCCCTAAAAATCCATACCAGACCCCTTATCCGAGCACGCAACCTGGCCAGCCGCAGGGGAAAAGGGGGGGACGAGAGAGTGGCCCCCCCTCCCTCCTGAACCGTACCAAGCCACATGCCCTCAACATGGGGAGGATGTCCCCATGTTGATGGGGACAAGGGCCTCATCCCCACAACCCTTGCCCGGTGGTTGTGGGGGTCTGCGGGCGGGGGGCTTATCAGAATCTGGAAGACCCCTTTAACAAAGGGGACCCCCAGATCCCGGCCCCCCCCTATGTGAATTGGTAAGGGGTACATTGTACCCCTACCATTTCACGAAGAAAGCGTAAAAAAATGTTTAAAAAAACAAACACACACCCTGAAAAAGTCCTTTATTAAAAAAAAAAAACATTCCAGCGGTGAAATCCAGTGTCCCGCGGCGATCCCGATGTCCAGCGCTGTCCTTCATTGGTTGTGCCTGAGCGGACCTGATGGGGAACTCCCTCTCAGTATTTTAAATGTATAGACCCGCCCCTTCTAAAGTTCCCCATCAGGTCCGCTCAGCGGACCAGATGCGGAACATGAGAAGGGGCGGGTCTATACATGTATTACCAAAGTGAGAGCAGTTCCCCATCAGGTCCGCCCCCTCGGTATGTCGGACCCGCCTACGTCATTGGCTTGAGCGGGGAACTTCCTTCACTGTGTAATTTAAGTTTACATAGTGAAGGAAGTTCCCCGCTCAAGCCAATGACGTAGGCGGGTCCGACATACCGAGGGGGCGGACCTGATGGGGGACTGCTCTCACTTTGGTAATACATGTATAGACCCGCCCCTTCTCATGTTCCGCATCTCGTCCGCTGAGCGGACCTGATGGGGAACTTTAGAAGGGGCGGGTCTATACATTTAAAATACTGAGAGGGAGTTCCCCATCAGGTCCGCTCAGGCACAACCAATGAAGGACAGCGCTGGACATCGGGATCGCCGCGGGACACTGGATTTCATCGCTGGAATGTTTTGTTTTTTTAAATAAAGGACTTTCAAGGTGTTTGTGTGTTTTTTTTAAACATTTTTTTACGCTTTCTTCGTGAAATGGTAGGGGTACAATGTACCCCTTACCAATTCACATAGGGGGGGCCGGGATCTGGGGGTCCCCTTTGTTAAAGGGGTCTTCCAGATTCCGATAAGCCCCCCGCCCGCAGACCCCCACAACCACCGGGCAAGGGTTGTGGGGATGAGGCCCTTGTCCCCATCAACATGGGGACATCCTCCCCATGTTGAGGGCATGTGGCTTGGTACGGTTCAGGAGGGAGGGGGGGCCGCTCTCTCGTCCCCCCCTTTTCCCCTGTGGCTGGCCAGGTTGCGTGCTCGGATAAGGGGTCTGGTATGGATTTTTAGGGGGACTCCACGCCATTTTTTTTTAAATTTGGGGTGGAGTTCCCCTTAAAATCCATGCCAGATCTGAAGGGCCTGGTAATTGAATTCTGGGGAACCCCCACGCTTTTTTTTTTTTTATCAATGACTTTTGTATGTATTGCCGGGAGCCGACAATTCATTAATAGCCGCGAGTCAGTTTTAAATGCATTTTTTTCTTTCAAAAATGACATTTTTTGCAGGGACAGTTCTAAGCACGGGAAACATGCGCCACTTCACATGCATATCATACACACCCCCCAGGTACGAAATTTAAAGGAATATTTCACTTTTATTTTTTCATTTTAAGCATTATTAAAATCACTGCTCCCGAAAAAACGGCCGTTTTTAAAACTTCTTTTTGCATTGATACATGTCCCATGGGGCAGGACCCAGGTCCCCAAACACCTTTTAGGACAATAACTTGCATATTAGCCTTTATAATTAACACTTTAGATTTCGAACGTTCGAGTCCATTGTATTTAATAGGGTTCTAAAGTTTACACGAACATTTTGTCTGTTCGCAGGTTCTGGTGCGAACCGAAAAGGGGGGTGTTCGGCTCATCCCTGGTGGTTTTTAATCGGCACTGGGTTTTTGCTAAATAAAATTGTATTTATTTATTTTTTCCCCAAAAATAAGTTTGTTTCCGTTATAAAATTTTGCAAATAAATAATCTTTCTTCATGAACTTATGCAAAAATAACCCAAAATCTGTGTTTATTATTTAGTCCGTAGGAAAGTTAAACAGTCCATAAACTATGGTATACTGTATATCCGATGAATCCTGGGGAGGTACCAACGGCCCATCTCATTTCTTCAGGCCCGAAAATATCAGGACAGTATAAATATCCCCCAAATAACCCCTTTTTGGAATGTAGACAGTCCAAGGTATTTAGTTAAAAGGCATAGCTTTTTTTTGTAAAACGAAGAAATTAATTATTTTTTATTACATACTGTCACCAGTACAAGATCATATAAACAGGTGTGGCAGGGACACTGGCTGGTGACAGTACAAAAAAAAAAAGGAATGTTCATATTCACTAGATTAATCCATTTGGTCAAAAAGGTTGCAATTGTTGTTTTCCCACTCGGAGGGAGGAGCCCAACAATGGCGCCGGCTGGAAGCGCACCGAAAGAGCTCCAGGATCCTAGTCCCCTAAAAGAACAGTAGGTCTGCAGACTTTAACCACCCCCCCCCCCCCCCCAAAAAGGAGAAATAAAAGCCCTAAAAATAGAACGGGAGCAGGCATATAGATTAGAGGCAGTGAGGGGGTTGGGATTGCGCAGGCGAAAGTGAAAAAAATAAAATAAACATTTAGCAAGCTGCTGGCAATTACCCAACAGAACAAATTGTGTCAAAATACATAAACAATTGCCGCGCTAAATACAAAAATAATATACCATGTAAAATAAAGTGACAGTAGTCAGTCCATAGGATTTCCATACAGAAATGAAGTGATATATTGTTGTGTCCAAATGATAGTGAGCGATCGTGCACCTTCAAAAAAATAAATACAAGATGTGCCCTTACCAGATAGCCAGACTCCACATTATAGGAGCCTAATCAAGCATGGAATCACATCAAAAGAAACCATACACTGGAGGTATAGAAGGGTGGCGTCACAGCCGCTGGTGAATCACTCTCTCATGGAGGTTTTTGCAAAAAGTCAGTGTAAAACCAGGGTGGTTTTATTGAAAAAAAAAAATGCATGTATTGGACCTGTGGTAACTTAATGGTAACACATGGATAAAAAAAAGTTCTGCAGATATTTATGTGAGATCAGAATAGCGTGGTATCTCTGGACATAAACTCCGCCCTACTAGTTTCATCGCATGTCATCAGGGGCATGGGGTCCATGTTCAAAACCACGCTATTTATAGGTCCATAAAAACGGAAAAAGCACAGCTGTTTAAAACAAAAAATTGCTCAAAATGGCTGCCACATTTTGAAAAACAAATAGCCAAGCCTTATTCTGAAGAGGAAGCAACATGGCCACTGTATTAGGAAAATACAGCAGATGAAAATGTTGCCTAGCTGTAGAACCAAAACCTTCAATTCTTTGTTTCTGACCTGGAACAGGGATGCAGATGAGAAAATTCTAATTTTGTCAGTTGAATGCTTGTTCAAAAATCAGGGAAGAAAAGTTTTGGGTCAGTACCAAATATAACATAGTATCAGCTGTATGCAGTCCCTGTATAGCAGGGCTGGAGAGTGAGAAGTAGTACAAGGAGCCAATTCGTTCATGTGGTGACAAAAACTAGAGTTATACTTACCGGTAACTGTTTCTAGGAGTCGTAAAGGACAGCACTAAAGAGATGGGCTCCACCTCCGGGGGCAGGAAACACAAATCCAGATCTTTAAAGGGCAGCTTCCGTCCCTCTTCCTCAGTATTTAACCAAGAACTTCCCGGGAACGGCTTCTGAAACAAACAATTTTTCGAAGTTATATCTGCATATAGGGAGGGAATCCTTGCTGTCCTGGAAGACTCCTAGAAACAGTTACCGGTAAGTCCAACTCTAGTTTTCTCTAGTCGTTTGTCCAGGACAGCACTACCGTTTGGAGGACTTTTCTCCCAAACACTTGGTCTTGCACTGAGATGAGGTCCAAGCTATAGTGCTTCATGAAAGTCGAGTAGTTTGACCATGTTGCTGCTTGACAGATTTGTTCTGGTGTCACTCCAGCTCGCTCCGCCCAAAAAGCCCATAGTGCCTGTGTGGAGTGATCCATGGGGGGAAAAAAAAAAAAAAGGACATTCCTTTTTCACCATTTTGTAAGCTTCCACAATAGCTTATTTAATCCACCTTGCGATTGTGTTTTTTGAAGCTTGAGACGCCAATTTTTCCCCAGCATGCAGAAAAAAAAAAAGACGGAGCATTGGATTTTCTAATGCTTTCACATTTCCAGATACCATAGGACCCACAAAATGAAGGCAAAACAATTTCCTATGGAATTTTGTGACTACTTTAGGCAAAAAACCTGGGTCTGTGCGTAGCACCAGCCTGTCTTCAAAGACTTGCAAAAAGGCTTCTTAATGGAAAGTGCCTGTAGCTCGCTAATGCGTCTAGCTGTGGATATGGCCACTAGGAAGACAGTTTTGAGCGTGACCCATTTTAAAAAGGACAGCTCCTCTTCCTGTGACCATTTTATCAAACCTTGTAGTACAATCAACAGGTCTCATTTTGGCAGAATTTGGAATTTAACCGGGCTTATTCGGGCTAACCCCTTAAAGAACCTGCTTACTAGCAGGTCCAACGCCAGGGGTTGCTCTAATAAAAAAACGAAACCTGCACTGTTATTGTGCTAATGGCCAGTCCTTGATCCACACCGTCTTGTAAAAACTCCAAGACGGTCGGAATACCTGCAGACACCACCTTGGTTTCTAACCATAAACAAAAAACTTTCCAAAATTTAACATAAATCGCTTGGGTTACCTTCCTTCTATTAGAAAGAATTGAGTTTACCACCCTGAACCCCTTAGACTTCAGGAGGTTTTCTTCAGATACCAAGCTGACAATTTTAGAGTCTGTATTTTTGGTAACAGAACTGGGCCCTGGGACAGCATGAGGGGAGGCTCCTCTGTCATGCGTAACAGTGTGGAAAAACACTGCCTCTTTGGCCAATACGGGACCACTAATATTGTGTTTTGTTCTTGAATTTCCTCAGGACCAGAGGAATAAGTTTAAATGGGGGGGGGGGGGGGTTGTAGCAAATGGAAAAAGCCCACCTCTGGGCCAAGGCGTCTATCCCTTTGGCCCCTGCTTATCTTTCCAACGAGAAGTACACAGGAACCTTGGCTTTTGCCCTCTTCTCTATTAGCTGGAAGAGCTGGCTGTTTAGCGACCATTCTGACTCGTACACTTGGTGCCGGCTCAGAAAGTCCACCAGGTGGTTGTCCGCTCCTTTCAAGATACTGACTTTAGGTTTCTCTCTGCCCAAATCAGGATGATACTTGTTAGTCCGATTAGGGACGGACATCTTGTTCCCCCTTGTTTGTTTAAATAAGAAACCGCTACCACACTGTCCAAGAGGACATGTAAGTGGTGACCTTTCAGCTCTCTGGCAAAGGTCTTTAATGCTTCCCAGATAGCCTGCAACTCCTACCAGTTGGCTGATCTTTGGGGCTGCACTCTCCCAGCGCCCTTGGACTATTCTTGACCCCCAATGGGGCCCCCCAGGCACTGGCGTCCGTGGCGATACGGGCAGACACTGGAAGAGACCATAATAGACCCTGCACCAGGTTTTCTTCGTTCTTCCACCACCAGAGACCTTCTGGTCTTTGGAGATAGACGGAAGGTTGTGTCTATCGATTCCTGCGCTCCGTCCTAGCTGTTGAGGATATTGGCCTGGAGAGACCTGAAATGGGCCCTTGCCCATGGTACCGCAGGAATTGTTGCTACCAGGAAACAAATACCCGACATAGCGGAGGGAGATTGCTTTGAAATAAGTTTGCAGTCGCCTTTACCTTTTCCTCTGTGAGATAAATCTTTTGCGTCACTGAGTTGACCAAGAACCCTAGGTACTGCAAGACCTCTGTCGGGACCAAGTTAGACTTCTCCCTGTTGGACCACCCCAGTTTTTGTTTTTTAGAAAGGAAATGGCCACCTGCAGATCTCCTTGTAATTGAAGCACGGAGGAGGCAAAAAAAAAAAAAAAAAATTTAAAAAAAAAAAAGTCGTCCAAATATGGGATGACCGATATCCGCTTCAGTCTCGGGGGCCAGTGCTTCCGCCAGTATTTTCGTAAAAATCCTGGGGGATGAGGAAAGACCGAATGGTAGGGCCCTGAATTGAAATAGTTGGACCCGTCTTCCCCACTGGATTGCTCTTCTCAAAAATTTGAGATTCCTCGTGGATGGGGACATAGGCGTCCCTCAGATCGAGGGAGGCCATGAAGCAATCTGGGGGAAGAATTGACTTCACCGAAAAGACTGTTTCCATCCGATTTTTTTTTGTAGGTTACCCAGTTGTTTAGCAACTTCAAAATGTAATATTAGGCGCAATTTGCCCGATGTTTTTTTACTACAAAAATCGGAGTAGAAACCGTGGTTTATGTCTTGCCTTAGCACTGGAACAAGAACCTGTTGGTCTACTAAGTCACCAATTTGTGACAAGGCCGTCGTCTTCTGAGGCTCCCTGGGAGGCATGGTCAAACGTCCTTGCGGGCGGAGTGTCTTTGAATTGTATTCAATAGCCTTCCCTGATTATCCTCAGTATAAATGCTTTCGGGGTAGTCTTTTCCCACTGCGGGAGGAACTGCCCCAATCTCCCTCCCATGGGAACCAAGACACTGGGATTTGGTGGGTTTTTTTGGAGAGGAAAAACAGGACACCATTCCGTTTTCCCCCTTCCCCACTGTTTTTTTAAGGGTTGACCCCTTAGGTCTGTCCCTGTGACAGCCCTGGTCTTTGGGGATGGAAAAAAAAAAAAAAAAAGTTTCCTTGGAGCTTTCTTACTTTTGGTAGGGAAAGCCTTTTTCTTGTCTGCAGTACGGTCTAGGACTTTTTCTAGATCCTGCTGCCCAAACAAGAGGTCTCCTTCGAATGGGATGCCACACAGCCTAACCTTAGAAGCCGGGTACCCCCGCCCAGGGAAAAAAAAAAACCCCCACACACCTCTCCGGTTCCACCCACTTTTTTTTTTTAAAATAGAGTCTACCAGTGCACCGTGTACCAGAAATACCCTGTTTTGGTCGTCTTTCAGAGTCTGATACATCTGGTCATGTAGGGATAAGGAGACCTGCTCTTTAATCTCAAGCGTCTCGATCACCACCCCCCCAATAAGGCATCCACCTCCTCGCGTTAGAGCCTGTATCTGGGTGAACTTGTCCCTAGGCTCGGAATATCTTTGGATGATGCCACCTCACTTGGTTCATCCAAAGAATCTGATTCCTCTCCCCCTGATATTAGTCTCCCACCTCTGGGGCTGAAGCGGGGGAGGGGGGGGGGGGAGCTGCAGCTGGTTGAATTGGGGTTTCAAGGTTTGCCAGCATAGTCTTAATGGCCTTCATTTCTTTCTAGACACAAGAAATAAATTCCTTGCAGGCTCCCGTTGCCTCCTTGTAAACAACTTTGTCAATACAGGGTTTACATAGGGGCTTGTTCCACCCTTCCTAAAAAAAATTCGCACATGACCGACACTTCTTCCCCCCTGACCTCTCCGGTTCTTTGGGCTGAGACAAGAGAAGGAGGCAAAAGAAGGCAAGAAAACAAGGACAAGCTACCGTCAGCAAAACCTTAGCCATTTAAGGGTGTCCTCCACCAACACCTATGTGCACCCACCAGCCACTGACGGGATTCACAGGACACTTTAGTCCGCATCCCGCCTACAGGGGGGGGGGGGGGGGGGGGGGGGGGAAGACCATGAAAAAGGGCTACGCAAGATTCCATAAACCCCCCCCCCCCCGTAGGTCCAAGGCACTCCTGTATCCGCCTACCTGAGCTGGGTCGGCCCCACTGCCACTTGGTTCGGCTGCATCCATGCTGTCTGTTCCTTGCTTGTAAAAGGTAGGCTGTGCTTTGTGTAGCGCTGTTCCATCTGTGGCTGGCGTTTTTCAAATAAACCGCCCTGGCTCAGTCGGAAAGGCCAAAATCGGAAGTGGTGCGCCGGATGTCCCCGCCTTCCATAGGCTGGAACTCGAGGCCTATGCCTGCCCCCCGCCAGACACAATGGCATTTGACAGCCATGCGGGGAACGTCGCACTCTCTGGGCCATTGTGGAGGAGGATGCCAGTACAACCTACGTTTAGCCTGACTGGAGGACCCAGATGCCCGCCACCTTAGACATGCCAGGTACACAGACCTCCTTCCCCTTCTCCCATGGGTAGCTCCCAGGGTCAGGGGAAGGAGAGTTTCCATCCAGCCTCCTCCTCCGGTGGGAGGAAACACAAATACGGAGGAAGAGGGACAGAAACCACCCTTTAAAGATCTGGTTCTGCGTTTCCTGCCTCCGGAGGTGGAGCCCATCTCTCTAGTGCTGTTCTGGACAGACGACTAGAGAAAAAATTCATTTGGGGTTGAAGTTGTAGCTTATTGTCCCTAATTTGCACAATGAGGTCTATAGTACAAAATATTCAATATATCTATATATGTTCCAATATATAATACATTTTAATGAGGGGAGTGAGGGGGTGGGACTTTACATCAACCACGTGCTTCATGTAACGTCCCACCCCCTTGCTTCCCTCATTCTTGACTTCAACAGGGATGGAAATACATGGCCTTACCAGACCATGACTTCATGTTAAGTTCCAGAATCTCCTCCACTTTAACATTTGAATATGTAATACTGTTGGGCTTTTCTTACTGCTGTGCAACTAGAAGTGAAGATAAAAAACAAACAAAAACCAGTTAAAGTGCCACAAACTTTTTATTGTTACAGTATAAAGAAGTTATTTTTGGAAGGTTAGTGGTGGAAAAGTCGCAGGTTTGTGTGCGCCAACACGATGCCCAGCTCATTGCATGCCTCAATTACAACTTTGTCAGCCGCAGAGCCCGACGGAGCAGCAATGTACTGAACCCCACTCTGAGAAAAAAAAAAAAAAAAAAAGGATAAGAATTAATACACACACTATTGCATGGAGCTAAACACACACCTAAAAAATAAATAAAAAAATAAATAAAAAAAATTATGTTATAAACCTTCGCCACTCTAAAAATTAGGATTGCTATCCAAGTCCCTACTGCACAGAGCTCCCTAACTTCCTGTTTCTGTAACCACTGTCACTGGAACTGAGGATGTTCTACACAAGCTAGGAACTATAGGGCAACAAATATGGGTTTTTCATTGGCTGATGCAGATATTTAGAAAATTGGGAAGGCCGATATACGATGCCCATTTTAGGGGAGAGGGAGAGAACCCATCCCATTGCTTGTGTTTGATGGCTGCTGGGTCACGCCCACCCACGACATCAACGCTGAATTCTGACAGCTCTTCTCTCTGCATTCAGTTACAAATGTCAGTTTCACACACTCAGCGGCTCTGGCAATTGTCAAGCGCTGCTCTGCCAATGGAGTGTGAGGAGGACCACTTGTGGGTCGATGGGGCACGGTGTGATTAAATCGGCCGAATTTGCATAATAAAAAACAAAACCTGACCTGCCATCCATGTGGATCTTTAAGATAGAATTATAGACAGAAAATGCCTTCCTTCCAACCCCCCCCCCCCCCCCCCTTTGGATAGAGCAAGGGAGGGTTATAAGCCAGATATTTTTTTCGCCATCTATGTCCCATTCCGGAGATTTTCCTTTACTTTCTGTCCAATAGAAAAAAAGTGAGAAGAATCCCAGCAGATTGAGGAAATTCCTTGGGGGGGGGGGCTTCCTAGGTCACCAGAACTAGTGTGCATTGGATTTCCCCACTGTTATTTTTCTGGGGACAACACAAAAACATGGGGGGAGCACCAAAATGTTAGTGGCCGAAAACAGTTTCTTCATTTTGCCGATAGCGAAAAAGGTGCCGAAAATAGTCATGCGACTCAAAAACCGCATAAAAACACCAGCGCATTATTAATTTATTTCAACAGGTACGTTTTTGGTACTTTTTTTTTTACCTGACCAAAACTGCAGCAACGACTTACGTGAAGACACACATATAATTTAAAAGGGATGCATTTTTCTTGCGCTAAAAAAGGTGGCGATAAAGGCAGACAAATATTCATTTAAATCCATATTAAATCGATAAAAAAAAATTTTTTTGTTTTTAAAACTCATCGTTTCGGCACCAATTCGGTGTACCTCTAATTCTTTTACTTTCAATAAATGGTAAACCGTACAAATAGAGGGTGAATCTCACCAACAAGGACACAGACAGCAATAAAAACCTGACAAGCGTTCTACTCCCTCTTGAGCCTTTACAACCGCAAAAGTTGCTATTGTGGACCACTTTTATTCCCCCCAACATGTTATGTTAGCTACCTCTAACAAGAAACGCACCCCCCCCCCCCCAACACACACGGAAATGGGCACTTTCTATCACTATAAAGTAGCACACAGCAGCTGAAGTGGTGTCTTTATTTACTTAAAAATGCTGCCTGGCACCTTTTAAAATAAAAAAAAAAAAAAAAAAAAGAGGCGCAGCTGCTGCAGCAAAACACACCTCATCCAAACACCGGTTTGTCGAAAATAAAAGGTGGTGCTCATTACTACATTTATAAGATAATTTTACAAAAAAACATCTATTGTGTGGCCCAAATATGTCAAGGATTGCACTTGAGGCCATCTGGATTTACAGAGTTGGCCACTACTGATTTTTAGCAACCAGACTCGCTTTCCAATACTGCATTTGTACAAATTAGGTAAAAAAAAAAAAAAAAAAAAAACTTTCCATCAGACTCTGCAGTATAAAATGCTTAACATTTTTTCTCAATATTCTATGATCATTGCGGTCAATAAATTCTTGTGCTACACTGTAGAAATGCAGATACAAGATGGGCCCTTGCCCATTATATGGTAGAAAGACTAAACAGGCCCAATATTATGGTTACCTTACTGGCTCGCTCTACATTGTCTCTAAAGGGGAAAAAAGCATCAGAGCTCAAGCAGACCCCAGTAAAGGTAGAGATCCATTGTTTTTTATCTTCAGGAGTCAGCAGTTCAGGGGGATGTTCAAACAGGGCTTTCCACTGTTCCAGCTCCTCCTGTGAGGAGTAAATCACAACATGAAAATATGAATATACATTTAAATTTTTTTTTTTTTCCCCCAGATAGTCTAAAAAATCCAGTACGTGTTGTACAGACACTTCAGGTTTGTATACTTGCCTTTTCTAAGGTGCCACTCACATACTGATCAACGGCATTAGAGATCTCTGCTCGCTTCACACCAGCCTTAAACTTCATGCCAAGAACACGTGGGTGGTGCCTCAGCCACCAGTTATCAGCTTTGTCTCCAGCCAGTCGGGTACAATGTATGCGAGACTGCTGCCCGGCACCCATACCCACCACCTGACAGAGAAGGACATTTCTTAGCATTTAGTAATATAGCAGTTACATTTTTTTTTGATAGCTAAAAAAAAAATAAAAAAAAAAAAATTCCTTTCAAATAAAAAACGATCAACTTAGCATTGGTTATTTCTAAAAAGATACAATTCTTGCACCAAAATGCTAGTTATAGCAAACATATTGTTACCAGAATGGCCAGCATTAGGCCTCCCTCCTCTTGGTCAACTCCAAATGCCAGATTAGGTATAATGTACATGGTCTTAAAAGAAAAGGCCCGAATATGACAAAAAAAATTAAAAATCCTTCTGCCAGCTGACAGTTACCTGCCCATCCCTGGAATAGCACACAGAGTTTGACTGAGTGTATTTCAGTGCGATTGTTGCAACAATTAAGTCTCTTGTCGCCGATTCAGGAAGCTAAAAGCAAAGCCAAAATACATTAATTATTCTAGATGTCAGTGACACTCCTCACACTACAGATGTTAATCAGTCTTAAGGCATACCTCTTTCTTTGTGGTCACAATATTGCCAAATAGGGAGGCATCTACAACTGCATCATTTTTTTTCTGCTCCAACTGCAGGCCAAAAATACTCCGAATTTCAGTGCTTTCGGACTCATAAGCTGGGTCCATCTGAAAGTAGATATGGTAAATTTAACCCAAGTAAGGAAAATCACACCATAAAAAAAAAAAAAAAAAAAAAAAAATTAGAAAAGATATTTGTACCATAACTTGAAATATAAACTTATACTGATGACTAAGTGCCATTTGAAATGGGGGGGGGGGGGGGGGGGGGTAAAAAAAAAAAAAAAAAAAAGTAGAAGGAAGGAGGAGGGCAGAGAAATAAAATGTGCACAAGTTCAAAGGGAAATGTGGAACTTGACTGGCAGTACTCAAAATTTCACTAAACCTTGGGACGAGAAATTACATCGAAGCAACAAATCATACTATGGATGTTTAGGGTCCAGGATGGTTTATGAATTGCCAACTTTTATGAAAATAATATCACCTGCAACACACAGTAACTTCCATTCTTCTTTTTAGACAGAATTTTCAATGCCTCTTCCTCGTATCCAGGAGCCACAATACCATCAGACACCTAGCACAAAAACAGTGCCATTAGCCTGTTTCACTGCATGGTTGTTACAAATTATATAAAAAGGCATCTGGGTTTATTAACATTAGCATAAAGTGTAACAGGATAACACATTTCATTGTGTGCATCAAGCATGGTTTATGCCCTTACCTCACGGGATATTATTTTTGCAGTTGGAACATCACAGATATCCGAAATGGCAATAAAGTCCCCAAAAGAGGACATCCTGTCAGAACCTAGGACACAGAAAACCTCAAATGATCAGTCATGTCAGACTTGTAAAGTAATTTGTTCAAAATGAATACAAGTGGTGTTACCTCGTGCTCTAGCATATGCAGTTGCTAAAGGGGTTAGTGATGAAAACAGATCCTGTACCATACACACTTGTGCCTCTTCCTCGCTCAGCGGAACACCTACAGCAGCTCCTGGTTGTGGAAAGCAAAAAGTATCAGAATTAAAAAAGACCCAGGTAAGTGTAAACCAGATTGACAACCATCTATCAGTGCTGCAGGGCTGTAACCTATAACCAGAGGCTTTGAGAGGGATTTATACTACCCATTAGGAGAAGAAATTCTGTCAAACCCTGAAAAAGCATACAAGTGAACCTCTCTGACCAGACTTTGTGCTTTCTGCAATGAGCACACAATTAAAGTAGCCTTTCAAGACAATCCACCACAGTGCAAAATATGGTCAGTGACCCCCCCTTCCCCAAGCACAGGACTAGGCACACCATACACCACAAGTGCTGCAATTAGAGCTTGAATCAGCTATGTCACTGAACACAGCATTGAGTATAGTCATCCTTCAGAACATAGGCATCCACTTAAACAGGTCCACACAGCAAAGTCTGAACAGTGGGGTTATTCACAATGATGAATCACAACAGTAAAAGCAGTGTGTTAACGTCTTGACGCATTTCCAAGTGCTCCATAACATGGGTTGTGATTAAATTGGTTTTAAAATGGCATGAGGCTTTTACCTTCATGTGTTCTCTGGATTAAGGTAAAAATAGGATTTTTTGTAATCACCGTAAAATCCTTTTCTGTCGTCCATGGACGGACACGGCTCCTTAAAATCTTGACAAAGTGGGTTATGTTCTGTCTATTAGGAGACGACTAGGCAGAACATGTTTGTTAAAGTTACATGTTTTAAGATAACCGAGTTGAACAGCCCCACCCAGGGGGCGGTCCCTCCGGTCATATCCCCTCACCCTGCCACATGCAGCTCAGTTCATCAAAAAGCAGTACAAACTTAAAAAACAAAAACAAAAGGAGGAGGGGTGGGTGCTGTGTCCGTCCATGGACGACAAAGGATTTTATGGTGAATACAAAAAAAAAAAAAAAATCCTATTTTCTCTTTTCGTCCATGGACAGACACAGCTCCTTAAATCTTGACATGTGGGACGTCCCCAAGCAGTGTCAGAAAAAACGAGGGGTGGGAACAGCAATCAAAAGAAGACTTAACTTCACCCCAAAACAGAGCTCCTCAACGGAAGAGTTGCAACCTCAAATAGCTGCCTGCAAAACCTTGCGGCCAAAGGAAAGGAAGCATCCGAAGATGCACTCACATCAACCTTGTAAAACTTTGAGAAAGTGTGAACAGACAACCAGGTCGCCGCCTTACACACCTGTGAGACAGATGTCTGATGTCAGAAAGCCCAGGAGGCACCAATTGCCCTGATCGAATGCGCCATGACAGGAAGGGAGGCGCCCGCCCCTTAAGGGCATAAGCCTGGATGACGGTCTGCCTGATCCACCTAGAAATGGTGGCCGACGAAACACCCCAGGCCCTTCTGTTGACCAGACACCGACACGGACAGCGAGTCAGACTTCTGGAACTGAGCCGTAGCAAACAGGTACACCCGTAGGGCACGTACCACGTCTAAAGTATGTAGCGCAACCTCCTTGGGATGCGATGGCCGAGTACACAAGGATGGAAGTACAATGGCCTTGTTTAGGTGAAAAGCTGAAACTACCTTAGGAATGAATGAAGGTTGCGGGTGTAGAATCACCGCGGCCTCCACTCTGCGGAGCAGACGAGGAAGCCATTTCATAGGGGGAAAGGCATAAATTAGCCCATACTGACCCCATGGAGCCACCAACGCGTCTGCCCAGGGATCCCTGGACCTGGCCACAAACCTCAACACCTTACGATTGAGTCGAGAGGCCAGGAGCTCTACATATGGTGTGCCCCATTTCTGACAAAGGATTTGAAACACCTCCGAGTGTAGCGACCATTCCCCTTGGCCCAGCATCTGGCGACTTGGATAGTCCGGCTGACAGTTTTCTACGCCCGGAATGTAAACTGCTGATGGAGCCGATACGCTCCTTTCGGCCCATCTTAGGATGTGAGTGACCTCTGATGCTGTGGCCAAGCTCCTTGTTCCTCCCTAATGGTTGACATAAGCCACCGCTGTGGTGTTGTCCGACTGGAGCCTGACCGGACGCCCTTGAAGTCTCTGCGACCACTTGGAGAGGCACAGTCTGATGGCTCCAAGTTCGAGGACATTAATCGGTAGGAGAGATTGTTCCGGAGTCAACGGCCCTGGTCCGACTGAACACCCCAGACTCCCTCCCCCAACCGGTCAGGCTGGCGTCCGCCATGATCACCATCCAGTGGAAGGGAAGGAAAGAATTCCCGGACTGAAGTGCCGGGGATGTCAGCCACCAAGTCAGAGAGGCCCCGACTAGGTGACTCACCTGAATCTGATGATCCAGGGACAATGGGGATTTGTTCCATTTGGACAGAATCTCCTTCTGCAGCACCCGAGTATGGGATTGGGCATACGGTACTGCCGCAAAAAAGGAGGCTACCATGAGGCCCAGGACTCATGCAGAAACGGGACGGACGACCATTTGCAGGATGTCAACAACCTTACTGCAGTCTGGAGCATCTGTAACTTCTCTGGAGGGAGAAATACTCACGCCTCCAATGAGTCCAGAATCAGCCACAGGTATTCTAGGCACTGAGTCAGAGCCAATACCGACTTCTGGAGGCTCAGTATCCATCCAAAGTCTTGGAGTCTGAGTGGCTATAGACACGCCCTCCTCTAATTCTGAGCTGGAAGCAGCTCTCAGAAGAGCGACCAAGTAACCTATGACGGCAATGCCTCGCTGTCTGAGCAAACCTAGAATCGGGGCGAGCACCTCAGTGAAAAACTCTTGGTGCCGACGCCAGACCAAAGGGGAGAGCCACGAACTGATAGTGGTCCTCCCCGTCTGCGAAACCTGTGGTGTCTGTCGCATATGGGGACATGCAAGTACGCGTCCTTGATGTCCAGGGATGCCAGAAAGTCCCCAGGATGGAGTGCAGCTACCACCGAGCGAAGCGATTCCATCCTGAATTTCCGAACCTTCACAAAGGCATTGAGGGCCTTGAGGTCTAGGATTGGACAAACTCAGTCCTTCTTTGGGACCACAAACAGATTTGAGTAGAATCCCTGAAACCCGTCCTGCCGTGGTACAGGTATGATTACCCCGCGCCTTAACAAGTCTTGAACTGCACCAGTCAGGGCAGCCCGCCGAGATGTTAGGAGAGGAAGATTTGAGGGAAAGAATCTGTTTGGTGGACAAGAAACTCGATCTTGTACCCTGAAGAGATCACTTTGAAAAAAAAACACCGGTCGGAAAGCAGGGAGGTCCAGTGAGCTGTGAACTTGCGAAGACGTCCCCCCACCCAAATAGCGGGTGGGGGCAAGACTTCATGCGGAAGCGGACTTGTTTGTGGGCTTGGATTGCTTACGCACCCAGGGAGGCTTCTGTCCCCCAACTGAAGCCTTATGGGCTTGGGAGGGTCTGCTAGTGGGCCCTGACTGACGAAAAGAGTAGTTTTGCGTGGGAAAGAAAGGCCCCCATTTACGGGGTGGCCCTTTACCCTTGGTGGACTGAGGTAGAAGTGCGCTCTTACCT
This sequence comes from Rana muscosa, assembly GCA_029206835.1. Taxonomy (NCBI): domain Eukaryota; kingdom Metazoa; phylum Chordata; class Amphibia; order Anura; family Ranidae; genus Rana; species Rana muscosa. The sequence goes on from CM055127.1 coordinate 362,933,642, forward strand.
CCAGTGACATCCTTAATAATGTCATCCAGTGAGGCGCCAAAGAGCCTCCCACCTTTGAAAGGCAAATCTGTTAGAGCTTTCTTAGAAGCTTGGTCCGCGGACCAGCATTTTAGCCATATCAGGCGGCGCAAGACCACCACGGATACAGAGGCCCTGGAGATTAAGGGAGTCGCATCCAGGATTGCATCACATACATACACGAGACCCTGCACCTGCTGGTCGGCCAGTGTAACAATTTCTTGTGGGAGCTGACGCTCCTCTACTGCCTGATGCAAGTTTAGCCCATTCAGCGAGTGTCTGAGACACCAAAGTTTCAGCCACTAAACGCCGCAATGCTGACCCCCAGCATGGCGAACACGGTCGGAGTCACCGCTTCGGATCTCCCATCAGTAAGGTACTTAAAGGCAGGGGTCCCCTCCACCGGGATAGTGGTTACTTTGTTCAACCTCGATACCAGGGGGTCAACAGGGGGAGAAGCCCATTTTTTCAAAAGGCTCTCTTCAAAGGGGTAACGGACCGCCATGCGCTGAGGGACCATAAAGGACCTCTGCGGCTGTTCCCATTCCTTATCTATGAATCTGTCAAAGAAATCAACATAAAGGAAAAACCTTTACAGAGCGGGTCGTTGTGTGACCCAAAAAGGTGGATGTCCCAGCAGCATCTTCAAGCTTAAGGATGTCCCTTACTGCATTAATAAGTGCTCCCACAAATGATCTGTCCTGCAATCACCCGGACGAGGAGTCCTCCTCAGTGCCCGGACGGTCCTGGTCCACGTCCTCTGACGCCTCAGAACAGGGGTCCTGTGCCACAGCCAGGCCTGAGTCAGAGCATTCCCCAGGAGATGGCGCTTTTTACCCCTATATGCCCGCATGCCACTTCCACCCTGGAAACAAAATGACTCCAGGACTGCCGACAAATCGGTAACCGCAGGTGCACCAATTGCTGCCACCGGAATGTCTGGGGAAGAAATACCAGCTTCAGACTCCATTCTGACCCACTGACAGTCCTTAGGGACTAAGTCAAGACACTTTGGACAAAAAAAAAAAAAAAAAAAAGTCCACCCTCCTAGCTGCGCTTACGGGGGAGGGGGGGTTACCCAGGGACTCACCACCCAGCCAGAGACTGCTCAGCGCAGCTTGTCCGCCTGCCTCACACACTGCGTGTGACTGAGGTGTTCTGTGAGGTAAATGTCGCTATTCGCGCCGTTCAGGGAGCCTCCAGCACTCGAGGCTAAGCCATACAGTGAAAACCACATCCAAAATGGCCGGACACCTGAGGGAAAAAAGCCGGAGGCTACCAGAAATTGGCCACCCGCAATGAAGACCTGCGTCACAGCGCGACAACAAAATGGCCGCCAATGGAATTTTCCTATTTTTTTATGAAAACAATTAGAAAATGGCGCCCGAGCATGTGAAGGCTGCATGGACACCTAACGGAGGTCCCCCAGAAAGCATGGCACCCTCACAGCTCTACAGCCCCCAACCGGGGATACGGAGACCCCTACAGGTACACCCTGCCGACGCAGTAGGCCCCGCACTGGGGGAGGAAATATGGGGACAGAGGGAGGGATAGGGAGGACAGGGGACCCCTAATGACCCTCTAGGAAGCCCAGCTGTTCCAAACTGACACAAAACAGGAACTGTACTTACCCGTCCACGCTGGTGGTGCATTCCAGACAGACTCACCGCCGGACATACGGAGTGGCTGTCGGCCATGGCTCACTGCGACTGAACCCCTAGTAGGTCAGTCATATGTGGGCCCCGGAGCAAAAAAAAAAAAAAAAAAAAAAAAAAAAAAAAAAAAAAAAACTCACCGGCCACCCCTGGAGCAACGGGGCATGTCGTGGCCGACCCAGCGCTCAGCTAAGGTCTGCTCACGCTCAATGGCCGGACTGGGAAGACTACCAGGATCTGTAATATCCAGCCGACACTTGATAGGTCACAGGATCAAAAAAAATAAATAAAAATTTCTGTAGGACTCTGGGTCCAAGGGGGAGCCAGGTCCATCTCCTCTACTAGGCAGAAGAAAAAAAAAAAAAAAAAGGAGGAGCTGCATGCTGCAGGGTGAGGGGTTATGACTGGAGGGACCACCCCCTGGGCAGGGCTGTTCAACTCTTAAAGTTATGTTTTAAAGTGGTTGTAAACCCGGTCATTTTTTTTTTCTTAACCACCTGCAAGTCAAAAGGCATAATGAGCTAATATGACTAGCTTAACCACTTAACGACCGCTCACTGTATATATACACACGTCGGCAGAATGGCACCGACAGGCACAATCACGTAGAGTGTACGTGATTGCCTTTGTACAGTTGGGGGGTCCAATCGGACCCCCCTTCTATACAGTGAGCGGTGGCTAAGTGTCCGGGAGCGTTCCGGGATGAGGGGGCAGCCATTCGTTTCTGGCCACCCCCTCGCGATCGCTCCCGGCGAATAGAAATGCCCCCTCTGTCTGTGTCAGACAGAGGGAGCAGGAGGAAGTGATGTCATCTCTGGTGCGGCGCTCACATATACCGAGCGCCGTACAAGAGAAGACATCAGGTCAGTGCACACAACACTACACTGACACCAGGACACATAGGGACATAAATCGCCCCCCCCAGACAACCCCCCCCCCAGCCACAGTGTCACTGATTGCAGTGACCATTTATTTAGTGATCACTGCAATCAGTGACATTTGTGACTGTAAAAGTGTCACCAAAGTTTAGTCTTAGGTCCAGTGTAGCCCCCTAATAAAGGTTTAACCCCCTGATCACCCCCCAGATAACCCTTTCACCCCCTATCACCACTGTCGCTTAGCGATCATTTTCTGATCGCTGTCTTAGCGTCAGTGATGCCGATCGGTAGCCGGTAATTTTTTTTAGGTTCGCCGCAGGTTTTTATAGCGTCAGGTACCCCAATATATTATCTAATAAAGGTTTAACCCCCTTGATCGCCCCCCAGGTAACCCTTTCACCCACTATCACCACTGTCGCTAAGCAATTGTTTTTCTAAACGCTGTCTTAGTGTCGGTGATGCAGATCGGTAGCTGGTAATTTTTTTTAGGTTCGCCGCAGGTTTTTATAGCGTCAGGTACCCCCAGTTATTATCTAATAAAGGTTTTAACCCCCTGATTGCCCCTAGTTAACCCTTTCACCAGTGATCACCATATAAGTGTTACGGGTGACGCTGGTTAGTTTGCTTTTTATAGTGTCAGGGCACCCGCCGTGTATATGACCCAATAAAGGTTTAACCCCCTGATCGCCCGGCGGGTGATATCAATTAGGTTTTAGCGTCAGAGAGGGTCTGAGTCACACCCCAGGCAGCGTCAGGTTAGTGCCAGTAACGCTAACACCCACGCGTGAAGCATACACCCCCCTTAGTGGTATAGTATCTGAACAGATCAATATCTGATCAGATCTATACTAGCGTCCCCAGCAGTTTAGGGTTCCCAAAAACGCAGTGTTAGCGGGATCAGCCCAGATACCTGCTGGCACCTGCGTTTTTCCCCTCCGTCCAGCCCAGGCCACCCAAGTGCAGTATCGATCACTGTCACTTACAAAACAAAAACACACATAACTGCAGCGTTCGCAGAGACAGGCCTGATTCCTGCGACTCCAGTGCTGTAGGAGGTGATTTCACCACCACAGTTAAAAAAAAAAAAAAGCAAATATGCCGAAGCATTGGGGCAGCAGGGGCGGAGGAGCGATTTTGCTCCTAATGTCGCGTACATACGGTCGAAATTCCGACGGAGGCTTGCCCGTGGAAAAGTCCGACCATGTGTGTGCGGCATAACTTTTTTGCGGGAGGATGCCCCCATGCTTCGGCATATATAAATGGTGCGTGTATGCCCATCATTGGAAGTGGGTGGATGAAGGGCGGTATTCTAATGGTGGGCATACCCACCGATCAATCTCTTTTTTCGTTCAGCCAACTGGCTGCATGAAATAAAAAGATTACAATACATGTCCAACAAGGACCAGCAACGTACTGGTATGTTGCTGGACTTTGAATGTTTATACCAGAATGATGCCTGCGGGTTTAGGTATCCTCTTGGTATCATTCTTTTCAGCCTGCGGCCGGCTTTCATGTAAAAGCAATCCTAGCGGCTAATTAGCCTCTGGACTGCTTTTACAAGCAGTGGGAGGGAATGCCCCCCCCCCGGATATAAAAAGCGCCATTGGAAAATTGGGAAAGCATTTTATCACACCGATCTTGGTGTGGTCAGATGCTTTGAGGGCAGAGGAAAAAGCTAGGGTCTAGAAGACCCCAGTTTTTTCAAAAAAAAGAGTACCTGTCACTACCTATTGCTATCATAGGGGATATTTACATTCCCTGAGATAATAAAAAAAAAAAAAAAATACTTGGAAGGAACAATTTAAAAATAAAATAGCAAAATTAATAATATAAAAAAAAAAAAAAAAAAAAGCACCCCTGTCCTGCTCTCCTGCTCTTGCCCAATGACGAACGCAAGTGTCGGTCTGGCGTCATATGTAAACAGCAATTGCACCATGCATGTGAGGTATCACCGCGAAGGTCAGATCGAGGGCAATCATTTTAGCAGTAGACCTCCTCTGTAAATCTACTGGGGTAACCTGTAAAGGCTTTTAAAAATGTATGTAGTTTGTTGCCAATGCACGTTTGTGCGAAATTTTAAAGCATGTCGTGTTTGGTATCTATGTACTCGGCCTAAGATCATCTTTTTTATTTCATCAAACATTTGGGCAATATAGTGTGTTTTAGTGCATTAAAATTAAAAAAAGTGTATTTTTTAACCCAAAAAATGCGTTTGAAAAATCGCTGCGCAAATACTGTGTAGAAAAAAAAAATGCAACACCCACCATTTTAATCTGTAGGGCCTTTGCTTTAAATATATATATATATATATATATATATATATATATATAATGTTTGGGGGTTCAACATAATTTTCTTGCAAAAAAAAAAATGTTTTCATGTAAACAAAAAGTGTCAAAAAGGGCTTTGTCTTCAAGTGGTTAGAAGAGTGGATGTAAGCTTCCTAATGTTGTGTATAAAATGCCAGAACAGTTCAAAACCCCCCCAAATGACCCCATTTTGGAAAGTAGACACCCCAAGCTATATACTGAGAGGCATGTCGAGTCCATGGAATATTTTATATGTTGACACAAGTTGCGGAAAAAAGACAATTTTTTTTTTTTTTTTTGCACAAAGTTGTCACTAAATGATATATTGCTCAAACATGCCATGGGCATATGTGGAATTACACCCCAAAATACATTCTGTTGCTTCTCCTGAGTACGGGGATACCACATGTGTTTGACTTTTTGGGAGCCTAGCCGCGTACGGGACCCCAAAAACCAAGTACCCGCCTTCAGGCTGTCTAAGGGTGTAAATTTTTGATTTCACTTCTCACTGCCTATCACAGTTTCGGAGGCCATGGAATGCCCAGATGGCACAAAACCCCCCCAAATGACCCCATTTTGGAAAGTAGACACCCCAAGCTATTTGCTGAGAGGTATTGTGAGTATTTTGCAGATCTCGCTCTTTGTCACAAAGTTTTGAAAAAAAATTATATATATATATATATATATATATATATATATATATACACACACACACACACACACACGTCCTTCTCAAAAAATTAGCATATTGTGATAAAGTTCATTATTTTCTGTAATGTACTGATAAACATTAGACTTTCATATATTTTAGATTCATTACACACACAACTGAAGTAGTTCAAGCCTTTTCTTGTTTTAATATTGATGATTTTGGCATACAGCTCATGAAAACCCAAAAATCCTATCTCAAAAAATTAGCATATCATGAAAAGGTTCTCTAAACGAGCTATTAACCTAATCATCTGAATCAACTAATTAACTCTAAACACCTGCAAAAGATTCCTGAGGCTTTTAAAAACTCCCAGCCTGGTTCATTACTCAAAACCGCAATCATGGGTAAGACTGCCGACCTGACTTCTGTCTAGAAGGCCATCATTGACACCCTCAAGCAAGAGGGTAAGACACAGAAATAAATTTCTGAACGAATAGGCTGTTCCCAGAGTGCTGTATCAAGGCACCTCAGTGGGAAGTCTGTGGGAAGGAAAAAAGTGTGGCAGAAAACGCTGCACAACGAGAAGAGGTGACCGGACCCTGAAGAAGATTGTGGAGAAGGACCGATTCCAGACCTTGGAGGACCTGCGGAAGCAGTGGACTGAGTCTGGAGTAGAAACATCCAGAGCCACCGTGAACAGGCGTGTGCAGGAAATGGGCTACAGGTGCCGCATTCCCCAGGTCAAGCCACTTTTGAACCAGAAACAGCGGCAGAAGCGCCTGACCTGGGCTACAGAGAAGCAGCACTGGACTGTTGCTCAGTGGTCCAAAGTACATTTGGAAATCAAGGTGCCAGAGTCTGGAGGAAGACTGGGGAGAGGGAAATGCCAAAATGCCTGAAGTCCAGTGTCAAGTACCCACAGTCAGTGATGGTCTGGGGTGCCATGTCAGCTGCTGGTGTTGGTCCACTGTGTTTTATCAAGGGCAGGGTCAATGCAGCTAGCTATCAGGAGATTTTGGAGCACTTCATGCTTCCATCTGCTGAAAAGCTTTATGGAGATGAAGATTTCATTTTTCAGCACGACCTGGCACCTGCTCACAGTGCCAAAACCACTGGTAAATGGTTTACTGACCATGGTATTACTGTGCTCAATTGGCCTGCCAACTCTCCTGACCTGAACCCCATAGAGAATCTGTGGGATATTGGGAAGAGAAAGTTGAGAGACGCAAGACCCAACACTCTGGATGAGCTTAAGGCCGCTATCGAAGCATCCTGGGCCTCCATAACACCTCAGCAGTGCCACAGGCTGGTTGCCTCCATGCCACGCCGCATTGAAGCAGTCATTTCTGCAAAAGGATTCCCGACCAAGTATTGAGTGCATAACTGAACATAATTATTTGAAGGTTGACTTTTTTTGTATTAAAAACACTTTTCTTTTATTGGTCGGATGAAATATGCTAATTTTTTGAGAGAGGAATTTTGGGTTTTCATGAGCTGTATGCCAAAATCATCAATATTAAAACAAGAAAAGGCTTGAACTACTTCAGTTGTGTGTAATGAATCTAAAATATATGAAAGTCTAATGTTTATCAGTACATTACAGAAAATAATGAACTTTATCACAATATGCTAATTTTTTGAGAAGGACCTGTATATATATATATTATATATATATATATATATATTTTCTGTCTTCATTTTCAAAAACAAATGAGAGCTGTAAAATACTCGCCATTCCTCTCAGCAAATAGCTTGGGGTGTCTATATTCCAAAATGGGGTCATTTGGGGGGGTTTTGTGCGATTTTGGCATTTTATGGCCTTCGAAACTGTGATAGGTAGTGAGGAGTGAAATCAAAAATTTGTGCCTAGAAATCCTGAAGGCGGTGCTTGGTTTTCGGGGTCCCGTACGCGGCTAGGCTCCTAAAAAGTCCCACACATGTGGTATCCCCGTACTCAGGAGAAGCAGAAAAATGTATTTTGGGGTGCAATTCCACATATAACCATGGCATGTGTGAGCAATATATCATTTAGTGACAACTTTTTGTAATTTTTTTTTTTTTTTTTAGTCATTATTCAATCACTTGGGACAAAAAAAATAAAAAATTCAATGGGCTCAACATGCCTCTCAGCAATTTCCTTGGGGCGTCTACTTTCCAAAATGGGGTCATTTGGGGGGGTTTTGTACTGCCCTGCCATTTTAGCACCTCAAGAAATGAGATAGGCAGTCAAATTTAAAGCTGTGTAAATTCCAGAAAATGTACCCTAGTTTGTAAACGCTATAACTTTTGCGCAAACCAATAAATATACACTTGACATTTTTTTTACTAAAGACATGTGGCTGAATACATTTTGGCCTAAATGTATGACTAAAATTGAGTTTATTCGATTTTTCTTGTAACAAAAAGTAGAAAATATATATCAAAATTTTCGGTCTTTTTCCGTTTATATCGCAAAAAATAAAAATCGCAGAGGCAAATACCATTAAAAGAAAGCTCTATTTGTGGGAAGAAAAGGACGCACATTTTGTTTGGGTACAACATTGCATGTCCGCACAATTTACAGTTAAAGCAGCGCAGTGCAAAATTCTGAATTTACCTCTGGTCCTTTAGCTACCAAATGGTCCGGGGCTTAAGTGGTTAAGCAGTTTTATAACCTACATTCAACAAGGCAAAGCTGTGCATTCAGCAGCTAAGAGGTGGGTGGATCCACAAGCAGCAACTTATTGTCATTAGTGCAGCCACTGTCTGGATAAATTATTTTGTTTTTTCTATTGAATAATTCCCAATATATTTTTGAGCTTAAAAGTCCACACTCTGATAAGGTTTTGTAGCACGTAATTTTAGGCTCCGTTACCTGCTGGGCTCACGTGTTTGAAGGAGGTGGCTGCAGGCAGACCCAGCGCATTCTTCAGCTCTTTAACCAGCTGCCAGGCATTCAGAGCATCACACAGGTTAATGAATCCAGGAGATCCATTCAGCACTGCAAAAAAAGAAAAAAAAAAAAAAAAGTCAAGCATTACAAAACTATCAAGGCACAGCATCACTTGAGTGAGGCTAGTGTATTACTCACAACGGTCCTTGAAATCAGAACACATTGTATGTGCAAAAACCAAAAGCATTAAATACATTTGATCCAAAATACTCAATTTCTAATACTAAATACCCCATTCCTTTCTCGACCATTTTTTCAGTGCTATGGTAAATTTGACAAACTAGTTGGTCATGCAATAGTGTACCTAAAGAAATGGTAAATCTATTGTTTAGACAGCTTTTTTTGGCAGTGTTTAAATAAAAGCTGGCTTATTTCCCCCCCCCCCCCCCCCCATTAACCACATTGCCCCTGCAGCTTCATACAAAAAACAAAATTGAGGTCTTTTATCCCCCACAAATAGAGCTCTCTTTTGGTGGCAATTGTTCACCTCTGCGATTATTATTTTTTTTAGCAAAAACCAGACAATTTTTTATAAAACAAAATTTCTTCCTCTGTTTAAGCAAATATGTATACTTGTACATTTTTTTTTTTTTAACCAAAAATATCACAAGGGTATATTGATTGGTTTGCACAAAAGTTATAGAGTCTACAAAATTGGGGCTACATTTATAAAAAATTTTTTTTACTAGTAATGGCAGTGATCTGCGATTTTTATCGGGACTGCAACATTGTGGGGGACAGATCGGACACTTTTTTGGGACCATTGACATTTATACAACGATCAGTGCTATAAAAATGCACCGATTACTGTATAAAATGACACTGGCAAGGATGGGGTTAACCGTGTCCTAGGGAGTGATTCTAACGGTGGGGGGGTAAGGGAATGCCTGGGTGAGGAGACCGATCGTTGTTCATACTTCATATGAACAGATCATCACGACCGCGGGGCGCACGCATCGGCTCCAGGCTCGCACGCCCTAGTTGTTTGAAAGTGAGCCGACATATAGCTACGACGGCTTGCTCAGGGGAGACAACCTGCCGCAGTATAACTGCGGCGGCTGGTCAGGAGGTGGTCAACAAAAAAAAAAAAACCCTCACACACGGGGAGCTCCATAATTCTGAAGGTACAAACCTACATATCGCTTGCCTTTTGTTGAATTCAATAGCACAACATTCACCTACCAGTGAGGGGCAGCTGTGCTCCACGAGTGAAGATCTGAGCTGGAACCTGGTGAGGATTAATTCCATATCGGAGTGGAAGATGAGACACACCTTTACTATACTGCTTACGGAAGTAATCGGATATGGCATCATCGTATTGTGCTGTGTGAGTGAATGCCTGTGGAGACCAGCATTTATAAACAATACAATGCCTTATAATAATCATGTACCCCAAAAAGCAAGAATAATTGCAAACAAAAAACAAACCCAGATTTGCAGTTAAAGGGACGATGATCACATTTGCTTGTCATGGCAAATGCATTTGAAGTTGGCCATACAATCTATTAGCTTAACCAAAAACTAGAAAGACAAACCTAAACAATTACATATATAGTAAAAAAAAAAATTGTACAATTAGATGAAATGGTGTATGGCCCACTAAAAGGAGATCCCAATTGGATATTCTTTCACCTCACCTTAAGGGCCAGCTGACAGCGCCTCTCCAGAGTGGCGTCCTTCTGGTCAGATTTCTCCATTTCCTCTGCAATATCACTGTAGTCACTGGGGTCACACAGGACAGTAACTCGTGCATGGTTTTTGGCAGCTGCCCTCAGCAGAGTTACACCACCTGACAGACATAAAACACACATAGGGGTTGATTTACTAAAAACTCGGAGTGCGCAACATCTGGTGCAGCTGTGCATGTTAGCCAATCAGCTTCTAACATTAAACAAAAAACACACTGGAAGGCCAATTGGTTTCCATGCAGAACTGCACTAGATTTTGCACTCTTTAGCTTTAGTAAATCAACCCCACAGTCACTTATACAGCAGTCTTCCACATCTAACCAGATTACCGATAGAAAAATCATAGATCCATTAAACAAAAGAATTGTATATTTTGTTAAGTAGAACAAAGGGGTGCTTTGCTGTGCAGCCACAATCTGACTGCAATCCATTCCCTACAGTGTTTGTTTTATGGAGTGCTCAAACATTTGGCTTGGCCTAGTTTACATGGATGCTTGACAGACAAGAAAGATCAACACACCTTTTTTTTTAATCTGATCAGCTAAAAGCCAGGAGTAGCTGTTGGACAGTGGTCATGTTTATTGTGCAATAGGGCAGTGGGAATGATAGGGAAAATTTAGTGTAGACCTTAGCCCTGCTTTAACCCTCCTGTTACAAAAGACAATTTGTTTGAACTTTTCCTATGTTGGAGTTGTGAAAACAACTTTGAGGTTATCCGCCATTTCAGCCTGGAATGGGATTACACCATTACTGAGGAAAAATGCAATTCAGAAGGATTTTGGGTAGAAGTCATCTGTGCACCAGTGAACCATTATGCTTCAATTCTATATGGAATCCTTTAAAAGACTATTTTTTTTTATTTTGGTAATGACAATTTCAGAAGTGTAAACAAGCTCATCCAACTTCAGTCTGAGGCCCCATGCACACAGGGCGTTTTTGCAGCTGCCAACAGCAGCTTTAGACGTTTTTTTACAGCTTCAAAACGCCCATCCATGTTATTCTATTGTGTCATGCACACTAGAGCTTTTATGAGCTCCAAGTGGCATAGGCGTTTTCCAGCTTCAAAAAAAAAAAAAAAAAAAAAAAAAAAAAACACAATTCCAGTGCGTTCTGGAGCTCCAAGTTCGAGCTGCAAAAACGCCGCGATTTGCGTTTGAGGTCCGGGATTTTTTTTTAAAAGGTCAAAAAATGTTTACAAAACATGGACAGGCGTTTTTAAGCTCTAAAAAAAGCGGCTGTAAAAACGCCCTGTGTGCATGGGGCCTAAAGATTGGAATTTAAGAAAGACTATTCATAATGGTGAAAACATTTCACCATAATGCACAAATTCACAGCATTTGTCATCTATTAGGAGACCTTAAAAGGGGTTGCAAAGTCAGTTTTTTTTATTTATTCTAATGCATGAAAAGAGAAAAAGAAAGAGAAAAGACACACACATAGTGTGCAGCAGCCCCCCCCCCCATACTCACCTGAGCTCCATCTCTGTCGACAAGTCCCTCAGCTGTCTAGGGCTCTCCCTCCTGATAAGCTGAGAAAGCAGCAGCGCTGGTGGCTCCCGCTGTTGTCAAAATCAGATCACTAGAGAGCGAGAGGCCAAACCGCAGCTGTCTGAATGGACACAAAGCTGCAGTTTGGCTCGGGTGCCCCCATAGAAAGCGGCTTGCTGTGGGGGCACTCAACAGGAGGGAGGGGCCAGGAGCACCAAAGAGGGACCCGAGAAGAGGAAGATCCAGGCTGCCCTGTGCAAAACCATTACCCAGAGCAGGCAAGTATAACATGTTTGTAATTTTTCCTTTTTTTAAACAAAGACTTTACAATCACTTTAACAGTTGACATGGAAAGGTGAATCAGCATAGCTTAATTTTTGGTGCACACAATCACAATATCCAATTTTCGGGGAAATTAAACAGTAAGAGATGATGTTGCGTGGAGTAAATAGATACCAAATATGTCAAGAACATTTCAGAGCATGTAGCAGTGACTGGGCAGCTTTCTAGCCACTCCAAAAATGTTTATTCCATGTGTTATATTGTTTTTTCACTTGAATAACTTCTACCAGCCAGCACTAAAAATGTAAACAATAAAAATTCTACATTCCATATGCCTCTCTTTCACAGGTCTTCTCACCATTGTTTTATACTTGTCATCCATGTGGCAAAAAAAAAAAAAAAAAAAAAAAAAAAAAAAAAAAAAACCAGTATGGGCTGTGATCAGGTCCCTGTTCCACCTTGGTACTTAGCACCATTTACTCCTAAATCCCCCCTCTCACATTTTACTTTGCAACAGAGAATGCCAGGTGGTAACCTGGGTTTGACACCTGCATTAGTCCGAACGCATTCACAACTGTGCCTGAGAATTATACTCCCTCTGTAAAATTGTATGTCTGTCACTCAGACAATGAGGTTGACTGTACTGCATTATTAAGCCCCAAAAAAAAAAAAAAAAAGTAAAAACAATGCAAAGAAAATGTAACTATGCATCAGTTACAATAGTAGAAGCGAATGGGTTAAAATAGAAGTAGGGTCAAGTAGAAATCAGATATGCCAATTTTCCATGAGCCCATCCTGCCATTTACAGGCCAGGCTCACAGAACTCCAGAACCTCAAAAAATGCCTATGGTACCCTCCCCCAGAGGAAAAGCATGAGCATTTAGCACAAAGGAAAGTACCTACATTTATTGAGAAGTGTCCCTTGCGCTAGTGCTGGCTGCCCTAGTCGAAATCCAAAGTCCTCCACCCTCACTCATCCCCTTCTGACTATGCACACCTAGCACAAGGGACACTTCTTAAAATGCAAGTACTGTCTCTTTTGCCGATTAAAAAAACGAAACTTTGAAATAAAACACTTTGGAGCAGGGGGAATAGAGTTCTGCTTTAACTCCAACTCCATCTTGAGAGGGTCAGAGCCTTTTTCTTCATGTAACCATACTTGGGAGATTTTCCCCTCACTTTGTGTGCCCCCAAGCAGTGAGCAGAATTTCTCCAACAGGTATACCAACCACCAAAGGATTGGAACTTTTCACACTTACGTGGATCTTTGCTTCTTGTGTGGTTACATGAATGAAAGCAAAAGGGACTCCTCCCAAAGGGGCTAGAAACAGCAATAAAACCTGTTTTTTTTTTTTTTTTTTTGGTAGAACGAGAGAATTAAACTATGTTAGGCTACAGTTGGGCTTTAAACTAGAACATGTGCAAAGGAGCAAATTAACCCTAAATCTCTAAGAACGAACGTTTAGACTTTTTATTAAGATTCCCACAAGAGAACATGCAAGTATCAAGGACAACTATAATTTCCAAGGTTCAACACTAAATGCATGGGAAAAGATTGCAGAGCCCAAACTTTACACTTTCAGCACCAAAAACCTAAGGAGGAAACATGATTACCAATATCAATCTGTTCCACAGCTTCCTCCACTGAGACACCAGGTGCAGACACAGTCTTCACAAAGGGGTACAGATTACACACAACCACCCTGCAAAAAGTCATCAAAAAAAGTGGATCAATAAAAATTCACTGACACACACACACACACACACACACACTTTTATATTATAAAGTTAGCATTGTGCAGAAAATGCAGTTTTGAAAAGGGCAGATTTATCTTCAATTTTAAAAATATACAAAATTGTAATACAGTTAGGAGTTTCAATTTTACATCCAGCAGTATAGCCCCACTGAAAATGTAAAATTCATCAACCAAGATTTTTTTTTTAGTCAGTAGTATGGCTAGCTTAAAACAGTGAACTTGGATGTTGGTCTCTTGCACATCTTACTTTATAGATCTAAAAGGTTTATTTGCCATATCCATCTCCAGCTTAAAAGCCTATATTGTACCTGACATAGCTGAAACCTAATCTGGTAAGATCAGCTTGGTCTTCAGGGGTCCCTCTTGCTAGGATACCTAAAAAGAAATTTGAGATGTAAAGATAAATATCTCGTTCCACTCCATTTGCTAGCGCGGTTCTCATCCCACAGTTACAATTTATGTAGAGTCATTGTATTTGGTCTCATGTGAAATACTGCATCTTCTGACCTGGACTTTCACATCAATGAGGGAGTGTAGCTCCTGTCCCTTTAAGGCACAATATATAGCATAGCGCTTTTGCAGTGTCAGTTGGCCCTTTCTATGTTGTACAACACCTGGTTGATCCTGCCTACTGACCACACCAATCATGGCTGCCGATCCACGATAAGTGTGGTTTGTTTTAGGTCCATGTTTAGTAGTGTGTGTGTGTGTGTGTTTTCTTAAAACGATAATGCTATACACCTTCTTTGCACAGTGCTGCTATGCAGTCATGTGTCCTCCCTCTGTCATCTTGAATACATCAGAAGGGAATCTCAGCCCCTCTCACTGTAGTCTTGGATCAGGAAGGGAAGACACATGACTGCACAGCAGCACTATGCAAAGAAGGCATTTCGCATTACAAGCACAAAACATACTGGACCTAAAAACAGAAAATTACCCAATAGATGTGGACTTTACAAACACTAAGCCACACCCTCTTTCAACTCAGCCCTGCCCATTCAGTGCTGTGGCTGTACATAAAACGCTACCTTCAACATAAAAAAAAAAAAAAAAGGGGGGGCGTAGAAAATGTACAGCAGATAGAACACAACAAATGAAGGCCTGTGTCCAGAACATATCGAAGCACAATTTTTTTTGCTGGCTAACTTGCACACAGACATTCACCCCTTACATACACGGGGGGGGGGGGGATAATTAGATTTTTGACAGTCTAGGAATAGGCATCCGGTAATGCCAAGTACTGGGGAGCAAATTCAACTATCCCTTGAATCAACTGATGAAACAAAAATGTCAGACTCAGAGCCAGGAATGACACTCTGGAGGAACAGCCACAGTGAACAAACAGTATGGACAATGCCAAGATGAACTGTCTAATAGTTATTCATGTGGATGTAAGCAGACAGATCCAAATGCAGACAGTTCATCTCAGCACTGTCCATACTGTTGGTTCACTGTGGCTGTTCCTCCAGAGCGGCTTTCCTGGCTCTGAGTTTGACATTTTTGTTTCATCAGTTGATTTAAGGGATCCTTGAACTTCATGCTCCCGGCAATGCTGGCACTTAGCATTGCCGGACGCCTAGTCCCAGACTGTCAAGCATCTAGCCCCCCCATGTGAGAAGTGAAGGTCGGTATGCAAGTTAGCCCAGGCTGTTTTTATTCATATTGTGACAAGGTTGCCATGTTTTGACATTTTTTGGTGAAGGTTTTGTTAATTTTGGCTCAATAGCCAGCTATAACATTTACATGTGTCCTTTTTTGCATCAATTAAAGTTTTGTGCTCATACTGCTGCGTGTTCCATTTAAAGCTTCTATTCAAACCTTTGGTTTACTTTTTCCGTTTGCATGTTTCCCATGGCTTCAGGAACCCCAGTTTTATTTAAGCTAAGTCGGTAGGGTACTTTATACCATCAGTCAGTCAGTGTGGATTAAATGATGAAATTTAATATAATTTCCCCCCGCAGTTTATTTTTTTGGATAGCCTATTGCAGTAACCTAATCAAAATATAGAGACAAGCTTTATTTTTAAATAGGCCTTTTTCTGGAAACAACCTTGGAGTAATCTTACTTGAAAGAATGTCAGCAACCGATGGAAAGTGCCAAGGAATAACCAAGTAGAGCGAGTCTCTGTACTCTTTTTGCTATAGTTCATTGGCCTCAATGTCTTGAACTCACCGGCATGCACAGCTGGGTGCAGCGTCTTCACACGTCCACCCAACATCTCCGGGAACCCAGTAAGCTCAGAGATATCCCTAAAATAAAATTAAAAAGTTATATAAAACCCTTGGCCACAGATGTCCCCATTGCAGTTACAAAAGATAACACACTTAGTAATCCATTACTTATTAACTTGCATTTTTATAATCAGAGTTTGTAAACTTAAATAATAAAAAAAAAACAAAAAAAAAAAAAACACACCATTTGTGATGGAAAAGTACATTAATACTTTTACTGGTAGGATTTCCACAACTACTTGGTGGCCATGAAGATATTGGTCTGTCCACCCAACAGAAAGTGGAAGCCAAAGAGGAGTAGAATAAAAAAACTTCCATTTAAAAGCGGAGTCCGCTTTAAAGCGGAGCTCCGCCGTAAAAAAATAAAATAAAAAAAAAAAAATAAAAGCCAGCAGCTACAAATACTGCAGCTGCTGACTTAATATTAGGACACTTACCTGTCCTGGAGTCCAGCGATGTCGGCAGCAGAAGACGAGCAGTCGCTAATCACTCTGCTGCCCCCACCACCATCCTCGGTGTGGGAACAAGGAAGTGAAGCCTTGCGGCTTCACTGCCTGGTTCCCTACAGCGCATGCGCGAGTCGCGCTGCTCACTGGTCCCCGTTGTGTTCTTGGAGCGGAGTGTTTCCCAGAACACAACAGGTATTCTGCGGGAAGGGACGTACTACCCGCAGAAAAGTGCCCCCCCCCCAAAAAAAAAGCGGGTACATAGTTCTAACAGGTACTCAGAGAAATAATACCCATACCTAGCCAAAAAGGGCCAGCTAGGACCACACTTATTTTTCATCAGAAAGGTGAGCCAGTAGACTTCTGGCCTAGACCTACGGCTTCATTCACAAGGGCGCATAGACCTGTGTGGAGGGTGTTTAAGTGCCTGGGTAATGGCAGGAGTTCTGTGCAGCCAGCCTGTCAAAATAAATGGCATTTTGAGAAATGCAGTGGCTATATGGATTTTAAACACGCAAGCTAGCTTTTACATTTATACAGGGATGGACAAGCAGCTTTGGATGCACATTATCAGCAGCCCCCTGGGATCATGTGGCTTCAGGAGAGTCCCATGTAGTCATTACATACCGCGCATGGCAGTGGGGGCTGGTTGTGAATGATAAGGAAGTCAGTTGGCACCCAAATCCAAGATGGCAGTGCGGGACAAAAGACAGCACTTAGGACTTTAAAGCAAAGTTCTACCCACAAATGGAGCTTCCGCTAAACCGGTTCCTCCCCCCTCCAGTGTCACACTGGGCACCTTTCAGGGGGTCCAATACAGGCATTTTCTCCCACTTCGGCAAAAGAGCGCCGCAGAATCCGCAGTAAAGTACGCCATGTCTGGCCCCTGCTCTGTCCCCCCTGCTGTCTTCTGGGAGACGCACATCACAGAAGTCAGCAGGGACCATTCAGAACGTGCAGCGCAACTCACGCATGCTGCAAGGCTTCACTTCCTGATTCCCTTACTGAAGATGCCGGCGCTTGCACCCGCAGCCGAGGGACGGGTCGGCTACAGAACAGGACATCGCGGGTGCTCTGGACATTAAGTGTCCTTATTTTATAAGTCAGCAAGCAGTATCTATAGCTGCTGATTTTTAAAAATAAAGTTCCAGCAGAACTCAGCTTTAATTCTTAAGACAGCGCTGGACTTCTTGGGCTGGCAAGCAGGCATTCAAAAGTCAGCAGCTACACTAGTTGCAGATAACGACCCCCCCCCCCCCCCCCGATATACATTCAGGACCATGGGCCCAAAAGGAGCCAGGTCCTTCTCTACTAGGCAGAAAAAACTGGGCTGCTCAGTGCAGTGTGAGGGATTATGACCAGAGGGACCACCCCCCTGGGCGGGGCTGTTCAGCTTTGCTAAAGTTACATGTTTTAAATCTCCAACATGTCTGCCTAGTCCTCTCCTAATAGACGGAACATAACCCACAAGTCAAAAATATAAGGAGCCGTGTCCGTCCATGGACGAAATAAATAATCTTTTGTGTTTTTAGGTTAATATAAAATGTAGTTTATACCTCACTGTGAGCCCAGCATTGCGAAGAGCTTTTGCAGTTCCACCAGAAGCCACCAAGGACAGTCCAAGAGAACTCAACTTCTGCGCAAACTCCACAAGACCAGTCTTATCAGAGACACTAAAGAGAGCTGGAAAAAAAAAACAAACACAACATCTTATATCACCCATATAAATCCCCATAATATTATTATGATTTTTTTTTAGACTGTGTAACATACAAACAGGATATAATAATAAAAAAAAAGTTGGTGAAATAAAACACCCATTTATACTGCTTTAGGATTTCCTCGTAGCAGGTCATTTAGAGTCTGATACACTGAAAAAATGTTGCAATCAACTGATTATATTGGAGAAAAATTAAAGCTCCAATTCCATTGGAGATTATTATTTTTTTTGGGTTGTAGCTGCTCAGGATATGCAAAGTAGAATGGTTAAATTAAGGTATTCCCCCCGCCCCCCCATTGTGTACCCGATTGTTAACCACTTCAGCCCCGGAAGAATTTACCCCCTTCCTAACCAGAGCACTTTTTGCAATTTGGCACTGCATCGCTTTAACCGACAATTGCGCGGTCGTGCGATGTGGAACCCAAACAAAATTGATGTCCTTCTCCCACAAATAAAGCTTTCTTTTGGTGGCATTTGATCACCTCTGCGGTTTTTAATTTTTGCGCTATAAACCAAAAAAAAAAAAAACCCCACACAATTTAGAAAAAAATTGCAATTTTTAACTATAATAAATATCACCCCAAAAAAAAAAAAAAAATTTCTCAGTTTAGGCCAATATGTATTCTTCTACATATTTAAAAAAAAAAAAAAAAAGGCAATGAGCCTATATTGATTTTCGCAAAAGTTATAGCGTCTACAAAATAGGGCATAGTTTTATAGCACCATCTTTTTTTTTTTTTACTAGTAATGGCACCGATCTGCGATTTTTATTGTGACTGCGACATTATAGCGGACACAGACACTTTTGACGCTATTTTGGGACCAGTCATTTATACAGCGATCAATGCTATAAAAATGCACTGATTACTGTGTAAATGACACTGGCAGGGAAGGGGTTAACCACTAGGGGGCAATGAAGGGGTTAAGTGTGTCCTTGGGAGTGATTCTAACTGTGGGAGGGCTGGGCTACGAGTGACACAACAATGATCACTGCTCCCGATGCCAGGGAGCAGTAGATCACTGTCCTGTCACAAGGTGGAACAGGGAAATGCCTTGTTTACACAGGCATCCCCCCGTTCTGTAGCTCCGTGACACGATCGCGGGACACCGGCGGACATCGTGTCCACAGGTCCCACTGCGGGCTTTTCAAAGCAACGTACAGGTACGTTGCTTTGCCCACAGGAGCCATTCTGCCGATGTACAAGTACGTGAAGCGGTCGGCAAGTGGTTAATGTGGTATAGAATCCAAAAAATTATAATACAGCTTACCAAATTTAGAGATGTGGTGGACGCATTGTTTTTTTTTTGCAATATTTTCACCTGGTGATGCTACCAGCAAGTTTATTTTTCACTTTCTGTTAACAGACCAAGCTGTCCAGCAAATAGGACAGTTGAAAGTGTTGACAAAAAAAAAAAAAAAAAAAAAAAAAGGGGAAGAAGAACACCACTTTATTCAAACCCTTTCTGCACTCCTGTGGCCCATTTTCAGCAAACAGCGGGCTGAAGCCTGCTGACGTCAGAGCCAGCAATGATAGCAACCATATGTCAGGATCCGCCCACATGCCTAGACCAGCACCCAGCTCAGCCTCTCATGAGCCGCCAAGAATCTGAGCTGCATGCTCCCACCCCCTCCACAGCCCAGCGCTCCAGTGAACACTGGAGGGGCAGAGCAGAGAACGGTGACTGAAAGTCACCGCTCTCTGCGCAAGAAGCTCTGAGAACCGAGCGATAGGCGGTGTTGGATCACTCAGTTCTCACCCTTAGAGCAGATGGGGACCAACGCTGCATCCACCAGGGGGGAAGTATGATTCTAAAATAAACAAAAAACCCAATACTTCTCTTAAATGTGATGTCTGCATTAGTTCTTTTCACTTTATTTGTGCCTAGTGCTGTGGCCAGTAATAGCTTGTCTTGGCCGTTTCCACTCTGGATGGAGGAGCAACAGAGACACCCATGGACAGCAACATTTCAAACTGACCGGGGAGAGGGCACTGTTAAAGTGATTGTAAACCCATGTTTTTGGTTTTCAACATACACATCATACTTGCCTTCTCTGTGCAATGGTTTTACACAAAGCAGCCCAGATCCTCCTCTTCTCAGGTTCCCCACCAGCATTCTTCCCACTGCCAAGTGCTCACCATAGCAAGCAGCTTGCTCTGGGGGCACTCCTGCAGACTCGCTCCTGAACCAGCTCTGTGTCTATAGACACACAACGCAGCTTGGCCCCAACTCCTCCTCACTAGTTGTTATTCATAGCAGCGGGAGGGAGAGAGGCAGTGCTCTTGTGCACAGCACTGCAGTGAGATTGGGCCAGGTAGGTATAGGGGGAAGGGGTGGTCTGTGGGAAACTGCACTCAGGGTATTTTTAAAAACACACACACACACACACACACACACACACACACACACACACACACTTTAAGTTGGCCATCTGCTGATCAAAATTCAGCAGGTGTGTCTCAGGGTAGCAAATTCCAAAGCATCCTTTTTGCTGCAACTTCCCCCTCTAAAAAAATAACCCAGCTATGGCTGCATGGCATTTCTCAGAAAGGGTTTTTGGATTATGCCATGAGTGGACCCTGCCTAATGTGTGTGGAAGGGCCTCTTGTAGTCTTCATTGATAGTCTGTATAAAAAAGGGTAACCAGTGCAAAATTGGTAAATGGGGCAGAATTGTCACCCTATTCCAGGAAGTTCCTGAACAAGTTCTCCTTTTGCAGAATTATCAAATATTTTAATGACAGCTGCAGGAGAAAAAAACAAAAAAAAAACCCAAACCCCCCCCACCATGTAAATGAATCACCAAAGCTAACATTTTCTTTAACCACTTCAGTACCAGGCACTTCCCCTCCTTCCTGCCCATGTTAATTTTTAGCGCTGTCACTTTTTAAATGACAATTACGCGGTCATGATGCACTGTATCCAAACGGCCAGCACCGGGTCCCCAAATTCCGGGAGGTCAGGCGCAAAAAGGTGACTCTAGTATAAGCCGAAGGGGGCATTTTCAACACAAAAATGTGCTGAAAAACTCAGCTTATACGGTATCTGTGGGATGTGCTGGAATAAAAACAAATCCAATCCATGAAAGCCCCATCTTGCAACTTACAGACTTGATCTGCTACTGAGGGCTTGATGCCAAATATCACAGCATACCTTCAGCAGGCTAGAGGCATTCATGCCTCAACCAGTCAGAGCTCTTTTTGCAGTAAAAGGAGGGACCTACTCAATATTAGGTAGGTGGTCATAAAAGCTATGGTTGATGGACGTACAGCATGTATGCATTTCTCAATGCAGACATGATACGTCTATTGTAATGGATGAGAGACTTATGCTTTGCTATGGAGCATGGTGCCTCTGAAGAATTGGTGTTCTTTGCACATTTAGTGGAAGACACCACTCCTATCCTAGTGTACGAGTGTCAGTCTAATGTCGCGTACACAGGATCTGACATTCCGACAACAAAAGCGTGGATTTTTTTTCGGACGGAAAGTTGGCTCAAACTTGTGTTGCATACACACGGTCACACAAATCTCATCGTAAATTCCAAACGTGAAGAACACGGTGACGTACGACGAGCCGAGATCAATGAAGTTCAATAGGCAGTTCGGCTCTGCTGATTGATAGTGAGCATGTGCGGTTTTTTGTGCGTCGGAATTGCATACAGACGATCGGAATTTCCGACAAGCTCACATTGAACATTTGTTGCCGGAATTTCCGATCGTGTGTACGCGGCATTACTCAAACCGTACCCTAATGCAATTTTTAGAACAGCCCTTCATGTGAAAACCTTACTAGTTTATGGAGCTCCATGTCCTCAACACTACTCCAAAATTGTCCTTGATGACCCCAAGAACACATGACCACTGCAAACCACAAAGCCATATCTGTGCAGTCATATGATACAGTATAGCTCAGGTTTATAACTAAATTATAGCCAAAGTCATGGTACCTTCAGTTGCATTTCCTGTATCCACAAGCATAGCATCAGAGCAGGAGTTTCACAATTCTATCCTTACAAGTTTCTTTACAGGGAGAGATTGTGTGGAATAACTCATTATGTCAGATGTCTCCCAAGAACGCAAGTTTTGATTTATCCAGGAGGGAAGCGCCATATACCTTTTTCCTGTTATGTTGCTTGGCCATTTTCAGCCAATGGATGATTTGAAAATTGAATCTGAATAATTGGGTTTAGTTCCCCCCCTGACAATCCCATATAAATTTAATTAAACAGTTGCGTGTGCTTCGTGTACTCCACTCCAGGCTCCCCCAAAAAAAAAAAATTAAAAGTTAGCAGCTACAAATATTGTAGCTGCTGGCTTTTAATACAAGGACACTTACCGTACCTGTCCAGGGGTCCTCACTCAAGCCAATTCTTCAATTGGCTTTGGGTGCAGGCATCTTAAAGGGAAAACAGAAGTGGCGTCACACCCTGTTTCCTACTGCATATGCAAGAGCTGCGCTTTGTGAATGGTCCTGCAGTCTACGACGTGACATGGAAGACTGCGAGATAAGGGGGCGGAGGGGGGGACAAACTATCGGCTCAGATTGCCATTGCGCATCTTGCTGGAAGTGTGGAGCGGGTACAAAACCAGGTACCTGCTGCCCCAAATGTGGGAGTGGAGGGGGGGGGGGGGGGGGGGGGTTGTGGTGGCAAACACCAGACTGATTCTGAATGTTAATGACTGGTCTATTTTAATTACCTGGTGCACCATGTGTTCCAATGAGGTCTGCAACCCTTTGGAAGCATTTAACCCTTGGTAAGTATCTCACCAAAACTCAAAATTTGTATTGTAGAAGATGCCTGAAAAATTACCCTGCAGACTTCTGGGAAAAATCAGTAAAGCCAGTCACACAAACAGGAAACTACATTTCTGGGCGGCATTCTGTACATCAACTGTGTACAGAGGGCCTCCAGGTTTCCATATTGCACCGAGTTTTACAGAGCTGCAGACTGAAAAGGAAAGGTCATTTTCAATAAGATAAAAATTCTAGCTTGTGTAACAATTGTATACGTTATTTTTTCGCCACAAAAAGCGCAGTTACTCATTCAGGGCCAGTTCACACTAGACTTCATGCATTTGTGCAGTGCACTTTTGACAGGCCATTCTTTCAATGAGCTGCCAAATATGCAAAAATTGAAGTTTAAAGCAGGATTCCACCCACGATTTTTTATTTTTTTAAAAGTCAGCAGCTACTAACACTGTAGCTGCTGACTTTTAATAAGGACACTTAGCTGTCCTACTCTCCCGCGATGTCGGGCCCCCGACGGCAATCGCTCGGTCCTGGCAGGTCCCGGCGCCTACATCCTGACTAAGGGAAACCGGCAGTGAAGCCTTACGGCTTTACTGCCCATTTCCTACTGCGCATGCGCGACTCGCCCAGCGCTTTGTGAATGGGCGGCTGCTCACTGGGATTACACAGTTCCCAGAAGGCAGCGCGCCCCATTTACTAGGAGGATGCGGAAGAAAACCCACCGCGGATAAGGAATAGGCAGATTAGGGACTTCCGCATAGCAACTGCTATTTCGGGTGAGTAAAAAAATTTTTTTCTATGGTTTTATTTCCAAAAAATTTGCTGCATTTTGGTGTATTTTTTTTTCAGGGTGGAACTCCACTTTAAGTTCACCTTTGTACAAAAAATGATAAATGCACATCTTTATGCGGTTACAAAAAATAAAATGCACTTTTATTTTATTTGGAGCCTATAAAGCATTGCACCCACATTTAGGAGGGGGGGGGGCACTGAGAACATGTTACACCCTAAAATTGGGCAGAACCTGCAACATGTTACCAAAAGGTGAACTTATCCTTTAGCCTAGGTTCACACTGAATGCGGGTTTGAAATTCAGCTGAACTCGCACAATTTCAAACCAGCATTTCAGTCCGACTTCGGGGGCGATTTGAGACATCTATGCGAGATTTATGCAGTGCAGGAACTACTTTTGGGAATCGGTGCGGCGCCGCAGTGATTCGGACGGTGCCGTTGCCGGAAATAGTCTCCAATTTGACATGTCAGCCACTTCCTGTCCAAATATCAGCATGCCATTTCTTAGGGAGAATTTCCCAATGGTGACAACAGGGGACCATGCCTGCATAATGTGTGCGGAAGGGTCACATGTCGTTTTCATTGATAGCCTACATAAAAGGGTAACAGAAGCAAAATTGGTAACTGGGGAAAGGAGTCATCGCCCTATACCAGGAAGGACACAAGTACCTTTATTGCAGGATTGATTTTAAAAGCTTTATTCGGGGGGGGGAAGCGCACGCACACACACACACGGTTATTTACCAAAGGCAAATTCACTTTGCACTATAAGTGCACTTGGAAGTGCAGCCGCTGTAAATCTGAGGGGTAGATCTGCTGATTTTATTATCCAATCATGTGCAAGCTAAAATGCTGTTTTTTATTTTCCCTTGCATGTCCCCCTTGAATCTACAGAGACTGTACTTCCAAGTGCATTTTCAGTGCAATTTCAAGTGCACTTGCCTTTCGTAAATAACCCCCAGTATCTCACAAAAGTGAGTACACCCCTGACCCTGTAAGGCCAGACGCTGGTACAAAACAAAAAAAAAAATTGGCTGTATACCCATTTCAATTGGCTCTGCTGAAGGCTTACGTGCTATACAAAGCATCAGGACGACTAAATCTTCCTTAAATTCCAGGAAGAGATCATCACAACCCTTCTGTTTTCAGACGGTGCCCCAATTGTGTGTGTGTGTGTGCGTGCGCGTGCGCGTGTGCGTGTGCGTGTGCGTGTGTGTGTGTGTGTGTGTGTGTGTGTGTGCGCACACACACTTATTTTAAAATATAATAAAACATGGCTAGCGCCAGTAGGGCAAAGGTTGCTGTGAGTAGAACAGTAGATGGTGTCAGTAGGGCATAGGATGGTGTTATTTTTTTAATTATTTTTAGCATAGAGAACAGTTTACTAAGGGGAAGCTGCAATGCACAGGGTGATTAAGGAGTGCCCAGGCACACCTGGCACACCGCTCAGGTATCAGGCAAGGCATCACTGAAAAAAAAAAACCTGATCTAAAAAGGAAGCAAAGATGTTCCCACAAACATTTGTTATACAATTGTATGGAATGAAGATGCACCCACACACCCTTTGGATTTCTGCACTTAGTAGAATGCACAGATTGGAGCACACAGAAAACTGACACAACTGTGCATAGTAACCAATCAGCTTCCAGGTTTTATTGAAGGCTTATTAGAACAAGCTGAAGCTAGAAGCCGATTGGTTACTATGCACAGCTGCACCAGTTTTAGTAAAGTCTCCCCCATTGTACCATGGATGGTCAGTTCATCTCACACTGAATTCTAACTTCTTCAAAGCAGAACTTGAGCTGGTGATACACCGGATTCAGAGCTAATCCCTTGCAGCTGGTATGTGATTACACACAGAGGAGGCAGGGGCTGCCCAGAAAGGTGCCAAGCATGTAGACAGCGGTATACACGGGGTGGAGGGAGGCAGAGAGGAGGACTGATGGTACAAGGCAGTAAAGACAAGCAGGGACAGATATGAGGGAGGACACTGCAACACAAAACATGAGATTAGGAGGCTTCCCTCCTCCACTCACCTAGCTCTGCCATCTTCTTTGCTCACACAGGACGACACACGTGGGAACAGCGCGCTGCTTCCTATTAAAATATGGATGGTAGAAGAACGTCACTGATGTCATGACCACGTGACCAAGAAAGATGGAGAGGCGGGGTCATGGGCGGGGTTATGGGCGGGGAGAGCAGCCAGAATGGAGCGTTTGATAAAAGGAAGAAAGAAAAATCAGAATAAAAAGTCCTGATTTTTTTTTTTTTTTCATGCTGCTGTTCTTGGCGGTGATAATCTGCAGATCCATGCCAGGAAACTGGACTTTAACCACTTCCCTACCGGGCACGAAACCCCCCTTCCTGCCCAGGCAATTTTTCAGCTTTTAGCGCTGTCACACTTTGAATGACAATTGCGCGGTCGTGCGTCGTGGCTCCCAAACAAAATTTGCGTCCTTTTTTTCCCCACAAATAGAGCTTTATTTTGGTGGTATTTGATCACCTCTGCGATTTTTATTTTTTGCGCTATAAACAAAAGAAGAGCGTCCAGTTTGAAAAAAAACAATATTTTTTACTTTTTGCAATAATAAATATCCATTTTTTTTTTTTTATTATTAAAATTTTCCTCAGTTTAGGCCGATACGTATTCTTTTACATATTTTTGGTAAAAAAAAAATCGCAATAAGCGTATATTGATTGGTTTGCGCAAAAGTTATAGCGTCTACAAAATAGGGGATAGATTTATAGCATTTTTTTTTTTTACTAGTAATGGCGGCGATCTGCGATTTTTATTGTGACTGCGATATTGCGGCAGACAGATCGGACACTTTTGACATATTTTTGGGACCATTCACATTTTTACAGCGATCCCTGCTATAAAAATGCATTGATTACTGTATAAATGTGACTGGCAGGGAAGGGGTTAACACTAGGGGGCGAGGAAGGAGTTAAATGGGTTTCCCTAGATGTGTTCTAACTGTGGGGGGAGGGGAGTGACGGGGGGGGGGGGGGGGTGACCGATGGTTGTCTCCTAAGTACAAGGGACACACCATTGGTCCCTTCTCCCTGACAGGACATGGATCTGTGTTTACACACACAGATCCACTGTCCTGCTCGGTTATTGGCAATCGCGGGTCGCCAGCAACGCGGCTGGGTGCGCGCCCCCTAGCTCCTTTTAAAGGCAGGACGTCATATGACGTCCTGTCAGAACAAGAGAGTCTTCCGCCCCCCGTCATTTGACGGTGGGCGGTAGACAACAGGTTAAACAAACTCTGGAATCTTGTTGTTATGTAATATGTTGTGTTGCACAGTTTTTCTTTTTAAAAACCTAGGAGCCTGCATTCACTATATGTGGTCCCCCACAGTACACAGAACATGGAAATGTAATCATTTTAGTAAATAGAAACTGCTAAATCCCCTTTCTCATCAGCAGTATATAGCAATCTTGTGACTATCAGTGTCTGCATAGGTGTGCGCAGGGGGTGTGCCAGGTGTGCCTGGGCACACCCTAATCACTATGTGTGGTGCCGATTCCCTCTACTCTCTGGGCTTCCCCACCCCCCTTGTTGGCCCTCCTGCCCCTCAGTGCTGCTGGCTTCCCTCCTCTCCTCTCTCCCTGGCTGCCTGTGGGGGATATTTCAGGATGGAGAACAGGGGAAGGGGCTAGTAGATATGTAATTTACCAACCCCTCCCTTTTCTAAATGAACATAGTGAACACACTCGCTCACTGTTTCCATTCATAACGGAAGCATAGTAAACTGTTTACTACGCTTCAGTTTGTTAATGAACAGGAAGATACTCAGGACAGAGCACTTCCTATTCATTCACTGTCCAGTGCAGCTGAGGCTGCAGAGAAAGGTGCGTGTGTTTGTGCTTTGGGGTGCACACCCTAATGCAATAGGCTGCGCACACCTATGAGTGTCTGGTTAAAGCTTGTAGGAGGAGTTTTCATTCTACCCTGTCTGGACAGTGCTGATTGGCCCTGTGCCAATCACATACACCTCCCCCTCCCCCCAGAAAAACTCTAGCAATACACACCAAACTGTGCATGTGCAGATTGCCCACAAGGCTCTGTTCTATCAGGAGATGGATTGGGGACTGTGGAAAAAATGAAGGATCAGAGAAGACAGGATCAAACTGCCTTTTTACACAATGCAAAGGATTAACCTTATGTTCCACAGTGAGTATAACAAGCATGCTTTTCTGCATATACAGACTGTATTTACTGTTGTGGGTTTAGTAACACTTTAAGAAATCCTTTTCCTCACAGTTTGTGTTATCTAAACTTTATACTCCCCCTGCTGGTGACTCCATCAGCAAGATTATTCCCAGTGTTATATGATGTATACTAGCCAGGGCCGATGCAAGGATTTTTGTCTACTTAGGCAAAGGTGTATTTTGGTGCCTCCTTTCCATCTCACCATCCTCCTGCCACCCCCTTCCCACCATAATGCAACCCCCCCCCCCCCATCCCCAGTGTCCACAGCTGTGCTGGAACTTCCTTCACATTGCACCCGTATTTGTGATGGGGTGCGCCATGAAGGACGCCTCTTCAAATCCACCATCCAATCCCCCTCTCACCAAAAATCCTTTCCCCACTTCTAGCACAGATCCTCTCCCCCCGGTTCTCCCTTTGCACACAGCTGCCCCCCATGTCCTGGGCCAAATCCTCTCCCCCACATCGTCCCCAGCACACATCCTCTTTGCCCCAAATTCCTCTCCCCAGTTCTGTCACAAGACCTCCCACCCAAATCCCCCATCCCAGTACACCCCCCCCCCCTACAAATCCTCTCCCCTTCTAATACAAATCAATACTTTCCAATTGTCCAGGTTTTGTCCAGGACCTTTCTGAAAAGGTCCTGGACTAAAGCCTTGTATACACGATCGGATTTTCCGCAGACAAAGCGTCAGACTTTTGTCCGAAGGGCGTTGGCCATGAACTTGTCTTGCATACAAACGGCACACAATTGTCGGCCAACAAACACGAATGTGGTGACGTACTACGTGAAATTTCAGCTCTTGAGCACCACCCTTTGGGCACCTTCTGCTAATGTCGTGTTTGGTGAGCATTGATTCTGAGCATGCGTGTTTGTACTTTGGACTTTTGTCTGACAGACTTGTGTACGCACGATAGGAAAATCTGACAACAGACCGTTGTCGAAAATTTATAAGTCTGCCATCCAACATTTGTCGGCGGAAAGTCTGACAACAATTGTCTGATGGAGCGTACAAACGGTTGGATTTTACGCCAACAGTCTGTCATCACACAATTCCGTCGGAAAATCCGATCGTGTGTATGAAGCTTTAGGGCCTGTTCACACCAGAACACTGTGAGGGAAACTCACATTCTGTGTGTGTTTCCCACACCGCATTCAAAATGCACTGCAGTTGTGATCTGCAGTGGGTGTCAAACTAATAACTCCCCAAATGCAGGTCGCAAACACAGCATGTTTGCCTGCACCAGATTGTATGATCTGAAGTACCATGTGTGCGTACGTTTCAAATGAAGAGGCTGAAATTGCATAGTACCCAGAAGACATGTGAACACACTGTGCATTCCTGGTGTGAACAGGCCCTGAGTCCTGGAGCCTAGTGCCAAAAAAGTTCCAGCACTTAGCCCCACTAACCTGCCTGGCAGGGGAGGCACTAGCATGGGCACCTGGGGCAATTGCCCCGAATCTCTAGTGAGGTGCCCGAGGTCCCAGACACCATGATTGTTCCCTCTGTAGGGTTGGACATAAAATCCGACCCCTCCAGCAAAATTCCTCTCCCCTTCCAAAGTGCCCATGCCCATAGTGTATTCTCCCCCCCCCCCCCCCCAAATCACTACAAGAATTCCTTTTTTTCTATGCAAACCTGTTCCCCTTCCCTGTGTCCCCTCCCCTGCAAGTCTCATGTATATTGCAATCAGTACAGACCTCAGATCAGTGCAGGTCATGGAAAGCTGTGTCCATCCTCCTCCTGTCTGTGTATACTGTATAGGAGAACAGCAGAGCCGAGAAGGAGGAAGGGGAGGGGCTTTAGTGCGCTCTGCACTGTGTGCTTACTGTGCCATGCTAGTGTGAGGGGAAAGATGCTGGCTGCCATGTGGAACTAAAACCTCCCGTACAAGCCACGAGGCAGGTGTCACTTGTGCCCACACTAGCGCCCCTACCAGGCTAGTCACTGGATCCTCACCACTGGGTTTCAAGGTTCATATACTGGGTTCAGCTCCTGTGGATTCGATTTTACCGCCCTCCCCTCCTGGCGCCCTCAGACGGCTGCTTAAAGAGGAGTTCCACCCAAAATTGAAACTTCGCTTATATGCTTCCTCTCCCCCTCCGGAGTCACATTTGGCACCAGGGGGGGGGGGGTGGGCCCATTTTTCTCTGCTAACAACACATCAACTTGAGGGACAACATGTTTACTTCCTGCCCAATATATCCCACCAACTTTAGATGCCATTGTAATGTGATACCAAATTCATCGGCGTATAACACGCACCTTTTCCCCTTGAAAATAAAGGGAAAATAATGTGTGCGTGATATACGCCTGATATTAGGCTGCCTCAGGGGGGAAGGGGAGGGACAAGTGCCACCGGATTACACAGAGGTTTTCTGTTTACTCGGCGCTCGCAGTCACACACAGTGCCGCCTCCTGGACCAGCTCCTAGGATAGACGTCACATGTCCTGGGATTGGACCAGTGTTCTGTCTATCATATAAGCCGGTCCAGGAGGCAGGACCACGTGTGACTGCGAGCGCCGAGTAAACAGGAGATGGTGAGGCTGCAGTTGAGCACTAATCAGGCTGCAATGATGGCCAATGGCAAGGCTGAATTAATGGGCACTGATCAGGCTGCATTACTGGGAAATGGTGAGGCTGCAGATGGGCACTGATCAGGCTGCGAGGATGGGCAATGGTTAGGCTGCAGATGGGCACTGATAAGGCTGCATTAATGGGCAATGCTGAGGCTGCAGATGGGCACTGATCAGTCTGCATTAATGGGCAATGATGAGGCTGCAGATGGACACTGATTAGGCTGCAATGATGGACAATGGTGAGGCTGCAAATGGGCACTGATCAGTCTGCATTAATGGACACTGGTCAGGCTGCAATGATGGGCAATGGCGAGGCTGCAGATGGGCACTGATTAGGCTGCATTATTGGGCACTGACCCTTATTTTGCTTCAAAGTCTTTGATTTAAAATGTAAGTTTTTTTTCCTGAAACTTTGCCCTTAAAATTTAAGGTGCATGTTATACGCCGATAAATACGGTAATTAATGTTATTCACTTAACCTGTCAGTGATCATAAAGTTATGGCTGATCATTGTAGTATACCCTGTCTTCTCTAGATCAATGTTTCTCAAGCAATCTTGAGGCACCCCATTGTAAAAGGTAAAAAACGAAATTAATAGTTTTACATAATGCAGCAACAACCATATGCATAGGACACCCAACATTAGAGGTGATTTATTCTTCCCTAGCAAACACCTTTGCACATCCAACACATCAACTTGAGGGACAACATGTTTACCTCCTGCCCAATACATCCCACCAACTTTAGATGCCATTGTAATGAGATACCAAATTTATCAGCGTATAACACACACTTTTTTTCCCCTGAAAATAAAGGGAAAATCATGTGCGTGTGTTATACACCTGATATTGGGTTGCTTTGGAGGGGAAGGGGATTACACAGAGGTTTTCTGTTTACTCGGCGCTCGCAGTCACACACAGTGCCGCCTCCTGGACCAGCTCCTAGGATAGACATTACATGTCCCGGCATTGGACCAGTGTTCTGTCTATCATATGAGCCAGTCCAGGAGGCGGGACTGTGTGTGACTGCGAGTGCCAAGTAAACAGGAGATCGTGGGGCTGCAGATGGGCACTGATAAGGCTGCAATGATGGCCAATGGCAAGGCTGCATTAATGGCCACTGATCAGGCTGCATTAATGGGCAATGGTGAGGCTGCAGATGGGCACTGATCAGGCTGCAATCATTGGCAGTGGCAAGGCTGCAGATGGGCACTGATCAGGCTGCATTAATGGGCAATGCTGAGGCTGCAGATGGGCACTGATCAGGCTGCAATGATGGGCAATGGTGAGGCTGCAGATGGGCACTGATCAGGCTGCAAAGATGGGCAATGGTGAGGCTGCAGAAAGGTACTGATCATACTGCATTAATGGGCAATGGTCAAGCTGCAGATGGGCACTGATCAGGCTGAATTAATGGGCACTGACCCTTATTTTGCTTTAAAGTTCTTGATTTAAAATTAAAGTTTTTTTTCCTGAAACTTCCCTTTAAAAATTAAGGTGCATGTTATACGCCAATAAATACGATAATCAATGTTATTCACTTAACCTGTCAGTGGTCATAAAGTTATGGCTGATTATTGTAGTATACCCTGTCTTCTCTAGATCAGTGTTTCTCAACCAATCTTGAGGTACCACATGCGAAAAGGTAAAAAACTAAATTAATATTTTTACATAATGCAGCAACACCCATATGCATAGGACACCCAACATTAGAGGTTATTTATTCTTCCAAAGCAAACACCTTTGCACGCTGGTACTGACTAGTACTCCAATGTTTCTCTTCCCCCTCAGTTTTTCAGCATCACTCAGCTAATGTGACCTCAGTGCTGATGGAAAGGGGCAAACAAGGGTGCTGTGCAGGTGCCCAACATCGTTATGAACTGATGATGTCATTGGTTGTTAGGACACTGGTGGCTAGAAGGTTGTAATGTTGCACAATAAAAACCTGTGGCTTTTAGTAACTACTAGGCAGGCTTGATCCACCTGGTGGCTTCTATTTAATTTTTGGGCAGTTTCTAGGCATTTTGCTAAGACACCCCTGAAGTCACCTGAAGGCACCCTGGTTAAAAATAGGTTGTTCTAGATTAATATGCTTAGAGACTTACACCGAAACAAGAAAAAAGGCAGATATCAAGCCAGCTACTGCCCAATATACTAAAATGTAATATACAGTAACTATAAATATACTATTTATATACTATAAATGAATATATAATTTTGTGATGATTATTACCTTTGCTGTAATTATACTTTTTTTACGGAATTTCAATAAATTATTTTTTATACTTACCGTATTTATTGGCGTATAACACGCACCGGCGTATAACACGCACCCCAAGTTTAGGAGGAAATTTTAAGGAAAAAAACTTTTAGCAGGGAAGTTTAAGGAAAAATAACTTACATTTAAATGCAGCCTTGTCAGTGTCCATTGCAGCCTTGTCACAGTGCAGCCTTGTCAGTGTCCATTGCAGCCTTGTCACAGTGCAGCCTTGTCAGTGTCCATTGCAGCCTTGTCACAGTGCAGCCTTGTCAGTGTCCATTGCAGCCTTGTCACAGTGCAGCCTTGTCAGTGTCCATTGCAGCCTTGTCACAGTGCAGCCTTGTCAGTGTCCATTGCAGCCTTGTCACAGTGCAGCCTTGTCAGTGTCCATTGCAGCCTTGTCACAGTGCAGCCTTGTCAGTGTCCATTGCAGCCTTGCCCCAGAGTCGCCGTGCAGCCTTGCCCCAGAGTCGCCGTGCAGCCTTGCCCCAGAGTCGCCGTGCAGCCTTGCCCCAGAGTCGCCGTGCAGCCTTGCCCCAGAGTCGCCGTGCAGCCTTGCCCCAGTGTCGCCGTGCAGCCTTGCCCCAGTGTCGCCGTGCAGCCTTGCCCCAGTGTCGCCGTGCATCATTTTAAAATTGGCGCCGAGACTGTGCGGACGCCGCTGAGAACGCCGGGGACGCAGGGGACGCAGGGACTGGGCGGAGCCGCCGCCGAGATACACATAGCCGAGTGTACTCGGCTATACTCGGTTTTTCTCGGCTCCGCTCACAGTCACGCCGAGTCCCGCCCTATGATGGACATAACAATGGCGGGACTGGGCGTGACTGTGAGCGGAGCCGAGAAAAGCAGAGTATAGCCGAGTACATTCGGCTATGTGTATCTCGCTCCGCTCCGCTCACAGTCAGCGGAGACAGCTCAGGGATGTCAGTATCGGCGTATAACACGCACCCACGATTTTCCCCTGATTTTCAGGGGAAAAAAGTGCGTGTTATACGCCGATAAATACGGTAATACTTTGGGCAGTAGCTTGGTGTTTTTGCCTTTTTTCATCCTTTTGTTGTTTACCGTATTTTCCGGCGTATAAGACGACTTTTTGACCCATAAAAATCTTCCCAAAAGTCGGGGGTCGTCTTATACGCCGGTACCTGACATGTAGAATCTCAGTCAGACCGCGGCCATCCATTTTTCAAAAGCCGCGCCTCCTCCTCGGCCTCGGATGAGAGGGCATTTGTGATAGGTGGAACACTGAACACAGTGTCTGCTGGGAAGCTGAGTGTTCCGCCTATCACAGAACAGCACGAGGAGGATTTTGAAAAAAAAAGAGAAAAATAGACGGCCGCGGTCTGACTGAGATTTTACATGTCAGAGATAAGGTATGTGATCGTCGCGGCATGCAATGGCACAGTGAGGTATGCAATGGCACAGTGAGGTATGCGATGGCACAGTGAGGTATGCGATGGCACAGTGAGGTATGCGATGGCACAGTGAGGTATGCGATGGCACAGTGAGGTATGCAATGGCACAGTGGGGTATGCAATGGCACAGTGAGGTATGCAATGGCACAGTGAGGTATGCGATGGCACAGTGAGGTATGCGATGGCACAGTGAGGTATGCGATGGCACAGTGAGGTATGCAATGGCACAGTGAGGTATGCAATGGCACAGTGAGGTATGCAATGGCACAGTGAGGTATGCGATGGCACAGTGAGGTATGCGATGGCACAGTGAGGTATGCAATGGCACAGTGAGGTATGCAATGGCACAGTGGGGTATGCAATGGCACAGTGAGGCATGCAATGGCACAGTGAAGTGAGGTGAGGCATGGCTAGTCGGAAGGGGGTCGTCTTATATGGCGAGTATATCCCAAAACCAAAATTTTAGCTGGAAAATTAGGGGGTCGTCCTATACGCCCAGTCGCCTTATACGCCGGCAAATACGGTATCTTGTTTCTGGTGACACCTACCTATTTACGTAGTGGGAAGTACCACCATTTCTTGTATAGTTGGGGGATTCCCAAGATCCAGCTCTTTTTTGTATGTTTAGAGACCTAACAGGGTCTCTTTAGAAAAGGAGGGTCCTGAACGTATTTGTTACATATGCAGAAATAGAAACTGTCTACATATATATAAAAAAGCCTACAATCTACCAATATATAATATATAAAAATATAGAATATCGAGCATGCCGTCCAGTTGAGTAGATAGATTTAACCTGAGGGTCTAGGGGAGCCTTGTGTATGTGTTCAACTCCTTTTATTTGCTGCTGATGAAACAAAATAGTCGCAGGCAGCTGGCTCTTTTTGTTTATTTACAGGCACATCCTTGGCAACCGTAATGGTTAGACTGATAATTTAATGAGGAGATTCTAAGTGGCATCAAATAAAGTGGACTGTCACTATGTATGTAACACACAATGCACAGATTACAAAGAATGCTCATACTAGGTGTAGAAGAGGTTGGGCTCGACCAGTCACATGCCTTAGAGACCAGATTGTTTACAGTGGTAGCAGTTAACAGGACAAAGAGACTCCGTCAATAAAGCCAGAAACTTTCACTGAACTGCCAGGAAGACATATACAGGTAAATGTTTTATTTTATTTTTTAATGGAATGGGTTGTGATAGTTACATTAAAATGTGTGCAAAAAGATGAAAATATAGAAAGGTTCTTATTTTTGTTCCCTTAGATATTTTGACTATGACATAATTTCATGAAATGACACACACAGATTAAAAATGTATTTAGATTTATTTATTAAAAGTATTTATAAGGCACCAACAATTTACACAGTTCTTTACATATTGTACATTCACGTAGGTCCCTGCTCTCAAGGAGCTTACAATCTAAGGTCTCTATGGCACATGCATACATACCTATACTAGGGCCAATTTGAACAGATACAAAAAAAAACCTTCCAACATGTCTCTGAAATGTGGATGGAAAGTCAAATACCCTGGGGAAACCCATGCAAGAAAAGAGGAAACAGGCAAACTAGTGATGGTGTCCTGACTGGGATACAAACCAGGAACCCCAGTGCTGCAAGGCAAAACTACTAAGCCACTAGATCTATCAAAAAAAACTACTGTACCCAAATAATCAATTTCATTTATACCCTTGTAGAAGATAGTTGTAGATCTAACACGTTTGTACTATCAAGTGTATGGCCAGTTTAAACTCAGTATACACAATATAATCTGACTGTATAATCTCTTTGAGATTTACCAAAACTATGTAGAATGAAGACCTATTAAAAGTGGACCTTCACCCATGGAATGTACTTCCCCTCCTCTGCTTCCCCCATTCATCTTACGCATTTGAAAACTGTTTGTCTGTTTTTATGTTAAATATTTTGCTGTGCAGTCCAACACTTCCTCATTCCTCACCTAGGCAAAGTTCAAACTCCGATAGCTTCGGCTCCATTGCATTAACACAAATCCCGGACTTAGAGCCCCCATGTGTAGCGTTCTTCCCCCACATTCTCCCCTCTCTCTGCGGCTGGTTTTACTCGCCTAGGGGTATCTGGGAGAAGGGAGGAAGATGCACACCACCAGCTCGGCTTTCTGATGTAGGATGCAGAGATATGAGCTAAACCGTTTACCTTCGGGTCTGCGTTTTAGGCCGGAGCCTCAGCTTCTCCTGTGGAGGATGATTGTCACTGACAGGGACACTTAGCTTCCAGTAACACGAGTTCCACACCATGAAAAGTCCAACACTGTTTTATTGCTTTGAGACTGGTTGACTTTTAAAAGAACAGACAAGGTGTAGGGAAGAGTAGGTCCAGGCACAACTAATGAATAAAGTTTCTCCTGTTCCGTTTAGTGCAAACAGGCTTGGCGCACAGTCGCTGCCACCGACTGTAAATTTGGTCACTGCCACTGACCTGGGTGAACGTTGAGGCCCCTGCCACAGGCCTTGGATGAGGCCTGCCACTGACCAGAGAAAGATGGGTCTCTGCCACAGACCATGAGAACGTGAAGTATCTCCTTTAGAACAAACGACCCCTGTCAGAGGAAGACATCCATCCGGACGGTCACCAGAGGCCTCCACCGGCACCAGCAAATGCTGCGCTGGCTCTTCGGGGAGGTCACGTCTCCGGTCCCTTATGCCCAGGATTCAGGCACCTAATACCGGGGGCACCTTAGGAATGCTTCGCCCTCGCTGGACCCAGTCTAAGGTACTGGGCCCCAGGCCTCCTGGTAAAGTACCTCACCCCAGGCTGAAGGTGCCTGGGATGGAACTCCACTCCACGCGCCCAGGCCAAGGGCGCCTGGGCACAGACAAACCGCAACAGCCTCCAGGCCGAAGGTGCCTGGGGAATGGACCTAGTGCGCAAGATGTCCGCCCCCTTTTATATCCTCTCCCAGCAGGCACAGCGGGTTCCCCGCCCCGCTGTACTACTGCCGCGAAAGGACAAAAAGGACACGGCTCTAGAATGGCAGTTCAACCCCAGTCCCAGGTGACAGCGCCACCCAGGGACCGCAGGGAACATGACACCATTCATACCTCCCGCATTCCAAAGTGTCCATAAATCCCTAAAATCAATGTATCTGTACCATCTATTGCCCAGATACACCCCACTAAATTTGACACCCGTCATTACATAAATGTCTTAAAAGGATTGCCGCGCTATCAAAATGATATAAACACTGTTTAAGCAGCAGTGAGTAAATAAAGTGACAATAGTGCAATATACGGTACTTCTATAGTGTATAGAATACTCACATGCAAAATCATATAAATTGTAAATGATATAAACACTGCTTATACAGCAGTAAAAAATTTACAATAGTGCTTTATAATACTGAAGTGTAGAAATACAAAATCACATAATTCAAACTGACAAGATTGAGATAATCAAATGTACACTGACAGGATTAAATCATAAATTCATTATAGTAAATCCTGAATGATATAAAGTGACAAATTGTGAAAATAAAGTGCTATAGTGCAAAAAATTGTGATACACTGGCCATATGTCTCATGGGTGGGTCACATAGAATACATAAACATAAAATAAATCCTTTGTTGAGGTGATCCACACGTATTGAAGTGTCCACACTCTGGTGCTCTCCCCCCTTAGGTAATAGCCACTCAGGCACTCACCTCTGAGCATGTAACCTCACATTTAGGTTTGGTCAAACCACGCATATGAACCACCTCTGGGTTCTGCGATTGCTGTGGGATCCTGGACTTCTCAATAGCGCAGTTTGCTCATACACATATAGTAAGAAAGAAGGCTAGATAGTGCGAAATCGTTTTTTTAAAACCACAAATTTATTGAACAAAAAGCCCCAATGCGGGGTACTCACATGGACCTGGTGTTTCAGTGCACCAGTATATCAGAAGCATACACGCTGAAATCGTACTGAGATCGTAGATCCCTCTGCTCTGACACAGATAATCCGTCTCCTACACCGTCCTGTCCCCTCAAC
Organism: Rana muscosa; assembly: GCA_029206835.1. Taxonomy (NCBI): domain Eukaryota; kingdom Metazoa; phylum Chordata; class Amphibia; order Anura; family Ranidae; genus Rana; species Rana muscosa. The sequence continues at coordinate 362,971,728 of CM055127.1, forward strand.
GCGTGTCGATACAGGGATGTGACGTATCTTCCTCAGGGGGACGAGGAAGGGATGAGGAATATACGTCACATCCCTGTATCGACACGTGTTGGGGAGGGGACAGGACAGTGTAGGAGACAGATTGTCTGTCTCAGAGCGGAGCATCCCCCTGAGGAAGATACGTCACATCTCTGTATCAACACACATTGGGGAGGGGACAGGACGGTGTGGGAGACAGATTGTCTGTCTCAGAGCGGAGGGACCTACGATCTCAGTACGATTTCCCGCATTAGGGCTTTTTGTTCAATAAATATGTGGTTTTAAAAAACCGATATCAAACTATCTAGCCGTCTTTCTTACTATATGTGTATGAGGAAACTGCGCTATTGGGCAGTCCAGGATCCCACATCAATCACAGAACCCAGAGGTGGTTCATATGGGTGGTTTGACCGAACTTAAATGTGAGGTCACACGCTCAGAGGTGAGTGGCTATTACCTAAGGGGGGAGCCCCAGAGTGTGGACACTTCAACACATGTGGATCACCTCAACAAATAATTTATTTTATGTTTGATAAGGACTTTATGTTACCCTGACCCATGAGACCTAGGGCCAGTGTATCACAATTTTTTGCACTATAGCACTTTATTTTCACAATTTGTCACTTTATATCATTCAGGATTTACTATAATGAATTTATGATTTAATCCTGTCAGTGTGCATTTGATTATCTCAATCATGTCAGTTTGAATTATGTGATTTTGTATTTCTACACTTCGGTATTATATAGCACTATTGTAAATTTTTTACTGTTGTATAAGCAGTGTTTATATCATTTACAATTTATATGATTTTGCATGTGGGTATTCTATACACTATAGAAGTATATTGCACTATTGTCACTTTATTTACCCACTGCTGTTTAAACAGGGTTTATATAATTTTGATGGCACGGCAATCCTTTTTAGACATGTATGCACTATACACACACACGTGTATATGAGACGTGATTATTGCCAGCAGCTGTCCGTATAGTTTTATTTACAAGTGGTAGCTCACAAGATTTTTTCTAATTTTGAAAGATTATTGTAAGTCATTACGTTGCTGCCTCCTGGGATGTCCACGTCACACACCCCAGGAGGCAATGTTTCAATGGGATGAATTGTTGTACAGTTTCAATCCTGCGCATGAGCAGACACACTGCAAGTCTACCAGGTAATTTAGACCAGAGTTGCAGCATGCCTGCGCATAGGAGTTTACTGTGTAGCGGGGTCTCCTTTAAGGCCCCGGGACTACGTTACCCAGAACCCCGTTCGGCACCCAGGGTGCATTCAGCCACCGCAGAGACTGATGGGAGGGGCTATATAAGAGGAGGGCGAGGCTGAGCTCGGCAGCTTTGGACATCGCGCTGCAATCAACAGGTCTTCCTGTGCGGATCTGCTGCAGTGCAGGGCCTGAAGCCAGGGCCTTGCACAACTTCCAGAGAGCCTTCCACCCCACTGCAGAACCTGGGTGACACCTGACTTCGCTGACTACTTACATCAGTTGGATCGGAGACCCGATCGTTGCAGACGCTGTGTGTGTAGACACAGCAGGTGGAAGTCCCGGACTGGGATCGCATCCGGAGTGGTGAGCGAGCACCTGCTCAAATCCTATAGGCTGTACTGTTGTTAGGCCTAGAGACTGCCTTGGCCCACCGGCCTTTATTTACTGTTCCACTGGAGACTAATGGCGGAACTGAGTTGAGTTAGTCTCCGGTGAAGTGTTCTTTATTGTCTACCCTTTGGATTACAAATCTTGTTACTGTTGTGCACCACCAGTCAAGTTGCATGCGAATAAATCATTCTGCTAGAGACTGAGTTAAATCTGAGTCAGGCCTGACCAGGAGTTAGAACTTTTTGTTGCTGCGCCATAAGGGCGCATAGATAGAGATAGCTGCACTAGAAGGGAAATAGCCTGCATTATCAGGGTGTACTATATTTTCTGCTGCAGGGCTCTGCAGATATATATGTGTTATGTATTAACCTTGTGCCTTTTACCCAAAGTAAAAAACCCGTTATACTTCATCACTTGCTATCAGTGTGTTATCATTATGCAAAAGAGGTTACTCTTACAATACAGATATCTTGTGATACAAGACAATCCCTAGACTAACTGTGCCAGAGTGGATCGAGTGGATTGCCAAGGGTTGGCGGTGCTGTACTCAGGGCCCGCAAACAAAATCCAGCGGCTCTCTTAACTGGGGGTAGCGCTACAACTGTATGAAGAAGAAATATTTTGCTGTGCTGGAGAATTATTTAAATGTAACTTTTTGCTTGTGGGCAAGGTCATCTGCGCCCATGCACGCGGGGGTACCTTTCGCACGGAGTGCGCTTATTAATGCCCAGGACTGGGCAGAAACTGTGGTCATGTGAAGAATCTAACATTAGGACAGTTCCCCAACGTAGAGATGACCCTTTTATAGTTTCTCCCAGCAGTCTCTTTGGGTTGTAGCAAAGATCCCTGGGATGTCTAGTCCAGATGTGATATCACGCAAAGAAAACACCGGTCTAATTATCTCACACTCCTTTCTGGTTGGGCTCACAGATGTGATGACAGTCACTGGCGCACAGCACTAGAGGGATATGTCTATACGTAAAGAACGATGGGGAATTGTACTATGTTATGACTGTAGTCCTCATCGCTACATAAAAAAGTTTATTAACCACTAGAGGTCCGCGCTATAGCCGAATGACGGCTACAGCGCGGACCTAGAATGCCAGGAGGACGTCAATTGACGTTCGCCCCTTTCCTCGTTCCTGGCGCGCGCTCCCGAGCGCGCATCGGGGAACTTCCGTGACCGCCGCGATGTCCGCCAGGTTCCCGCGATCGGCATTTACAGAGCCAGGGACGTGGATCTCTGTGTGTAAACACAGAGATCCACGTCCTGTCATGGAGAGGAGACCGATGGTGTGTCCCCTGTACATACGGACAACCATCGGTCACCTCCACCAGTCAGTCCCCTCCCCCCACAGTAAGAATCACTCCCTTAGGCACACTTAACCCCTTCAGCGCCCCTAGTGGTTAACCCCTTCACTGCCAGTGTAATTTTTACAGTAACCAGTGCATTTTTTATAGCACTGATCGCTGTAAAAATGACAATGGTCCCAAAATGGTGTCAAAAGTGTCCGATGTGTCCGCCATAATGTCGCAGTCACAATAAAAATCGCTGATCGCCGCCATTACTAGTAAAAAAAATATATTAATAAAAATGCTATAAAACTATACCTATTTTGTAGACGCTATAACTTTTGCGAAAACCAATCAATAAACGCTTATTGCGATTTTTTTTTTTTTTTTTCAAAAAATATGTAGAAGAATACGTATCGGCCTAAACTGAGAAAAAATATATATATATTTTTTTAAAATGGGGATATTTATAATAGCAAAAAGTAAAAAATATTGTGTTTTTTTTCAAAATTGGCGCTCTTTTTTTGTGTATAGCGCAAAAAATAAAAAACCACAAAGAAGATCAAATACCACCAAAAGAAAGCTCTATTTGTGGGAAAAAAAAGACATCAATTTTGTTTGGGAGTCACGTCGCACGACCGCGCAATTGTCATTCAAAGCGTGACAGTGCTGAAAGCTGAAAATTGGCCTGGGCAGGAAGGGGGTTTAAGTGCCCAGTAAGCAAGTGGTTAATGTTTTAATAGTGCAGATGATTCCAGTTACATTTTACAGCTGAAGTTTAGTGATTTTTTTTCTTACAAACAGCACCAGGTATAGTGCTTACAAAAAATGAAGTGTGTCCCATGTGCTGGTGACTGCTGTGCTAGGTTGAAATCCTGAAGCCTCGTACACACGATCGGATATCTTATGGATTCTAATCCGATGGTTTTGTCCATCGGAAATCCGATGAAGCTGACTTCCATCAGTCTTGCCTACACACCATCAGTCAAAAAACCGACCGTTCCAAACGCGGTGACGTAAAACACTCCGATGAGCCGAGAAAAATTAAGTTCAATGCTTCTGAGCATGCGTCGACTTGATTCTGAGCATGCGTGGGTTTTTTATCCGATGGACTTGCCCATAGACGATCGGAGTTTTCGATCGGTCTTTTATCCATCGGAAAAATTTAAAACATGTTCTATTTTTTAAAACCGATGGAAAAAAGACCGATGGGTCCCATACCTGATCGGTTTGTCTGATGAAAACAATTCATCGGACGGTTTTCATCGGTTAAACCGATCGTGTGTACAGGGCTTAAGTCCTCTGCCCCCCTCAATTCACTCTCAGCAATGACCGTTGTGTTGCAGGGAGGGTGAATATGAGCAGCTGCACCTGTGACAGACACTTATGAAAGTGGTTGTATACCTTTTTTTTTTTTTTTTTACATTCTTACCTACAGGTAAGCCTATATTAAGGCTTACTTGTGGGTAAATTGAATATCTCCTAAACCTGTACAGTTTAGAAGAAGGTCCGGCGGATGCTGATGGACCTTGCCAGAAAGAAGACTCCCACCCGCATGCGCGGGAGTGACGTCATCATGGCTCGGGCCACTCACGGCGCCGGAGCCGCGAACCCGGAAGACACGCTGAGGGTAAAATGTCAGCTTCCTTGGTGGTGACAGGGATCAGATGCCGACGCCTCGTTCTAAGGTAAGTATTTCATAATGAGCTAATATGCGGTGCATACTAGCTCATTATGCCTTACAGGTTTTAAAAAAAGAAAAAATATATTTATGCGGGTATACAACCGCTTTAAGTGTTGACTATGCCCACCTTTTCAGCCCCGTGCTCCATTCATAGAAGCTGTACTATTTGGTTTCCACAATGATAAATGCTCTATAAATGGAGGACCCCCCTAATACTTACCTGAGCTCCCTCTCTATCAAGCGATGTTGTAGGATTGTCTCAGCTGCCTTGGACTCCCCTCATCATTGGCTGAGACAGCAGCGCGGTGCAATTGGCTCCCGCTGCTGTCAATTAAAGTCAGTCAGCCAATGAGAAGAGTAAGGGGGTGGGGCCAGGCCACAGCACTGTGTCTGAATGGATACATAGAGTTGTAGTTCGGCTCGGGTGACACCATAGCAAGCTGCTTGCTGTGGGGGCACTCGTCAGGAGGGAGGGACCAGGAGAGCCGAAGAGGGACCTGAGAAGAGGAGGATCCAGGCTGCCCTGTGCAAATCCACTACACAGAGCAGGTAAGTATAACATGTTTATTATTTTTAACAAAATAAAAAAAACAAGACTTAACGATCACTTTTAGTGCTTGTAGTCTCCCATAATTGATTTTGTTGCCCTTCTCTGGACGCGCTCCAGCACATCCTTTCTGAGGACTGGTGACCAGAACTGGATGGAATACTCCAGATGTGACCGAACCAGAGTTTTATAAAGTGGCAGGATTATAGTTTTATCTCTGGAGTGATAATATTCTGCCGGCTTTGCTAGCTGCAGCTTGACATTGCATGCTATTGCTCAGTCTGTCTTCTACTAGGACCCCCAGATCTTTCTCCATCCTTGATTCCTACAGAGGTTCTCCTCCTAGTAGTAGTAGTAGTAGTAGTTTGCGTTTGTTTTTACCCTCCCAAGTGCATTACTTTACATTTCTCAACATTGAATCTCATTTGCCATGTAGTAGCTGTCAATTTCCAAAAATTGCTGCCTATAGGTTCCTTATGTGATTAATGCGCACATCGTTGCATACAAAAAGTGAAATTCGGCCCTAATTCTTACATTGTGAGGCTTACGATCAAATTTAGTGAGACTTAAAGGGTTAATAAACCCTTGTGTTTAAAAAAAAATAATTAACAAACATGTCATACTTACCTCCACTGTGCAGTTCGTTTTGCACAGAGTGGCCCCGATCCTCCTCCTCTGGGGTCCCTCAACGGCTCCCTCAGCTAGTAGCTCCTCCCCGCATCAGGAAACCACCTAAGAGAAGCGCTCTCCCTGGGGGTACCCGTACGGGCGTGTTCCCGAGTCCAGCTTTTGCGTCCATAGACACAGAAAGCTGGACTCGGCCCTGCCCCTCTGGCGCCCCCGTCATCGTATTTGATTGACAGAAGCGAGAGCCATTGGCTGCGCTGCTATCAATCTATCTAATCAGGACATGAGACACCAGCTAGAGCTGGTGTGCTTGTTCCCGGCCGGAGAAAGACAGGGTTCAGGTAAGTATGAGGGGGACACTGGGGGGGGGCTGGTACATGACAGGAGGTTTTTCACCTTAATGCATAAAATGCATTAAGGTGAAAAACCATGAGGGTTTACAACCCCTTAAAAAACTTTTCGTGTTTTTTGCATTTGTTTTACTTTTTCTCAAATCATGATGTTCCTTTGTGGCCTATTTCAATAAATGCAATGTGAGCTAGTTTGTTTCAGGCCACTTCTTATATTAGCTTTATATTTAGAAGATAGTTTTGAGTCTTGCTGATATTGGGCCTTACAGATCAAACACCATTCTCAACGCAATGACATTGCATCATGGTCTACTTTAAAAAGACTCTTTAAAACTTGTGTTCAGCAAATGTTGTAAACTTGCTATATGTATGTAGCGGGTATGTACTTTCCCGGGTGTAAATTTGAACTTGGCAGAGACATCAGTGATGTGTAATTCCCTGCAGCCCAGTGGGTGGCGCTGTCGCCCTGGGCTGGGGTTGAATCATTGCTGTGTGCTGTGCCTCCTTTTTGTCCTCTCTCGGCAGCGGTATGGTGGGGCGGGGAACCTGCCGTGCTTGCTGGGAGAGGGTATAAAGGGGCCGGCCATCTTTGTCACGAGGTGGGAGTCCCAAGCACCTTCAGCTTGTGGACGGTGGTTCGTGTCGGTCCTCTGGGTGGTCTAGGCCTAGAGGACAATCGGAGGTCGTGTTCCATCCCAGGCACCTTTAGCCTGGGGTGAGGTACTCGGATGGAGGTCCGGAGCTTAGTGCCCAACACTGAGCTCCGCGAGGGAAGGAGATCCTAGGGAACCCCGGGAGTGGGTACCTGAATCCGGAAGGCGTAATGGACCAGGGGGAGCTCCTCACTTGAAGACCCGGTGCAGCATATTGCCGGTGACAGGTGAGCCTCTCGTCGGAGACCGCCTGGAAGGAAATTCCCCCTTGTGCGGAGACCGTAACCCACTTTCAGGAAGGAAAGTGGAGAACGCATTGTGTCTGGGCCTACTCGCATCCACACCTCCTTTTCTGTTCTGTTTCTACCAAGGGAGTTCAACTGATTGTGTTCATTCGAGAAGAATAAAGGAGTGTTGAACTTTAATGGTGTGGGGCTCATTTCCTGACAGACATTGTTCAAGGTGACTCTTGGAGGGAGGATCCAGGTGCACAGCACTGACCAGAAGGTAATACAAGAACGTTGCTTATACCGCACTGACACATGTGGTGGAGGCCAGGCGTGGTGTCCCCGCTCCCTTCCCCTCTAAGGTAAGGTGACCAGATTTTTAAAATGAAATCCGGGGACATATTTTTTTTTTTACTAGTAGTGGCGGCAATCAGCGACTCTCTGCCCGCCGCCACCGCCGCCCGCCTCACAGCCTGTCAAGTCTTACTCTCCGGGCCCCGGCTACTACTGGGTGGGGAGCGGAGGAAGATCATTCCGCAAGGGAAGGCAAGGAGATAAGCAGGCAGGCGGCTGGCCGGGACTTAAGAACATGCAAGTGGAGCTGAATGGGCATGCACCTGAAACTGAAGAAATATTTCCTCTGCTCTGACCAGCACATGATCATCAGAAAGGGGCACATATAATGGAAAAAATACACCCCCTAAGCTAGTAGGAGCGGCAGAGCGAGGGTGTGTAATTCAGAATTTTTTTTTATTTTAATTCTGCACTGACTGTCTTTGAAATTATCCCAGCCCCTGTTCAAATCCAATCCGGGGACAAAACCGGGGACAGACTTGGTCCGGGGACAGTGTCCTCAATCCGGGGACTGTCCCTGGAAACCGGGGATGTCTGGTCACCCTACTCTAAGGTACCCCTAGACAAGAGAGAAGACGAGACGAGAGAAAGAGGGGAGTGAGGAGGGCGCTACATGTACAAAAAATACTTGATAATTATAACTCCAGCAAAGGCAAACAGCCAATAAGTAATAGAAAAGCTCACATACTATATTCCATTTTCTATAAATGGCAGAAAAAAGGGCTAGTTCACCACAGGAATCGCACAAGAATGCGCTATGCATTCCTATGCGATTCACGTGCAATCTGGGTGCAGTGCAATTTTAGCTTATTCATTTAAAAGAGCTTAAATTGCACCGGACCGCACATGCACTACTACAAAACACACAACAACAGGATCGCATGTACATTAGTGCATTTGCAACCTGCGTTTGGGGTGAAGTCAAGTTAAAACTGACACCTGCTGCAGATTGCAAGTGCAATGTGTTTTAAAAGCGGTGTGAGAAATGCACACATAACACGGGTTTCCCCCACTGCTTTCTGGCCCAATTGGCCCAAAAATCAGATCATATAATTGCTTTTTTGGCTTGGCTGCAAAAAATCTCATATTCATTACTGTTTGTTCATTTACAGCAAAATAAAGGATGACGGACCCCTCCTTGATAGATCATATGACTAGGCTAAAACTCAAACTACTGGAGAAGGTGAGGACATTAGCTTTCAGCATTTTACCATCTTGGCCAAAGCCTCTGCTTCTGAACTGTGCATAAAACATTTTTTTTTGTTTAGTTGACTTTTAACGTGTATTGCATTATGTACAGTGCCTTGGAAAAGTATTCATACCCCTTGAAATGTTCCACATGTTACAACCAAAAACGTAAATGAATTTTATTGGGATTTTATGTGATAGACCAGGGGTGTCAAACTCAATTTTATCATGGTCACATGAGCAGTATGGTTGCCTTCAAAGGGCCGGTTGTATCTGGGGTGCACCACATAGGTTCAGGACTACGCCATGTACAGAGTGCATTGCGTGCAGAGTTCAGGAGTGCGCTACGTACATAATGCAGAGCTCAGGGGTGCGTTATGTACAGAGTGCCGCGTTCAGGGGTGTGCTGGGTATGCATACCTCCCAACTTTTTGAGATGGAAACGAGGGACATCTATCAGCAAAAGCATGTAGGCATAGGACACACACCCTGCCACGCCCCCTTAAAGGAGAATTATTTAAAAAAAGATTAGTTAAACCCACAAGTGCTTTTTTTACCACTACTATTCCTTTACATTGGCTTTTTTAAATGTACAAATGCAGCAATTTAGAAATTAGATGAAAGGTTTAGCACTGGGAAACACTTTTTGAAAGATAAAAAGTGCATTTTCTATGCAACTCCATAGATCAGACCAAAATGAGGGACAAATAAGGAGGAAAGAGGGACAGAGGGACTTGGTTCCAAATCAGGAATAGTCCCTTAAAAATAGGGACAGTTGGGAGCCATGGTGTATGGAGTGCAGGGTTTAGGGGTGCACTGAGTTTGTAACCCCAACCCCCCCCCATTAAGCTTCCTTGCTTCTCTTTCACCTACCTGGATTCTGGAGATCTGCCCCTGCCATACCCCACCGTGAGTGCGTCCAGGAATCTGTTAGATCCGGGAGCCGCTGAGGGCAAAGCTGTCCCTTTTAAACACTGAAGGCTTCTGTATTTACAAGTGAGAGCCGGAGGAAGCGGAATGTAGTTTTGGCTGCAAAACTGGGTGTGAGGGCCACATGGCAAGGCCTGGAGGGCCGCATTCAGCCCGCAGGCCTTGTGTTTGACATGTGTGATAGACCAACACAAAGTGGCACATACTGTAATTGTGAAGTGGAAGGAAAATGATAAATGGTTTTCAATTTTTTTTACAAATAAATATCTGTGTGGCCTGCATTTGTATTCAGCACCCTTTACTCTGATACCCCTAACTAAAATCTAGTGGAACTAATTGTCTTCAGAAGTTCACCTGTGTGTAATTTAATCTCAGTATAGATACAGCTGTTCTGTGAAACCCTCAGAGGTTTGTTAGCTAACTTTAGTGAACAAACAGCATCATTAAGGCCAAGGAACACACCAGACAGGTCAGGGATCAAGTTGTGGAGAAGTTTAAAGCAGGGTTAGGTTATAAAAAAAAGTATTCCAAGCTTTGAACATCTCATGGAGCACTGTTCAGTGCATCATCTGAAAATGGAAAGAGTATGGCACAACTGCAAACCTACCAAGACATGGCCATCCACCTAAACTGACAGGCCAGGCAAGGAGAGCATTAATCAGAGGCCCATGGTAACTCTGGAGGCTGAATTGATTGGCACTAGTGAGGCTGCATTGATGGGCGCTGGTGAGGCTGCATTGATGGGCGCTGGTGAGGCTGCATTGATGGGCACAGGTGAGTCGGGGTGGGGGGGCGGCAAAATTAGGTTTTGCCTAGGGCAGTGATGGCGAACCTTGGCACCCCAGATGTTTTGGAACTACATTTCCCATGATGCTCAACTACACTGCAGAGTGAATGAGCATCATGGGAAATGTAGTTCCAAAACATCTGGGGTGCCAAGGTTCGCCATCACTGGCCTAGGGTGTCAAAAATCCTTGCACCAGCCCTGATTTCTGCTTAATTGGTGAAAATTTAAGCCGTTGGTAGCCCTGTGGGCACCACCTGGCTCTACACAGATTAAAATTAAAGAAAAAGAAGGTGGCAGAGAAAATGCCCGCTGTACAGTATTTGCATCCGATCATATGTAGCCATTGTTAGGGTTTTCAGACAACCTCAGGTGCTGACTGTCTGAATAACTGGCAGAGGAGATTCCTCCATCCACATTGAATGGGGGAATCTATTAGACTTCTTTCATTCAGCCGTGGGCTAAACAAGATAAATTCAATATGTGTATGGCTAGTTTATCCATACAGGCAATGAAGATTTTCCAGGTAAAAAACACTGGGGGGCAAAACCACTTTGCACTACAAGTGCACCTGGAAGTGCAATCACTGTAGATCCATGGGGGCTCATGCAAGGAAAATAAAAAACAACGTTTTAGCTTGCGCATGATTAGATGATAAAATCAGCAGAGCTTCCCCCTCATTTCAGATCTTCCCCTCGGATTTACAGCGACTGCACATCCAAGTGCACTTGCAGTGCACTTGTGGTGTAAAGTGGATTTGCCTTGTTTTTAACATTCCTATTCTACATGCTGACTATAAATAATCTGGAAAACAATGCCTGTGATCTGCCTTGAAATAAGAAAAGAACAGAACAGGCGCCTCTAAGTGCAGACTGTATTAAGGTTTATTGAAAACACACATCAGCTAAAACTCACATTTGGGGTGATAGATATAGGCACACCTGCAAGTATGATGCAAGTCAGGATGACGTCACCGGCGTTCTCGTTCGACACGTTTCGGAGCATGCGGACACAAGAGCAAAGAGGGTGTGTGCTCTTTTCTCAAGCTCATGCTCCCTTGAGAAAAGAGCACATACCCTCTTTGCTCTTGTGTGCGCATGCTCTGAAATGTGTCACGAACGATCACGCTGGTGACGTCATCCTGACTTGCAGTGTGTTCCAGCCATCTCCACTGGTTTTCCGCCATCTTACCACCTCCCTGTCATCCAGGAAATGCAGTTACTGATCACTGGTCGCTTCACTATACAGATGTGCCTATATCTATCATCCCAAATATGAGTTTTAGCTGATGTGTGTTTTCAATAAGGCCTTAATACAGTCTGCACTTAGAGGCGCCTGTTCTATTCTTTTCTTGTTGCACGTTGGAGACCGCTTCTGCTCCCTTACTGCAGGCTGCCTTTTTCCAGTGGACTGCTCATCTTGTTCCAGAACACAGATGATATATCATTAGACTCCACCACGGTACATAGACTTTTCACATCTTTTTGATAGAAGTTGATTTATCTTTGTCAGCACATCCCTTGTTTGTTTTATCTGCCTTTAAAAGTCAGATTTTTCACAGTTTTTCTGATTGTTTATAATGACATTTATAAGTGTAGCGACCTCTCTCTCTCTCTCTCTCTCTCTCTTGCTTTATCGGTTATGCGGCTGTTGTCTAGGGGTCCCTGGGAGGGAGAGATGAGATACACCACGGCCCATGTCCTCCATAACTAAGAGGTGAAGGCCAGAAGATTGGGCCCTGTGCAGGTGTCCTAGAGTCAAGTCCAGTACTTCGTTCCTGACTCCTTTGCTCCTAGTAACCAGAGTTCTACACAGTGAATAGGTCCAACTCAGTTTTATTCTTCTTGCCAAACAATAAACAGTTTCTTCTACTGAGTGATAATGGGGAATAGATCGAGGCACAATCCTTTCCCTTCTGATGCTAACCACTGTGAAATCACCAGTGGCGGATAGTCACTGCCACTGACTATGTGAGGTAGAACGTGAATTACCTTCGCTAGCACGGCCCCTGTCAGGGGAAGGAGATCCATCCAAGGGAGAAAATGGAGGCCTCTTTGTCACCAGCGATGCTGCGCCGGACTCTCCAGAGAAGTTCCGCACACCAGTCCTCACGAACTCAGACACGGGCACCCAAGGAATTAGGGCCCCCCTCGGATTCCTCCACCCTCGTGGAACTCAGTCGAAGCTACTGAGCCCCAGGCCTCCGCCATAGTACCTCACCCCAGGCTAAAGGTGCCTGGGATGGACTCCATCCTCGCTCCGGCCAGGTCAAGGGCACCTAGGCCCGAAACACTGGAACGCCAGCACCCAGGCCGAAGGTGCCTGGGTGCGGCCGCGTCCTCCAACTCTGAACTCTGAACCCCGTGGTAAGGGCGTCCACCCCTTTTATCCCCTCTCCCTTTGCGCCACAGCGGGTTTCCCGCCCCGCTGTACCAGCTCCAGGGGAGGACAAAAAGGTACAGTCTTGCAGTATGAGTTCAGCCCCGGCCCAGGGCAACAGTGCCACCTGTGGGCCGCAAGGAACCTCACACCACCAGAGTCCTCCAAGAACCAGAAAAGGGTCTCGGATACCCTAGCAATCTGTGCATCTGGGTTACACTACCACCCAGATGCCTCCCTTAAATTCAAGTACCCGCTACATAAGCATATGAAAGAGTGTGTAACTGTTGATAAATATGAATTAAAGTCAGTTTTTCATGTTTGTTCACAGAGATTAGAAAATGAGCGTGAAATTGCTGATGATTCATCTGATACAGAAGTGACAACAGCAAGTAAGAATAAAAAAATTATCCTAGACTTGTAGAATGGAGTATTATTATTTTACCTGTGCAAAAAGTATTCTCACCTTGTTGTCCTATCTTTTAGCTGCACACTATCTTTATTTAAGGTGGCTGTAAACCTCAGACATGAAATATGAACAAATCATATCCCTCTGTAGTGTGTAAATGTCTTAATCAAAAGCACTAAGTGTAATTTCTGTCTGCTGCTTCATTCCTCTGCTATTAGCATGAATCACTTTTGACAAGTTTTCCTAACACCAAGAAAATAATAGTGACCGAGGAGGGACTTCCAGCTGATTGACAGCCTCAGCTCTGTTCCTGTGAGCTGTGTGAAGGAGGGTGTGTCCCTTCCTTCCAATCCACTTTAGAGCTCTTCTCACTGAGCTCGGCAGAGTGTAACTTCAGCTCTCCGACCCCGTTTTACTGAACTCTCAGCCATGCTTATGAATTCAATTCTTTGAACAGATGTAGAGAGGAGAAGACTGCAGATAAACAGGTCCAACTTATGTAGGAGGATTTGTTTCATCTCTATGTATCACCTGAGGATAGTCCCTTTACTGGGTTTACAACCACTTTAGGCAAAGTTCACATCTATGCCTTTTTTGTATGTTTGTTTTAAAAAAATTCTGTGCTGCATCGTTGGTCCAAATGCAATGTATGGTAGCATGTACAAATAATACAAAACTGCCATAATGCATAAAAATGCAGAGATTTGAATGTGCCCTGGGCTATTTTGTGCTGATTGGACAATTTTTAATGTTGCCTGCTGTGACAGAACCCACTGTCAGGGCCGTCTTAAAGAGCAATGTGACAGGGGAGAGGCAGGCTGTGGGTGTCTCTCCCCCACTCGCCCCCTCCCCTTTCTCCTGTCAGCCGAACGGGAGAAGAGAGAGCGGCTCTAATGTAATTGGTTTGCAGCGACGCCGCCTACCTTCCTGTCCACTCTCCCCATTGGCCACAGCAGAGGGCCAATCAGAAGACACTGGGGGGGGGGAACCTCATGGGAAATATAGTCCCGGAAGATTGGCGGCCCCAGGTGTGTCCACAGCCAGCAGGCTACAGCCCCCAGCATGCATGCACTTTGCTGGGGGGGAATGAGAGAGCCTGGAACCCGGAAAAATTAGAGGAATTGAGTGCTGAAAAAGAGAGGACTGTTCTGGGGGAAGCCAGAGAAGGAGCCACGCTGTACCCGCACCACCAGAGAGAGAGCCACGCTGTACCCGCACTACCAGAGAGAGAGCCACGATGTACCTACACCACCAGAGAGATTGCCACGCTGTACCCGCACCACCAGAGAGCCACTCTGTACCTGCACCACCAGAGAGCCATGCTGCACCACCAGGAATCATGTGCAAGAGGTGTTCCTGAGGGAACGACCGCAAGATGATTGGAAGATGGAGCTTGGAAGGATATGAGGCTGGACGCCAGCTACAGAGCCCTCTGGTGGTTTGCAGCTCTACTGTGGTCGGGTACAGCAGACGGCAGCCCAACAGAAGGCGTTGGCTATGGCGGCGTGGGGCTGCTCCATCAAAAAATGTATGCAGACCCAGACTTTGGGATCGATGGGGAGTGGCAGCTGGAAGACATCCTGGACTTCCGAGATGATTTATTTAGAGGTATAACAGCAATGATCATACTCACATATGTAGCGGGTATTTGAATTTAGGGGAGGCATCTGGGTGGTAGTGTAACCCAGATGCACTGATTGTTAGGGAATCTGAGACCCTTTTATGGTTCTTGGAGGACTCTGGTGGTGTGAGGTTCCCTGCGGCCTGTGGGTGGCGCTGTCGCCCTGGGCCGGAGCTGAACACTCACCGCAAGACTGCATCCCTTTTTGTCCTTTCCTGGCGCTGGTACGGCGGGGCGGGGAACCTGCTGTGACGCTAAGGGAGAGGAGATAAAAGGGGCGGATGCCCTGACCTTGGGGTTCAGAGTCGGAGGACGCGGCCGCGCCCAGGCACCTTCAGCCTGGGTGCTGGCGTTCCGGAGTTCCGGGCCCAGGTGCCCTTGACCTGGCCGAAGGGGGAGATGGAGTCCATCCCAGGCACCTTTAGCCTGGGGTGAGGTACTAATGCAGAAGCCTGGGACTCAGTACCTTTGACTGGGTTCCGCGAGGGTGGAGGAATCCGAGGGGGCCCTAACGCCTTGGGTGCCCGTGTCTGAGACGAGGAGGCTGGTGAGCGGAACTTCTCCGGAAAGTCCGGCGCAGCATTTGCCGGTGACGGAGAGGCCTCCGGTAACTCTCTTGGACGGATGTCTTTCCTCTGACAGGGGCTGTGATAGCGAAGGTAATTCATGCTCTTGTTCTATATAGTCGGTGGCAGCGACTATACATTATAACCATTGGTGACACCACAGTGGTTAGCTCTACTTAAAGGATTGTGCCTTGACCTACTCCCCACAAATACTGAAGTGTTCTATGGGTCTCAACCTGTCTGTGCTGTGTGACTATTTATTGCTGGAAGAGAATAAATACGAGTTGGACCTTTTCAGTGTGTGGAACTCTGGTTACTGGGAGCAAGGGGAGTCATTTCGGAGAAAGGATTTGACTCTGAGACATACACACAAAACCCGATAGTTCTGGCTTTCACTTCCAGTCTCTCTGGAGGACATGGGCCGTGGTGTATCGCATCCCTCCCCCCAGTACTTACCCCCTAGACAAGACAAACAAGCTGAGAATGAGAAGGGGTGAGAGGGGTGAGGTCTCTACACATACAAACGGGATAAAAAAGCCTTGTCAATACAACAGCAAAGTGAACCGTGTCTGTAGAATCTGCAACATGGACCGGAATTTATGGAAGACCAGATGAGTTTGCTGGGATCGTTTGGGGTGTGGCTGTGTCACATTGTTCTGTTGTGTCTGTCTGCCTTAAGAGAAATGTATTATGGGATAGATGTTTTGTATTTGTGTTCCTTGCAGGTGGACTGGGGGCAGGGTGGAGAGGGGAGGGGCAAATTCCTCCAACAACTCTCCCTGCTGATTGGACAGTTTACCCCACCCTGAATCAAAGGGAGGGGGGAGTTGTTCCCTGAGTGTATACCTGTGTACCTGTGTTTGAATAAACAGTTTGATGTTTTTCACCCTACATTGAGTTACGGCTAATGACTGGGTGCTCTGAGGGGTCTTGGATAGTGCTGGTTCTGGACAAAGGAAGCATGTACGGCAGACATAGTCCTGTTGAGGATGGGGGGTCCGTTAAAAAAACACTACCCCAGTGTTCATCCCCCCCAGCAAAAGTGCTGGCTACGGGGCAAAGTGCCCACCCTCAGAGTTAGATCCGGAGAGTCCGAGGGATGACCTCCGTGAGCTGATTCCCCAACAGCTGATATCCCCACCAGGAGTGGAGAAAGCAATTTTCCCTCCCAGCAATTAGACACTACCCCAGTTTTCATCCACCCTAGCAGAAGCGCTGGCTACGGGGCAGAGTGCCGCTGGCCTCCGCCCAGCCCTCTGTATGTTTTTGGAGGGTTTGGGAGACAGTCCCTGTCAGAAGTCGCCCCAGCGGCTGGTCACAGAACCAGAAGGGGAGAAAACCCTTCCCCCCTCTCCAGCGGCTGATATCTACCTTTGTATCTGTCCCCCCAGCTGAAGCGCTGGCTACGGGGCAAAGTGCTGTTGGTCTCTGCGCAGCATCAGAAAAAGAGACAGAGAGTCTGGGAGATAGTCCCCGCAAGATACCTCCCCAGCAGCTGGTAACTACACCGGGAGGAAAGCAAGTACCTCTTCCTCCCCAACGGCCTAGCACTACCACCCTACATTTCCTACCAGCTGAAGGGCTGACATCGGGGCAGAGGGTTATTCACCTCTCCCCAATACCTGCAACCCAGTCCCAGGTCACGGGAGTGCGGACAGACGGGAGTGCGGACAGGCAGCGGCTGTTTTTATTCACGGGAGACCGCCATCTGTGCGTTTTTTTTCTCCCCAGCGCCTTGTCCCCTACCCCCGTATGACAAAGCTAAGGGGAGTGTCCCTAATTGTGTTTGAAAAGTGTAAGTTTTGTACTTAATAAACAGTTTATGTTCTGCATGTTTAACCCCCAACATCTGTGTGGTTTGCCTCGTGATTGGAGGTTATGGCGAGTCGGCCGGCTGAGGGTGCATTTGGAGAACAGGAGACACAGTTCTGGTGGAGGGGCCCAGACTGGGTATCCGGGATCCGTCACACCTGTGGCTCTGGCTACCTATAGTGGGGAGAATATCATTGAAACAAACAGTTTAAACTGCCCAGTCGCTATATTGTTTTCCTGCAAATACTGATTTATTCAACAAAATGATGTAGCGCAACCTACAAGAAATAAATACCAATATAAATATACAAAGAATTGTTCAAAAATATATGTGTCAAAAAAATAGTCCAGTAAATATCCAAATATATCAAAAGAAAAAACCATATGGAATGACGTCATATACGTGAAACCTCGTCGTATACATACGTTGCGTTCAAACCTCGAGGCTTCCTCAGTAGGACTTCCCTACTGAACAAGTCCCGAGGTTTGGACATAATGTACATATAGGACGAGGTTTCACATATATGACGCCATCCCGTGATCATCTCTGCATCTATGGGTTCCTGTGATTGTATGTGACAGACACGCGATTCATGGTTAGCACTGCCTATATTGCCAGTTTTGTAAGTGCAATACTTTACCCTTCTCTAATAAATGTGAAGTTTTAAAACGGAGAGCACTAGATTTGTGAGCTTTTTCTTCATGCATGCATGCTGTGGGGATTGGAAATCTATTAACCCATCCATCCATCTATCCGAGCAATGCCGCGTACACACGGCCGGACTATGCCACAGGCAAAACTACGTCGGAATTTCCGACGGAAAAATAGAGAACCTGCTCTCTATCTAAGTCCGTTGGATATTCCGACGGGATAAGTCCGATGGGGCATACACACGGTTGGAATATCCGATTAAAAGCTCTCATCTGACTTTTCTCATCGGAAATTCCGACCGTGTTTACGCGGCATAAGAGGTATCTGAAGCGGTAGCTGTTTGTCTTCATTCCCAGAGACGGAAAAACATGTGGTGAGTCCTACTGGTAATGCAGGGGTCATGGCAATGAGGTGAGAGGCTTATCTACAAGGGTGGAGGATTCACATTTCGTACTACTTATTATTATGCCACACTGGTGATTGGAGTGGATTTAAATTGGACATTATTTGAATTGGATATAGTTTTTTCTTTTGATATTTTTGGATATTTATCGGACTTTTTTTGGCACAAATATTTTTGCACAATTGTTTGTATATTTATATTTGTATTTATTTCTTGTAAGTTGCGCTACATCATTTTGTTGAATATATCAGTATTGAAAGGTTGCAATCACTTATGGGTATTGGCTAGCAACTTTTATTATTCATTTGATTCACATATTATTGGATTGTGCTGATTGATTATATATACATGTTTCCTGCAAATACGCCACCATTGCAGCTATCTGTCTGCACCTCTCTTCTTGTGTTTCAGTTGACCTAATTTATATGCTCAGTCCAGTTAATTGTGCAAGTTTATTGTGCAACTTGAAAAAAAAAATCTTTACATCAATCAGCTCAAAGATGGTGAAGGTGAACAGTAACAGCTTAGAGTCTCTTAGCAACATCCTAGCAACAAGGCAGGACAGGATAATGCCATCTCTGGGAGTTTTTCGGTCAGGCTTAAGGGGATATGTAAATGTCCTACACCCATAGCAAGAACATTATTCAACTTTGGTCAAAGCTGCACAGTTTGTTTTTATCTACAGACACTAATTACCTGCATAGTCAGTTTTTTGGTAAAGGTGAACTATGACTTTAAGGTTAGCAAAGTGCCTTTGTTGCACATATCAGTTAGGGCTCGTTCACACCATGCATGCATGAAAACTCATGGGAAAATCGTGCAGATTTCACTTGCAGAAACACGAGTTTACATCAGTTTCACAATAGTTTTCATGCGTGCTTCAGTGAGTTTTTATGCACATTGACATCAGTTTTCATGCGCGACAGTTATGTAGTGGAACTAAACCCATCGATTTTAACATTTTCAAAAAACGGTTATATTGTTTACTGTCCCATTTGCTTGTAATCTCAACCAAACTGTAAAACCATCAAATTGCTGATGTCATAACTGAACACATGTGCAGCACAATGGCAGTTGAAGACCAAACAGAGGCTAAGATGGCAGTTTCCTTGGCTGAAAATAAAAGAAGGGTTTAGTTCTGCTTTAAATTTAAGCTGTCTTTTTAATTAGTGTGGGCTAGATAGACGATGGAAGAAAGATGATGAATGGTTGCTAAAAACAGGGAGATGTCTCTATACAACACATGTAAATCCACCTCATGCAGAGCTGTAGAATGTGCAGGATGGTGTTACTTTGGTAGTGCTGTGATTGTTTTCCTTTGTCTTCAGGGAGTTATGATGGACAGGAAGATGCTCTACAATCTGCATTACGCAGGAGGAAGGATTTGCTGCACAAACTGAGAGTGAGTATAATAAATTGCTGCACAACACAGCAACACAGTGATGTGTTACACCAGGGGTGCCCAACCGGCGCCCTCTGATGTGGCCCGTCACGTCTTGCTCTGAGATGATGGGTCGGCAAGCCCAGATTGCGGGTTCCTGACCTGCCATCTCTGAGCATTAGCGCAAAGAACAGAGCCGCTCCTAGAGGAAGCAGAGCCGATGCTTCCTGTATAGCGCCGACTCCCGACTCCTTCACAGACGGAGTGATACCTAATGTACTCTGCCTGTGACAGGAAGCATGATCTGTACTGTAGCCACATGCTTCTGTCAGAATGATGCTCGGGGATGGCGGGTCGGGACACGGGTACCATCGGTACCAGTATCAATACCAGACAGCAGTACCAGTACCAGCCAACAGTACCAGTATCAGTAACAGTACCCACCAGCAGTACCAGTACAAACCAGCAGTACCAGTACCTGTCAGCAGTACCCACCGGCAGCACCAGTACCAACCAGCAGTACCAGCCAGCAGTACCAGCACCTGTCAGCAGTACCCACCAGCAGCACCAGTACCAACCAGCAGTACCAGCCAGCAGTACCAGCACCTGTCAGCAGTACCCACAGGCAGTACCAGCCAGCAGTACCAGCTCTGGAGGACAGCCAGCAGCCACCTGCAGGAATCCTGAGGAAGAAGTGAAGATTGAGGTCAGTTGAGGTGCAGGTAAACAGCTGTGCATCAGTGTGAAAGTAGCCTTAGGCCCCTTTCACAAGGTTGGTCCGATTGGGTCTGCCTGTCTGTTTTTTTAGGTGGACTCAAACAGACTCTCCATTAACCTCTATAGAGCGGCAGATGTAAATGGACTTGTGTCCGTTTACACCTGCCTATCTGCAATCCGATCTACTTAAAAAAAACAGAAGGGGATCTGTCCCCTTCTGTCTGGGCAGATCGGAGGGTCCCTAGGGTAGAGCGGGCTGCGTCCGTGTCTGCTCTACATATGCAGAGTGGACACAGACCTGCTATTCGCCCTTTACTCTCATTGTGACCCACGACCGGTTACCAAGTCGCTAAAGTGGCCCTTACTCTTCAAAAGGTTGTGCATCCCTGTGTTACACAGTCTTAACATCATCACAAATACAGTATGTACTTCTATGAAAAGATATTTGTTTTCCCCAAATGTGATTCTTGTGCTTTCTTTTGCAGGAACAACACCTCCTAGAAGAGATAGCCCGGCCACATACCTGGGAAGGGACCCGCAGGAAAAAGATCAGTATAGAACCTGTGGCTGCCCCTATGCATATTTACCACACATCACCTCCACCAGAACCACAAGTGCGCTTTTATCCTCCTCCTCCTCCACCAGAGCCTCCCAGGATCATTCAGCAGCAGGTATGGGTACCAGTGCCTGATTACAATTAAAAGAGTATACTGCATCATTCCCTATTAATGTTCTGTATGATGCACAAAAATTGATTGGCTTTTTATTTCATAATCTCTATGCCTTTACTGTTTACCGCTGTTTTGTTTTGTTATTTTTATTTTTTTAAATCCTGCAAGGTAAAGCCATGGTATGCTGTTCCTTCAGAGTGCATGCGTCAGTGACGTCACCGGCTGCATCAAAAGTAAATCTCTCCTAAACAGTGCACGTTTAGGAGATACAGTGGAACCTCAGATTGCGAGTAACGCGGGTAACGAGCGTTTCGCAATACAAGCACTGTATTTTAAAATATCCTAACTCGGTTTGCGAGTGTTGCAAAACGAGCAGGTTGCAGGCCAAAGCGGTGTGCAGTACCGCATTTGGCCTGAGCTGGGGGGGCGCCGAGCGGCGCCGATCGCAGCCGATCGGCGCCGTACGGAAATGCACGGAAAGGCCCGAGGACAGCTCGGCAAACCTCGGAAAGGCTCGGGATTGGAGTCTTTCCGAGGTTTGCCGAGGTCAGCCGAACTGTCCTCGGGCCTTTCCGGCCATTTCCGAGGCTCTCTGGCGCCCCCCGCCTCTGGCCGCATGCGGTATTGCATGCCATTGAAGTCAATGCGGAACAAATTATTTTCGTTTCCATTGACTTCAATGGGGAAACTCGCTTTGATATGCGAGTTCTTTGGATTACGAGCATTCTCCTGGAACGGATTATGCTCGTAATCCGAGGTTCCACTGTATTTATTGTACCTATAGGTGCATTTTACTATAGGCTTACCAATAGGTAAAAGTCATGCATGGGAGTTTACTCCCACTTTAACTTAATTTACCTAACTTAATTATATTTCTTTTTCGTGTTTTCTTCATCTCCATGTCTCAAAGTTTTTTTTCTTATTACAAAAAAATCCTGGGCTCAATGTAATGTCTTCAAGGACACAACAAGATGATATGATTCTAGAGTCAATGAACATGTTGCTGTGTGAGGTCTTGTTAGAATGATGCTAACTTACATTTTTACATTTGCAAGTTACATTTATAGCTGGGAAAGCTGAAAGCCATCACAAACAAAGAAAAAATGGATGCAGAAGGGGTGGCAGTTTAGGTCTGCTTGTGCCAGGCATGTCCAAAAAATGCAGGACTGCCAAACAGAACCAAGAACATAAATGAGGCCATGCTAGCCACATTTAGATGAGACAGTCTCCTGAAACCTACTTTGGGCAGTATATAAACTATTAGGAAACTTCATCAGCATTATTTTGTTGCTCACTAATTTTACAATGGAAGTGAATTCTTCCAGACTTTCCTCTATTCCTCCCCCAGTGTTGGCAGGTGCAGATTGCGGCATTTCCTCCATCCTAAAGGCAGAGCTGCACTGTTTCTTTAGGTTGGGAGGAGTTCAATGGGGAGGAAACGTCTCCTATCTTGAGCTCCGGGCGTGTATCTTGGGGAGGATGGTGATACTTTTGGATGCCGAAGTCCCATGAGATTTGGACAGCCATCTTTATTTAGGACTCTATAAATATGGGGGGAAGACATTGTGCCTGCTGTGAGGCAATAGGTAGGGAAAGAGCGCCGCTGGGTGGGAAAAGCACAGGTGGTAAGCAGAGGTTCAGGACAAGTAGGAATGCATAGCTTTTCTTTTTAGGGCGTCCACTCTGCACCAGTCCCACACAGATTGTCTCTGGCCTTCATATACTGCAGTGGCCTGGTGGAATCCATCATCTTAGAACTCTAACCCGCCCCATCCAATGGACCACTCCTCTGACACTGTGAAATTGTAAGTGGAACTTGTATCATTGTGGAGTAAAGTCTACCTCTTTATCAGTATTCTGCAGACAAGAAAACTGCGCCCCTCACAGCTTTTTTGGTGTCATGATTATAGTTGACTGTGGTTCCTTGTCGGATGACGTTTGAATTTTGTTCATCAAAAAAACCGGACTACGTCACTCTGCCTCAAGTTTCTTCCATAAGTTTGGTACACTGCTTAGGTCCCGCTTACACCTGCAGTCCTGGGACATCATTCTGCCACCAAAGGAGGCTTCAGGGCAACCTAAGAAAGTTTTTTCATAAAAGGCATATATAGAGCTTTGACAGAGTTTTATCCTAAATTCTTAGATGTTCTTAGATGTTAACTCAATATCACTGTGTTTTTATTTATAGTTCCCCCAGCAACCAGCAACCATAATTCAGCAGCTACCTCCACAGCAGCCACTTATCACTCAGATTCCTCCTCCACAGGCCTATCAGCCACCACGCTCAGGCAGCATTAAAGAAGGTCAGTTATTGACAAACTGTTTGTA
Organism: Rana muscosa; assembly: GCA_029206835.1. Classification (NCBI taxonomy): domain Eukaryota; kingdom Metazoa; phylum Chordata; class Amphibia; order Anura; family Ranidae; genus Rana; species Rana muscosa. The sequence continues at coordinate 362,994,937 of CM055127.1, forward strand.
CACACACTCTTTTAAAATGTTGTATAATGTTGTATAATAATAATGGTATTGCAGCCAAAGAACCCTCTATTGAAAATTATATAAATCTTTATGTAGCGCCCTGCACCTGTTGACCAGGCGCTATTATCTAAATTTAGTGGGATATCTGAACTGTAGTTGGTTCAGATTCTGCTACATCTGGTTCGTGTTGGAAGGTACAACAAGCCGAGGCGTATTGGGTGCTTTTTCCCAGAGGCAACCTAGTGGGAGGTTGACACCGCTGGGCATGCTGGGAGAAGGTACTTAAGGGGCAGACGCCATTTTCGGGGAGGCTCTCTCACCTCGTGGCCACCCTGGCCGGAGGTATGTGACAACTCCTCTTCTGCCTCGGGGCCTGCTGGCCCGAGGTTTCGTTACTGGAGGAAGGCCCAGAACCTATCTGGGGCCTACTGGTTCGAGGGTGATCCTGTGCTGTCTGTCCTGTGGGAATAAGCCGCGCAGTTGAAGGAACCAGGGGAGGACTGGTCTTGGAGAATACGCAGCGGAAGGCTGGTATCTCGAAAGGAGCCTGGGACCTCAATTGGAGGATGCATCCAAACCCATCTGCCTCACAGTATCGCCGGGTCGGCTTAAAGGACTTTCTCATACTGTGCAGTTGCGCTTGAACTTTGAAATTCTGATTACCAAGTCTGTGGCAGAGACTTTTCATTTTTGTCCGTGCATCATCTCGGCTGCTAGGCCGGTGAGAGGGATCTATCCGGGTAAACAAGATCCAGGGGCGGCAAGTGTGCTTGTCTCCAGGATTGTAAGTGCCTCAGTGATCTGCATCAGGTACCTGAAATTACCCTAAAGACCAAAACTAACCAGCAGCTCCTACGGGGGTAGTGCTACATTTATATTAAGATGTAAAAGTTATAATTAGCACAACATATAGAACCTAACAATATATATATATATATATATATATATATATATATATATATATATATATATGTTTTTGATATATGCCCTTTACATTTATCTTATAAGTAATCATGTTAAGTACCGTATATACTCGAGTATAAGCCGAGTTTTTCAGCCCTTTTTTTAGGGCTGAAAGTATACCCCTCAGCTTATACTCGAGTCAGTACCTCAAAATCGTGAAATTCCGCGGCCGGCGTCCATTGTTCAAATCTCGCGCCGTTCTCCCTGTCCCTTCGGCGATAGGCGTTTCCAGAAAACACTGTGATGAGTGTTTGCGCCTATCACGGAGGTCCCCTTGTCCGACGTCCGTGATTGGCCGAGCACTGAACACAGTGCCTGCTGGGAAACGGAGTCGGCGAATGAGAGGACCTCTGTGATAGGCGCAAACACTCAACACAGTGTTTGCTGGAAACGCCTATCACGGAAGGGACAGGGAGAACGGCGCGAGATTTGAACAATGGACGCCGGCCGCGGAATTACAAGATTTTGAGGTACTGACTCGGGCACAGGGAGGCTGCAATGGACACAGTAAGGGGGCACAGTGAGGTGACAGTGGGCAGTGAGATGGCAATGGGCACAGTAAGGGGGCACAGTGAGACGACAATGGGCAGTGAGGTGGCAGAGTGAGATGGCAATGGGCACAGTAAGGTTGGGCAATGGGCACATCCCCCCCCCCTCGGCTTATACTCGAGTCAATAAATGTTCCCAGTTTTTTGTGGTTAAAGTAGGTACCTCGGCTTATACTCGAGTCGGCTTATACTCGAGTATATACGGTATACACTTTTATACGTCCATTAGGGGCGCACGGACGCCACCCCCTAATCGATGCATCCGGCCCCCAGATCTACATACAGGGCGCCGGACTATGGATTCCAATCGTGGTTGTATGGTTTTTTGAAGCAAGTGATTGCCGCGACCTGAAGGGCCTGGTATGGATTTTGGGGGGACCCCCATGCAATTTTTTTTAATTTTGGTTTGGGGTTCCCCTTAATATTCATACCAGACCCAAAGGGCCTGGTAATGGACTGGGGGGGAACCCATGCTGTTTTTCAATGAGTTTTATCTATATTGCCGAGACCCGACAATTCATTACAGCCGCGACACCCCCAGGCATGATATTTAAAGGAATATTTAATTTCATTTTATTGTTTCACTTTAAGCATTATTAAAATCACTGCTCCCGAAAAAAACGGCCGTTTTTAAAACTTTTTTTTGCATTGATACATGTCCCCTGGGGCAGGACCCAAGTCCCCAAAAACTTTTTTATGACAATAACTTGCATATAAGCCTTTAAAATGAGCACTTTTGGTTTTTCATGTTAGTGTCCTATAGACTTTAACAGGGTTCTGCGGCTTTCAATTTTTCCGCTAACACCGCATATTGTTCGTTGTTCGCCAAACGTACGAACAACCAAAGTTCGGCCCGAACTTATACTCGAGCCGAACTGTTAGCCCATCCCTAGTGGTTGGCACTCCTGTCTTGCAACTCTAGTGTCATTAGGTTGAAGCAACCATTTGCATGGTATTTGCATGTTCTCCCTTTGCTTGCATGGGCTTCCTCTTACACTCCAAAGACATGCTGGATTACAAAGCAGGTTTAATTTATAATTACAGAAACATAATTTACTTTGATACTTTGAGTGATATTCTATACACCTGTAGCGGGTATTTGAATTTAGGGGGAGGCATCTGGGTGGTATTGTAACCCAGATGCACTGATTGTTAGGGAATTTGGGACCATTTGTTGTTCATGGAGGACTCTGTGGTGTGAGGTTCCTTTTGGCCTGTGGGTGGCGCTGTCGCACTGGGCCGGGGTTGAACCCTCACTGCAGTACCGTACCCGTTTTGTCCTCTTCCGGTGGCTGTACCGCTGGGCGGGGAACCTGTGGTGACGCTGAGGGAGAGGAGATAAGAGGGGCGGACGCCCTGAACACGGGGTCAGAGTCAGAGGTCAGAGTCGCGCCCAGGCACCTTCAGCCTGGGTGCCGGCGTTCTGGAGTTCCGGGCTCAGGTGCCCTTGACCTGGCCGGAGCGGGAGATGGAGTCCATCCCAGGCACCTTTGGCCTGGGGTGAGGTACTATTGAGAAGGCCTGGGGCCCGGGACCTTCAACTGGGTCCCGCAAGGGTGGAGGAATCTGAGGGGGCCCTAAAGCCTTGGGTGCCCAAGTCTGAGGTGAGGAGGCCAGGGAGCGTAACCCCTCCGAACAGTCCTGTGCAGCATTGCTGGTGATGGCGGGGCCTCTGGTAACTCGGTGGCAGCGACTGTGCGCCATAACCGTTGGTGACATCACAATGGTTAGTTCTACCTAAAGCTTGTACCTCGACCTACTCCTCACCGATACTGAACTGTTCTTTGGTCACAACCTGTCTGTGCTAAATGACGATTTATTGCTGTTGAAGAATAAATACGAGTCGCACCCAGGCACCTTCAGCCTGGGTGCCGGCGTTCCGGAGTTCCGGGCTTAGGTGCCCTTGACTTGGCCGGAGCGGGAGATGGAGTCCATCCCAGGCACCTTTGGCCTGGGGTGAGGTACTATTGAGAAGGCCTGGGGCCCAGGACCTTCAACTGGGTCCCGCAAGGGTGGAGGAATCTGAGGGGGCCCTAAAGCCTTGGGTGCCCAAGTCTGAGGTGAGGAGGCCAGGGAGCGTAACCCCTCCGAACAGTCCTGTGCAGCATTGCTGGTGATGGCGGGGCCTCTGGTAACTCGGTGGCAGCGACTGTGCGCCATAACCGTTGGTGACATCACAATGGTTAGTTCTACCTAAAGATTGTGCCTCGACCTACTCCTCGCCGATACTGAACTGTTCTTTCGTCACAACCTGTCTGTGCTAAATGACGATTTATTGCTGTTGAAGAATAAATACGAGTTGGACCTTTTCAGTGGTGTGGAACTCCAGTTACTGGGAGAAAAGGGGGTCATTCGCAGAAGAGACTTGGCCCTGGGTTATACACACGACCCGATGGTAAAATAGGTTCTGGCCTTCACCTCTAGCCAAAAGAGGACATGGGCCGTGGTGTATCTCATCCCTGCTCCCATACTTCCCCCTAGACAAGACAACAAGCCGAGCAGAAGAAGGGGTGAGGTCGCTACACACCATTTTAAGAACTAATGTTTTTCATTTAGGCTGGGTTCACACTATTGCGAATTTCATGCTGGTTTCACCGCATCCAATTTGCATGTCAGGAGATTGCGACCAGCTCTCTATGGAGCCGGTTCACACATCTCTGGAGCGAATTGCACAGGAGACCTGTGCGTCTTCTGGTCCGTTTCAGGTCCGAATTCAGCCAAAAATTTGAACCGAAATCAGAGCTGAAATGGTGAACAGGGACCCCTGCTGTGAGCTGCTCTGTGCGGCAGTGTGAACCCAGCCTATGGAGAAACAGTGGTGCAATTTGCAGTTTTCTATTAGTTATTCCTTTTGGAGTAAAAGCCAGATTTCTTATAAATAACCGGTGCTTTCTAACAGTATTTTAAGATTCAACTACTTGCATATGGTCATTTTATGGATGCTTTTAAAGAAATTAATAACATTTGGTATATTTTATAAATATTTTATCAAACCCTATTGTTTTTATTGCCATTTTTTCCTTCCTACTAAAATACTATTCACATTAATACTAGCCTTTTGTTTCAGTTACTTAATTACTCAAATGTAATTATGAAAATATTATATGAAGACTTGATTACATAAGCTCTTCATTAGTGACATTACCTGAGTACTGGTTATCTGTGTAGCATCTCCTCTAACACATAATACACTTGAATGATGTTTACCCTAAAGCCTCGTACACACAGTACGATTATTGGACAACCGAGCGTCTGATATTTGTCAAAAGAGCGTGTGTCAGGATCTTGTTTTGCATACTAACGTTACACAAATTGTCGTGCCACAAACACGAACGTAGTGACGTATTACAAGGAATTTCAGCTCTTGAGCGCCACCCTTTGGGCCCCTTCTGCTAATTTCGTGTTTGGTGAGCATTGATTCCGAACATGTGTGTTTGTACTTTTGACTTTTGTGTGACGGCTTTGTGTACTAGCCATCTGAAAATCTGACATGGAGCTGTCGTTTGACAAAAATTTACTAGCCTGTCTTCCCACATTTGTTGGCCGAAAATTGGAAAACAGTTGTTGAAAGGAGCGTACTAACGGTAAGAATTTCGGATAACAGTCTGTCAACAGACAATCCCCTTCCGAAAATCGTACCGTGTGTACGAGGCTTTAGAGTACGAAATACGTGGAAGGCAGATACTTTGTGAGAGCATCTGTGCTGCAAGCCATTCAAAATATTGTATAGAAAATGAAGTGTGTCTTTTATGTTTTCTGTCCTCTTGCTTTTGAAGACATGGTGGAGATGATGCTTATGCAGAATGCCCAGATGCATCAGATCATTATGCAGAACATGATGCTGAAAGCACTGCCTCCTATGGGACAGTCCCAACCTGCCGGAAATGTACCGTCTGCCCCATCTCAGTCCCACCAGGTAATGTTTTCACCTGATTATCATTCAGTCTTTTTTACATAATGCCTGCTTACATTACACTGATACCTTAAATAAAAGTCTTCCCAAAATGTATTATTGCATTCAAATTGTTATCCCTATCTATTATTTTGTTTACATTTAGATTGGAACAGGGATTAGAAATATTACCGCTATCCAAAGCCTCTATTAGAGAGCTTTACCCTTACTTACTACCTTGCTGACAATGGTTTTACCAGAAAATGAGATAGAATCTACAACAGAGACAGGATAAAATGTCACCAGGACAGGAAGTTAGGGGAAATCTTTAACACAATTTTGGATAGCAGTAAAAAGAGACAAGGGTTATAATCTTTCCCCACTCTATTCAAAACTAAAAGAAACGTTTTTGGCTTGATCTACACTTTAAAAATGTCTGGATCTTGAGAGATAGTTGTTCTTCACCCTTGTGATTAGACAGAGCGACAATGCCACTTAGCTCTACTCAGTTCCCCAAATAATCCTATAGAAAAGCCACAAGAGATTGGTTGACAGTAGCTCATAGTAACATGTAGTGTTTTTTTTTTTTTTTTTTTGTGACTACGAAGTTGTGTGTTGTTCCATTCTTTTTACTATATTGTTGTTTACAAACACCACAACAACAGCCATAAGACCCCATTCACACAGGGGCAACACGACTTCCAGCGCGACTTTGGGAGGCAACTTGGACACGACTTGAGTTTAAATCACAGCGCGACTTGGGGCGACTTCAGCGCGACTTGGGGCAACTTACAACACGACTGAAGTCGCCTCCAGGACAGGAGGCTTTCCAGTGGCCAATCAAACAAGAATCAGCTCTGTGGGAGGGAGGGGGAGGGAGGGGTTTGCCTGAGAAATGTATGTTCTCTTCCTGGAAAGTTGCTTCTGTTAAGACAGTGATCCGACTTCTGAGGCGACTTCCATTGAAATTAATGGGTACAAGTTGCCTAGCAGTCGCCTAAAGTCGGATTGAAGTAGTACAGGAACATTTTTTGAAGTCGGAGCGACTGCAGTAGTGTACATTAAGACGACTCCATTCACTTACATTGATTTTCTCATGCAGCGCGACTTGAGGCGACTAGGGGCGACTTGAAGTCAGATCCAAAGTCGTCCCTGTGTGAATGGGCTCTTAAGGTTTATAATATAACACATACACAGATTTTGGTTCACAAAGCTTCTGAGGCATTGAAAACGTGGATAGAACCAGTGTTAAATGTGTCTGCTGTAGCCAAATCCAGTGACATTTTGCTTCTTGGTTCCAACCTAATTCCAAAGTAGCCATGCACTGGGCTGTTGACATTCTCTGAGTCTTCATGGAGAATGAAGCCACTGATGACATGTATAGTTGCTACTACAGGCCTTTTAGCCAATGGTCAAATGGAAAGCTGTGGGATTTTCTTGTTATGATGGAAAAGTATGTTCAAATTTATCCTATTACCTTTTCTCATCATTGCAGTCACAATTTACTTATGCAAGAACTTGAATATTAGTACTACTGACATTACAATGCACACTCAGGAGTAGGGATGAGCTTCGTGTTCGAGTCGAACATACGTTCGACTCGAACATCGGCTGTTCGATCGTTCGACGAAGATCGAACGATTTGGGCCGTTCGCGCCAAATTCGAGTGACGCGAACGGCCCACAATGCACTACGCCATCGCAGTGTCATCCAGGCGCTGTGATTGGCCAAGCATGCACTGTGACCCCGCATGCTTGGCCAATCACAGCGCCGGCAGCGAGGAGAGCAATGATTGGCCACAGGCAGGATGCCTGTGGCCAATTATTGCTGAGGGTGTTTAGTACACGCCCCACACTATAAAAGGCCGCCAGCACGGCGGCCTAGTGTAGTGTGTTCCGGAGCAGGGATAGAGCAGCATAGGCAGGGACAGTGACTGTTATTTCTTTCTTGCTTAACCTGGATTCCTTTAGTTTAGGGAAAGAGAAGGATAGGTAGGGAGAGTGTCAGTGTGTTTTGTGCTTGTGCTATAGTGTGCTTAAAAAAAACATTTATTCTAGGGACAGAAAACTGTAGGTAGGGACAGTGTCAGTTTCTTTCACTCTGCAAGTCCTTGTTTCCAGGGACCTGGAAGGACAGTGAGTGAATTGTCCTTGTGCTATATTGTGCTTAAAAAAACATTTATTCTAGGGACAGAAAACTGTAGGTAGGGAGAGTGTCAGTTTCTTTCACTCTGCAAGTCCTTGTTTCCAGGGACCTGTAAGGACAGTGAGTGAATTGTCCTTGTGCTATATTGTGCTTAAAAAAAACATTTATTCTAGGGACAGAAAACTGTAGGTAGGGAGAGTGTCAGTTTATTTCACTCTGCAAGTCCTTGTTTCCAGGGACCTGGAAGGACAGTGAGTGAATTCTCCTTGTGCTATATTGTGCTTAAAAAAAACATTTATTCTAGGGACAGAAAACTGTAGGTAGGGACAGTGTCAGTTTCTTTCACTCTGCAAGTCCTTGTTTCCAGGGACCTGTAAGGACAGTGAGTGAATTGTCCTTGTGCTATATTGTGCTTAAAAAAAACATTTATTCTAGGGACAGAAAACTGTAGGTAGGGAGAGTGTCAGTTTATTTCACTCTGCAAGTCCTTGTTTCCAGGGACCTGGAAGGACAGTGAGTGAATTCTCCTTGTGCTATATTGTGCTTAAAAAAAAACATTTATTCTAGGGACAGAAAACTGTAGGTAGGGACAGTGTCAGTTTCTTTCACTCTGCAAGTCCTTGTTTCCAGGGACCTGTAAGGACAGTGAGTGAATTGTCCTTGTGCTATATTGTGATTAAAAAAAACATTTTTTCTAGGGACAGAAAACTGTAGGTAGGGAGAGTGTTTTTTTTCTTTCACTCTGCAAGTCCTTGTTTCCAGGGACCTGTAAGGACAGTGAGTGAATTGTCCTTGTGCTATATTGTGCTTAAAAAAAACATTTTTTCTAGGGACAGAAAACTGTAGGTAGGGAGAGTGTTTTTTTTCTTTCACTCTGCAAGTCCTTGTTTCCAGGGACCTGTAAGGACAGTGAGTGAATTGTCCTTGTGCTATATTGTGCTTAAAAAAAACATTTATTCTAGGGACAGAAAACTGTAGGTAGGGAGAGTGTCAGTTTATTTCACTCTGCAAGTCCTTGTTTCCAGGGACCTGGAAGGACAGTGACTGAATTGTCCTTGTGCTATATTGTGATTAAAAAAAACATTTATTCTAGGGACAGAAAACTGTAGGTAGGGAGAGTGTCAGTTTATTTCACTCTGCAAGTCCTTGTTTCCAGGGACCTGTAAGGACAGTGAGTGAATTGTCCTTGTGCTATATTGTGCTTAAAAAAAACATTTATTCTAGGGACAGAAAACTGTAGGTAGGGAGAGTGTCAGTTTATTTCACTCTGCAAGTCCTTGTTTCCAGGGACCTGGAAGGACAGTGACTGAATTGTCCTTGTGCTATATTGTGATTAAAAAAAACATTTATTCTAGGGACAGAAAACTGTAGGTAGGGAGAGTGTCAGTTTATTTCACTCTGCAAGTCCTTGTTTCCAGGGACCTGTAAGGACAGTGAGTGAATTGTCCTTGTGCTATATTGTGATTAAAAAAAACATTTTTTCTAGGGACAGAAAACTGTAGGTAGGGAGAGTGTTTTTTTTCTTTCACTCTGCAAGTCCTTGTTTCCAGGGACCTGTAAGGACAGTGAGTGAATTGTCCTTGTGCTATATTGTGCTTAAAAAAAACATTTATTCTAGGGACAGAAAACTGTAGGTAGGGAGAGTGTCAGTTTATTTCACTCTGCAAGTCCTTGTTTCCAGGGACCTGTAAGGACAGTGAGTGAATTGTCCTTGTGTTATATTGTGATTAAAAAAAACATTTTTTCTAGGGACAGAAAACTGTAGGTAGGGAGAGTGTTTTTTTTCTTTCACTCTGCAAGTCCTTGTTTCCAGGGACCTGTAAGGACAGTGAGTGAATTGTCCTTGTGCTATATTGTGCTTAAAAAAACATTTATTCTAGGGACAGAAAACTGTAGGTAGGGAGAGTGTCAGTTTATTTCACTCTGCAAGTCCTTGTTTCCAGGGACCTGGAAGGACAGTGACTGAATTGTCCTTGTGCTATATTGTGATTAAAAAAAACATTTATTCTAGGGACAGAAAACTGTAGGTAGGGAGAGTGTCAGTTTATTTCACTCTGCAAGTCCTTGTTTCCAGGGACCTGTAAGGACAGTGAGTGAATTGTCCTTGTGTTATATTGTGATTAAAAAAAACATTTTTTCTAGGGACAGAAAACTGTAGGTAGGGAGAGTGTTTTTTTTCTTTCACTCTGCAAGTCCTTGTTTCCAGGGACCTGGAAGGACAGTGAGTGAATTCTCCTTGTGCTATATTGTGCTTAAAAAAAACATTTATTCTAGGGACAGAAAACTGTAGGTAGGGAGAGTGTCAGTTTATTTCACTCTGCAAGTCCTTGTTTCCAGGGACCTGGAAGGACAGTGAGTGAATTGTCCTTGTGCTATATTGTGATTAAAAAAAACATTTTTTCTAGGGACAGAAAACTGTAGGTAGGGAGAGTGTCAGTTTCTTTCACTGTGAAAGTCCTTGTTTCAAGGGACAGAGAAGGACACCTGAAGGTAGCCCTTATTGCTTTTTTCCCATCTCCCTGCAGGCCATCTATTAGAATGTCTGGAAGGCAAACAAGGAGAGGCAGACAGTCAGGAGGCAATAAAAGAGGGCAAGCAGGCTCTGTGTCTGGGGGCAACAGTGCTGGTCGTGGACGCGGTGCATTGTCATCAGCACATGGCCATGGGACACGCTTGTCCTTCTTTTCGGCAGCTGGACATGTTGAGCCACATCATGCCGAAGACTTGGTAGAGTGGATGACCAAGCCCTCCTCCTCCTCCTCATCCTCTCTCACCCAGGCTCAGGGTACTGGAAAAGCAGCTGCCAAAGCGTCGTCTTCCCTGGTATCAATGTCAGACAAATCATCAGTCACTCCTTCCCTAGACCCACCATGTCCTCCTCCTGAGGAGTCCCCCGAACTGTTTCAGCACAGTGTTGGGTACATGCTCCAGGAGGATGCCCAGCGTTTCGAAGGGTCTGATGATGAAACCCAGCTAGAGGAAGGCAGTAGCGTGAGAGCAGACAGAGGGGATGCTCAAGAAGGACACCAATCTGGCAGTCATGTTCCAGCAGCTGCAGCATACTGCCAGATTGGCTCCAGTGATGAGGAGGGAGGGGATGATGAGGTCACTGACTCCACGTGGGTGCCTAATAGGAGAGAGGAGGAGGAGGAGGATGAGGAGGAGGCACATCTCCAACGAGGCAGGATGCCCTTTGGTGGCCAGCGTAAGGGCAGTACACCGACGGAATCACACCGCAGAGCTCCGCCTGTGCAGGGCGCTGCCTCTGCCCGTCATTCAAAAAGTTCTTTGGTGTGGGCCTTTTTTGAGGCTAGTGCATCAGATCGCACAGCTGCTGTTTGCAACATATGTCTCAAGCGTATATCGCGTGGCCAAAACATCAGCCGCTTGGGTACCACATGCCTGACCAGACATATGTTGACCTGCCATGCAGCTCGTTGGCAAGCCTACCTCAAAGACCCACACCAAAGAACAAAGCGGACCTCTCCTTGCACCGCATCAGCTGGGATCTCCAACCCCACTATAACTTCAGTCCTCTCTGAAACATGCACTGAGAGGAATGAAGGTGTAGAATTAGGTGTGTCACAGCCAAGTACTTGCGCCCACTCTGCTAGCAGTACACCGACGTCCGATTCTAGCAGGCAAATTTCCCTGCCCCAGCTGCTGGACCGTCGAAAGAAGTTCACTCCCAGCCATCCACATGCCCAGCGGTTGAATGCTAGCTTGGCTAAATTGCTAGCGCTTCAACTGCTGCCTTTTCAGTTGGTAGACTCGGCCCCCTTCCGTGAGTTTGTGCAATGTGCAGTTCCTCAGTGGCAGGTTCCCAAACGCCACTTTTTCTCACGGAAGGCTATTCCGGCTCTCTACCGGCATGTGGAAGGCAATGTCTTGGCCTCGCTGGACAGGGCGGTCAGCGGTAAGGTGCATATTACCGCTGACTCATGGTCCAGCAGGCATGGACAGGGACGTTACCTTTCTTTCACGGCCCATTGGGTCACTCTTTTGGCAGCTGGGAAGGATTCAGGACAAGGTGCAGTAGTGTTGGAGATTGTCCCACCGCCACGCCTCCAAAATGCTACTACTGGTTGTGACACACCTCTCTCCTCCACCCCCTCCTCTTCTTCTTCCTCCATGGCCTCTTCCTGTGGTTTGTCCTATGAACCAGCGGTGCTCCGTAGCCGTTCACGGGGCTACGCAAGTACGCAGGCAAAAAGATGCCATGCCGTACTTGCGCTGGTGTGTTTGGGGGACAGAAGCCACACTGGGGCAGAGGTCCTGTCTGCTCTGCAGGGCCAGGCCGAGAGGTGGTTGACGCCACGCCAGCTTAAGCCAGGAATGGTGGTTTGCGACAATGGCACCAACCTCCTCTCCGCCCTCCGACAGGGACAACTGACCCATGTGCCCTGTGTGGCTCACGTCCTTAACCTGGTGGTGCAGCGCTTCTTGGGCAGGTACCCGGGCTTACAGGATGTCCTGAGGCAGGCCAGGAAAGTCTGTGTGCATTTCCGCAGATCTTATAATGCCAGTGCTCGCCTGGCTGAGCTGCAAAAGGAGTTGAACCTGCCCAAGAACCGCCTTATATGTGACATGCCCACCAGGTGGAACTCAACGTTGGCCATGCTGCAGCGGCTGCACACGCAGCAGAGGGCCATCAATGAGTACCTGTGCGACTACGGCACCAGGACAGGGTCAGGGGAGCTTGGTTTTTTTTCTCCACGCCAGTGGGGCATGATCAGGGATGCATGCACTGTCCTGGCACCATTTGAGGAGGCCACGAGGATGGTGAGCAGTGACAGTGCATGCATCAGTGACACTGTACCTCTTGTCCACCTGTTGGAGCACACGCTGCGTGGAATAATGGACAGGGCACTTGAGGCAGAACAGAGGCAGGAAGAGGAGGACTTCCTTGCCTCTCAAGGCCCCCTTTACCCAGACAGTGTTCCTTCTGTCCCACCCATCGCACAGGAAGAGGAGGAGGAGGAGGAGGAGGAGGAGGAGGATTGTGTCAGCATGGAGGTGGAGGCTGGCACTCAGCATCATCAGCAGCAGTCTTTTAGGGATGATTTACAGTCCCAAGAAACCAGTGGACTTGTACGTGGCTGGGAGGAGGTGGCTGCGGATCATGTCGTCCTTAGTGACCCAGAGGACTCCGGAGCGAATGCCTCAGCAAACCTACGCTGCATGGCCTCCCTGATCCTGCAAAGTCTGCGGAAGGATCCTCGTATTCTTCGGATCAAGGAGAGGGACCATTACTGGCTGGCCACTCTCCTTGATCCACGGTACAAGGGTAAGGTTGCGGACCTTATGTTACCGTCGCAGAGGGAGCAGAGGATGAGACAACTCCGGGAGGCCTTGCAGAAAGGTCTGTGCAACGCGTTCCCAGAGACTGGGAGGTTGCAAACTCCTGGTCCTGGACAACGAGTTGCTGAGGCTTCGGCCAGTCAAAGAAGGAGCGGTGGGGAAGGTGGCCGTCTGACCGATGCGTTCAGACAATTCTTTAGTCCGCAGCCCCAAAGTATGATCGGTTCCAGCAACCATCGCCAGCGTCTGATAAACATGGTGCAGGAATATCTAGGGGCAAGGTCAGACTTGGACACCTTCCCCACCGAAAATCCTCTGGCTTACTGGGTCTTGAGGATGGATCACTGGCCAGAGCTTGCACAGTATGCAATTGAGCTACTGGCCTGTCCTGCATCCAGCGTTCTTTCGGAACGCACATTCAGTGCTGCTGGAGGATTTGTCACGGATCACAGGGTGCGCCTGTCCACCGACTCGGTTGATCGACTGACTTTCATCAAGATGAACCAGTCTTGGATCACCACCAGCTACCACACACCTGATGCTGATATAACAGACTAATTGATTTTAACATGTCACATCCCTTCAAGACTGATGCTGATGCTGAGTGCCTGTGCTGTTATGTTGACTGGCTATCCTCCTCCTCCGAGTCCTCAATGATACGATTGATGATGATAGCTTGTAAGATCATTTTTGTTTATGGGTGCCGCCACCAGTGCCTAACGCCCAATTTTTCAGCCCCTGTTTAACAGGGGCGTGTAATTACAATTTTTGAAGCAATACTTTGCAACAGGGCTCATTGCTGTGCTCCAAGTACAGTATCTGTGAGGAGTTGCAGTGTTGTGCCACCAGTGCCTAAGGCCCAATTTTTCAGCCCCTGTTTAACAGGGGCGTGTCATTACAATTTTTGAAGCAATACTTTGCAACAGGGCTCATTGGTGTGCTCCAAGTACAGTATCTGTGAGGAGTTGCAGTGTTGTGCCACCAGTGCCTAAGGCCCAATTTTTCAGCCCCTGTTTAACAGGGGCGTGTCATTACAATTTTTGAAGCAATACTTTGCAACAGGGCTCATTGCTGTGCTCCAAGTACAGTATCTGTGAGGGGTTGCAGTGTTGTGCCACCAGTGCCTAAGGCCCAATTTTTCAGCCCCTGTTCAACAGGGGCATGTAATTACAATTCTTGATCTAATAATTCACAGCAGGGCCCATTGCTGCACCCACCAAGAGTAACTGTCAGGGCTTACAGTGTTGTGGCACCAGCACCACCATCAAAGGCCCAATTTTTACTACCACTGTTCAACAATTATATGTAATTAAAATTCCTGATATAATAGTTGACAGCAGGGCGTTCCAGCACCAACCAAGAGTAACTGTGAGTGCTTACAGTGTTGTGCCAACACCAACAACTAAGGGGCCTATTTCTGCAGAGTATATACGGCAGGTCCCTACTTTCAAACATCCAACTTACAAACGACTCCTACTTGCAAACGCAAGAAGACAACAGGAAGTGAGAGGAAATCTACCACTAGGAAGGAAAATTCTCTCCTGTAAGAATAAATATGGGAGAAAGGTGTCTCCTCTGTACTGATGCTTTATCAGCAATCCTTGTTTCAAGAAAAACACCACATTTCAAAAACAGTTGTCATTGGGACGGAAAGTGAGGTGAAATGTTCTGAACAGGGGCACAGACAGCAAAACAAATGTTACAGGGGTGATAACCCTTACCTATGTTTTCCAAAAAGTTTAAAAATAGATTTTTGGTCTGGAGCTACACTTCAACAATGTACCTGTTCAAAATTACAAACAGACTCTACATAAGAACAAACCTACAGTCCCTGTCTTGTATGCACCGCCTGTATAGGGCTGTTCAGAGTATATAGGGCCTTTTTTATTTTATGTGCGGGGTTCCCCTTAATATCCATACAAGACCCAAAGGGGCTGGTAATGGGCTGGGGTAGGGGGGGGTCATGGGGTAGCTATGCCATTTTTCCTAAAGAATTTCATCCATATTACCGGGACCAGACATTACATTAAAGCCGCAAGCAGTTTTAAATGGCTTTTTTTTCCTTTAGAAGTGTCATTTTGTGCAGGGACAGTTCTAAACACGGGAAACACGTGGCACTTCACAGGCATACTTTAGACACCCCCCAGGTACGATATTTAAAGGAATATTTGACTTTTTTTTTTTCACTTTATGCATCATTAAAATGACTGCTCCCGAAAAACGACCGTTTTTAAAACTTCTTTTTGCATTGATACATGTCCCCTGGTGCAGAACCCGGGTTCCCAAACCCTTTTTAGGACAATAACATGCATAATAGTTGTTATAATTAGCACTTTAGAATTCGAACGTTCGCATCCATTGTATTTAATAGGGTTCTAATGTTCGTTCGAACTTTCGGTCCGTTCGCGGGTTCTGGTGCGAACCGAACCTGGGGGTGTTCGGCTCATCACTACTCAGGAGCTGAGAGACAGTGTGTGTTATAGGGATGAGCTTCGTGTTCGAGTCGAACATACGTTCGACTCGAACATCGGCTGTTCGATCGTTCGACGAAGATCGAACGATTTGGGCCGTTCGCGCCAAATTCGAGTGACGCGAACGGCCCACAATGCACTACGCCATCGCAGTGTCATCCAGGCGCTGTGATTGGCCAAGCATGCACTGTGACCCCGCATGCTTGGCCAATCACAGCGCCGGCAGCGAGGAGAGCAATGATTGGCCACAGGCAGGATGCCTGTGGCCAATTATTGCTGAGGGTGTTTAGTACACGCCCCACACTATAAAAGGCCGCCAGCACGGCGGCCTAGTGTAGTGTGTTCCGGAGCAGGGATAGAGCAGCATAGGCAGGGACAGTGGCTTTTATTTCTTTCTTGCTTAACCTGGATTCCTTTAGTTTAGGGAAAGAGAAGGATAGGTAGGGAGAGTGTCAGTGTGTTTTGTGCTTGTGCTATAGTGTGCTTAAAAAAAACATTTTTTCTAGGGACAGAAAACTGTAGGTAGGGAGAGTGTCAGTTTCTTTCACTGTGCAAGTCCTTGTTTCTAGGGACCTGGAAGGACAGTGAGTGAATTCTCCTTGTGCTATATTGTGCTTAAAAAAAACATTTTTTCTAGGGACAGAAAACTGTAGGTAGGGAGAGTGTCAGTTTCTTTCACTGTGCAAGTCCTTGTTTCCAGGGACCTGGAAGGACAGTGAGTGAATTCTCCTTGTGCTATATTGTGCTTAAAAAAAACATTTTTTCTAGGGACAGAAAACTGTAGGTAGGGAGAGTGTCAGTTTCTTTCACTGTGCAAGTCCTTGTTTCCAGGGACCTGGAAGGACAGTGAGTGAATTCTCCTTGTGCTATATTGTGCTTAAAAAAAACATTTTTTCTAGGGACAGAAAACTGTAGGTAGGGAGAGTGTCAGTTTCTTTCACTGTGCAAGTCCTTGTTTCCAGGGACCTGGAAGGACAGTGAGTGAATGCTCCTTGTGCTATAGTGTGCTTAAAAAAAACATTTTTTCTAGGGACAGAAAACTCTAGGTAGGGAGAGTGTCAGTTTCTTTCACTGTGCAAGTCCTTGTTTCCAGGGACCTGGAAGGACAGTGAGTGAATTCTCCTTGTGCTATAGTGTGCTTAAAAAAAACATTTTTTCTAGGGACAGAAAACTGTAGGTAGGGAGAGTGTCAGTTTCTTTCACTGTGCAAGTCCTTGTTTCCAGGGACCTGGAAGGACAGTGAGTGAATTCTCCTTGTGCTATATTGTGCTTAAAAAAAACATTTTTTCTAGGGACAGAAAACTGTAGGTAGGGAGAGTGTCAGTTTCTTTCACTGTGCAAGTCCTTGTTTCTAGGGACTGGGAAGGACAGTGAGTGAATTCTCCTTGTGCTATAGTGTGCTTAAAAAAAACATTTTTTCTAGGGACAGAAAACTGTAGGTAGGGAGAGTGTCAGTTTCTTTCACTGTGCAAGTCCTTGTTTCTAGGGACTGGGAAGGACAGTGAGTGAATTCTCCTTGTGCTATAGTGTGCTTAAAAAAAACATTTTTTCTAGGGACAGAAAACTGTAGGTAGGGAGAGTGTCAGTTTCTTTCACTGTGCAAGTCCTTGTTTCTAGGGACTGGGAAGGACAGTGAGTGAATTCTCCTTGTGCTATAGTGTGCTTAAAAAAACATTTTTTCTAGGGACAGAAAACTGTAGGTAGGGAGAGTGTCAGTTTCTTTCACTGTGCAAGTCCTTGTTTCTAGGGACCTGGAAGGACAGTGAGTGAATTCTCCTTGTGCTATATTGTGCTTAAAAAAAACATTTTTTCTAGGGACAGAAAACTGTAGGTAGGGAGAGTGTCAGTTTCTTTCACTGTGCAAGTCCTTGTTTCCAGGAACCTGGAAGGACAGTGAGTGAATTCTCCTTGTGCTATATTGTGCTTAAAAAAAACATTTTTTCTAGGGACAGAAAACTGTAGGTAGGGAGAGTGTCAGTTTCTTTCACTGTGCAAGTCCTTGTTTCTAGGGACTGGGAAGGACAGTGAGTGAATTCTCCTTGTGCTATAGTGTGCTTAAAAAAAACATTTTTTCTAGGGACAGAAAACTGTAGGTAGGGAGAGTGTCAGTTTCTTTCACTGCCCACAATGCACTACGCCATCGCAGTGTCATCCAGGCGCTGTGATTGGCCAAGCATGCACTGTGACCCCGCATGCTTGGCCAATCACAGCGCCGGCAGCGAGGAGAGCAATGATTGGCCACAGGCAGGATGCCTGTGGCCAATTATTGCTGAGGGTGTTTAGTACACGCCCCACACTATAAAAGGCCGCCAGCACGGCGGCCTAGTGTAGTGTGTTCCGGAGCAGGGATAGAGCAGCATAGGCAGGGACAGTGGCTTTTATTTCTTTCTTGCTTAACCTGGATTCCTTTAGTTTAGGGAAAGAGAAGGATAGGTAGGGAGAGTGTCAGTGTGTTTTGTGCTTGTGCTATAGTGTGCTTAAAAAAAACATTTTTTCTAGGGACAGAAAACTGTAGGTAGGGAGAGTGTCAGTTTCTTTCACTGTGCAAGTCCTTGTTTCTAGGAGGACAGTGAGTGAATTCTCCTTGTGCTATATTGTGCTTAAAAAAAACATTTTTTCTAGGGACAGAAAACTGTAGGTAGGGAGAGTGTCAGTTTCTTTCACTGTGCAAGTCCTTGTTTCCAGGGACCTGGAAGGACAGTGAGTGAATTCTCCTTGTGCTATATTGTGCTTAAAAAAAACATTTTTTCTAGGGACAGAAAACTGTAGGTAGGGAGAGTGTCAGTTTCTTTCACTGTGCAAGTCCTTGTTTCTAGGGACTGGGAAGGACAGTGAGTGAATTCTCCTTGTGCTATAGTGTGCTTAAAAAAAACATTTTTTCTAGGGACAGAAAACTGTAGGTAGGGAGAGTGTCAGTTTCTTTCACTGTGCAAGTCCTTGTTTCCAGGGACCTGGAAGGACAGTGAGTGAATGCTCCTTGTGCTATAGTGTGCTTAAAAAAAACATTTTTTCTAGGGACAGAAAACTCTAGGTAGGGAGAGTGTCAGTTTCTTTCACTGTGCAAGTCCTTGTTTCCAGGGACCTGGAAGGACAGTGAGTGAATTCTCCTTGTGCTATAGTGTGCTTAAAAAAAACATTTTTTCTAGGGACAGAAAACTGTAGGTAGGGAGAGTGTCAGTTTCTTTCACTGTGCAAGTCCTTGTTTCCAGGGACCTGGAAGGACAGTGAGTGAATTCTCCTTGTGCTATATTGTGCTTAAAAAAAACATTTTTTCTAGGGACAGAAAACTGTAGGTAGGGAGAGTGTCAGTTTCTTTCACTGTGCAAGTCCTTGTTTCTAGGGACTGGGAAGGACAGTGAGTGAATTCTCCTTGTGCTATAGTGTGCTTAAAAAAAACATTTTTTCTAGGGACAGAAAACTGTAGGTAGGGAGAGTGTCAGTTTCTTTCACTGTGCAAGTCCTTGTTTCTAGGGACTGGGAAGGACAGTGAGTGAATTCTCCTTGTGCTATAGTGTGCTTAAAAAAAACATTTTTTCTAGGGACAGAAAACTGTAGGTAGGGAGAGTGTCAGTTTCTTTCACTGTGCAAGTCCTTGTTTCTAGGGACTGGGAAGGACAGTGAGTGAATTCTCCTTGTGCTATAGTGTGCTTAAAAAAACATTTTTTCTAGGGACAGAAAACTGTAGGTAGGGAGAGTGTCAGTTTCTTTCACTGTGCAAGTCCTTGTTTCTAGGGACCTGGAAGGACAGTGAGTGAATTCTCCTTGTGCTATATTGTGCTTAAAAAAAACATTTTTTCTAGGGACAGAAAACTGTAGGTAGGGAGAGTGTCAGTTTCTTTCACTGTGCAAGTCCTTGTTTCTAGGGACTGGGAAGGACAGTGAGTGAATTCTCCTTGTGCTATAGTGTGCTTAAAAAAAACATTTTTTCTAGGGACAGAAAACTGTAGGTAGGGAGAGTGTCAGTTTCTTTCACTGTGCAAGTCCTTGTTTCTAGGGACTGGGAAGGACAGTGAGTGAATTCTCCTTGTGCTATAGTGTGCTTAAAAAAACATTTTTTCTAGGGACAGAAAACTGTAGGTAGGGAGAGTGTCAGTTTCTTTCACTGTGCAAGTCCTTGTTTCTAGGGACCTGGAAGGACAGTGAGTGAATTCTCCTTGTGCTATATTGTGCTTAAAAAAAACATTTTTTCTAGGGACAGAAAACTGTAGGTAGGGAGAGTGTCAGTTTCTTTCACTGTGCAAGTCCTTGTTTCCAGGAACCTGGAAGGACAGTGAGTGAATTCTCCTTGTGCTATATTGTGCTTAAAAAAAACATTTTTTCTAGGGACAGAAAACTGTAGGTAGGGAGAGTGTCAGTTTCTTTCACTGTGCAAGTCCTTGTTTCTAGGGACTGGGAAGGACAGTGAGTGAATTCTCCTTGTGCTATAGTGTGCTTAAAAAAACATTTTTTCTAGGGACAGAAAACTGTAGGTAGGGAGAGTGTCAGTTTCTTTCACTGTGCAAGTCCTTGTTTCTAGGGACCTGGAAGGACAGTGAGTGAATTCTCCTTGTGCTATATTGTGCTTAAAAAAAACATTTTTTCTAGGGACAGAAAACTGTAGGTAGGGAGAGTGTCAGTTTCTTTCACTGTGCAAGTCCTTGTTTCCAGGAACCTGGAAGGACAGTGAGTGAATTCTCCTTGTGCTATATTGTGCTTAAAAAAAACATTTTTTCTAGGGACAGAAAACTGTAGGTAGGGAGAGTGTCAGTTTCTTTCACTGTGCAAGTCCTTGTTTCTAGGGACTGGGAAGGACAGTGAGTGAATTCTCCTTGTGCTATAGTGTGCTTAAAAAAAAACATTTTTTCTAGGGACAGAAAACTGTAGGTAGGGAGAGTGTCAGTTTCTTTCACTGTGCAAGTCCTTGTTTCTAGGGACTGGGAAGGACAGTGAGTGAATTCTCCTTGTGCTATAGTGTGCTTAAAAAAACATTTTTTCTAGGGACAGAAAACTGTAGGTAGGGAGAGTGTCAGTTTCTTTCACTGTGCAAGTCCTTGTTTCTAGGGACCTGGAAGGACAGTGAGTGAATTCTCCTTGTGCTATATTGTGCTTAAAAAAAACATTTTTTCTAGGGACAGAAAACTGTAGGTAGGGAGAGTGTCAGTTTCTTTCACTGTGCAAGTCCTTGTTTCAAGGGACAGAGAAGGACACCTGAAGGTAGCCCTTATTGCTTTTTTCCCATCTCCCTGCAGGCCATCTATTAGAATGTCTGGAAGGCAAACAAGGAGAGGCAGACAGTCAGGAGGCAATAAAAGAGGGCAAGCAGGCTCTGTGTCTGGGGGCAACAGTGCTGGTCGTGGACGCGGTGCATTGTCATCAGCACATGGCCATGGGACACGCTTGTCCTTCTTTTCCGCAGCTGGACATGTTGAGCCACATCATGCCGAAGACTTGGTAGAGTGGATGACCAAGCCCTCCTCCTCCTCCTCATCCTCTCTCACCCAGGCTCAGGGTACTGGCAAAGCAGCTGCCAAAGCGTCCTCTTCCCTGGTATCAATGTCAGACTCATCATCAGTCACTCCTTCCCTAGACCCACCATGTCCTCCTCCTGAGGAGTCCCCCGAACTGTTTGAGCACAGTGTTGGGTACATGCTCCAGGAGGATGCCCAGCGTTTCGAAGGGTCTGATGATGAAACCCAGCTACAGGAAGGCAGTAGGGTGAGAGCAGACAGAGGGGATGCTCAAGAAGGACACCAATCTGGCAGTCATGTTCCAGCAGCTGCAGCATACTGCCAGATTGGCTCCAGTGATGAGGAGGGAGGGGATGATGAGGTCACTGACTCCACGTGGGTGCCTAATAGGAGAGAGGAGGAGGAGGATGAGGAGGAGGCACATCTCCAACGAGACAGGATGCCCTTTGGTGGCCAGCGTAAGGGCAGTACACCGACGGAATCACACCGCAGAGCTCCGCCTGTGCAGGGCGCTGCCTCTGCCCGTCATTCAAAAAGTTCCTTGGTGTGGGCCTTTTTTGAGGCTAGTGCATCAGATCGCACAGCTGCTGTTTGCAACATATGTCTCAAGCGTATATCGCGTGGCCAAAACATCAGCCGCTTGGGTACCACATGCCTGACCAGACATATGTTGACCTGCCATGCAGCTCGTTGGCAAGCCTACCTCAAAGACCCACACCAAAGAACAAAGCGGACCTCTCCTTGCACCGCATCAGCTGGGATCTCCAACCCCACTATAACTTCAGTCCTCTCTGAAACATGCACTGAGAGGAATGAAGGTGTAGAATTAGGTGTGTCACAGCCAAGTACTTGCGGCCACTCTGCTAGCAGTACACCGACGTCCGATTCTAGCAGGCAAATTTCCCTGCCCCAGCTGCTGGACCGTCGAAAGAAGTTCACTCCCAGCCATCCACATGCCCAGCGGTTGAATTCTAGCTTGGCTAAATTGCTAGCGCTTCAACTGCTGCCTTTTCAGTTGGTAGACTCGGCCCCCTTCCGTGAGTTTGTGCAATGTGCGGTTCCTCAGTGGCAGGTTCCCAAACGCCACTTTTTCTCACGGAAGGCTATTCCGGCTCTCTACCGGCATGTGGAAGGCAATGTCTTGGCCTAGCTGGACAGGGCGGTCAGCGGTAAGGTGCATATTACCGCTGACTCATGGTCCAGCAGGCATGGACAGGGACGTTACCTTTCTTTCACGGCCCATTGGGTCACTCTTTTGGCAGCTGGGAAGGATGCAGGACAAGGTGCAGTAGTGTTGGAGGTTGTCCCACCGCCACGCCTCCAAAATGCTACTACTGGTTGTGACACACCTCTCTCCTCCACCCCCTCCTCTTCTTCCTCCATGGCCTCTTCCTGTGGTTTGTCCTATGAACCAGCGGTGCTCCGTAGCCGTTCACGGGGCTACGCAAGTACGCAGGCAAAAAGATGCCATGCCGTGCTTGCGCTGGTGTGTTTGGGGGACAGAAGCCACACTGGGGCAGAGGTCCTGTCTGCTCTGCAGGGCCAGGCCGAGAGGTGGTTGACGCCACGCCAGCTTAAGCCAGGAATGGTGGTTTGCGACAATGGCACCAACCTCCTCTCCGCCCTCCGACAGGGACAACTGACCCATGTGCCCTGTGTGGCTCACGTCCTTAACCTGGTGGTGCAGTGGTTCTTGGGCAGGTACCCGGGCTTACAGGATGTCCTGAGGCAGGCCAGGAAAGTCTGTGTGCATTTCCGCAGATCTTATAATGCCAGTGCTCGCCTGGCTGAGCTGCAAAAGGAGTTGAACCTGCCCAAGAACCGCCTTATATGTGACATGCCCACCAGGTGGAACTCAACGTTGGCCATGCTGCAGCGGCTGCACACGCAGCAGAGGGCCATCAATGAGTACCTGTGCGACTACGGCACCAGGACAGGGTCAGGGGAGCTTGGTTTTTTTTCTCCACGCCAGTGGGGCATGATCAGGGATGCATGCACTGTCCTGGCACCATTTGAGGAGGCCACGAGGATGGTGAGCAGTGACAGTGCATGCATCAGTGACACTGTACCTCTTGTCCACCTGTTGGAGCACACGCTGCGTGGAATAATGGACAGGGCACTTGAGGCAGAACAGAGGCAGGAAGAGGAGGACTTCCTTGCCTCTCAAGGCCCCCTTTACCCAGACAGTGTTCCTTCTGTCCCACCCATCGCACAGGAAGAGGAAGAGGAGGAGGAGGAGGAGGAGGATTGTGTCAGCATGGAGGTGGAGGCTGGCACTCAGCATCATCAGCAGCAGTCTTTTAGGGATGATTTACAGTCCCAAGAAACCAGTGGACTTGTACGTGGCTGGGAGGAGGTGACTGCGGATCATGTCGTCCTTAGTGACCCAGAGGACTCCGGAGCGAATGCCTCAGCAAACCTACGCTGCATGGCCTCCCTGATCCTGCAAAGTCTGCGGAAGGATCCTCGTATTCTTCGGATCAAGGAGAGGGACCATTACTGGCTGGCCACTCTCCTTGATCCACGGTACAAGGGTAAGGTTGCGGACCTTATGTTACCGTCGCAGAGGGAGCAGAGGATGAGACAACTCCGGGAGGCCTTGCAGAAAGGTCTGTGCAACGCGTTCCCAGAGACTGGGAGGTTACAAACTCCTGGTCCAGGACAACGAGTTGCTGAGGCTTCGGCCAGTCAAAGAAGGAGCGGTGGGGAAGGTGGCCGTCTGACCGATGCGTTCAGACAATTCTTTAGTCCGCAGCCCCAAAGTATGATTGGTTCCAGCAACCATCGCCAGCGTCTGATAAACATGGTGCAGGAATATCTAGGGGCAAGGTCAGACTTGGACACCTTCCCCACCGAAAATCCTCTGGCTTACTGGGTCTTGAGGATGGATCACTGGCCAGAGCTTGCACAGTATGCAATTGAGCTACTGGCCTGTCCTGCATCCAGCGTTCTTTCGGAACGCACATTCAGTGCTGCTGGAGGATTTGTCACGGATCACAGGGTGCGCCTGTCCACCGACTCGGTTGATCGACTGACTTTCATCAAGATGAACCAGTCTTGGATCACCACCAGCTACCACACACCTGATGCTGATATAACAGACTAATTGATTTTAACATGTCACGTCCCTTCAAGACTGATGCTGATGCTGAGTGCCTGTGCTGTTATGTTGACTGGCTATCCTCCTCCTCCGAGTCCTCAATGATACGATTGATGATGATAGCTTGGAAGATCATTTTTGTTTATGGGTGCCGCCACCAGTGGCTAAGGCCCAATTTTTCAGCCCCTGTTTTACAGGGGCGTGTACTTACAATTTTTTTAGCAATAATTTGCCATAGGGCTCATTGCTGTGCTCCAAGTACAGTATCTGTGAGGGGTTGTAGTGTTGTGCCACCAGTGCCTAAGGCCCAATTTTTCAGCCCCTGTTTAACAGGGGCGTGTCATTACAATTTTTGAAGCAATACTTTGCAACAGGGCTCATTGCTGTGCTCCAAGTACAGTATCTGTGAGGGGTTGTAGTGTTGTGCCACCAGTGCCTAAGGCCCAATTTTTCAGCCCCTGTTCAACAGGGGCATGCAATTACAATTCTTGATGTAATAATTCACAGCAGGGCCCATTCCTGCACCCACCAAGAGTAAGTCTGAGGGCTTACAGTGTTGTGGCAATGCCACCACCACCACCACCACGAAAGGCCCAATTTTTCAGCCACTGTTCAAAAGGGGCATGTAATTACAATTCTTGATCTAATAATTCACAGCAGGGCCCATTCCTGCACCCACCAAGAGTAACTCTGAGGGCTTACAGTGTTGTGGCAACACCACCACCACCACCACGAAAAGCCCAATTTTTCAGCCCCTGTTCAACAGGGGCATGCAATTACAATTCTTGATCTAATAATTCACAGCAGGGCCCATTGCTGCACCCACCAAGAGTAACTGTCAGGGCTTACAGTGTTGTGGCACCAGCACCACCATCAAAGCCCCAATTTTTACTACCACTGTTCAACAATTATATGTAATTAAAATTCCTGATATAATAGTTGACAGCAGGGCGTTCCAGCACCAACCAAGAGTAACTGTGAGTGCTTACAGTGTTGTGCCAACACCAACAACTAAGGGGCCTATTTCTGCAGAGTATATACGGCAGGTCCCTACTTTCAAACATCCAACTTACAAACGACTCCTACTTGCAAACGAAAGAAGACAACAGGAAGTGAGAGGAAATCTACCCCTAGGAAGGAAAATTCTCTCCTGTAAGAATAAATATGGGAGAAAGGTGTCTCCTCTGTACTGATGCTTTATCAGCAATCCTTGTTTCAAGAAAAACACCACATTTCAAAAACAGTTGTCATTGGGACGGAAAGTGAGGTGAAATGTTCTGAACAGGGGCACAGACAGCAAAACAAATGTTACAGGGGTGATAACCCTTACCTATGTTTCCCAAAAAGTTTAAAAATAGATTTTTGGGCTGGAGCTACAGTTCAACAATGTACCTGTTCAAAATTACAAACACATTCTACATAAGAACAAACCTACAGTCCCTGTCTTGTATGCACCGCCTGTATACGGCTGTTCAGAGTATATAGGGCCTTTTTTATTTTATGTGCGGGGTTCCCCTTAATATCCATACAAGACCCAAAGGGGCTGGTAATGGGCTGGGGTAGGGGGGGGGGTCATGGGGTAGCTATGCCATTTTTCTTAAAGATTTTCATCCATATTACCGGGACCAGACATTACATTAAAGCCGCAAGAAGTTTTAAATGGCTTTTTTTTCCTTTAGAAGTGTCATTTTGTGCAGGGACAGTTCTAAACACGGGAAACACGTGGCACTTCACAGGCATACTTTAGACACCCCCCAGGTACGATATTTAAAGGAATATTTGACTTTTTTTTTTCACTTTATGCATCATTAAAATGACTGCTCCCGAAAAACGACCGTTTTTAAAACTTCTTTTTGCATTGATACATGTCCCCTGGTGCAGAACCCGGGTTCCCAAACCCTTTTTAGGACAATAACATGCATAATAGTTGTTATAATTAGCACTTTAGAATTCGAACGTTCGCATCCATTGTATTTAATAGGGTTCTAATGTTCGTACGAACTTTCGGTCCGTTCGCGGGTTCTGGTGCGAACCGAACCCGGGGGTGTTCGGCTCATCACTAGTGTGTTATCAGCATAAAGTCAAGCAGATGAGAGGGCAGCACCGGTGAGACTTCAGAGGCCCTCTCAGCTTTCACTCTGATGTCCTGTAGTTTCCCTCAAGATAAAATAAGTAAAGGCAAAATAGGGAGGAAATATATGTATTTAATACACAACTTGTAGACTGCACAGTTGTAACAATTTGATTGCTGACATTCTTGAGTAGTTCCAGTTGTGCCTGGCTTTCTTTAAAATAGATTTTTCATTCAGATCCAGTTTAATGCAAACCTATACTTCAATATTAAAGTGGAAGTATAGTCAAATGGTAACTAATCCTAAATCTGCTCCCACCCCATTCTAAGCCTATTTTAACTACTCTGGAAAGGAAAGAAGTCTATACTTACCTATGCTGAGGGCCCTACTGTCCGGTCAGCTCCAGCGTCTGGCTTCAGTTAAGAGGAAATGGAAAATTTAATTAAAATACCGTAATTTTCCTTTCCTGACAAGCTCCATGGCAGCACAGCTGGGTATAGGCTCCGCCCCCATGCCTCGAGGACTTGACTCATAAATCTGAGCCCACCTACTGCCTCAGCGTTCTGTAACTAGTCCTACCAAGCTGGGTGGGATCTGTGCTGCCAAAGTCCATAGCAGACCCTTATCCGAGCACGCAACCTGGCAGGCCGCAGGAAAAGAGGGGGGGACGAGAGAGTGGCCCCCTCCCTCCTGAACCGTACCAGGCCACATGCCCTCAACATGGGGAGGTGGGTGCTTCGGGGCAGGGGGGCGCACTGCGGCCCCCCCACCCCAAAGCACCCTGCCCCCATGTTGATGAGGACAGGGCCTCTTCCCGACAACCCTGGTCGTTGGTTGTCGGGGTATGCGGGCGGGGGGCTTATCGGAATCCAGGAGCCCCCTTTAATAAGGGGGCCCCCAGATCCCGGCCCCCCACCCTATGTGAATGAGTATGGGGTACATCGTACCCCTAACCATTCACCTGGTGGAAATAAAATGGCAATAAAAACACTACACAGGTTTTTTAAGTCATTTATTAGTCAGCTCCGGGGTTCTTCTTCCGACTTCGGGGGTCTTCTTCCAACTTCGGGGGGTCTCTTCCGACTTCGGGGGTCTCCAGTGTCGTCTCCGCACTCTCCGGTTCTTCTCTCGCTCTCTGGTTCTTTCTTCCTTCTGCCGGGCCTCCACTATCTTCTTCCAGCTCTTTTGTTAGCGGGGGCCCAGTCTTCTTCGTCGCCTTCTTCCCTTTTCTCTCCTGGAGATGTTGACTCGTCGCTGTCTCCGGCTGTAATGCCGTATAAGTGGAGCGCATTCACTTTTATAGGCATGGGCGTGGTCACCGGGTGATGCCACCCAGTGACCCCGCCCCCATATGCCATCACAGTCCCATCATTCCCCGGGACTGTGATGAATAAATGACTTAAAAAACCTGTGTAGTGTTTTTATTGCCATTTTTTTCCACCAGGTGAATGGGTAGGGGTACGATGTACCCCATACTCATTCACATAGGGTGGGGGGCCGGGATCTGGGGGCCCCCTTATTAAAGGGGGCTCTTGGATTCTGATAAGCCCCCCGCCCGCATACCCCGACAACCAACGGCCAGGGTTGTCGGGAAGAGGCCCTGTCCTCATCAACATGGGGGCAGGGTGCTTTGGGGTGGGGGGCCGCAGTGCGCCCCCCTGCCCCGAAGCACCCACCCCCCATGTTGAGGGCATGCGGCCTGGTACGGTTCAGGAGGGAGGGGGGCCGCTCTCTCATCCCCCCCTCTTTTCCTGCGGCCTGCCAGGTTGCGTGCTCGGATAAGGGTCTGCTATGGACTTTGGGGGGGACCCCCACGCCGTTTTTTTCGGCGTAGGGGTTCCCGTTAAAGTCCATACCAGACCTAAGGGCCTGATATGCTCCTGGAGGGGAACCCATGCCGGTTTTTTATTTAAAATTTGGCGTGGAGTTTCCCCTCATGATAACAGCGGCGAGACTTCCCAGATCGGCAAGTCCGCAGCTAAAAACGCAATGGAACCGCTGAATGACTGATTGCGAACTTGGCAAAGACTCCAAGCTCAAAAACACAACGCATAGGTGTGTTCAGGCACAAATTCGAGCATTCGCATGAGTACCACCCTGTCTGGGAAGTACGCTAGTATGGGTTATTTAAACCCCAAGGCCACCAATGCTGACTCTCTTCTGGCTTATGTAATTGCCACCAGTAAAGCAGTTTTCAGTGAGAGGTACCACAGGGTGATTAAAGTCATCTGATGCAATAACGTCCAACAGTAATGGGAGATCTTATGTCGGAAACAATTTGAGGTTTCAACCAAACTGCATCTCGAAAAATAGTATAATTAATTGTTGGATGCCCACTGTATGCCGGTGAAGGCAGAGATAGCTGAAATGTGTGCCTATAGCATACTTACGCATAGACCTAAATCAAGCCATGCCTGCAGACATTTCAGAACAGACTTCTGAAGAGTCCAGCGTAAAATCTTGATCAGCAATAATACTGGGAATGTATGCCATATTCTACTATAGGCGCGGGTAGCGCTGTCCTTTCTTCTTTTCGTAAGAGTATTCACAATCTTCACAGAGCATTCAAAATCCATTAGCCTCTGCCTCTCCAAACCCAGGCCATCAGCCTGAGCCTGTCGGATGCTGTATGAAAGGGACTTTGGAGAACATTTGATCTTACAGGCAGAGGGAGTCAATTCTTGACACTCATAAGGATGAGCAGAGGGTACCAAGGCCCCTTTTGGCCAATCTGGAATCATCACCAGAACTGTCACCTTCCCCCGCCACAGCCTAAGCTGGAAGCTGAGAATCTGAGGGAGCAGCAGAAAGGCATAAGCTGTCTTGGAGATCCACTCTTCCGTCAGCACCTCCACCCTGATTGCTTGAGGATTCTGGGCCCTGGAAAAGAACTGCAGCAACTTGGTGTTGACTGGGGATGTGAACGGGTTTACCTCTGAAAAAAACAAGCTCTGTTAGTTTTCGAAAGACTCGCAGTAGCCTGGACCATTCATTGTCGTCCATACTTGTCCTGGACAAATAGTTTGCCTGAAGATTCTTCTGACCAGGCACATATGCCACAGATAGCTGCAGAAGATTGACTTGGGCAGATTCTAGAATCAGGCCGCGTACACACGACCGGTTTTCTCGGCAAAAAACGACAAGAAAACTGCCGGGAGAGCTTTCTTGCCGAGAAAACCGGCTGTGTGTACGCGGGTTTCAGTTTTCTCGTCAAGAAAACTGCCCAGATTCCCCGACGAGAAAAAAGACGTTAGTGTAACACACCAGGAAAACACAAAAGTACGGGCTAGCTTCAGGTGTATAATGTGCAGGAGGCACACTCTGCCTGCTGTAAGTGCTGCAAATGCCTGTTAGTGTAACACGCCAGGAAAACACAGCAATAAGGGCTAGCTTCAGGTGTATATTTAGCAGAAAGCACACTACGCCCGCTGTAAGTGCTGCAAATGCCTGTTAGTGTAACACACCAGGAAAACACAGCAATACGGGCTAGCTTCAGGTGTATAATGTGCAGGAGGCACACTCCGCCCGCTGTAAGTGCTGCAAATGCCTGTTAGCGTAACACACCAGGAAAACACAGCAATACGGGCTAGCTTCAGGTGTATAATGTGCAGGAGATACACTCCGCCCGCTGTAAGTGCTGCAAATGCCTGTTAGTGTAACACACCAGGAAAACACAGAAATAAGGGCTAGCTTCAGGTGTATATTTAGCAGAAAGCACACTACGCCCGCTGTAAGTGCTGCAAATGCCTGTTAGTGTAACACACCAGGAAAACACAGCAATACGGACTAGCTTCAGGTGTATAATGTGCAGGAGGCACACTCCGCCCGCTGTAAGTGCTGCAAATACCTGTTAGTGTAACACACAAGGAAAACACAGCAATAAGGGCTAGCTTCAGGTGTATACTGTGCAGGAGGCTTAGCAACAATGACACTGACACTGTCCCCTGCCTATCCTTCTCTCTCCCTGCACACAAGGTTTAGCAAAGAATATGACACTGACACTCTCCCTGCCTATCCTTCTCTCTCCCTGCACACAAGGTTTAGCAAAGAATATGACACTGACACTCTCCCTGCCTATCCTTCTCTCTCCCTGCACACAAGGTTTAGCAAAGAATATCGCTGACACTCTCCCTGCCTATCCTTCTCTCTCCCTACACACAAGGTTTAGCAAAGAAAAGCACAATGACACTGTCCCTGCCTATCCTTCTCTTTCCCTGCACCGGAACACACTACACAAGGCCGCCGCGCTGGCGCCCTTTTATAGTGTGGGGCGTGTGCTAAACCCCCTGAGCTATAATTGGCCACAGGCAACCTGCCTGTGGCCAATTATGGCTATCCTAGCTGCGGGCGCTGTGATTGGCCAAGCATGCGGGGTCACAGTGCATGCTTGGCCAATCACAGCGCCGGGATTTCACTGCGATGGCGCAGTGTATTGTGGGCTGTTCGCATCACTCGAATTTGGCGCGAACTGCCCAAATCGTTCGATCTTCGTTGAACGATCGAACAGCCGATGTTCGAGTCGAAGGTATGTTCGACTCGAACACCGAGCTCATCCCTAATCATGACAGCGTCCAGTTAGTGCTCTGTGCCCTGATTGGGCAAAGCTTTCATTGCTTCAGCCAATCAGGGCTTTCAATGCACTGTGCGGCGGAGCAGTGCATTGTGGTCATTCGGTGGGCCGAACAAACGTGCAAACAGCCAATGTTCGGCCCGAACTCATGCTCGGGCCAAACCGTTCGCCCATCCCTACCTTTCACACTGATGCACTTAAAAATATGGTATGCAATTTAAACACGTTTTCAATTTGTTTTTGATGTGTCTTCTGGCTTCTTGACTCCCAGCATGCACCTGTGAAACTTGGACATGTGACTCAAAAAACTCACCAAAATGCACTGCTGGTGTGTCTTTGATGTGTTTTTGATACAATCCCATTGAATTACAATGAAAGGTGTGTTTTTGGTGTGCTTTTGAAAAGCGCACCAAAGATGTTGCATGCAGGACTTTTCAAACTGCAGTGCAACAGATGTGAACAGTTACATAGGATTTAAAGAGTATTCATTTTCATTCACCAGTATTAAAGGGCCCTTATAAAGGGACTTCTTATATGCTTTTATATGCTTTCTATTTTACTTTGATTCTAAAAGACCTATTCTGTGTTTCCTTTTTAGGATCCTAACTATGTCAACCCTGTGGTGCTTAGAGCAGAAAAGGCGCGTCCCACCTCAGTACATCACCATCACCACTATACACCTCCTGGCCTTCCTGCAGCTCCACCAACACTACAGCCACCATTTGGCTATCCAATGTGGTCTCAGATGATGCCGTCAAACACCATGGGGCACATGGGTGGAATTCCTCATGCAGTGCATCATGTTACTGGCCCAACTACAACACTACCAGCAATGAATATGTAAGTTATCTACAGAAAAAAAACATTCAGGTGTACCAGGGAGTAAGTTCAATAAAATGCATAAAATAGCTAGCATAGTTCCAGTCACCTATCTCATATTAGTTCCACCTAGTATAAAGTTTCCTCATGGCCCTTAAATATCCTCTAACAACATTTATTTTTTCAAGTGTAGGAATGGATGGAATCGCCCCCAGAGTGCCGAGTATACTATAAGACCCTAAGGCGGATATGGTGAGTGTTAGAAAGCAAAGCATATTTAAATCTTCTAATTAAAATGAACACCTCTCAGATGATTCAGATCTAGGTCCCCCTTAGAGATCATAATTATATGGGCTGAGGTTTGATACAGATACCTAAATTTCAGTATATGTTATGTTATTGTACATTTTTTCAAATTTCGTGTATTTTTTGATATTTCCCAATCAGTGGCGTCACTAGGGTTGGTGTCACCCGTTGTGGAAAAAATTGGTGTCCCCCCCCCCTTCACCAACTACAGTCTCCTTTCAGTACAGACCCCCTCCACTAACTACAGATCCCCCTCCATTAGGTACAGACCCCCTCACTCAGTACCGACCCCCTTTCCTCTGTATTAACACCCCCAATAAGTACAGACCTCCCCCTCAGTACAGACCCCCCACTTCATCAGTATAGACCCCCTTCCTCAGTATAGACACCCCCCTACATCAGCATATAACCCCCTCAGTGCAGACCCCCCTCCATTAGCATAGACCCCCCTCAGTGCAGACCCCTCCTCCATCAGCATAGACCCCCCTCAGTGCAGACCCCCCCTCCCTCAGCATAGACAACTCCTCCATCAGCATAGACCCCCCTCAGTGCAGCCCCCCTCAATAAATATAGACACCCCCCTAGTGCAGACCCTTCTCTCCACTTGGGCTAGTAGTCCCCCTCTCCCCTCCCATAGCGTTTCCAGCACATGCCCATCTACAAATACAATACACTGTTCAGACCTCAGAACAGTGGTGTGTCCCTCCTCGGACTCCCTCCTCCTGTGTACATCTAAACAGAGAGGAGGTGGAAGCCGGTCAGTGTGGTGGTGTGCAGACCATGCAATGCCGCTGCCCACAGGTGTCCCACCTCTGGCGGGTGTCATCCGGGTGCAGTACGCACCCCCCGCCCCCCCTAGCGACGCCACTGTTGACAATCCAGTTATTATGCAGGTTATGCTAGATCTGAATAAAACCTATTGTAAAAAACACTTGCTTTCAAAAAATCAGTTGCATGCATCTTTTCTGAGTGTCTTTACAGGTAGAATCACATATGTACAGTCTTCATGTGTGTACAGAACATCAATGACAAGCTGCAAAAACTGATCCAATCTAAAGGGATATGGCAAATTCAATAAACATAAACCTATAATTCTATCTCCTTTCCTTTTTTTCTGTAGGCGTCTCCCAAGACCATGTCCTCGGACTCCTTCTATTCTCTATCTGCATCTCCTCACTGGTTTGGTTGGTAGACAATGGCATCCCTAAGGGGGGGCAGAGGGGGCCCTGACCCCCCCAACATTATGCTGTGCCCCACCATGTGCCCCCCCCCCACCAAAAAAAAAATATATTTTTTTGTATTTTGCTTGGGCTGCCGCTGGAGTAACACAGTCTCTCCTGAGAGGGAGAGCGTCCCCAGTCAGCTTCTGCGGGGAATTCCTCCCCGCAGGCCGCTGCTCGCTGACACTGCATAATGCGAGCGCTGTCACAACCACAGCCGCCCGATCTGCTCCTTCCCCTGCATCCTCATTGGCACGGAGAAGAGCAAGTTGCAGGAAGGACTCCACGAGCACTGTGGGGGGGAGGGGGGCCCAAGCCTTCATATCAGTTACTGAAAAAACAGACTGATTTCTCTCGTCCTTAGGACAGGAGAACCAGCCTGTAAATTCCGAGAGTGGTGACTGCAAGCTGAACCGAGTGTCAGTCTATGAAACTCTTTCACAGCCCAGCGAGTCCAGCCACCCCACTCTCCTCACATACGCGCAGGGAGGAATACAGCTCCTCCTCCTCCTTCCAGTCCCGCCCACACTATCCCGGCGTGCTGTATCTGAAGAGAGGGGATGTGTGGGCGGGAAATATGAAAATCAGCAGCATTCTTGGCTGTGTGTGAATGATGCCTGAGATTCTAGCCTGGACCGTGGGTAAGTGTGTGCACTGCAGACAGGGCCGCCATCAGGAATTTTGGGGCCCCTTACACAGCTTCAGGCATGGGCCCCCTGGAGCAGAGGAGAACCGGGGGGGTGCTGCCACCGCGAATTGAGAAGCGGGGGGCTGCCGCGAATTAAGAAGCGGGGGGGGTGGCACGAATTGAGAAGCGGGGGGTGCTGCCGCCGCAAATTGTTGTGGTCGGGGGGGCTTTGGGTGCTGACGAACAAAAAAAACAACAGAACATAAAAAAAAGGGGGGTTGCCATCCGGGGCCCTGGAGACCTCCGGGCCTCTGGGTCCCTTAAAAAAAAATATATATATAAAAAAAAGAGGGGGGTTGCCCTCCGGGCCTCTGGGGACCTCTGGGCCCCTTACAAAAAAAAGAAAAATTCAATAAAAAAATTCAATAAAATAAACAATTTAATAAAAAAAAGGGGGTTGCCATCCAGGGCCCTGGGGACCTCTGGGCCCCTTACAAAAAACTAAAAATTAAATAAAAAAATTAAATAAAATAAACAATTTAGTAAAAAAAAAATTATAAAAAAAAGGGGGGTTTCCATCCGGGGCCCTGGGGACCTCCGGGCTCCTGGGGACCTCTGGGCCCCTTACAAAAAAAATAATAAAATAAAATAAACAATTTAATAATAAAAAAAATTATAAAAAAAGGGGGGTTGCCATCCGGGGCCCTGGGGACCTCTGGGCCCCTTACAAAAAAAAAGAAGTAATAAAAAAAAAATTGAAAAAAAAAGGGGGGCATCCGGGCCCCTAGGGCTACCTCCAGGCCCCTTACAGGTGTACTGCCTGTACCCCCCTGATGGCGGCCCTGACTGCAGTACACTGTAATCACTGAACTGCATTATCTCCATCCCTTCTCTCCCCCATCTGTCTCCCTCCCCCTCTCCTGTTCTTTCAAGACATTCACAATTTACTTTCACTTTCAGTTAGGCAGGTAATATACGGTGCAAATTTCTTTCCTGCATCCACAGATTGCAGGAAAGAAACTTGCATGATTCCCCCATCAACACAGACAGTGCTGACAGGGGAATATCCCTCCTGCCCAACAATTGTATTCTCCCAACAAACAGTGATTATCACTAGTGGCTATAGCAACCACTGGTGATAATCATAAGAGAATCTGCTCATTAATGGTTCAAATCTCAGCCAGTTCCTGCTGAACCAGCTGAGATTTAAACTGTCTATGGCTGGTCTTAGCTCTTAGGCAGCCCATACGTTGATCACTTTTTTTCATTCAACTATTAGGTTGAATGAAAAAAAAAAAGAAATTATTATTCCCCCATCTACACATTACAGGTCCTCCCAGTGTGGACCAGTGCTGGAACAACCAGAGTTGCTGTTCTGTCCCGGCTATTCACAGCGCTGGTCTCTGTCTCCATGGCAGCGGTGCCAGCACATTGGAACCCAGTGCTGGTTACTTTATGGGGCTGATTTACAGGAGGGCCAGCACAATTTGTTAGAGATGGGCTGGGCATGTTCAAAATTCCACATGTCAGAGCCTGCCAGGAAGCCTACACTGCACAGCGCTAATCACAGGCAGTGAGACATTTCCCGTTCCGCAGCTGTACAGATCAGGAAATGTCTCACTGGCTGTGATTAGCCCTGTGGAGTGTCGGCTTCCTGGCGGGAGATCGGGCATGTGGGATTTCAAACACACCCAAGCCCATCTCTATTGGTTGTAGACAGTTGAGCTCCCTGCAGGTTGCTTAGCAGCAGTGAAGCCTTCTCTGACATGCTGATTGTGATGCAATCCAGGTGATGCTCCTAGTCAAATCCTAGTGTTAAATATCAGTGATTTTATTGATCAAAGCCCACACTTTACAGGCATAGAGCCCACATGGCTGCTGAACATACGGTTGATTACATATATGTGGTTGTACTCTTGATGCTAATAAATGCTGTGTTTATTAGATCTGACTGGAAACATCACCTGGATCACATCCCGATCAGCATGTCAACAGAGAAGGTTATACAGCATTACTGCTGCTAGGTGACCAGCTCGGGGCTTGGCTCTCTATAACCAATAGTGCCAGCCTTCCCCTGCATGCACCCATAAGGTCACCAGCACTAGGTCCTAATAGACTGCCGCCACTGCCAAGGAGACAGATGCCAGACCAGCGCTGTCAATAGCAGGGACAGGACAGCTGGGGAACCCCACAGTGGCAAAACACCAGGGCCCAGTGGCAAGACAACCTTTGAAACCCTGATAGTTCTCCCACTGCTTTGGACCCTTAGATTTTCTTGGTGTGCTGGTGACATATATCTCTTGTTTTCTGACACCCTGGGGGGCCCCAGTATAGTAGGAAGGGAGCTCACTGCAGAACATGTGAAAGGGCCCATTGTGGGATCGTAATAAAGGGCCCCAGGATATATATATATATATATATATATATATATATAATTGCATTTTATAGTTGGCCCCCCTACTTTTGTCCCTGTCCCCCTATGTGCCCCCCCTAAATATGAAAGCTGGAGACGCCACTGTTGGTAGACTACCATGGCTTCCAATATGATCTCTATGTTGACGACACCCAAATTTATCTCTCTATTAATTAGCACACCTCTTTGGTCTCCTCGTGCATCACTAATTCACTGACTGACATATCAGTATGAAAGACACACAACTTCCTCAAACTTAATCTTTCCACAACTGAAGTCATAATTTCTTTCTCGTACATCACGGGACACAGAGCGACATAGTCATTACTATGTGGGATTATATAGATTACTTTCAGGTGCTGGCACTGGCAACTTCCAAAACAGGAAGTACCCTCCCCTATATAAGCCCCTCCCATCCGGGAGTACCTCAGTTTTTTGCCAGTGTCTAAGGTGTTGGCCAAAGAGTAACATGTTTTTTTTCACTGGGCTTGCGTACAGGTTCTTTTGGGCCTCAGCAAGCTATTCCGGATCCGACCAAAAAAGCTTCATAGCTAAACGGTCGGTAACCGGGCCTTGCAGAGAAGAGCAAGGTTTTGCCTGTAAGGCCTCTCTTAGGAGGGCTGGACCCTGGGATCCAGAGCTCTGGTCATATCCACGACCAAGATGTTTTCTGTGCAGGGTGCTATACAGGTCCAGGGGAGTGGAATCCTTGGGAACCCGGTCCCTGAAGGTCTACGTACAATGCCTGCCGTGAGAGGTGAAGTTTGGGCTCCTGTGGACCAAACAGAGTCCTGCGGCGGGGAAAAGGTAAGTGGGGGCCCCTCAGGAACTTGGTTCTATTGAGGGGCCCTCAATCCTGATATGTCTTTCTGCCTGTTACCTAACGGTATTCCCGCTAATAGCTGTATATGCCTAAAAAACTGCTAAATCCTAGAAATGTTTTTTCATAGAGGAAGTTTAAAAAAAAAAAAAAAAAAAGACAAGGTGCGGTACCTGTGTTTGTCCACTAGAGGCCGCTGTGGAACGTCTTTTTTTCAGGGACTATTTCCTTCCATGGTAAAAGTCCAGGCAGATGGTAAGCTCTCTGTAAGGGAAGCTGCATCCTTCTGTCATGTTGCCTAGAAAGTCTCTTCCATCCCCGGGTCCTGGTGGAAACAGGGACCCTGGCTCCTCTCCCTGGATAGCGCTGATAGCACACACGTGCACGCGCGCGCGCACACGCTTTCTTTTATAAAGACAGGCTGCAAAAAGGGGCGGAGCCGGGCGGATGATGCGCTCTGTGCGCCGGGCGCTTCTGCGCATGTGCGAGCGTCCCAGCAAGGTAAAAGGACTCAGTCCGATGCACTAGCTGTGGAGAACAGAGCAAAAGAGGGGGCTGGTAACATGTCATAGCAGGTTTACAGCAGGCGGTTGATACAGGCATCCCCCTAGAAAGGCGCATTGGTAGACACCCACTGATACACATAGCAGCAAATTGCATTAGACTATTTCAGTAAAGGGTGTACTGCGGCTGGAATACCTCAGCTTTGGACTAAGGAATATGCCGCCTAAAAAACTCCAGGACTTACCTCTCAGGAAGTGTAAGGGGTCTCCATCGGGCTCTGAGGATCTGGAGCAGGCATCTGCACCTACCTCCCCTTAAAAATCAGAGGTTAGCACCCATAGAGAACCCCCAGGAGTGCCAGGTATTGCGTCTGTCCTCAGTCCACCTGCTCCTGTGTATATAACAGAGGAGGTTTTTGCCTCAACTCTGGGAGGATTGGAGGAAAGATTGGCAGCATTGATCGCTTCTTCCCTACGGGAAAGAAAGCGTGCCAAATCTCCGTCACCTCCGTCAGAGTACCTGTTGGCAGAGCAACAGTCCCAAGAAGGGATTGACCTACCTGAAGGGGATCAGGATGAGGTTGACTCTGTCTTTGAGGAATCGACAGTAGAAGAACCATTCTCAGCATCACAAGCTGAAAGATTATGGGTTCAGACCCTAACTGACATGGTTCGATCAGCATTTAAAATGCCTCTTGTTGAACCATCAACTACTTCTGTCTCCTCATTGGGGTCGCTAAAAGCTCCCCAGACTAATTGTTCCTTTCCAGTTCATCCGTTACTGGAAGGACTTATATACCAGGACTGGGAACATCCTGATAAACTATTTGTTCCACCTAAGAGATTTCAGGTGATCTATCCCATGGAGGATAAGTTCACCCAAAGATGGAGTGTTCCTACGGTGGACGCAGCCATCTCTTCTGTGAACAAATCACTGACATGTCCAGTAGATAATGTTCAAATGTTCAAGGATCCAATAGATAAAAAATTGGAGTCCTTGTTAAAATCTGCTTTTTCCACAGCAGGGGCGGTTACACAGCCAGCAGTGGCAGCCATTGGGGTTTGCCAAGCTTTGAAGGATCAGATGAAACTGATCTTAAGGGATTTGCCAGACCAGCAAGCCCAGGCTCTGGCTGATCTGCCTAGAGCATTATGCTTTGCGGTTGACGCCCTTAAGGATTCCATCCATCAGGCCTCCCGCCTTACGCTGTCTTTGGTACATATGCGTAGACTTCTGTGGCTTAAGAACTGGTCTGCTGAAGCTCCCTGTAAGAAGCTCCTAGTTAGCTTCCCATTTCATGGTGAACGCCTATTTGGAGAAGACCTGGATAAGTATATCCAGAAGATTTCCAGTGGTAAAAGTACTCTCTTACCGGTTAAAAGGAGGTCTAGAGGTCCATCTTTTAAGAGGCCTACCTCTCCAATCCCTGGGACATCTGCTGCTAAGCAGTTCCGATGGCCTCCTCGGTCAAACTCCGGAGGTAAAGATCAGGGACAATCACAGGGTAACAAAAAACCCTGGATCCGAAGAGGTACTAAACCAGCCTCCAAGTCTAGCCTATGAAGGGCTGCCCCCACTCAAACGGGTGGGGGGAAGACTTCGGTTGTTCGCAGAGACCTGGCGGGAGACGATCAGAGACAGATGGGTGCTCTCCGCTGTAACTCTGGGATACAAATTGGAGTTAAGAGAGTCTCCTCCTTCCCATTTTATGTGGTCAGGCATGCCAAAAGACCCTCTAAAAAGGAGGTCTCTCCTGTTGGCGTTAGAACAACTATTGCTCCAAGGAGTAATTATGGAGGTTCCTATGGAAGAGTGGGGGTTGGGTTTTTACTCAAACCTTTTCACAGTCCCGAAACCAAACGGGGACATAAGACCCATATTGGATCTAAAGGGTCTAAACAAATTCCTGAACATCCGATCCTTTCGGATGAAGTCGATCCGGTCGGTAGCCGCTGCCCTACAAGGGGAGGAATGGTTAGCCTCGATCAACATCAAAGATGCTTACTTGCATGTTCCCATCTTTCCAGGTCCTCAAAGATTTCTACGCTTTGCGGTAGAAGGGCGCCATTTTCAGTTCAGAGCCTTACCCTTCGGTCTGGCCACAGCACCACGGGTGTTCACAAAAATTCTGGCCCCACTGTTGGCCGATCTAAGAACACGAGGTGTAACGATAATGGCATACCTAGACGACCTGTTGTTGATGGACCACTCAGTTGCCAAACTAGAGGTGGTAATTCTCGATACGATCAGGTATCTAGAATCTCACGGTTGGATCATCAACCTGGACAAGTCAGCCCCACAGCCAGTCAAAAGTCTGGTGTACTTAGGGCTATGGCTGGATTCAGACCAGAGGAAGATTTTTCTACCTCAAGACAAAGTATCCTCTTTGAGGGACTTGGTCTGCCTACTTTGTGCAAAAAGACAGCCGTCCATACGCCTGTGCATGAGGCTGCTGGGAAAGATGGTAGCATCATTCGAAGCTGTGCCATACGCCCAATTCCACTCAAGGAATTTGCAGAGGGCCATACTGTTAGCCTGGAACAGAAAGGTTCAGGCTCTAGACTTCCCGATGTCCTTACCCCCTTCCGTTCGGAAGAGTCTCTGCTGGTGGTTGATCCCCCAGAATCTCCAGAAGGGAAAATCCTTCAGTCCGATTTCCTGGAAGGTGGTCACTACAGATGCCAGCCTTATAGGCTGGGGGGCAGTACTGGAGCAATGGTCTCTCCAGGGCAGATGGTCAGATACAGAAAAGACCCTGCCCATCAATCTCGTAGAGATACGAGCAGCCCAGTATGCCCTAGTAGCATGGACATCCAAACTCCTAGGGTCCCCTGTCAGAATTTGGAAGGCGGACTTTCTGAGTCGCCAACAGTTATGCCCAGGGGAATGGTCCCTTCATCCCGAGGTCTTCCGAGCAATATGTCAGCGGTGGGGAACACCAGATGTAGATCTGCTAGCATCCAGATTCAACGCAAAGGTGGACAGATTTGTCTCCCGGACAAGGGATCCCCTCGCTTGCGGCTCGGATGCTCTGGTGTTCCCTTGGGATCAGTTCAAGCTGATATATGCTTTCCCTCCGCTACAATTGTTGCCTCGACTCCTTCGCAGAGTCAGGTTGGAAAAGAAGCCGGTGATCCTGGTGGCTCCAGCGTGGCCCCGAAGGGCCTGGTACGCGGAGATTGTAAAAATGTCTGTGGGGAGTCCTTGGACCCTTCCATGTCGTTCGGACCTGCTTTCGCAAGGACCGATATACCACCCTTCCTTACTAACTCTAGGTTTAACGGCCTGGCTATTGAATCCCACATCCTAAAAAAGAGAGGTCTCTCTAACTCTGTGGTATCTACTATAATCAATGCCAGGAAGCCTGTATCCAGGCAGATTTACTATAGAGTCTGGAAGGCGTACATCACTTGGTGTGAGGCCAGGAAATGGCATCCACGTAAGTACGTTATAGGCAGAATTCTGGACTTCCTGCAGTGGGCTGTAGACAGGAAGTTTGCCTTAAGTACTATCAAGGGTCAGGTTTCGGCCTTGTCAATACTATTTCAAAGGCCCCTGGCTATGCATTCACTTGTCAAATCCTTTGTACAAGGGGTGACTCGTATTATTCCACCGGTTAAAGCTCCCATATGCCCATGGGATCTAAATTTGGTTCTATCGGTTCTGCAAAAGCAGCCATTTGAACCTTTGCGGCACATTTTCCTTGGTTCTACTCACCAGGAAATTGATTTGTTTAGTAGCCATATGTTCGGCTAGAAGAGTGTCGGAATTAGCCGCCATGTCCTGTAAAGAGCCATATCTAGTCATTTATAAGGACAGAGTAGTGTTACGTCCTCATCCAGCCTTTCTTCCTAAGGTGGTATCGAGGTTTCATTTGAACCAAGATGTGGTTCTTCCTTCTTTTTTCCCCAAACCGAGCTCGGTAGAGGAAACGTTATTACATTCCTTGGATGTAGTAAGAGCAGTTCAAGCTTATCTAAAAGCCACTGCTCAGATTCGTAGAACGGATACCTTGTTTATTCTGCCGGAAGGCCCCAGAAAGGGTCAGGCAGCGTCAAACTCTACTTTAGCCAAGTGGATTCGACAGGTCATAATGCAAGCCTATGGCTTGAAAAGGAGACCGCCTCCGTTCAAAGTTAGGGCGCACTCCACGAGAGCAGTTGGAACTTCATGGGCAGTGCATCACCAGGCCTCCCTGGCTCAAATCTGTAAGGCCGCAACATGGTCTTCAGTACACACGTTTACTAGGTTCTACCAGGTGGACGTTAGAAGTCAGGAGGATATCGCCTTTGGGCGCAGTGTGTTGCAGGCTGCAAAAGATCCTCATGTCTGATGGTGCCCAGCTTATGTATGGTGTATCCCCCCCCTCATTTGGCATTGCTTTGGGACGTCCCACATAGTAATGACTATGTCGCTCTGTGTCTCGTGATGTACGAGAGAGAAAATAGGATTTTTATAACAGCTTACCTGTAAAATCCTTTTCTTGGAGTACATCACGGGACACAGAGCTCCCACCCCTCTTTTTGGGGACACGTATTGCTTTGCTACAAAACGGAGGTACTCCCGGATGGGAGGGGCTTATATAGGGGAGGGTACTTCCTGTTTTGGAAGTTGCCAGTGCCAGCACCTGAAGGTAATCTATATAATCCCACATAGTAATGACTATGTCGCTCTGTGTCCCGTGATGTACTCCAAGAAAAGGATTTTACAGGTAAGCTGTTATAAAAATCCTATTATTTCCTCCCCCATGCATGACATTTTTCATTAAGAAAGATAGCAATTGTCTCAGCCATGCAAATTTGTTTCCCTAAATGCCTGGGAAACACTACAGAAAAAAGAATGATAATTGTGACTTTGGGCTTCGGGCTTGTGGAACCCAGCTTACCTTAGAGAGTTCTGGAAACTCCATGTCCAGCTCCCCCGGCCCCTCCTATGTGTAAGTGACCCTGTGTCTATTAGGGACCCAGGGTGACCGAGGACCCCAGTCTGATCTGCACTAATCAGACTCACTGTACAACCATGCCGGATTCTGCATTTCGTGTTACCCCTGTTATCCAGGGTCTTATATGTGTGGTTTGTGTTGAAAGAATGAAGGGGCTCTTTCACTTTGGACAGTAATATTTCTGAACAATATCCCTCAAAAAATATGTGAAGATGAATGAATTCAACCTTTCCAACTGCTGTAATATTGTATGAGCTTGGGCTCATAAACTGTTGTAGACTTTTTACTAGATCATTTGAGGTGTGGCTGTATCAAATTGTTTTATTGTTTCTGTCTGCCTTGGGGGCAACCTATTATGGGATGTATATGTCTATGAGGAATAGCTGTGAGAGGGGAGGGGGGATTTCTCCAGCAGCCCCTCCTAAAGACATTCTCCTGTTGGATAGTTGAATATACCTGTGTGTCATGTTACTGGAGGAGGCAAAGTTTATCCCACCCTTTGTCATTATGCAAAGAAGGGGGGGTTGTCCCCTGAGTGTATATATCTTTGTGCCTATGTTTGAACACACAGTCTTATGTTTTCCATCCTACACTATGTCTCAAAAAGTGACTGGATGGGCTAAGGATTCTTTGGATCGTGCTGGTACCGGACAAAGTTGAGTACAGGAGTCCGTGACAATGATCATAAACACTCTACAGCACATGATGGCTTCATACAAGAGATCCACTATGAAGCCACCAAGATCCCCAAGTTCCAGAATCAATATTTTTAAACTGCTTATCACTGCCTATCCCCAGATTCTAATTCTAAGGTAATAGGCATCTTAATCCATAAGGCAATTTCATGGCAGCTCTTGGACACCTGGCATCACCCTGGGTAGGGCCTTATCTGTGAAAGGAATGGTGGGACAACAAACATGCACATTTATCAACATATATTCTACAAATTCTATCCAAATTTTATTTCCAAAATCATCTCTGGACCATTTGTCCTACTTTGCTGAAGGCATTGTGCTCAGGTGGAAATTGTATCCTGGTTGTTTGATCCTGCTACGGATGCCTCCAAATCCTCCTCCCATATTCTGTACGCATCCCTTTACGAGAATCAAGAGATGCCTGTGTCAATTTTCAATTGATTGATGTATGTCACCTTTTATGCCCTAAAGCAAGAGATTTAATTTTTTCTCTCATCCACACAAGTCTTTTACCTCTTTCTGGACGAAAAAAAATTCCCAGGTAAAAGACACCTCATTAGGAGCAACTTTGTTTTGGACCATGCTTCCATCTCTTTAGAAATAGAACTTCCAGCCCTCCAGGTTAAAACATGGTCTTGGAGACTAAATGCTACTGCTACTTAAACTTTTGACACATTGGTACAGAACCCCACAAGTCCTGCTCCATTTATTCCCATCTGTCACATAACAATGCTGGAGATGTGGAAATGCTCCAGGAGACATACTACATGTTTTCTAAACTTGCGCTTCTTTGCAACTCTTCTGGAGAGAAGTGTGCCATATCCCCAAATATTCACTGATCATGTGCTCATGGATGAACCAGCACAACATTTTTCCCCCAACAGACATACAAGGAATCCATCTTGCCCCATCGGTTTATTGCTGCATTCTCAAACCGTGGAAACAACCTCTCGCTCTGCCTCCCCATCTATGGATAGCCAAGGCAAATGAAATAAAGTGAATGGAAGATCTTATCGCCCCTTACTAAGGCAAGCATGACCAGTTTAGGTGTACTCGGTTTTATTTGACTGAATTTACTACTACATCTGACTTTAAAGCCCTTCTGTACTCTTCCTCTATACCTTAAGTTTCCAAACCTCAGCACAGAGCCAGGCCTGGGCTCCCCAACCTCCATAACCCCACCTGTACCCTCCATCCTCCCCCATCCATTATTCATCATTAGCTATACTTATGAGACCCCCATTCCACTTTTTTGCCACCTAAAATCAGAAAACCTATGCGCACATTGAGTGGCACCCTTTCTACTGTTCTTTTCTGGCAAGCTCACCTCAAGGAATGTGAAACATACACTTTGTACAAATTATTAGCCCCTGACGACGTTCCATTGGACAAAACGCCATGTAAGGTGGAGCTCTGACATCACGACACTGTCACGTGTCGACTGCGGCCATCTTTGTGGTTGGAAACAAATGCTATTCATGACAGACTGCAGCCTTTGATATGTCTGTTTTTATCTGACAAAATGTGAGTACCCTGGCTGTTTTTTAGAAATAAATTTTGCCTGGTTTTAATACTACATCATGAGGAGTTGCCTTTCTTGTATTTTATGTATGCACCTATGATCTTCATTTTGGTGAGACTACAAGACCCAGCCATCTATGATCCAATTGAAGTGGTTTTGTGGCGCTGTGGACATATCATGTTTGTTTGACCACCTGTAATTCAGTGGTCCGATTTCTTTGGTAAGAGGCTCGGTGTGTTGATGTTCGGTGGACTATAATTTCATGCTCCCCTGATTGTGTCTTTGTTTACACCGTGGGTAATTCCAGCTTCCTTTCCTGAACAAGGACTTTACTTTAAACTCTATGGACTCTTACCATTAATTTTATGCTACTAGCGCTGCATACACCCATTTTTTATGCTTTTTTATTGTCGCCATACAATTTATGCCAGCTGCTTCTGTAATACTAGCACAGTGATTAATCTTTAATTTAAGGATACCGAATATGCCCATGCTTGGTCCATTTCAGAAAGGAGAATGAAATCCATGTAGCCTTTACAATCTAGTCGGCAATGGCAGCTCC
The DNA here is from genome assembly GCA_029206835.1 of Rana muscosa. Classification (NCBI taxonomy): domain Eukaryota; kingdom Metazoa; phylum Chordata; class Amphibia; order Anura; family Ranidae; genus Rana; species Rana muscosa. The sequence goes on from CM055127.1 coordinate 363,039,877, forward strand.
CATATTTTTATTTCAACAGATTCCAGTAGCAATATTTTTTATTAAAGGAGGTACACTTTGTGGATCACAAGTCAGTCGATAACAATTGTTTCCAATATCATCACTGACATCATATAATTTATTTGTATCTAATATCCAATATGTTTATAGATGTCCACCTTTTAAACTAAAATGCATTAATTATTGGCAAACTGTTATTATCCTTGCAGATATATCCCAGAAGTAGCAGGAAAAGACGACTATGCATATTGTACAAAATGAAAAACTGAAGATGAAGCTTGATAAGAAGATACACTTATCCATACAAAATGGCTGTAAGGCCTGCCCAAGGTGACAGACTGAAATTCCAGGATGCTTGCCACCAAGCTTTATACTCAGGAGATCCTTCCAACTATGTAATGGTAGACCGTGGGCCTGATTTACCAATGAGCCAAGTGAGGTGAATTGCAATGAAAAGAAGTGAACAAGTGAACATCCAATCATGTTCAGAGAAATCAAATAACATAACATCTTTTGCCTATGACTTAGAGCTGCATGATTCTGGATAAAATGAGAATCACAATTTTTTTTGCTTAGAATAAAGATCATGATTCTCGGCGTAACATCGTATTTCACATTTTACAAAAAAATTGGGCTAACTTTACTGTTTCGTTTTTTTTTTATTCATTGAAGTGTTTTTTCTCCAACAAAACTGCGTTTAAAAGACCAGTGTGCCATAGAGTATTGCAACGACAGCCATTTTATTCTCTAGGGTCTCTGCTAAAAAAAATATATATAATGTTTGGGGGTTCTAAGTCATTTTCCAGCAAAAAATACAGATTTTAACTTGTAAGCAGCAAGCGTCAGAAAAAGGCTTAGTCTTTAAAACAGTGTTCCGGCCCCAACCCCCCCCCCCTGCCCCCCGAAAAATTAAAAGTCAGCAGCTACAAATACTGTAGCTGCTGACTTTTAATATTAGGACAGTTACCTGTCCAGTGTTCCTGCGATGTCGGCACACCAGCCGATTTTCGGGTTGACTGTCGGATGCTGCCGCCGCCATTCCTGGTAAGGGAAATTGGCAGTGAAGCCTTTCGGCGTCACAGCCAGTCCCCTACTGCGCATGCGCAAAGCGTGCTGTGCATTCTAATTGGCCTGGCAGCCGAGGAAGGAAAATGGGGGGGGGGGCAAACTTCCGAGGGATAGTGCCACGGCGCCGTCTCCAGAAAGGTGCCAAATGTGGCACCGGAGGGAGGGAGGGAGGGAGGAGATAGATAAGCGGAAGTTCCACTTTTGAGTGGAACTCCGCTTTAAGTGGTTAAACTGACCTCATTTACAGACTGAAGTAAATCCTTTTGATCTCTAAAAGAACCAAATGATACAATGTTTCTTTTTATCTCTCAGAGCTGAGCAATGTTGTGATGCACTTGTTACATGAATCGTGGAAATGCGTTTTTTTAACGATTAATCGTGCAGCTCTACTATGACTGGATGTTGCGATGCACTTTTTAATGGTTAAATGTGCAGCTCTACTATGACTGGATGTTGTGATGTGAACGTTATTATCCCTAAACTTACTTCACACCTCATTCAGTTAGGCCCTGTGTTCTTTCATAGCTCTTAAATCATACTACAGGATAAAGCTTTGTAATGTGCAATTTAGTTTGTTTTAATTGTATTAGTTATCGTATTTTAATTCTAAATATAGTAAAACCATGAATTGCGAGCATAATTCATTCTGGAAACGTGCTTGTAATCCAAAGCACTCGTATATCAAGGCAAATGTCCCCATAAGAAATAATGGAAATCCAGGTGATTCGTTCCACAACCATTTGTTCATAAGTCCTTCTGTCTAGTCTATATAAAAAGATTATAGCAATCTTACTTCAAGGCAACTTCAGGGAATGCCTGGGTAATCCTCCTGTAATGTCAGATCCAAATCACATCAATTAAGATGAGGATCCGACTTAGGGGTCATGCACACTGCAGCTCAAAAAATATCTGCTTTAGGGATTTGAGCTTTTATTTGAGATTTAGGAAGCTTGTGCTTTTTTTTTGTGCTCTTGTGCATGTTTTTATTGAGCTTCATTGAGCTTTTTTGAGCATAAGTGTTTTTTTTTTGTTTTTTTTTACAAAACCTCAAGTCTATGGGCACAAGTCAGATAGAAGTGCCTTGAAGTAGTACAGGAAACTTTTCTAAAGTCGGAGCGACTGCTGTAGTGCTAATTAAGACAGGTCTCATTGACTAAAATGGGATGTCACACAACTTGGAGCATCATATGTCAGATTCCAAGCTACACGTATTGCAAGACCTCGCTTGTTTATCAAGTTAAAATTGCCCTAAAAATTTTTTCGTCTCGCATACCAAGTAACTCGCAATCCAAGGTTTTACTGTATGTACAAAGATCCTTAAGCATTTTGGCTTACAAAAAAAAAACTGTATGTATTAAACAAATAAAAAGGATGTTTGCAGCTTTGATATTTGTGTAGAGTCTGTTCTGCAGAGGCCATACTAGAGCATATTAGATGAATGAAAATGTTCAGGTAGCAGAGAAGAAAGTTGTAAATCAAATCAAAGGTGAATACACCATGATAACACGGTGCCGTATGTAGTGTGTTATAGTGAAGATAGAGTAGGTAGGTTAGTTAGTGGATAGAGCATGTAGGCAGTGTAGAATATATAATAGAATGCAGGCAGTGTAGAATATATAATACAGTGCCGTCAGTGTAGAGTATATAATGCAGTGCAGTCAGTGTAGAATATATAATACAGTGCAGGCAGTGTAGAATATATATTATAGTGAAGTCAGTGTAGTGTATATAATGCAGTGCAGAGTATATACTACAGTGCAGTGCAGAGTATATAGTGCAGAGTATATACTACAGTGCAGTGCAGAGTACATAGTGCAGTGCAGAGTATATACTACAGTGCAGTGCATAGTATATAGTGAAGTACAGAGTATATATTACAGTGCAGAGTATTGTTGTAGAAATTTTATTAAGATGTATTCAATACATACTGGGAGTATGCTATAGCCCCCCTAACCTGAGGGAGGAGGGGGAGGCGGACCTCCTATCACAATTTGGATTAGCAGCAAGGATGGGAAGTGTTATCATAACGGGGGATTTTAATTATCCAGACAGACTGGGGCAGAGGAAACCACTCATTCGTCTAAGGCTCGCCAGTTCCTAAATGTCTTGCAGGACAATTTCATGGGTCAGATGGTAGACGCACCAATTAGAAATAAAGTGTTAATAGATCTACTGATTACCAACAATACAGACCTGATCACGCATGTGGAAATAAGGGGCAATTTAGGAAACCGCGATCACAGGTCAATTGGCTTCAGTATAAATCACACAAATAGGAACCATAAGAGAAATACAAAGACACTGAATTTCAAAAGAGCCAACTTTCCTAAACTACGAACCTTGCTAGAAGATATAAATTGGGATAAAATCTTAGGAACAAAGAACACAGAGGAGAGATTGGTTCGCTTTAAGAGCATATTAAAAAAGGGCATTAGCCAGCGTATCCCATTTGGTAATACATTTAAAAGAGCAAACAAAAGCCCTGAATGGCTTAGCGCCAATTTAAAAAAATGCATATAAAAGCAAAACAGAAGGCCTTAAAAAAATACAAGGTTGAGGGATCATCATCAGCGTTCAAACTTTATAAAGAATGCAACAAGAAATGTAATGGTGCAATTCCAAGAAATTCTTTACGTATTGTGACAGCAGGAAGGTAAAGTCACCTGGTTGCATCCAGGGGGGTAGATATATTTCGCCCAGATTCAGGCTTTACGCGACTTATACAACTAGGTGGAGAGTTGTATAAGGCTAGTGGGCTCATGGATGACTCATACCTCTAGGGAGAGTGTGGGGCGTCGTACAGACAGGGAGTTGATGAGACCAGCTGAAGCTTGTCAGCTCATTTAGGCCTCTATAAGAACTCCCAGCTTCATTAGATGTTAGCTCATGCCTGGAACCAGACCTGTGTGGACTGTCTAGGGAGAGTGAACCCCTGTGCGGTGAGACAAAGCCTGTGTGGCTATTTGCTTGGACATTTAAAACCAGGGACTTAGGGACTAGGACAGCACTAGGCTGATCCCAGTTGTTAGTTAGGAAACCTGTATGTTTAGTCAGAGGTCAAGTTGACCAGGATTTATTTTGTTTATGTTTCTTTTGCTTTGCTGTGTTTTGTCACTGTAAATAGAAAATAAACCGCACCTTTTTGATTTTGAAAACCACAACCACCGTTTGCTGGGCCTGTTTTTGTGTGGGGAGCCCATCTCGGGGGTCACACACACCCGCTGCCGAGCTAACCCCCTCACAGTTGGTGGAGAACCAGTGGCAGTTTTTTTTTAAGCCAGCATGGAGGAGATACTGAAGCAGCTGGCTCTAGCAAATGCCAATCAACAGCAGACAAATGCAGGTTTGCAAAAGAGCCTTGCAGCTCAACAACAGAACTTTGCAGCCCAGCAACAAGCTCATCAACAGAGCCTTGCAGCCCAGCAGCAAGCTCATCAACAGAGCCTTGCAGCCCAGCAGCAGACAAACGCAACTTTGCAACAGAGTCTGGAGGCTCAGCAACAAGCCCAGCAGCAATCTGAGGCCCGCTTCATAGACCTGTTACAGAAGCAAGAGCAGAGACTACAACAACAGATGGAAGCAGCAATGCAGCAACGTCCGCAGACCAGTGAGGAAAGCCGTCCCACTAATACCGCGTCCTTTGGGGTGAGTCGTTTATTGACAAAAATGACTGGAGAGGATGATCCAGAGGTATTTTTGACCACATTTGAAAGGACCGCTGAAAGAGAAAAGTGGCCTGAGGAGCAGTGGGCTGGACTGGTGGCTCCTCTGTTAACTGGTGAATCGCAGAAAGCTTACTATGACCTAGAGCCTAACCAAGCAAAAGACTATGCGATGCTAAAAGCTGAAATATTGGCAAGGCTGGGTGTCACCCAGGCTGTCCGGGCTCAGCGTGTGCATAACTGGACTTTCCAGCTTGGAAAACCCCCCAGGTCTCAAATGTATGATCTCATTCACCTGAGCAGAAAGTAGCTACAGCCAGAGACTTTGTCCGCACCAAAGATTGTGGAACGTGTTGTAATGGATCGGTTTTTGAGAGCTCTTCCTACTGCCATCCAAAAGTGGGTAAGCCATGGAGACCCAGAGACGGCCGATGGTCTTGTGGATCGTGTGGAGAAATACTTGGCTACAGAGAACCTGACGGCCTCTTCCAGAGACACTCGGACTTTCCACCCTAAGACCAGACCATCCCCAGGGGCGGATAAGAGGATTCCAAGGGGTGAGGGTGGAGAGAGTGAGAGGGTGGGAGCTCTACCCCAAGTTTGGCGAGAACAGCCTGGGAAATCAGCGGCTCAAGAGGCCGCAAGAAGGATCGTTTGCTACCGCTGCCGGCAAGCGGGACATATTGCAGCCAATTGCCCGGTTGTGGAGGAACCCATGCAGTGTGACTTTCTGACGGGCAGACGTCAGTCGCTTCGTGCGACAGTCGCATGCACTGCCATTCGAGGAACTGAGAAACATTTATGCAAAATGTGTGTTAATGGTAGAAATGTTGTGGTATTGCTGGATTCGGGTAGCCTTGTGACCCTGATAAAGGCTGAGTTAGTTAAAACAGAGGTCTCTGGGAATAGCAAGGTAGCTGTTATTTGTGTGCATGGGGACACCCGAGAGTATCCAGTGACTACAGTGTGTTTAGAGACCCCCAAAGGTACCCTCTCTCATCCAGTGGGCTTAGTATCTCAGTTACCGCATGACGCCATTGTGGGAAGGGATTTTCCGAAGTTCTGGGAACTGTGGGATGATCCTGAGCCCCCCACTGGTGCCCCTATGTACCAGGAATGTGATAGCCAGAACTCCCCTGAGAGTGGTGAGGACTCTCCAGAATTTCCCTTATCAGTATTGGCAGGGGAGACTCAAGAAACTGGAGAGGAGCCCACCTCCTCAGACGAAAACCTACCGTCTGTGGAGTTTTCTGATCTTGAGGTTCACAGGGAAAACTTTGCCACAGAACAGTTGAAAGACCCCGCCCTAATAAAGGCACGGGAAAACGTAGTGAAAATAGATGGCGAGTTAGTGAACCCAGATAATACCTGCACTTACTCATACTTCAGCGTAGAGAAGGACCTACTGTATCGGGTGGCAAAAAGGGCAGAAGAAACCGTTGAGCAGCTTGTGGTGCCCAAACCTTACAGGAAGTTGGTGTTGGAGTTGGCCCATGGGCACATTCTTGGAGGTCATCTGGGGACAGAGAAAACCCGAGAGAGGGTATTACAGAGATTCTATTGGCCGGGGGTGATGAAGGACATAGAAAATTATTGTTCCTCCTGCCCTGTGTGTCAGAGGTCGGCCCCGATGCCACATTTCCGTAGCCCGCTGGTCCCTCTACCCATCATTGAGGTCCCGTTTGAGAGGATCGCCATGGATTTGGTAGGTCCTATAATCAAGTCCGCTAGGGGGCACCAGTACATATTAGTTATAATGGACTATGCCACCCGTTATCCAGAAGCGATCCCTCTCCGAAATACCTCGGCCAAAACCATAGCCAAAGAGCTATCTCTTGTGTTTAGCCGGGTGGGTATTTGTAAAGAACTGCTTACGGACCAAGGTACACCCTTTATGTCCCGGGTTATGAAGGAGCTGTGTAAATTGTTCAAAGTGACGCAATTACGTACATCTGTGTATCACCCCCAAACCGATGGGCTGGTTGAAAGGTTCAACAAAACCCTAAAACAAATGTTGAAGAAAGTGGTGGATAGAGATGGAAAGGATTGGGACTGTCTACTTCCTTATCTGATGTTTGCTATTAGGGAGGTGCCCCAATCCTCTACGGGATTCTCCCCCTTTGAGTTACTGTATGGGAGACACCCAAGAGGGCTGTTGGATATTGCCAAGGAAACTTGGGAAAGTGAGAGTTCTCCCCACAGGAGTGTGATTGAGCATGTCGCCCTGATGCAAGACCGAATTGCACAGGTAATGCCCATCGTGAAGGAACATTTGGCCCAAGCGCAGTTAGCACAGCAGAGAGTGTACAACCGTGGAGCCAAGACCCGTACCTTTTCCCCGGGGGATAGGATACTGGTACTTGTCCCTACGGTTGAAAGTAAATTCCTTGCCAAATGGCAAGGCCCCTACGAGATAATGGAAAAAGTGAGCGAAGTGAATTACAAGGTCAGACAACCAGGAAGGCGAAAGCCCGAACAGATCTATCATGTTAATCTGTTGAAAGCCTGGAGGGATAGAGAGTCCCTAGTCGCAGACACTTGGTCACCAGCTCAAACTGGTTGCGTGATTCCGGAGGTTGGAATAGCAGCCACCTTGTCACAACCCCAACAACAGGAGGTTAAGGAGTTTGTGCTTCGCAACAAGGAGGTATTCTCTGAGCTGCCGGGACAAACATCTGGGGTAGAGCATGACATCATTACCCCGCCCGGTGAAAGGGTGAAGTTAAAACCCTATCGGATCCCAGAGGCCCGACGGGAGGCAATACGGGAGGAAGTACAGAAAATGCTGAACTTAGGGGTGATAGAGGAGTCCCAAAGTGATTGGTCTAGTCCCATTGTGTTGGTGCCTAAACCGGATGGGAGCTGGCGATTTTGTAACGATTTTCGACAGTTGAACAAAGTTACAAAATTTGACACCTACCCCATGCCACGTATAGATGAGTTGATCGACCGGCTGGGAACAGCCCGATACATGACGACTCTTGACCTCACAAAAGGGTATTGGCAAATCCCCCTGGCCAAGTCGGCCAAAGAGAAAACCGCATTTGTAACCCCAGACGGGGCGTTCCAATATAAAAGAATGCCGTTCGGGTTACAGAATGCGCCGGCCACATTCCAGCGGAAAATGGACCAGATGCTGAGGCCCCATCGGAAGTATGCTGCGGCTTACCTGGATGACATAATTGTCCATAGCACAGATTGGGCCTCACATCTGCCAAAAGTGCAAGCAGTCCTGGACTCTGTTCGGGAAGCGGGGTTTACGGCTAACCCCAAGAAGTGTACCATTGGGCAGGAGGAGGCCAAATATCTTGGGTACACCATTGGGAGGGGAGTAATAAAACCCCAACTCAACAAAGTCGAGGCCATCCAGAGTTGGCCACGTCCCAACAGCAAGAAGCAGGTACGAGCCTTTCTGGGAATCGCTGGGTATTATCGGCGATTCATTCCCCACTTTGCTTCTAAGGCTGTGCCCCTAACCAACCTGACGAAGGGGAAAGGGTCGGTCATGATTAAATGGACCCCCGAGGCTGAGGCAGCATTCCAATTCTTGAAACAAGCCTTATGTAGCCAGCCAGTGTTGTACTCACCCGACTTCTCTAAAGACTTTGTCGTACAAAGTGATGCGTCAGATGTGGGGTTAGGAGCAGTATTGTCCCAGGTCTGGAACGGGGAAGAGCACCCAGTCATTTACCTCAGCAGGAAGTTGAAGTCCCATGAGGTAAATTACGCCTCCGTTGAAAAGGAGTGTTTAGCGGTGAAGTGGGCTCTAGATTCCCTTCGGTACTACCTGCTAGGTAGGCACTTTGACATGGTTACGGATCACGCTCCGTTAAAGTGGATGGCTCAAAACAAAGAAACAAATAGAAGAGTGAATAGGTGGTTCCTGGCCCTCCAGGAATTCAACTTCACAGTAAAGCATCGCCCTGGCGTTCAAATGGGGAATGTGGATGCTTTGTCTCGAGTACATGAATGCCTGATTGCTGGTGTTCCAACCCCGAGGTTAAAACAAGAGGGGGGGTATGTGACAGCAGGAAGGTAAAGTCACCTGGTTGCATCCAGGGGGGTAGATATATTTCGCCCAGATTCAGGCTTCACGCCGACTTATACAACTAGGTGGAGAGTTGTATAAGGCTAGTGGGCTCATGGATGACTCATACCTCTAGGGAGAGTGTGGGGCGTCGTACAGACAGGGAGTTGATGAGACCAGCTGAAGCTTGTCAGCTCATTTAGGCCTCTATAAGAACTCCCAGCTTCATTAGATGTTAGCTCATGCCTGGAACCAGACCTGTGTGGACTGTCTAGGGAGAGTGAACCCCTGTGCGGTGAGACAAAGCCTGTGTGGCTATTTGCTTGGACATTTAAAACCAGGGACTTAGGGACTAGGACAGCACTAGGCTGATCCCAGTTGTTAGTTAGGAAACCTGTATGTTTAGTCAGAGGTCAAGTTGACCAGGATTTATTTTGTTTATGTTTCTTTTGCTTTGCTGTGTTTTGTCACTGTAAATAGAAAATAAACCGCACCTTTTTGATTTTGAAAACCACAACCACCGTTTGCTGGGCCTGTTTTTGTGTGGGGAGCCCATCTCGGGGGTCACACACACCCGCTGCCGAGCTAACCCCCTCACAGTATGTTAACAGTAAAAAAGGGAGGACAGACCATATTGGCCACTTAAAGGCTGAGGAATGACATCTGGTTACAAAGGATGGGGAGATGGCGAAGGTATTGAATTTATTCTTCTCCTCAGTCTTCACGAGGGAATCGGGAGGCTTCATTTACCAAAACTGCAGTGTTTAACCACTTAAGCCCTGGACCATTTGGTAGCTAAAGGACCAGAGGTGAATTCAGAATTTTGCACTGCGCTGCTTTAACTGTAAATTGTGCAGACATGCAATGTTGTACCCAAACGATATTTGCGTCCTTTTCTTCCCACAAATAGAGCTTTCTTTTAATGGTATTTGATTGCCTCTGCGATTTTTATTTTTTGCGATATAAACAGAAAAAGACCGAAAATTTTGAAAAAAAATTATATTTTCTACTTTTTGTTATAAGAAAAATCGAATAAACTCAATTGTAGTCATACATTTAGGCCAAAATGTATTCAGCCACATGTCTTTAGTAAAAAAAATGTCAATAAGCGTATATTTATTGGTTTGCGCAAAAGTTATAGCGTCTACAAACTAGGGTACATTTTCTAGAATTTACACAGCTTTTAATTTATGACTGCCTATCTCATTTCTTGAGGTGCTAAAATGGCAGGGCAGTACAAACCCCCCCCAAATGACCCCATTTTGGAAAGTAGACACCCCAAGGAAATTGCTGAGAGGCATGTTGAGCCCATTGAATATTTTTTTTTTGTCCCAAGTGATTGAATAATGACAAAAAAAAAAAATTACAAAAAGTTGTCACTAAATGATATATTGCTCACACATGCCATGGTTATATATGTGGAATTGCACCCAAAAATACATTCTGCTGCTTCTCCTGAGTACGGGGATACCACATGTGTGGGACTTTTTGGGAGCCTAGTCGCATACGGGACCCCAAAAACCAAGCACCGCCTTCAAGGTTTCTAAGAGCATACATTTTTGATTTCACTCCTCACTACCTATCACAGTTTTGAAGGCCATAAAATGCCAAGATGGCACAAAACCCCCCCAAATGACCCCATTTTGGAAAGTAGACACCCCAAGCTATTTGCTGAGAGGCATGTTGAGCCCATTGAATATTTTTTTTTGTCCCAAATGATTGAATAATGATAAAAAGAAAAAAAAAAGAAAAAATTTACAAAAAGTTGTCACTAAATGATATATTGCTCACACATGCCATGGTTATATGTGGAATTGCACCCCAAAATGCATTCTGCTGCTTCTCCTGAGTACGGGGATACCACATGTGTGGGACTTTTTGGGAGCCTAGCCGGGTACGGGGTCCCAAAAACCAAGCACCGCCTTCAGGATTTCTAAGGGCGTAAATTTTTGATTTCACTCCTCACTACCTATCACAGTTTCGAAGGCCATAAAATGCCAAAATAGCACAAAACCCCCCCCAAATGACCCCATTTTGGAAAGTAGACACCCCAAGCTATTTACTGAGAGGCATGTTCAGTCCATGGAATATTTTATATTTTGCCACAAGTTGCGGGAATATGACAAACTTTGTTTTTTTGCACAAAGTTGTCACTAAATGATATATTGCTCACACATGCCATGGGCATATGTGAAATTACACCCCAAAATACATTATGCTGCTTCTCCTGAGTACGGGGATACCACATGTGTGGGACTTTTTGGGAGCCTAGCCGCGTACGGGACCCCAAAAATCAAGCACCGCCTCCAAGGTTTCTAAGGGCATAAATTTTTGATTTCACTCCTCACTACCTATCACAGTTTTGAAGGCCATAAAATGCCAAGATAGCCCAAAACCCCCACAAATGACCCCATTTTGGAAAGTAGACACCCCAAGCTATTTGCCGAGAGGCATGGTGAGTATTTTACAGCTCTCATTTGTTTTTGAAAATGAAGAAAGACATATATTTTTTTTTTCTTTTTTCAATTTTTAAAACTTTGTGACAAAAAGCGAGATCTGCAAAATACTCAACATACCTCTCAGCAAATAGCTTGGGGTGTCTACTTTCCAAAATGGGGTCATTTGGGGGGGTTTGTGCCATCTGGGCATTCCATGGCCTCCGAAACTGTGATAGGCAGTGAGGAGTGAAATCAAAAATTTACACCCATAGAAATCCTGAAGGCGGTGCTTGGTTTTCGGGGTCCTGTACGCGGCTAGGCTCCCAAAATGTCTCACACATGTGGTATCCCCGTACTCAGGAGAAGCAACAGAATGTATTTTGGGGTGCAATTCCACATATAACCATGGCATGTTTGAGCAAGATATAATTTAGTGACAACTTTTTGTACATTTTTTTTTTTCTTTTTGTCATTATTTAATCACTTGGGACAAAAAAAAAAAATATTCAATGGGCTCAACATGCCTCTCAGCTAATAGCTTGAGGTGTCTACTTTCCAAAATGGGGTCATTTGGGGGGGGTTTTGAACTGTCCTGGCATTTTATGCACGACATTAGGAAGCTTTTCTTTCTCGTACATCACGGGACACAGAGCGACATAGTCATTACTAATGGGTTATATAGATACCGTCAGGTGCTGGCACTGGCAACTTCCAAAACCGGAAGTACCCTCCCCTATATAAGCCCCTCCCATCCGGGAGCACCTCAGTTTTTTGCCAGTGTCTAAGGTGTTGGCCAAGAAGAAACATGTGTTTTTCACTGAGCTTGCGTACAGGTTCTTTTGGGCCTCAGTAAGCTATTCCGGATCCGACCAAAAAAGCTTCATAGCTAAACGGTCGGTACCCGGGCCTTGCAGAGAAGAGCAAGGTTTTGCCTGTAATGCTTCTCTTAGGAGAGCTGGACCCTGGGATCCAGAGCTCTGGTCATACCCACGAGCCACGACCAAGATGTTTTCTGTGCAGGGTGCTATACAGGTCCAGGGGAGTGGAATCCTTGGGAACCCGGTCCCTGAAGGTTTGATTACAATGCCTGCCGTGATAGGTGAAGTTTGGGCTTTTGTGGACCAAACAAAGTCCTGCGGCGGGGAACAGGTAAGTGGGGGCCCCCAGGAACTTGGTTCTATTGGGGGACCCCCAAGCCTAATTTGTCTTTCTGTCTGTTACCTAATGGTATTCCCGCAAAATTCTGTGCATGCCTGTAACTACTAAAAAAAATGTAATAATTTTTAATGGTGGTCAAGAAAAAAAAAAAAAAAAAAAAAAAAAATTTTTTTTTTTTATATATATATGTAATATATTAGACTGCGGTACCTGTGTTTGTCCACTAGAGGCCGCTGTGGAATGTTTTCTTGTCATGTGGACTAGCTTCTTCTCAGCAGAGCAAAGTCCAGGCAGATGGTGAGTTCTCTTATAGGAAACTGCTTCCTCTGCCATGTTGCAGTGCTCGTCCATCCCCCGGCCTGCGGCAAAGAGGGGCCCTGGCTCCTGTCCCTTGTTACCATATTTGAAATTAGCGCCGAAGGCGCACGTGCCCGCGCGCGTGCGCGTGCACGCACCTCTATATATAGAGGTGAGCCGGGAAAGGGGGCGGAGCCTGGGGGATGACGCTCTGTGCGCGCCGCAGCGCTTCTGCGCATGTGCGGGCGTCCCAGCAGTTTAAAAAAACCACAATATTGTAGTGAGCTGGCTATGAAGTACAGAGACAGAGCTGGCAACATTTAAAGGCATACAGCAAGCGGTTGATACAGGCATCCCCTAGAAAGGCACATTAGTAGACACCAACTGTGATATAGCAGCAATTGTGCTAGACTATTCTCAGTAAAAGTGGTGTATTACGGCTGGAATACCTCAGCTTTAGGCTTAGGAATATGCCGTCCAGAAGCTCCGGAACTGAATCTTCCAGGAAGCGAAGGGGGTCTCATCGGGCTCGGAGGATCTTGGGCATACTCCTGCTGCACCAGTCTCCCCTGAAGTTCAGAGGTAAGTGACCGTAGAGACCCCGCAGGGGTACTTGGTACTGTGGCTGTCCTCAGTTCACCTGCTCCTGTGTATGTAACAGAGGAGGTTTTTTCCTCAGCTCTGGGAGGATTAGAGAGAGATTGTCAACATTTATCGCTGCCTCCCTGTCAGGGAAAGCACGCCCGATCTCCGTCTCCTCCTTCAGAGTGCCTGTTAGCAGAGCAACAGTCCCATACAGGGATCGACCTGCCTGAAGGGGATCAGGATGAGGTTGATTCTGTTATAGAGGAATCAACAGTGGGGGAACCTTTTCTCAGCATCTCAAGCTGAAAGATTATGGGTTCAGTCTCTGACTAACATGGTCCGATCAGCATTTAAAAATGCACCTTGCGGAACCATCAACCACTACTGTATCCTCGTTGGGGTCGCTAGAAGCCCCCAGACTGTTTGTTCTTTTCCACTTCACCCTTTACTGAAAGGGCTCATTTACCAGGATTGGGAACGTCCTGAGAAAATATTTATTCCCCCAAGAGATTTCCGGTGGTCTATCCCATGGAGGATAAGTTCATCAAAAAAAAAAAAAAAAAAAAAAAAAAAAAAAGGAAGGTCCCTACAGTGGACGCAGCCATCTCTTGTATGTATAAATCACTGACATGTCCAGTGGATAATGTCCAAATGTTCAAGAACCCAATAGATAAAAGATTGGAGTCCTTATGAAAATCTGCTTGGTGATACAACCAGCAGTAGCAGCTATTGGGGTCTGCTAAGCAGTGAAGGATCAGTTGAAACAGGTCTTGAGGGACTTGACAGATCAGCAGGCTTTGCCCTAGCTGATCTACCTAGAGCCTTAGGCTTTGCGGTTGACACCATAGAGGATTCAGTCCATCAGGCCTCCCGCCTTACGCTGTCTATAGTACATATGCGTAGGCTCCTATGGCTCAAAAACTGGTCTGCTGAAGCTCCCTGTAAAGAATGGCTGGTTAGCGTCCCATTTCATGGTGAACGCTTATTCAGGGAAAACCTGGACAAATATATCCAGAAAATTTCCAGCGGTAAAAATACGCTCTTGCCGGTTAAAAGCAGAGTTAGAGGTCCCTCTTTAAGAGGCCTGCTTCTCCAGTCCCTGGGGCATCGGCTGTGTAACAGTTCCGACGGCCTCCTCGGTCAAATCCCGGGGGTAAAAAACAGGGACAGTAGCAGGGTAATGAGAAACCCTGGGTCAGGGGAGGTACAAAACCTCCCCCAAAGTTAAATTCATTGAAGCCCCCACTCAGTCGGGTGGGGGGAGGACTCCAGTTGTTCGCAAGAGACCTGGCGGGACACGATCAAGACAGATAGGTGCTCTCCGCAGTAGGTTTGGGATACAGTTTGGAGTTAAAAGACTCTCCTCCTTCCCATTTTTGAGGTCAAACGTGCCAAGGGATCCCCGGAAGAGAGAGTCCCTCCTGTTGGCACTAGAACAACTATTGCTCCAAGGAGTAATTATGGAGGTTCCCCTGGAAGAATGAGGGTTCGGGTTTTACTCAAACCTCTTTACAGTCCCGAAGCAAACGCGGACGGGAGGCCCATATTAATTCTAAAAGGGCTATACAAATTCCTGTATATCAGGACTTTCCGATGGAGTCGATCCGATCGGTGGCCACTGCCCTACAAGGGGAGGATTGGTTAGCCACGATTGACATCAAAGATGCTTATTTGCACATTCCCATCTTTCCAGTCCACCAAAAATTTCTACGCTTTGCAGTAGAAGGGCGCCATTTTCAGTTCAGAGCCTTACCCTTCGGTTTGGCCACAGCACCACGAGTGTTTACAAAAATTCTGGCCCTTTATTGGCCAATCTAAGAACACAAGGTGTAATGATAATGGCATATCTGGATGACTTGTTGCTGATAGACCACTCAGTGAAAAAACTAGACGTGGTCGTTCACAAGACGATCAAGTATCCGGAATCTCACGGTTGGATTATTAACCGAGACAAGTCAGCCCTAAAAACCAGTCAAAAGTCTGGAATACTTGGGGCTAAGGTTGGATTCAGGCCAGAGAAAAATATTCTTGCCTCGAGGAAAGGTGTTGTCTTTGAAAGATTTGATCCACTTAGTGGGTACAAAAAAGACAGCCGTCCATACGCCTGTATATGAGGCTGCTGGGAAAAATGGTGGCATCATTCGAAGCAGTACCCTACGGTCAATTCCATTCAAGGAATTTGCAAGGGGCCATACTGTCAGCCTGGAACAAAAAAGTTCAGGCCCTAGACTTACAATGTCCTTGTCCCCTTCCGTTCGCAAGAGCCTCCGTTGGTGGTTGGTTCCCCAGAATCTGGAAAAAAGGAAATCCTTCAGTCCGATTTCTTGGAAGGTGGTCACTACAGATGCCAGCCTTATAGGCTGGGGAGCAGTACTGGAGCAATAGTCTCTCCAGGGCAGATGGTCGGATGCAGAAAAGGCCCTGCCCATCAATCTCTTAGAGATACGAGCAGCCCGGTATGCCCTAGTAGCATGGACATCCAAACTCCAAGGGTCCCCTGTCAGAATTCAATCAGACAATGCCACAGCAGTGGCATATATCAATCATCAGGGGGGCACCAGGAGTCGTGCAGCCCAGAGGGAAGTGAATTACATCCTGAAATGGGCAGAAAAATATGTCCCAGCCATATCTGCGGTATTCATTCCAGGAGTGGAGAATTGGAAGGCGGACTTTCTAAGTCGCCAGCAATTAGGCCCAGAGGAAGGGTCCCTTCACCCCGAGGTTTTCTGGACAATATGTCAGCGGTGGGGAACATCGGATGTAGATCTTCTAGCATCCAGATTCAACGCAAAGGGGGACAGGTTTGTCTCTCGGACAAGGGATCCCCTAGCTTGCGGCTCGGATGCCCTAGTGTTCCCTTGGGATCAGTTCAAGCTGATATATGCATTCACACCGCCACAATGGTTACCTCGATTACTCCGCAGAATCAGGGTAGAAAAGAAACCAGTGATTCCGGTGGCTCCAGCGTGGCCCCGAAGAGCGTGGTACGCGGAGATTGTAAAATTTCAGTGGGGAGTCCTTGGACTCTCCCACGTCGTCCGGCTTTCGCAAGGACCGATATACCACCCTTCCTTACCAGCCCTAGGTTTGACGGCCTGGCTATTGAAGCCCACATTCTAAAAAAGAGAGGGCTCTCTAATGCTGTGGTATCTACCATGATCAATGCCAGGAAGCCGGTATCCAGGCAGATCTACTATAGAATCTGGAAGGCGTACATCGCGTGGTGTGAGGCCAAGAAATGGCATCCACATAAGTACGTAATAGGTAGGATTCTGGACTTCCTACAGTGGGCTGTAGATAGGAAGCTTGCCTTGAGTACTATCAAGGGTCAGATTTCGGCCTTGTCAATATTTTTTCAAAGGCCCTTGGCTTCGCATTCACTAGTCAAAGCCTTTATACAAGGAGTGATGCGTATTAGTCCTCCGGTTAATATTCCCATATGTCCATGGGATCTAAACTTGGTTCTGTCGGTTCTACAGAAACAACCATTTGAACCATTACAGCATATTTCCTTGGTGCTTCTCACCAGGAAATTGATTTTTCTAGTAGCCATTTGTTCGGCTAAAAGAGTATCGGAATTAGCAGCTATGTCCTGTAAGGAGCCATATCTGGTTATCCATAAGGACAGAGTAGTGTTACGTCCTCATCCAGCCTTTCTTCCTAAGGTGGTATCGAGGTTTCATTTGAACCAAGATGTGGTTCTTCCTTCTTTTTTCCCCAAACCTACTTTGGTAGAGGAAAAGTTATTGCATTCTTTGGATGTAGTAAGAGCAGTTAAAGCTTATCTAAAAGCCACTGCTCAGATTCGCAGAACGGATACTTTGTTTATTCTGCCGGAAGGCCCCAGAAAGGGTCAGGCAGCGTCAAAATCTACTTTAGCCAAGTGGATTCGACAGGTCATTATGCAAGCTTATGGCTTGAGAAGGAGACCGCCTCCGTTCAAAGTTAGAGCGCACTCCACGAGAGCAGTTGGAACTTCATGGGCAGTGCATCACCAGTCCTCCCTGGCTCAGACCTGTAAGGCCGCAACATGGTCTTCGGTACACACGTTTACTAGGTCCTACCAGGTGGACGTTAGAAGTCAGGAGGATGTCGCCTTTGGGCGCAGTGTGTTGCAGGCCGCAAAAGATCCTCATGTCTGATAGCGCTCAGCTTATATATGGTGTATCCCCCCCCTCATTTGGCATTGCTTTAGGACATCCCATTAGTAATGACTATGTCGCTCTGTGTCCCGTGATGTACGAGAAAGAAAATAGGATTTTTATA
The DNA here is from genome assembly GCA_029206835.1 of Rana muscosa. Lineage (NCBI taxonomy): Eukaryota > Metazoa > Chordata > Amphibia > Anura > Ranidae > Rana > Rana muscosa. The sequence continues at coordinate 363,057,378 of CM055127.1, forward strand.
ACAGCTTACCTGTAAAATCCTTTTCTTGGAGTACATCACGGGACACAGAGCTCCCGCCCCTCTTTAGGGACACTTATTGCTTTGCTACAAAACTGAGGTGCTCCCGGATGGGAGGGGCTTATATAGGGGAGGGTACTTCCGGTTTTGGAAGTTGCCAGTGCCAGCACCTGACGGTATCTATATAACCCATTAGTAATGACTATGTCGCTCTGTGTCCCGTGATGTACTCCAAGAAAAGGATTTTACAGGTAAGCTGTTATAAAAATCCTATTATGTCACACATCATCCACTCTTCTAACCACTTGAAGACACTTTTTGTTTACATGAAAACATTTTTTTTTTTGCAAGAAAATGATGTTGAACCCCCAAACATTATATATTTTTTTAAAGCAAAGGCCCTGCAGATTAAAATAGTGGGTGTTGCATTTTTTTTTCCACACAGTATTTGCGCAGCTATTTTTTAAACGCATTTTTTGGGGGAAAAACACACTTTTTTTATTTTTAATGCACTAAAAAACACTATTGCCCAAATGTTTGATGAAATAAAAAAGATGATCTTAGGCCGAGTACATGGATACCAAACACGACATGCTTTAAAATTGCGCACAAACGCGCAGCGGCGAGAAACTACATTCATTTTTAAAAGCATTTAAAAGCCTTTACAGGCTACCACGTTAGATTTACAGAGGAGGTCTACTGCTAAAATGACTGCCCTCGATCTGACCTTCGCGGTGATACCTCACATGCATGATGCAATTGCTGTTTACATATGACGCTAGACCGACGCTTGCGTTCGCCTTTGCGCAAGAGCAGGGGGGGACAGCGGTGCTTTTTTTTTTTTTTTATTATTTATTTTGCTTTTTTATTTTATTTTTAAACTGTTCCTTCCATATTTATTTATTTTTTATCATTTTTATTGTTATCTCAGGGAATGTAAATATCCCCTATGATAGCAATAAGTAGTGACAGGTACTCTTTTTTTGAAAAAAAATGGGGGGTTAGACCCTAGATCTTTCCTCTGCCCTCAAAGCATCTGACCACACCAAGATCGGTGTGATAAAATGCTTTCCCAATTTCCCAATGGCGCTGTTTATATCCGGGGGGGGGGCATTCCCTCCCACTGCTTGTAAAAGCAGCCTAGAGGCTAATTATCTGCTAGAATTGCTTTTACATGAAAGCCGGCCACTGGCTGAAAAAGAATGATACCAAGATGATACCTAAACCTGCAGGCATCATTCTGGTATAAACATTCAAAGTCCAGCAACATACCAGTACGTTGCTGGTCCTTGTTGGACATGTATTGTAATCTTTTTTTTCATGCAGCCTGTTGGCTGAACGAAAAAAAGAGATTGATCGGTGGGTATGCCCACCATTAGAATACCTCCCTTCATCCACCCACTTCTAATGATGGGCATATATGCCGAAGCATGGGGGCATCCTCCCGCAAAAAAGTTATGCCGCGTACACACGGTCGGACTTTTCCACGGGCAAGCCTTCGTCAGAATTTCGACCGTATGTACGCGGCATAAAAGGTTATGCCGCGTACACACGGTCGAACTTTCCATGGGCAAGCCTCCGTCAGAATTTCGACCGTATATACGCGGCATTAGGAGCAAAATCGCTCCTCCGCCCCTGCTGCCCCCATGCTTCGGCAGATATGCTCTTTTTTTAACTGTGGTGGTGAAATCACCTCCTACAGCGTTGGAGTCACGGCTTTATGTATCGTGGGAGCAAACGCTGTTGCTGTCAAGATAAATAAATCCGCGATGCAACTGAATGGCGTACCTGCTAAGCAAATGATGGTTAACATTAAAACAAAGTAACATTACAGTACAACAGTAAGACCTTACCATACCATACCTGCAAAGCAAATACCAAAACAAAACCTAGTAAAAAATAAAACATTTTTTTAACGCAACCTGTGCCTAAAATATATATATGCCGAAGCATGGGGGCATCCTCCCGCAAAAAAGTTATGCCGCGTACACACGGTCGGACTTTTCCACGGGCAAGCCTTTGTCGAAATTTCGACCGTATGTACGCGGCATAAAAGGTTATGCCGCGTACACACGGTCGAACTTTTCCACGGGCAAGCCTCCGTCGGAATTTCGACCGTATATACGCGGCATTAGGAGCAAAATCGCTCCTCCGCCCCTGCTGCCCCCACGCTTCGGCATATATGCTCTTTTTTTACCTGTGGTGGTGAAATCACCTCCTACAGCGTTGGAGTCACGGCTTTATGTATCGTGGGAGCAAACGCTGTTGCTGTCAAGATAAATAATTCCGCGCTGCAGTTGAATGGCGCACCTGAAAACAAAAAATTACATACCTGAAAAGCAAGCATGATAAAACATTGCAGAATGGAATACAGTAAAAAAGAGCAGAACAATAGAGAGAAAATAGAGAGAGCGAGAGAGAACAATAAAACGAGAACTATTTTTGTTTTTTTTTATTTTATATTTCTTTTGTGTTTTTTGTTTTTTACGTTTTTTTTTTTCTTTTTTACACCTTTTTTTTTTAAACTTTAACAACTGTAATGGTTCGGGTCTCTCAAAATGTAATGGCATCTTGGGAGACCCTGTGTAAGTGTGTCCTAGTCTGTGAAATGCTGTACCCTACGCTAAAACTTCACTTTTGAGTGGTAGCGTTCAAAACATTCACCAAGGCAAAGACCAGGTTTGTCAGGACAGAGTGGACAATAATAACGGGTGTCACGCCTAAATCCGCGCTTGCTACAGACACGACATTTTTTTTGGGGGGCTCGTTGGGTAGGGGTACTCGGGAGGAGATGCGTATAATGCCTCTCATGCAGCCGGCTTACTGCATTTGGTAGGGGATGGTGAGGTGCAGAACCGCCTGGATACAGGAGTTCTGTGACAATCTCATTCTGGAATTTTAGAAGAGATAAAGTCCCGCCTGAAGCTCTGTATAGCACATGAGCGTTCAGCAAAGCCAATTGGAATAATGATAGAGACACTTTTTTGTACCAGTGTCTCGCCTTACGGTCAATTAGATACGGCGCCATCAACTGGTCGTTGAGGTCCACCCCTCCCATATTTTTGTTATATTCGTGGACACAGAGGGGTTTCTCCACAACACCAGTCGCTGTACGAAATTTGGACTGTCGTGTCTGCATGAAGGGAGGTAAGAAGGAAAACATTCTTATTGTCCCTCCACTTCATAGCGAGCAAGTTATTACACTTTACGCAGGCTCTCTCCCCCAGCCTAAGACGGGCATCTACAAGCCGCTGGGGAAAGCCCCGGCGATTAGGTCGCACGGTGCCACATGCTCCAATCTGATGATCAAACAAGTGACTAAACAGTGGCACGCTCGTGTAATAATTGTCCACATACAAGTGGTACCCCTTTCCGAATAAGGGTGACACCAAGTTCCACACTATCTTGCCAGCGCTCCCTATGTAATCCGGGCAGTTGACCGGCTCAACCGGACTATCTTTTCCCTCATAAACCATAAAGCTCCATACATAGCCTGTTGCCCTGTCACAGAACTTATAGAGCTTGACCCCGTATCTGGCACGCTTGCTGGGAAGGTACTGCTTGAAAGCCAAGCGGCCAGAAAATTTAATCAGGGACTCATCAACGCAGACAGCTTGATCGGGAATAAACAAGGCTGCAAAACGTTTGTTGAAGTGGTTTATGAGGGGCCGAATTTTATAGAGCCGGTCGTATTCTGGGTCCCCACGTGGACGACAAAGTTCATTGTCGTTGAAGTGCATGAACCGCAAAATCTGCTCGTATCGTTTCCTGGGCATGGAGGCAGAGAACACGGGCATGTGGTCAATTGGGTGCGTGGACCAATAAGCACGCAATGACGGGAATTTATGTGTGCCCATGTTGAGGGAAAGGCCCAGAAAGGTCTTAAATTCGGAAACCATAATTGGTTTCCAATCTTTGGCAATGGAAGGCAACTGGGGATTAGCGGCGATGAATTGACCAGCATATAAATTACTCTGGTCCACAATAGATCTATAGAGATCTTCCGTGAAAAACAGCGAATAATAATCGATTGGCATAAAATCAGCTGTTTCCACCTGAATACCGGGTTGGGCAGTGAATGGGGGAAGTACGGGTTCTGCAGAAGTGGTGGGGACCCAATCAGGATAGGCGAATTCTGCAGGAAGAGCACTATGGGTACGACGGGCCTGCCTTTGTCTTCTTGGTGGCAGCGGGACACTACTTGTGCTTGCCACCTCGCCAGCTTGAACTGCACTTATGGGACTCGCCACGTCACCACGTGATACTGCAGTGCTGGATGTACGCCCAGGCTGTACTAGGCCGCTGGTGCTTGCCAATTCACCAGAAGGAATAGCGGCACTAGTACTCCTCTGCTCCATGATACGAGAGCCCTGTGGTTCTTGCTCCTCAACAACCTCAGAAGATCGGGATCGGGTACGCCTGACCTTAGCAGGGACCTCAACTTCGTCATCAGAGCTATCTGACGTGGGGCCGCTGACGTCACTGTCTTCTACGGGAAGATATTCTGAGCCTGAATCTGACAGATACGTGACTTCCTCTTCACTATCTGTCATGCTCAGAATCTCGTAGGCCTCTTGTGACAGCAGGAAGGTAAAGTCACCTGGTTGCATCCAGGGGGGTAGATATACAGGTCCTTCTCAAAAAATTAGCATATTGTGATAAAGTTCATTATTTTCTGTAATGTACTGATAAACATTAGACTTTCATATATTTTAGATTCATTACACACAACTGAAGTAGTTCAAGCCTTTTCTTGTTTTAATATTGATGATTTTGGCATACAGCTCATGACAACCCAAAATTCCTATCTCAAAAAATTAGCATATCATGAAAAGGTTCTCTAAACGAGCTATTAACCTAATCATCTGAATCAACTAATTAACTCTAAACACCTGCAAAAGATTCCTGAGGCTTTTAAAAACTCCCAGCCTGGTTCATTACTCAAAACCGCAATCATGGGTAAGACTGCCGACCTGACTGCTGTCCAGAAGGCCATCATTGACACCCTCAAGCATGAGGGTAAGACACAGAAAGAAATTTCTGAACGAATAGGCTGTTCCCAGAGTGCTGTATCAAGGCACCTCAGTGGGAAGTCTGTGGGTAGGAAAAAGTGTGGCAGAAAACGCTGCACAACGAGAAGAGGTGACCGGACCCTGAAGAAGATTGTGGAGAAGGACCGATTCCAGACCTTGGAGGACCTGCGGAAGCAGTGGACTGAGTCTGGAGTAGAAACATCCAGAGCCACCGTGAACAGGCGTGTGCAGGAAATGGGCTACAGGTGCCGCATTCCCCAGGTCAAGCCACTTTTGAACCAGAAACAGCGGCAGAAGCGCCTGACCTGGGCTACAGAGAAGAAGCACTGGACTGTTGCTCAGTGGTCCAAAGTACTTTTTTCGGATGAAAGCAAATTTTGCATGTCATTCGGAAATCAAGGTGCCAGAGTCTGGAGGAAGACTGGGGAGAGGGAAATGCCAAAATGCCTGAAGTCCAGTGTCAAGTACCCACAGTCAGTGATGGTCTGGGGTGCCATGTCAGCTGCTGGTGTTGGTCCACTGTGTTTTATCAAGGGCAGGGTCAATGCAGCTAGCTATCAGGAGATTTTGGAGCACTTCATGCTTCCATCTGCTGAAAAGCTTTATGGAGATGAAGATTTCATTTTTCAGCACGACCTGGCACCTGCTCACAGTGCCAAAACCACTGGTAAATGGTTTACTGACCATGGTATTACTGTGCTCAATTGGCCTGCCAACTCTCCTGACCTGAACCCCATAGAGAATCTGTGGGATATTGGGAAGAGAAAGTTGAGAGACGCAAGACCCAACACTCTGGATGAGCTTAAGGCCGCTATCGAAGCATCCTGGGCCTCCATAACACCTCGGCAGTGCCACAGGCTGGTTGCCTCCATGCCACGCCGCATTGAAGCAGTCATTTCTGCAAAAGGATTCCCGACCAAGTATTGAGTGCATAACTGAACATAATTATTTGAAGGTTGACTTTTTTTGTATTAAAAACACTTTTCTTTTATTGGTCGGATGAAATATGCTAATTTTTTGAGATAGGATTTTTGGGTTTTCATGAGCTGTATGCCAAAATCATCAATATTAAAACAAGAAAAGGCTTGAACTACTTCAGTTGTGTGTAATGAATCTAAAATATATGAAAGTCTAATGTTTATCAGTACATTACAGAAAATAATGAACTTTATCACAATATGCTAATTTTTTGAGAAGGACCTGTATTTCTCCCAGATTCAGGCTTTATGCCGACTTATACAACTAGGGAGAGGGCTGGGCGTCGTGCAGGCAGGGAGTTGATGAGATCAGCTGAAGCTTGTCAGCTCGTTTAAGGCCTCTACAAAAACTCCCAGCTTCATTAGGTGTTTGCTCATGCCTGGACCCAGACCTGTGTGGACTGTCTAGGGAGAGTGAACCCCTGTGCGGTGAGACAAAGCCTGTGTGGCTATTTATTTGGACATTGACTAAACCAGGGACTTAGGGACTAGGACAGCACCAGGCTGATCCCAGTTAGTGAGGAAACCTGCATGTTTAGTCAGAGGTCAAGCTGACCAGGATTTATTTTGTTTATGTTTCTTTTTGGCTTTGCTGTGTTTTTGTCACTGTACATAGAAAAATAAACCGCACCTTTTGATTTGGAAAACCACAAACTCCGTCTGCTGGCCCTGTTTTTGTGTGGGGAGCCCAACCAGGGGGTCACACACACCCGCTACCGAGTTAACCCCCTCACAGTTGGTGGAGAATGCGGGCAGTTTTTTTTAAGCCAGCATGGAGGAGATACTGAAACAGCTGGCTCTAGCAAATGCCAATCAACAGCAGACAAATGCAGGTTTGCAAAGGAGCCTTGCAGCCCAGCAGCAAGCTCATCAACAGAGCCTTGCAGCCCAGCAGCAAGCTCACCAACAGAGTCTGGAAGCTCAGCAACAAGCCCAGCAGCAATCTGAGGCCCGCTTCATAGACCTGTTACAGAAGCAAGAGCAGAGACTACAACAAATGGAAGCAGTAATGCAGCAACGTCCGCAGACCAGTGAGGAAAGCCGTCCCACTAATACCGCGCCCTTTGGGGTGAGTCGTTTATTGACAAAAATGACTGGAGAGGATGATCCAGAGGTATTTTTGACCACATTTGAAAGGACTGCTGAAAGAGAAAAGTGGCCTGAGGAGCAGTGGGCTGGACTGGTGGCTCCTCTGTTAACTGGTGAATCGCAGAAGGCTTACTATGACCTAGAGCCTGACCAAGCAAAAGACTATGTGATGCTAAAAGCTGAAATATTGGCAAGGCTGGGTGTCACCCTGGCTGTCCGGGCTCAGCGTGTGCATAACTGGACTTTCCAGCTTGGAAAACCCCCCAGGTCTCAAATGTATGATCTCATTCACCTGAGCAGGAAGTGGCTACAGCCAGAGACTTTGTCCGCACCAGAGATTGTGGAACGTGTTGTAATGGATCGGTTTTTGAGAGCTCTTCCTACTGCCATCCAAAAGTGGGTAAGCCATGGAGACCCAGAGACGGCCGGTGGTCTTGTGGATCGTGTAGAGAAATACTTGGCTACAGAGAACCTGACGGCCTCTTCCAGAGACTCTCGGACTTTCCACCCTAAGACCAGACCATCCCCAGGGGCGGATAAGAGGATTCCAAGGGGTGAGGGTGGAGAGAGTGAGAGGGTGGGAGCTCTACCCAAAGTTTGGCGAGAACAGCCTGGGAAGTCAGGGGCTCAAGAGGCAGCCAAAAGGATTGTTTGCTACCGCTGCCGGCAAGCGGGACATATTGCAGCAAATTGCCCGGTTGTGGAGGAACCCATGCAATGTGACTTTCTGACGGACCGACGTCAGTCGCTGTGTGCGACAGTCGCATGCACTGCCATTCGGGGAACTGAGAAACATTTATGCAAAATGTGTATTAATGGTAGAAATGTTGTGGTATTGCTGGATTCAGGTAGCCTTGTGACCCTGATAAAGGCTGAATTAGTTAAAACAGAGGTTTCTGGGAATAGCAAGGTAGCTGTTATTTGTGTGCATGGGGACACCCGAGAGTATCCAGTGACTACAGTGTGTTTCGAGACCCCCAAAGGTACCCTCTCTCATCCAGTGGGGTTAGTATCTCAATTACCGCATGATGCCATTGAGGGAAGGGATTTTCCGAAGTTCTGGGAACTGTGGGATGATCCTGAGCCCCCCACTGGTGCCCCTATGTACCAGGAATGTGATAGCCAGAACTCCTCTGAGAGTGGTGAGGACTCTCCAGAATTTCCCTTGTCAGTATTGGCAGGGGAGACTCAAGAAACTGGAGAGGAGCCCACCTCCTCAGACGAAAACCTACCGTCTGTGGAGTTTTCTGATCTGGAGGTTCACAGGGAAAATTTTGCCACAGAACAGTTAAAAGACCCCGCCCTAATAAAGGCACGGGAAAACGTAGTGGAAATAGATGGCGAGTTAGTGAACCCAGATAATACCTGCACTTACCCATACTTCAGCGTAGAGAAGGACCTACTGTATCGGGTGGCAAAAAGGGCAGAAGAAACCGTTGAGCAGCTTGTGGTGCCCAAACCTTACAGGAAGTTGGTGTTGGAGTTGGCCCATGGGCACATTCTTGGAGGTCATCTGGGGACAGAGAAAACCCGAGAGAGGGTATTACAGAGATTCTATTGGCCTGGGGTGATGAAGGACATAGAAAATTATTGTTCCTCCTGCCCTGTGTGTCAGAGGTCGGCCCCGATGCCACATTTCCGTAGCCCGCTGGTCCCTCTACCCATCATTGAGGTCCCGTTTGAGAGAATCGCAATGGATTTGGTAGGTCCTATAATCAAGTCCGCTAGGGGGCACCAGTACATATTGGTTATAATGGACTATGCCACCCGTTATCCAGAAGCGATCCCTCTCAGAAATACCTCGGCCAAAACCATAGCCAAAGAGCTATCTCTTGTGTTTAGCCGGGTGGGTATTTGTAAAGAACTGCTTACGGACCAAGGTACACCCTTTATGTCTCGGGTTATGAAAGAGCTGTGTAAATTGTTCAAAGTGACGCAATTGCGTACATCTGTGTATCACCCCCAAACCGATGGGCTGGTTGAAAGATTCAACAAAACCCTAAAACAAATGTTGAAGAAAGTGGTGGATAGAGATGGAAAGGATTGGGACTGTCTACTTCCTTATTTGATGTTTGCTATTAGGGAGGTGCCCCAATCCTCTACGGGATTCTCCCCCTTTGAGTTACTGTATGGGAGACACCCAAGAGGGCTGTTGGATATTGCCAAGGAAACTTGGGAAAGTGAGAGTTCTCCCCACAGGAGTGTGATTGAGCATGTCGCCCTGATGCAAGATCGAATTGCACAGGTAATGCCCATCGTGAAGGAACATTTGGCCCAAGCGCAGTTGGCACAGCAGAGAGTGTACAACCGTGGAGCCAAGACCCGTACCTTTTCCCCGGGGGATAGGATATTGGTACTTGTCCCTACGGTTGAAAGTAAATTCCTTGCCAAATGGCAAGGCCCCTACGAGATAATGGAAAAAGTGAGCGAAGTGAATTACAAGGTCAGACAACCAGGAAGGCGAAAGCCCGAACAGATATATCACGTTAATCTGTTGAAAGCCTGGAGGGATAGAGAGTCCCTAGTCGCAGAAACTTGGTCACCAGCTCAAACTGGTTGCGTGATTCCGGAGGTTGGAATAGCAGCCACCTTGTCACAACCCCAACAGCAGGAGGTTAAGGAGTTTGTGCTTCGCAACACGGAGGTGTTCTCTGAGCTGCCGGGACAAACATCTGGGGTAGAGCATGATATTATTACCCCGCCCGGTGAAAGGGTGAAGTTAAAACCCTATCGGATCCCAGAGGCCCGACGGGAGGCAATACGGGAGGAAGTACAGAAAATGCTGAACTTAGGGGTGATAGAAGAGTCCCAAAGTGATTGGTCTAGTCCCATTGTGTTGGTGCCTAAACCGGATGGGAGCTGGCGATTTTGTAACGATTTTCGTCAGTTGAACAAAGTTACAAAATTTGACACCTACCCCATGCCACGTATAGATGAGTTGATCGACCGGCTGGGAACAGCCCGATACATGACAACTCTTGACCTCACAAAAGGGTATTGGCAAATTCCCCTGGCCAAGTCGGCCAAAGAGAAAACCGCATTTGTAACCCCAGACGGGGCGTTTCAATATAAGAGAATGCCGTTCGGGTTACAGAATGCGCCAGCCACATTCCAGCGGAAAATGGACCAGATACTGAGGCCCCATCGGAAGTATGCTGCGGCTTACCTGGATGACGTAATTGTCCATAGCACAGATTGGGCCTCACATCTGCCAAAAGTGCAAGCAGTCCTAGACTCTATCCGGGAAGCGGGGTTTACGGCTAACCCCAAGAAGTGTACCATTGGGCAGGAGGAGGCCAAATATCTTGGGTACACCATTGGCAGGGGAGTGATAAAACCCCAACTCAACAAAGTCGAGGCCATCCAGAGTTGGCCACGTCCCAACAGCAAGAAGCAGGTACGGGCCTTTCTGGGAATCGCGGGTTATTATTGGCGCTTCATTCCCCACTTTGCTTCTAAGGCTGTGCCCCTAACCAACCTGACGAAAGGGAAAGGGTCGGGCATGATTAAATGGACCCCCGAGGCTGAGGCAGCATTCCAATTCTTGAAGCAAGCCTTATGTAGCCAGCCAGTGTTGTACTCACCCGACTTCTCTAAAGACTTTGTCGTACAAAGTGATGCGTCAGATGTGGGGTTAGGAGCAGTATTGTCCCAGGTCTGGAACGGGGAAGAGCACCCAGTCATTTACCTCAGCAGGAAGTTGAAGTCCCATGAGGTAAATTACGCCATGGTCGAAAAGGAGTGTTTAGCGGTGAAGTGGGCTCTAGATTCCCTTCGGTACTATCTGCTAGGTAGGCACTTTGACATGGTTACGGATCACGCTCCGTTAAAGTGGATGGCTCAAAACAAGGAGACAAATAGAAGAGTGAATAGGTGGTTCCTGGCCCTACAGGAATTCAACTTCACAGTAAAGCATCGCCCTGGCGTTCAAATGGGGAATGTGGATGCTTTGTCTCGAGTACATGAATGCCTGATTGCTGGTGTTCCAACCCCAAGGTTAAAACAAGAGGGGGGGTATGTGACAGCAGGAAGGTAAAGTCACCTGGTTGCATCCAGGGGGGTAGATATATTTCTCCCAGATTCAGGCTTTATGCCGACTTATACAACTAGGGAGAGGGCTGGGCGTCGTGCAGGCAGGGAGTTGATGAGATCAGCTGAAGCTTGTCAGCTCGTTTAAGGCCTCTACAAAAACTCCCAGCTTCATTAGGTGTTTGCTCATGCCTGGACCCAGACCTGTGTGGACTGTCTAGGGAGAGTGAACCCCTGTGCGGTGAGACAAAGCCTGTGTGGCTATTTATTTGGACATTGACTAAACCAGGGACTTAGGGACTAGGACAGCACCAGGCTGATCCCAGTTGTTAGTGAGGAAACCTGCATGTTTAGTCAGAGGTCAAGCTGACCAGGATTTATTTTGTTTATGTTTCTTTTTGGCTTTGCTGTGTTTTTGTCACTGTACATAGAAAAATAAACCGCACCTTTTGATTTGGAAAACCACAAACTCCGTCTGCTGGCCCTGTTTTTGTGTGGGGAGCCCAACCAGGGGGTCACACACACCCGCTACCGAGTTAACCCCCTCACACTCTTTACTAGTGTACCTTCGACTTGCCATTTTGGGCTCTAAATTTAGGGGTACACTAGTAAGATTCACAGGAAAAATAGCACCCAACTGTCGTCAGCAAATATATCAAACGCTACAAAAAAAACTGTTAGCGGTCGCAGGGATCAGGACTGTCTCTGCGAACGCTGCAGTTATGTGTTTTGTGTTTGGTAAGTGACAGTGATCGATCGATACTGCACTTGGGTGGGCTGGGCTGGGCTGGGCTGGGCGGAGGGGCTAAACGCAGGTGCTAGCAGGTATCTGGGCTGATCACGCTAACACTGCGTTTTTGGGAACCCTAAACCGCTGGGGACGCTAGTATAGATCTGATCAGATACTATACCACTAAGGGAGGTGTATGCTTTGCGCGTGGGTGTTAGCGTTACTGGCACTAACCTAACGCTGCCTGGGGCGACGCAGACCCTCTCTGGCGCTAAAACCTAATTGATCTCACCCGCCGGGCGATCAGGGGGTTAAACCTTTATTGGGTTATATACGGCGGGTGCCCTGATGCTATAAAAAGCAAACTAACCAACCAGTGTCACCCGTAACCTTTATATGGTGATCACTGGTGAAAGGGTTAACTAGGGGCAATCAGGGGGTTAAAACCTTTATTAGGTTATATATGGGGGTACCCGACGCTGTATAAAAACCTGACGGGTTACCGAAATAACTAAATAACTAACTGGGTAACCAGTGTCACCAGTGACGCTTATACGGTGATCACTGGTGAAAGGGTTAACTCTAGGGGCAATCAGGGGGTTAAAATAATATATGGGGGTACCTGACGCTCTAAAAACCTGCGGCGAAACTAAAAATAAATAACTGGCTATCTAGGGCACCACCGGCACTAAATACAGCGATCGAAAATACGATCGCTTAGTGACGCTGGCGTTAGGGGGTGAAAGGGTTACCTGGGGGGCGATCAAGGGGTTAAACCTTTATTAGGGGGGTTAGGGGGCTACCCTGGACCTAAAGGGGCCTAAACCTAACTGCCCTGCAACTTTTTACTATCACAGATGACACTAAATGCAGTGATCAGTAAAATAAATGATCACTGCAATCAGTGACACTGTGATTGGGGGCTGGGGGGTGACCTGGGGGGTGATCTGGGGGTGACTGGGGGGTGAAATGTGTGCCTATGTGTACCTATGTGTCAGTGGACTGTTGGTGCACTAACCTGCTTCCTCTCTCCTCGGCGCCGGAATCGAAAAGACCGCCGCGAGGGAGATGACATCACTTCCTCCTGCCTGTGTTTACATCACATGGCGGAGGAAGCATTTTCATTGGCCGGGAGCGATCGCGAGGGGGTGGCCAAAATCGAATGGTCACCCCCTCATCTCTGATCGCTCCCCAATGATTAACGGCGGCTCACTGTATAGGAGGGGGGTCCGATCGGACCCCCCAACTGTACAAAGGCGATCACGTACACTCTACGTGATTGTGCCTGTCGGTGCCATTCTGCCGACGTATATATATACAGTGAGCGGTCGTTAAGTGGTTAACCTCGTGACACATCACAGGAAGCACCCTCATGGCTAAACTTAACATTAATAAATCACCGGGACCGGTTGGCTTGCACCCGAGGGCGCTTAGGGAACTGCCAGACCATTGTTCCTAATTTTTACTGACAGTCTACTGACTGGAATGGTACCAGCGGATTGGAGAAAAGCCAATGCAGCACCAATATTTAAAAAGTGCCCAAAATACATCCCTGGGAATTACAGACCAGTTAGCCTAACATCAATAGTATGCAAGCTCTTGGAGGGGATGATAAGGGACTATATACAAGATTTTAGAAATGAAAACGGTATCGTTAGCAGTAATCAGCATGGATTCATGAAGAATCGTTCTTACCAAACCAATCTATTAATCTTCTATGAGGAGTTGAGTTGCCATCTATATAAAGGAAGGCCCATAGACGTGGTGTATCTGGATTTTGCAAAAGCATTTGACACAGTTCCCCATAAACGTTTACTGTACAAAATAACGTCCGTTGGCATGGACCATAGGGTGAGTACATTGGGATTGAAAACTGGCTACAAGGGGCGAGTTCAGAGGGTGGTGATAAATGGGGAATACTCAGAATTGACAGGGATGGGTAGTGGGGTCCCACAGGATCCTGTGCTGGGACCAATCCTATTTAATTTGTTCATAAACGACCTGAAGGATGGGGTAAACAGCTCAATCTCTGTATTTGCAGACGATAGTAAGCTAAGCAGGGCAATAACTTCTCCGCAGGATGTGGAAACTATGCAAGATCTGAACAAATTAATGGTGTGGGCAACTACATGGCAAATGAGGTTTAATGTAGAGAAATGAAAAATAATGGATTTGGGGGGCAAAAATATGAATGCAATCTATACACTAGGGGGAGAACCTCTGGGGGAATCTAGGATGGAAAATGACCTGGGGCTCCTAGTAGATGATAGGCTCAGCAATGGCATGCAATGCCAGGCTGCTGCTAACAAAGCAAACAGAATATTGGCATGCATTAAAAAGGGATTAATTCGAGGGATAAAGCGATAATTCTCCCACTCTACAAGACTCTGCTCCGGCCGAACCTGGAGTATGCTGTCCAGTTCTGGGCACCAGTCCTCCAGGAAGGATGTGCTAGAAAAGAAGCGAGCACAAAGAAGGGCAAAAAAGCTAGCTGGAAAACATTAGTTATGAAAAAAGGTTGCAAGCACTGAACTTATTCTTTTTGGAGAAGAGACGCTTGAGAGGGGATATGATTTCAATTTACAAATACCATCCTGGTGACCCCACAATAGGGATAAAACTTTTTCGCAGAAAGAAGTTTAACAAGACACATGAATAAAATAATATCTTTCGCGCTAATAGTGAGTAATAAAATATCTAAAGAGTGACAATGTGCAAAAAGCTGCAGTAACTGAACGTGTTCACCTTACACGATAGTAGATAAATAGGAAAAAATGTGTTTCCGCGCTAATTACTAACACACAAAAGAGTGAAACAAAGTGTACATACAGATGATCATAAATAGCACTAATATCTAAAAAAGTGCATATGGACATATAAAAGAAATAATAAAATCCTTTGAATAAAGTGCCTGTGCAATACAAAAACACGTGAAAGAATATATATACGTGAACGTGAATAAATAAATAATTCAAGTGTTTCAAATTAATGTCAATAATCCAGTGAAACAGTGTCCATGAATAAATGTGTCCATGAATAAAAAAGTATATAATTGGACAATATTAAATGGTGAGCATAAAGTCTCTCAACCAAATTGCAATGATGGATGTCTGAATGTCCTGGTGTATAGAAGAAAATAGCTCCAAACTAAAGTCTCACAGGACTCTCACCTTCAAATATACAAGTGTGGGCACATCTGTATATTCTCTCTCCTGTATGTTGATCCCTCCAGCGTTTCTATATGTTTCCTTCTCCTTCTCACCTCCACCGATACTGCCACTGTAGTGATCCTAAATGAAGGGGGGGGGGGAGAAATGGGGGATCGGTTCCAATGGGGAATTGGCTCCGGATCAAGGGGAGAGAGAGAGTCTCCAATGGTGTAATACTGTTTAAGTAAGGGAATTTATTTAGAGTAAAAATGCTCGTACAAGTTAAAAGAACAAAGCCAGCATGAAAAGTTAGAGCGGCGCAATCGCCGTCTTACTATTAGTCAGAGTACTTCCGGTCTGCGGTGCCTCTCAATCTCCCTACGGCGTTACGTCACGTACCTCGTGACTTCTTCAGGGGACTGAAACGGGATCCCCTGTCTCCCCCCCCCTTCATTTAGGATCACTACAGTGACAGTATCGGTGGAGGTGAGAAGAAGAAGGAAACATATAGAAACGCTGGAGGGATCAACATACAGGAGAGAGAATATACAGATTTGCCCACACTTGTATATTTGAAGGTGAGAGTCCTGTGAGACTTTAGTTTGGAGCTATTTTCTTCTATACACCAGGACATTCAGACATCCATCATTGCAATTTGGTTGAGAAACTTTATGCTCACCATTTAATATTGTCCAATTATATACTTTTTTACTCATGGACACATTTATTTATGGACACTGTTTCACTGGATTATTGACATTAATTTGAAACACTTGAATTATTTATTTATTCACGTTCACGTATATATATTATTTCACTTTTTTTTGTATTGCACAGGCACTTTATTCAAAGAATTTTATTATTTCCTGACAGACTCCATGGCAGACTACGTGTGGGTTAACCCCGCCTCCTCTCCACAGCTATAGGACCCCTTACCCATAAATTTGAGCTCACCTCCACAGACAGGTGTTCCTTTTTTATCCTCCTCACATGGACCTTCATCATGCAATTCTGTGCGATGTCCAGGATGTGGATTGCTCGGATGGATCGGTACTGCTTGCGGTGCACCCAGGGCCCAGCTATGAGCGGGCGAGTGGTTTCAGGGCTGAAAAATACCCCTATGGTGGAAGGGATGTGGCCCCAGAGTACCGGATCGGATATCGCAGGATTCCTTGGCTGGCAAGGTCTGAAGATTTTGTTTTTCATATCTTCTTCATGGCAGACAAGTTTATGTTTGTTGTCCTGTTTTCCCTGTCTTTTCCTCCTGTGTTGCGGCATGTGGAACGCTTTTTGCGTCCCAGGACGCCATTACTTCCTGGTTCTCGGTCCGCCGCTCTTCTGCGCATGCGCGAACTGCGGTGAAACCGAGGCTTGGTTTCCGCGCATGCGCAATGCGGCGGAGGGGTCAGGGGCCGCGCAGGCGCAGTGGGTCTGGTTTCTTCGGCGCATGCGCGCAGCGGGACCGGCCGTGACGTCATTTCGGCGGTTTATTTAAACCGCTGAAGAGCCCTATACAGGTGGGATAGCCTGTGGGCATAGAGCGACAGCCTCCCGGAGCCTCATTACTGCTAGGTCGGGGTAAGCACTTCATTTTGCAATGTATGCTTGTTATGCTTAGTGTCTCTTAAAGGGACAGTTTTAAAAAAAAAAAAAAAAAAAAAACTTTTTTCTTTTCTCATGATTCTTTGCATTGATTTGCTTATCCTTAGTCTAGGCAGTGTAGTACGGATTCCTGTCTCCCTCGTCATGGACTCATCCTCACCGCCATGTGGCCAGCCCTCCCGCACAAGGTATGTGCGGAGTGGGTAGGGGGTTGGTGTCTTTTGTGCCTATCTGGTGGTTGCTAACGGTTACATCCTGCCCACCTCCCCTCCCCCTCCCTCTGTCTGTATTATCTCTTACAGCCCGGCAATTTCAGTTCATCGGTCACAAGAAAGGGACCTTGCCAGGCCGCATCATCACTCATCATCCAGGTCTAGACGCGACACTACGTCTAGGACCCATCGTCATAGGGGACGTTCACATACCCCCTCTAGACATAGGAGATGTTCCCATTCCTCCTCTAGTCACCGCCACCACCACCGCGATGATCGCTCTGACCACAGCGCCTGTTGGGGATGCAAGACCAGAATCCCGGAGGGCAAATCGCTATGCGACCCATGTTATGCCCGAGCGGTTGGTGAGAAAGAGACCGAAAATCAAAACCTTGAGTCTCTTGGGAAACGTGTGGTACAGCAATCTATGAAAGAAATAGTTGCCCCCCCACACAAGGAGCCAGTCCACCACCTTGTCTGGCTCCTTGGCTGACGAGGCCCAGGAGGATCCCGGCCAATTCCAGCCCCATGATTCCTCCCATTATTCCTCGCAAGACGAGATGGAGGGAGATGATTCTGTGATTCCTCCCATGATTCCTCGCAAGACGAGATGGAGGGAGATGATTCTACGGTGGGATTCGACTACGCTTTAGTCTCTCCGCTGATCAAGGCAGTGAAGGAAACTTTGAAGTTGGAGGATACCACTGCCCCCCCAGAAAAACAAAGAAAACTGTTTAAACAACTGGGGAAAGAACGCTCCAATTTCCCACTTCCCTCTGAGCTGAAAGGAGTGTTTGAGGAAGAATGGAGCAAGGGAGATAAGAAGGTTTCCATGCTAAGCTAATGCGCCTAGCGAAGCATGTCACCCTCCCGCTAGATGACACCGTATCATTTAAAGATGGTCTGGATCGGAAGATCGACCAGGACCTCAAAAGAATATATAGCCTGGCCGGAACGGCATGCAAACCAGCTTTGCCCTTGCAGTAACCTCCAAAGCAATGGAGGCCTGGGTGGAAAATGTTGACTCCGATCTGAAAGGTGTCTCGGAGGAATTGGCACAAAGTTCAGCAGTGCAAGAACTTAAACTGGCTATTGCCTTTTTGGGAGAAGCTTCAATTGATCTTATCCACTTGATGGCTAGATCCATGCTATCTTCGGTCACAGCCAAACGAGCACTATGGTTGCGCCCCTGGCTTGTTGATCCTGCCTCAAAGTAGGCATGGTGCAAAATTCCTTTTGAAGGAACTTCCTTGTTTGGAAACAAGCTAGATAACGCTATTTCAAAGGCTACAGGCGGAAAGTCGGGATTCCTCCCTCAGGACAAACGTTCGTTTAACCAAAGAAGGCCTCAGCGGAAACGCAGCACAGAGCGTTCAAGAGAGGCACGCTCCTATAGGCCCGGACGGGATTTTAGGAGAAGCTGGAACTGGAATAGGCAGATATCTTTCCAAAAAATCTGGCAAGAAACAGATGCCCAGTGGGCGCGAGCCAACCAAGTCCTTTTGAGATTGGGCCCGCCCAAGCGGGTCAGGTAGGGGGCTCGCCTACGTTTCTGCCGGCACGTCTGGGTGACCTTGATCTCAGATTATTGGACCATCAAAACGGTCTCAACAGGTCACGCATGGTCCTTCACCAAAGTCCCTCCATGCAGACCAATGCAATCTTCACTGCCTCAATCAGAAGAAAAACAACAAGTTCTTCTTTCATATGTGAATGCCCTGAAAGATCAAGGAGCAGTGGTGCCCGTCCCAAAGGACGAGGAATTCCAGGGGGTATACTTCCCCCTCTTCCTAGTACAAAAGAAGAACGGCTCTTGGCGTCCAGTTATAGATCTCACTTTCCTGAACAGGTACATAAAGCACGAGAAATTCAAGATGGAATCACTCTCATCCATCCAAAAAGTCGTTCAACCAGGCGACTGGTTGATCTCAATAGATGTTAACCACTTGCTTACTGGGCACATAACCCCCTTCCTGCCCAGGCGAAATTTCAGCTTTCGGCACTGCGTCGCTTTGAATGACAATTGCGCGGTCGTGCGACGTGGCTCCCAAACAAAATTGACGTCCTTTTTTTCCCACAAATAGAGCTTTCTTTTGGTGGTATTTGATCACCTCTGCGGTTTTTATTTTTTGCGCTATAAACAAAAAAAGTGCGACGATTTTGAAAAAAAAACACTATTTATTACTTTTTGCTATAATAAATATCCCAAATTTTTTTTAAAAGTTTTTTTTTCTCAGTTTAGTCCGATACGTATTCTTCTACATATTTTTGGTCAAAAAAAATCGCAATAAGCGTTTATTGATTGGTTTGCGCAAAAGTTATAGCGTCTACAAAATAGGGGATAGTTTTAAAGCATTTTTAATAATATTTTTTTTTTACTAGTAATGGCGGCGCTCACAATTTTTATCGTGACTGCGACATTATGGCGGACACATCGGACACTTTTGACACCATTTTGGGACCATTCACATTTATACAGCGAACAGTGCTATAAAAATGCACTGATTACTGTATAAATGTGACTGGCAGGGAAGGGGTTAACACTAGGGGGTGGGGAAGGGGTTAACTATGTTCCCTATTTGTGATTCTTACTGTGGGGGGAGGGGACTGACTGGGGGAGGAGACCGATCTGTGTCCCTATGTACAAGGGACACAGCATCGGTCTCCTCTCTCCCTGACAGGACATGGATCTCTGTGTTTACACACAGAGATCCATGTCCTGCTTCTGTAACTGCCGATCGAATGTACCTGGCGGACATCGCGGCCGCCAGGCACGCTCCTCAGCATCACGTGATGCGCGCCGCACAGCTGTTCCCCGCCGCGCGCCCTCGGCGGCGCGCGGCGGGATGTAAACAGAGAAGGACGTCCTGGGGACGTCCTCTCGGCACTTGAGAGCCGCGCTGCAGCCGTCTTTCGGCTATAGCGCGGGTCTCAAGTGGTTAAGGACGCGTATTTTCATGTTCCCGTGGCAGAAGAATTCCACAAATACCTTCGATTTCAGGTCGAACGAGAGCACTTACAATTTATTTGTCTTCCATTCGGACTAACGACCTCTCCAAGGGTCTTTTCCAAGGTACTGTTGGTAATTGTGTCTCTTATCAGAATACAGGGTGTGCGTCTGTATCATTACCTGAACGTTCTGCTACTTCTGTCCCAAGAAGCAGCTGCTGATCCACAAAGATCAAGTGATCTCTACATTGATAGAGTTCGGATGGCTCTTAAACCAACAGAAAAGTCAGCCAGAACCGACCCAACGCCTAACCTACCTAGGAGCTCAATTCGACACAGTAGAGAATACCATCTCTCTTCCGGAAGAAAAAATCCCGGTCATTCGGGTAAGAATATCTTTAGCCCTAGACTACTCTAACCTAAGGGCGTCACAGTGCCTGAAGATAATCGGCACGATGGTGGCCACGTTCCCCATGGTCAAATGGGCAATGTGGAGGCTTCGGCCTTTTCAATCAGGATTCCTTCAGCAATGGAAGACAGACGATCGCAATCAGCTGATCAGGACTACTCAGTCAATGAGGAACAGTCTTCTCTGGTGGCTTCAGCACAAAAACTTGTTAACATGCCACTCCCTTGCTCCCATCCAATGGATGATTGTTTCATCCGATGCCAGCAATGCGGGCTGGGGAGCACATTGTGGGGCAGAACTGGCTCAGGGCAAATGGGATGCCCATCTCCACATTCCAGGGTCAAACGTTCTGCAATTGCGTGCGGCATGGTGCGCCCTTCAAGCCTTCTCCCACCTTCTGAAAGGGAAGTCGGTCCTACTCAAAATGGACAATACCACCGCCGTGGCATATGCGAAGAGACAAGGGGGCACTCGGAGCCCCACCCTTCTCCAAGAGGTCGAACCTATCATGACCTGGGCTCAGAGGAATCTACAAACTTAACAGCAGTCTTTATTCCAGGGGAACAGAACATTCAAGCGGACTTCCTGTCACGCAGCAACCTAGACAACAACGAATGGTCACTGCATCCACAGACCTTCAAGTGGATCCTATCGTTGGATTTCGATCCAGAAGTGGATCTGTTTGCATCCCCCTGCAATCACAAAGTAGACAGATACTACACTCGAGGTCGGTGCAGTCAAGCCTTCGGAGTAGATGCATTAACAAGCCAATGGAAATTCAACAAGGCATATGCCTTCCCTCCACCTCCGATCAGGCAAAAATTCCTGCAGCGGCTCCAGTTGGAGAAAGGCGAAGTGATAACACTAGCACCATACTGGCCGAACAGGCCATGGTTTCCTCTCCTGAATCTGATGAGCTTCAGGGACCCGCTAGAGTCTCTTGGGTGTGCTTTAGGGGTAATCTCTACCCTTATGAGCTCCAGAAAGCCTAACATGAACAAAACCTACAACAGAATCTGGACCAGGTTTGTCAGCTTCATGACTTCTGCTGGAAAATCTTTCAGAAATCCTGGAGTTCAAGACGTTTTGAGTTTTCTACAATCAGGCTTGGATCTTCCTTTGTACTCCTGAGGGAACGGATTGACAAGTTTCAGCCTTATCGGCATTTTCAGGAACATCATGGGCAACTCATCCCCTGGTTCAACAATCCTTTCAGGGGGCTTCGAGAATCAGGCCTCAGAGGAAACCTAGATTCCCCAAATGGGATCTTCTGCTCGTCCTTGATGCTCTTTCAGCACTCAACAACAAGGATCTTTCTATTAAGGACTTATCAATCAAACTGGCCTTTCTAGTGGCCATTACTTCAGCCAAAAGGGTTTCAGAAATAAGCTTCCTGGGTTGTCAAGAACCCTTTTTGACTTTCTTCCCGGACCGAGTGGTCCTTATTCCCATGCTTGGGTCTAAACCAAAAGTCAAGTCAGTTTTTCATGAGAATCAGGAAATAGTCCTTCCTACTTTCAATTCTCCAGAATCAGCAGATGTTCATCCCTTGAAGGTAGGTGAGACTCTGAAAGAATATTTGTGAGTCACTTCATCTTTAAGAAGCTTGAACTACCTGTTCTTGTTACACACTGGTAGCAACAAAATAAAGAGGGCTTCCTCCAGAACAATAGCAGCCTGGATCGTCCAATCTATTCAACAGGCTTTCAGGGCAAAGGGCTTAGCTCCTCCAGAGGCGTGACGGCTCATTCCACCAGAGGCATGGCAGCCTCATGGGCAGCAGCTCGACACTTGGCTCCTGAAGTGATATGCAGGGCAGCCTCGTGGTCTTCTATTCATACATTTATGTCTCATTATTGTATTGAGCCTGCTTCCCTTTCCTCTGTTAATTTTGGTCGAAAAATCCTGTCAGTTGACGGGAAAGATTAAAATATTTTTTTTGAGCAAGCATACCCTCCCGTGTGGATTGGCTAGTTATTTCCCACACGTAGTCTGCCATGGAGTCTGTCAGGAAAACGGAAAATTTATTACCAAATACTTACCGTAATTTTCCTTTCCTGATAGACTCCATGGCAGACGGAGTTCCCACCCATGAATTAAAAATATGAGAGTTGAAATTTGAGTCGGCTAGTTACGGAACACCTGTCTGTGGAGGTGAGCTCAAATTTATGGGTAAGGGGTCCTATAGCTGTGGAGAGGAGGCGGGGTTAACCCACACGTAGTCTGCCATGGAGTCTATCAGGAAAGGAAAATTACGGTAAGTATTTGGTAATAATTTTTCCGTTTTTATTTTTTATTTTATATGTCCATATGCACTTTTTTAGATATTAGTGCTATTTATGATCATCTGTATGTACACTTTGTTTCACTCTTTTGTGTGTTAGTAATTAGTGCGGAAACACATTTTTTCCTATTTAACAAGACACATGGCCACTCATTAAAATTTGAAGAAAAGAGGTTAAACCTTAAACTACGTAAAGGTTTCTTTACTGTAAGAGCGGCAAGGATGTGGAATTCCCTTCCACAGGCGGTGGGCTCAGTGGGGGGGGGGGCATCGATAGTTTCAAAAAACGATTAGATAAGCACCTGAACGGCCGCAACATACAGAGATATACAATGTATTACTGACATATAGTCACACACATAGGTTGAACTTTATGGACTTTTCAACCTCACCTACTATGTAACTATGTAACATGTATTGTCACAGTGTCTCCCAGAGTCAGTTTTACTTGTGGCTCGCTCATAAGAGTGAACTGACACCAGTGAAGGACCACTGGTAGTGAAAACCCTCCTGTTGATGTGGAGAGGTGTTCGCTCTGCGCAGATATGTCCACCAGCGAGGGCCACTGCGTTATGCACACATTTGTTTGCTTTGTGGGTATATGTTCGCTCTGCAAAGATATTATTGATTTGATACATATCTGCTTTTGCGGAGGGATGTACGCTTGTGTCTTTCTATGTGTCTGATCACCACGCGGAGAGACCATAGCATGTCCCTGCAGATAGCCTCGCGTCCATAGGAACGGTAGTATAATCCAGCTATGCATTGTTCTCTGAATAATGCAGAATAAGGATTCGTGGTAGAAGTGAGAATGTATGCGCGAGCATGGTCGGAACAGCGTACACGATTTCTTAGGCGCCAACACAGGAAATGACAACACAGAAAATGACAACAGTAAAGGGGAGGGCATCCACAGGAGTGGAGGGGGGAAAGTGCACGTCTCATCCATTTGAGGCATGTACACTGCCCAGCCACATGCATGTACATTCACCATCTTGGTCAGCAAGAGCCCATTCAATTCTGCTCAGAGTAACCAGTATCTAGTAAGATCATTCTACTTGTTCTTACAGGCTTGAGAAGATCTGCGAGGACATTGCTACTGCTGTTGTCAATACACGGTACAAGTATACCAACAATGTCCTCTTATAAAAGCAGATATGTATCCAAAAGGGATAGCATAGCCACAAGAGAGATTTAATATTTTTCTCTCGTTATGCTGACTACGCTTCTCTAATGTGCATAGCCATTTGAAGGCAAGAAGCCCAGTGCATTGCGCTTGATACCTACAAACCGGCAAACCCCCACACAAACAGAGAACACGTCTCCAAGCCCATAAGAAGGTTTTCATACTGACGGTTTTACTGCTGGTCCTGAATCAACCTAGGTGCGCTCTGCTAGAGTGCTCCTCGATTAAATCCAGCACAGGGAGACAGATGACAATCTATAAAACATACATCCTAGAATAAAATGTCCACATGAGTCCATATAATAAAATTTCCACAACAGTCCCTCCTCTTTTGTGATATGCTCCCATGTGTCCCTCGATTAGTCTTGATCTTCTTCTTACAACTGGAAATGAATCAGTCCTTACAGTCCATATGAGTCCATAAAAAAGAAAACACGGCTTGACTTGTAGACTCTGTTCTTCAGGAGGGATGATTTAGCGGAGGACATGAAGGTCGGTCGGTCTGGGATCCTCTGTGTCTTATACGTGGGTTGGGCTTGGGGGCGTCTCATCTCAGTGAGGAAGATGTGGTCATCTGCTCAGGCTCTGTTCACTCGTCCAATCAGGCAACAGTAGCACCTCATCACGGTATATAGAAGGAATAGAAACAAAAACATCATAAGTATATATACCCCTACTTCCTTCAACCATGACCCTTAAAAGGATTCCAACCTTCACTAGCTATAGCTCTGGCTTTGCCTTGCAGGGATCTAACCTTATCCATATGGGCCTGAACATTGTCACTAGTATCCCCGATCCAAGTGCAACAATCTTTACCTATGAATTCACAGAAACCCCCCTTGGATGCCAACAGATAATCATGGGCCATCTTTTAATAGGAGGGTCTTGATCTGCCTTTGTTCCTGTGTGATCTTCCATGTAGCTTCAACAGTTTAATAGAACATCCCATGCACAATGGATAAGAAATTGTTCAATCGTTTCATAAGCTCAAGCCCCCACCCTGTACAATCAGGAAACCATGCCCAGACCTGGTCGGGGTTAGTGAACAATTCCCTTCTAGCTGTTCCTTCCATTCTTACCTTCTCTCGCGCCATCAGATCCTCACGATCGGCCGCGACATAAGATGCTGGGACAAGTTTCACCAGGATGCATGAACCTCTTGCATTAGGGGGAATTACATTATAAGCTATAGACCCGCATAAATACCAAACTAAAGTTGAAGCACACTTGTGGGCTACCTAGTTGTCCCGATACCCAGACTGGCATAAAGCAGAGTAATTGTTAAAACTATAACTAATTTTACCCTCTAGAAATGTATTGTTATGTTCTATTAACAAGTGTCTGTTTGGAGTTTTTTTACTTGTTTTTTTTCAAAATTTCTCATACCAATCTGAACATCATATATAATATGTACCGCTGTCATCGCTGGGGTACTAAATCTTGGTTGAGATTTAGAGTAGACCCAGCAATTGGTCCTGTTCGCTTTCTTAGCTAGTTGGAGAATACACTTTAAACAATAAGTTGGGATGCGTTTCATCATTACCCTTGCCAAAATATACTAAACTAAAAATATAAATAAACATAGATACTCCTCATTCTTTGGTGGGGTTGAGCAGCTTCTTGCAGTGGCTGGCGTGGATCCAGTTGTCTCGTCCCTCAAGCTTCTTTACAACGACCCAGTCACCTGGTTGGAAATAATGTAAACCGGTTATTGTGTCAGGGTCCAGGAGGGACTCATGAACCCTGTGGTGGACCCTTTGAAGTTCATGTTACAGTGACTGCACCTACCCCATCAGCTGAGAATGTAGGCGACAGCTGCTGAGGAAAGTACAATTCTGTTTTTGGTTGACCTCCAAACAAACCTCACATGGCAATAACCCAGACATGTGGGAACTTAATGACTGTGGTCACTGAATAACCTGTGCGTGGCTTACTGTGCCGCCCCAATGGGGCATAGAATTTATATATATTGTTTCCCTGAACCATTTTCTATGGACGTTTATATTTAGTTCACATGCTGCCATCTAGTGACCTTTTGTGTTTCTATTTCTGCTTGCATATTTGCCTTTTGTGTTTCTATTTCTGCTTCCCTTCTGGTAAAGGAGGTTTGCACTCTTTTTGATTTCGTATCAGCACGGGCCTCTATTATCTTATCGCTTAATGTTGAACTTCTGGAGCGAGAGGATCTAGAAGAACGTGCAGTGTGCTTGGTTGATGTGGATCTGTGAGATCTGGTCTCCTGCAGTTGAGCAATGCAGAGTTCTGCCTTATACTGCACATTTTGCACTAAGAGATCCCTTTGTTGGTTTAGTGCATCAGCTCTGGTCAGTTCTGCTGAAGAGTCCTCTATATTACAGTCCTGCAAGAAAGCTGTGTATTTTGCAAACAGTCGCTGGTAGCGTTCATAAGTGACAGATAAGCGATCTATAGAGTCTCTTAGTTCAGCTGGTTGATCATTAACCACTTGAGATCCAAGGTATGTCCCTGGACGTCCTTGAGCCGGGATATCTGAATGATGCCTGCAGCTACAGGCATCATTCAGATATAGTTTTTTAGAGCTGGCGATTCTGTGCACCGTAAGAATGATCACAGCGGCTGTTCCGCCGCTTGATCGTTCTTACAGGCGGCGAGAGGGGACGCCCCCCCTCCCGCCGCCCTCCGGTGCTTCTACCGACTCACCTGTGCAATCGGTGAGTCAGTCACCTGTCCCCGGTAGCTCGTACGCAGAAGCAAACGCATACGTAAGTCCCGCCCACATATGAAAACAGTGTTCAGAACACACATGTGAGGTATCGCAGCGAAAGTTAGAGCAAGAGCAATAATTCTAGCCCTAGACCTCCTCTGTAACTCAAACATGTAACCAGTAAAAAAAATTAAAGCGTCGCCCATGAGGATTTTTAAATACCGAAGTTTGGCGCCATTCCACAAGCTTGTGCAATTTTGAAGGGTGACATGTTAGGTATCTATTTACTCTGCGTAACTTCATCTTTCACATTATGCAAAAAAATTGGGCTAACTTTAATGTTTTAATATTTTTTAATTTATGAAACCGTTTTTTTCCCCAAAAAATGTGTTTGAAAAAACACAAATATAGTATTTTTTACATGTAGGAGCGAGGTGTCAGAATTGGCCTGGATGCGAAGTTAAAGTGTGACAAAACTGACATGCAGTGTGAAGTTCTGTCCCATAAGTCTGACAGATTGCTGGAGAACTCATCTCTAGTGGTTTCATCGTTTTCTCTGAGTTTCTGTGTCGGTTTTATTATACGTTTGGGTCTTACACTCTGTTTGGCAATATCGGCAGAATCTGCTCCCTGTACGTCTGCGGGTTCAGAGGCATGATGAATCTGCGTTGGTTCAGCCACAAAAGGGTGCTCAGAGTCTTGTCTAGACATTTTTCAAGTTTTTGCAAAAAAGGGTACTGTCTCTTTAAGAAGATGAACAGCAGCTTAGACAGGTGGGGTAACACAGTTCAATGTAGAGAAACAGTTTTTAACATTCACATGAGGTGCAGTAAGCTTGTGTGACCATGTGCTTTCACAAGATGGCGGATGGCACTGAGCTTGATTGCAGATCAGGCACACACATATACACAGCAGGCTGTAGGAATTCTATACATCTTTTGACTATTATGACTCCGATTGTTGCGAAGCGATTATCCCTTGTGAGACCTCTATGCCTGGCCTGTATAAGATATAATCACTGAGGACAATCCTCATCAGTTAGCTTGAACTCACCAATACCATTTCCATCCACAGAGGTGTTTTATTCCGAAACATCAGGTTACAGCAGATGACAGCAGATGACAGGATACAACAGATGAATAGATTGTGGTATTATGCGGTCAAAAGATGATATTGTCTGTAGATTACTATGCAGAATACATGTGCCCTGCTACATGTGGCCTGTTAGTTGCATCCATGACACAGAAAGTACAATCACAGGAAGAAAGGAGCATTACATACAAAGGAAGTGTGTCATACATCAGGGAAAAGACATGGAAAAAACAAGTGCATTACCACAAAATGTCACTAGATGTCAGCATGTGAACTAAATATAAACGTCCATAGAAAATGGCTCAGGGAAACAATATATATAAATTCTATGCCCCATTGGGGCGGCACACTTACCATCTGGGGTGTAATACCTGGAACCATTGACAAAAAGTTTCTTAGCATCTGGGATGGGAGCCTCCTTCACCAGACTGCTGCTTGCTGATTCAAATTCCATCAAAGAAAAACAGTCGTGGCCTACTAGGTCACAAACTTGGTTAGAATTAGAAAGGTTATTATTATTAGTTTAAAAAATTGTCAATCTTACATTTATCCCCCCATTTTCTTCCTCATTACAAACTTAAGGAAGAGAACACAGGGTTTAGAGTGGTGCAGGAAAAAAACAAAATGAAATAGCTTACGATACTTTTACCTCCTTAGGCATGTGTATTTATGCATGTGTACAGCTGTCTACATACACCTGCTTTCTATATACATACTGTGAGGGGGTTAGCTCGGCAGCGGGTGTGTGTGACCCCCGGGATGGGCTCCCCACACAAAAACAGGCCCAGCAAACGGAGATTGTGGTTTTCAAAATCAAAAAGGTGCGGTTTATTTTCTATTTACAGTGACAAAACACAGCAAAGCAAAAGAAACATAAACAAAATAAATCCTGGTCAACTTGACCTCTGACTAAACATACAGGTTTCCTAACTAACAACTGGGATCAGCCTAGTGCTGTCCTAGTCCCTAAGTCCCTGGTTTTAAATGTCCAAGCAAATAGCCACACAGGCTTTGTCTCACCGCACAGGGGTTCACTCTCCCTAGACAGTCCACACAGGTCTGGGTCCAGGCATGAGCTAACATCTAATGAAGCTGGGAGTTCTTATAGAGGCCTAAATGAGCTGACAAGCTTCAGCTGGTCTCATCAACTCCCTGTCTGCACGACGCCCCACACTCTCCCTAGAGGTATGAGTCATCCATGAGCCCACTAGCCCCAGCTGGGCTTATACAACTCTCCACCTAGTTGTATAAGTCGGTGTAAAGCCTGAATCTGGGCGAAATATATCTACCCCCCTGGATGCAACCAGGTGACTTTACCTTCCTGCTGTCACATACCCCCCCCTCTTGTTTTAACCTCGGGGTTGGAACACCAGCAATCAGGCATTCATGTACTCAAGACAAAGCATCCACATTCCCCATTTGAACGCCAGGGCGATGCTTTACTGTGAAGTTGAATTCCTGGAGGGCCAGGAACCACCTATTCACTCTTCTATTTGTTTCCTTGTTTTGAGCCATCCACTTTAACGGAGCGTGATCCGTAACCAAGTCAAAGTGCCTACCTAGCAGGTAGTACCGAAGGGAATCTAGAGCCCACTTCACCGCTAAACACTCCTTTTCAACGGTGGCGTAATTTACCTCATGGGACTTCAACTTCCTGCTGAGGTAAATGACTGGGTGCTCTTCCCCGTTCCAGACCTGGGACAATACTGCTCCTAACCCCACATCTGACGCATCACTTTGTACGACAAAGTCTTTAGAGAAGTCGGGTGAGTACAACACTGGCTGGCTACATAAGGCTTGTTTCAAGAATTGGAATGCTGCCTCAGCCTCGGGGGTCCATTTAATCATGACCGACCCTTTCCCCTTCGTCAGGTTGGTTAGGGGCACAGCCTTAGAAGCAAAGTGGGGAATGAATCGCCGATAATACCCAGCGATTCCCAGAAAGGCTCGTACCTGCTTCTTGCTGTTGGGACGTGGCCAACTCTGGATGGCCTCGACTTTGTTGAGTTGGGGTTTTATTACTCCCCTCCCAATGGTGTACCCAAGATATTTGGCCTCTTCCTGCCCAATGGTACACTTCTTGGGGTTAGCCGTAAACCCCGCTTCCCGAACAGAGTCCAGGACTGCTTGCACTTTTGGCAGATGTGAGGCCCAATCTGTGCTATGGACAATTACGTCATCCAGGTAAGCCGCAGCATACTTCCGATGGGGCCTCAGCATCTGGTCCATTTTCCGCTGGAATGTGGCCGGCGCATTCTGTAACCCGAACGGCATTCTTTTATATTGGAACGCCCCGTCTGGGGTTACAAATGCGGTTTTCTCTTTGGCCGACTTGGCCAGGGGGATTTGCCAATACCCTTTTGTGAGGTCAAGAGTCGTCATGTATCGGGCTGTTCCCAGCCGGTCGAACAACTCATCTATACGTGGCATGGGGTAGGTGTCAAATTTTGTAACTTTGTTCAACTGACGAAAATCGTTACAAAATCGCCAGCTCCCATCCGGTTTAGGCACCAACACAATGGGACTAGACCAATCACTTTGGGACTCCTCTATCACCCCTAAGTTCAGCATTTTCTGTACTTCCTCCCGTATTGCCTCCCGTCGGGCCTCTGGGATCCGATAGGGTTTTAACTTCACCCTTTCACCGGGCGGGGTAATGATGTCATGCTCTACCCCAGATGTTTGTCCCGGCAGCTCAGAGAATACCTCCTTGTTGCGAAGCACAAACTCCTTAACCTCCTGTTGTTGGGGTTGTGACAAGGTGGCTGCTATTCCAACCTCAGGAATCACGCAACCAGTTTGAGCTGGTGACCAAGTGTCTGCGACTAGGGACTCTCTATCCCTCCAGGCTTTCAACAGATTAACGTGATAGATCTGTTCGGGCTTTCGCCTTCCTGGTTGTCTGACCTTGTAATTCACTTCGCTCACTTTTTCCATTATCTCGTAGGGGCCTTGCCATTTGGCAAGGAATTTACTTTCAACCGTAGGGACAAGTACCAGTATCCTATCCCCCGGGGAAAAGGTACGGGTCTTGGCTCCACGGTTGTACACTCTCTGCTGTGCTAACTGCGCTTGGGCCAAATGTTCCTTCACGATGGGCATTACCTGTGCAATTCGGTCTTGCATCAGGGCGACATGCTCAATCACACTCCTGTGGGGAGAACTCTCACTTTCCCAAGTTTCCTTGGCAATATCCAACAGCCCTCTTGGGTGTCTCCCATACAGTAACTCAAAGGGGGAGAATCCCGTAGAGGATTGGGGCACCTCCCTAATAGCAAACATCAGATAAGGAAGTAGACAGTCCCAATCCTTTCCATCTCTATCCACCACTTTCTTCAACATTTGTTTTAGGGTTTTGTTGAATCTTTCAACCAGCCCATCGGTTTGGGGGTGATACACAGATGTACGTAATTGCGTCACTTTGAACAATTTACACAGCTCCTTCATAACCCGGGACATAAAGGGTGTACCTTGGTCCGTAAGCAGTTCTTTACAAATACCCACCCGGCTAAACACAAGAGATAGCTCTTTGGCTATGGTTTTGGCCGAGGTATTTCGGAGAGGGATCGCTTCTGGATAACGGGTGGCATAGTCCATTATAACTAATATGTACTGGTGCCCCCTAGCGGACTTGATTATAGGACCTACCAAATCCATGGCGATCCTCTCAAACGGGACCTCAATGATGGGTAGAGGGACCAGCGGGCTACGGAAATGTGGCATCGGGGCCGACCTCTGACACACAGGGCAGGAGGAACAATAATTTTCTATGTCCTTCATCACCCCCGGCCAATAGAATCTCTGTAATACCCTCTCTCGGGTTTTCTCTGTCCCCAGATGACCTCCAAGAATGTGCCCATGGGCCAACTCCAACACCAACTTCCTGTAAGGTTTGGGCACCACAAGCTGCTCAACGGTTTCTTCTGCCCTTTTTGCCACCCGATACAGTAGGTCCTTCTCTACGCTGAAGTATGGGTAAGTGCAGGTATTATCTGGGTTCACTAACTCGCCATCTATTTTCACTACGTTTTCCCGTGCCTTTATTAGGGCGGGGTCTTTCAACTGTTCTGTGGCAAAGTTTTCCCTGTGAACCTCAAGATCAGAAAACTCCACAGACGGTAGGTTTTCGTCTGAGGAGGTGGGCTCCTCTCCAGTTTCTTGAGTCTCCCCTGCCAATACTGATAAGGGAAATTCCGGAGAGTCCTCACCACTCTCAGGGGAGTTCTGGCTATCACATTCCTGGTACATAGGGGCACCAGTGGGGGGCTCAGGATCATCCCACAGTTCCCAGAACTTCGGAAAATCCCTTCCCACAATGGCGTCATGCGGTAACTGAGATACTAAGCCCACTGGATGAAAGAGGGTACCTTTGGGGGTCTCGAAACACACTGTAGTCACTGGATACTCTCGGGTGTCCCCATGCACACAAATAACAGCTACCTTGCTATTCCCAGAGACCTCTGTTTTAACTAACTCAGCCTTTATCAGGGTCACAAGGCTACCTGAATCCAGCAATACCACAACATTTCTACCATTAACACACATTTTGCATAAATGTTTCTCAGTTCCTCGAATGGCAGTGCATGCGACTGTCGCACACAGCGACTGACGTCTGCCCGTCAGAAAGTCACACTGCATGGGTTCCTCCACAACCGGGCAATTGGCTGCAATATGTCCCGCTTGCCGGCAGCGGTAGCAAACGATCCTTCTTGCCGCCTCTTGAGCCGCTGATTTCCCAGGCTGTTCTCGCCAAACTTGGGGTAGAGCTCCCACCCTCTCACTCTCTCCACCCTCACCCCTTGGAATCCTCTTATCCGCCCCTGGGGATGGTCTGGTCTTAGGGTGGAAAGTCCGAGTGTCTCTGGAAGAGGCCGTCAGGTTCTCTGTAGCCAAGTATTTCTCCACACGATCCACAAGACCATCGGCCGTCTCTGGGTCTCCATGGCTTACCCACTTTTGGATGGCAGTAGGAAGAGCTCTCAAAAACCGATCCATTACAACACGTTCCACAATCTTTGGTGCGGACAAAGTCTCTGGCTGTAGCCACTTTCTGCTCAGGTGAATGAGATCATACATTTGAGACCTGGGGGGTTTTCCAAGCTGGAAAGTCCAGTTATGCACACGCTGAGCCCGGACAGCCAGGGTGACACCCAGCCTTGCCAATATTTCAGCTTTTAGCATCACATAGTCTTTTGCTTGGTTAGGCTCTAGGTCATAGTAAGCTTTCTGCGATTCACCAGTTAACAGAGGAGCCACCAGTCCAGCCCACTGCTCCTCAGGCCACTTTTCTCTTTCAGCGGTCCTTTCAAATGTGGTCAAAAATACCTCTGGATCATCCTCTCCAGTCATTTTTGTCAATAAACGACTCACCCCAAAGGACGCGGTATTAGTGGGACGGCTTTCCTCACTGGTCTGCGGACGTTGCTGCATTACTGCTTCCATCTGTTGTTGTAGTCTCTGCTCTTGCTTCTGCAACAGGTCTATGAAGCGGGCCTCAGATTGCTGCTGGGCTTGTTGCTGAGCCTCCAGACTCTGTTGCAAAGTTGCGTTTGTCTGCTGCTGGGCTGCAAGGCTCTGTTGATGAGCTTGCTGCTGGGCTGCAAGGCTCTGTTGATGAGCTTGCTGCTGGGCTGCGAAGTTCTGTTGTTGAGCTGCAAGGCTCTGTTGATGAGCTGCAAGGCTCTTTTGCAAACCTGCATTTGTCTGCTGTTGATTGGCATTTGCTAGAGCCAGCTGTTTCAGTATCTCCTCCATGCTGGCTTAAAAAAAAACTGCCACTGGTTCTCCACCAACTGTGAGGGGGTTAGCTCGGCAGCGGGTGTGTGTGACCCCCGGGATGGGCTCCCCACACAAAAACAGGCCCAGCAAACGGAGATTGTGGTTTTCAAAATCAAAAAGGTGCGGTTTATTTTCTATTTACAGTGACAAAACACAGCAAAGCAAAAGAAACATAAACAAAATAAATCCTGGTCAACTTGACCTCTGACTAAATATACAGGTTTCCTAACTAACAACTGGGATCAGCCTAGTGCTGTCCTAGTCCCTAAGTCCCTGGTTTTAAATGTCCAAGCAAATAGCCACACAGGCTTTGTCTCACCGCACAGGGGTTCACTCTCCCTAGACAGTCCACACAGGTCTGGGTCCAGGCATGAGCTAACATCTAATGAAGCTGGGAGTTCTTATAGAGGCCTAAATGAGCTGACAAGCTTCAGCTGGTCTCATCAACTCCCTGTCTGCACGACGCCCCACACTCTCCCTAGAGGTATGAGTCATCCATGAGCCCACTAGCCCCAGCTGGGCTTATACAACTCTCCACCTAGTTGTATAAGTCGGCTTAAAGCCTGAATCTGGGCGAAATATATCTACCCCCCTGGATGCAACCAGGTGACTTTACCTTCCTGCTGTCACAATACACTTTCCTGACAGACTCCATGGCAGCCTACGTGTGGGTTAATCCCGCCCCTCATACCTCATAGGACCCTTCTCCCATAAATCTTTGCTCTGGGCCAGAGGCCGTGTTCCTTTTTTTGTCCTCCTCCTAGGACCAAGATATAGTCTTACCTTTTCATGAAGTTTCCTGTAATCCAGGCCTGGCGGTGTGCACGGCGATACGTTGGTGGTTAGCGGTGATCCTCTCTGCAGTCCAGCAATCCTAGCTATTAGCAGGTGGACATGGGCGATATGATGTGATACCATGAAGAGCTTACTAACCTGGCCATTGGCAGGCAAGCGGCAATATGGCCAAACGTCCCAGCTATTAGCGGGAGGCTTTGTAAACGCCCGATCGTGCGGTGGGTCGAGCGAACAGCTCCCCAGTCCCAGGTTCTGGTCCGGATCGTGCCGTGGTGGTGGTAATGTACAAAGATATTCCTTTTATATGGCAGCCGTATCTCTGTGTTTTGTGTGTCTCCTTATTTTCTATCAAGCTCCAGTGAGTGGCCACGGCGGCTGGAGCGCAGCTGCGTTCCAGCTCGCCGTTTCAGGAAGTCGCTGCGCATCCGCAAGCCGCAAACAAAGATTCCGTGCTTGGTTTGTGCAGGCGCAGTTTCGCCAAAATGGCGGCGGCGGTCGCGCATGCGATTGGCCGCCACCGGATGGCAACCGCTATGGGGCGGTGACATCGTTTACGGTGGCAGATTTAAATAGCTGTCAAAGCAGCTATTACTTGGGATGACTTGCAGGCTTATGCAGTGTTTACCCAGGCACTGGGCTCTGGTTTACAAGGTAAATTGTTTGCTGCAGGCTCCCTGGGTGCTGGCTAGGGATGAGCTTCGTGTTCGAGTCGAACATACGTTCGACTCGAACATCGGCTGTTCGATCGTTCGACGAAGATCGAACGATTTGGGCCGTTCGCGCCAAATTCGAGTGACGCGAACGGCCCACAATGCACTACGCCATCGCAGTGTCATCCAGGCGCTGTGATTGGCCAAGCATGCACTGTGACCCCGCATGCTTGGCCAATCACAGCGCCGGCAGCGAGGAGAGCAATGATTGGCCACAGGCAGGATGCCTGTGGCCAATTATTGCTGAGGGTGTTTAGTACACGCCCCACACTATAAAAGGCCGCCAGCACGGCGGCCTAGTGTAGTGTGTTCCGGAGCAGGGATAGAGCAGCATAGGCAGGGACAGTGACTGTTATTTCTTTCTTGCTTAACCTGGATTCCTTTAGTTTAGGGAAAGAGAAGGATAGGTAGGGAGAGTGTCAGTGTGTTTTGTGCTTGTGCTATAGTGTGCTTAAAAAAAACATTTATTCTAGGGACAGAAAACTGTAGGTAGGGACAGTGTCAGTTTCTTTCACTCTGCAAGTCCTTGTTTCCAGGGACCTGGAAGGACAGTGAGTGAATTGTCCTTGTGCTATATTGTGCTTAAAAAAACATTTATTCTAGGGACAGAAAACTGTAGGTAGGGAGAGTGTCAGTTTCTTTCACTCTGCAAGTCCTTGTTTCCAGGGACCTGGAAGGACAGTGAGTGAATTGTCCTTGTGCTATATTGTGCTTAAAAAAAAACATTTTTTCTAGGGACAGAAAACTGTAGGTAGGGAGAGTGTTTTTTTTTTTTCACTCTGCAAGTCCTTGTTTCCAGGGACCTGTAAGGACAGTGAGTGAATTGTCCTTGTGCTATATTGTGCTTAAAAAAAACATTTATTCTAGGGACAGAAAACTGTAGGTAGGGAGAGTGTCAGTTTATTTCACTCTGCAAGTCCTTGTTTCCAGGGAACTGTAAGGACAGTGAGTGAATTGTCCTTGTGCTATATTGTGATTAAAAAAAACATTTTTTCTAGGGACAGAAAACTGTAGGTAGGGAGAGTGTTTTTTTTCTTTCACTCTGCAAGTCCTTGTTTCCAGGGACCTGTAAGGACAGTGAGTGAATTGTCCTTGTGCTATATTGTGCTTAAAAAAAACATTTATTCTAGGGACAGAAAACTGTAGGTAGGGAGAGTGTCAGTTTATTTCACTCTGCAAGTCCTTGTTTCCAGGGACCTGTAAGGACAGTGAGTGAATTGTCCTTGTGCTATATTGTGATTAAAAAAAACATTTTTTCTAGGGACAGAAAACTGTAGGTAGGGAGAGTGTTTTTTTTCTTTCACTCTGCAAGTCCTTGTTTCCAGGGACCTGTAAGGACAGTGAGTGAATTGTCCTTGTGCTATATTGTGATTAAAAAAAACATTTTTTCTAGGGACAGAAAACTGTAGGTAGGGAGAGTGTTTTTTTTCTTTCACTCTGCAAGTCCTTGTTTCCAGGGACCTGGAAGGACAGTGAGTGAATTGTCCTTGTGCTATATTGTGCTTAAAAAAAACATTTATTCTAGGGACAGAAAACTGTAGGTAGGGAGAGTGTCAGTTTATTTCACTCTGCAAGTCCTTGTTTCCAGGGACCTGTAAGGACAGTGAGTGAATTGTCCTTGTGCTATATTGTGATTAAAAAAAACATTTTTTCTAGGGACAGAAAACTGTAGGTAGGGAGAGTGTTTTTTTTCTTTCACTCTGCAAGTCCTTGTTTCCAGGGACCTGTAAGGACAGTGAGTGAATTGTCCTTGTGCTATATTGTGCTTAAAAAAAACATTTATTCTAGGGACAGAAAACTGTAGGTAGGGAGAGTGTCAGTTTATTTCACTCTGCAAGTCCTTGTTTCCAGGGACCTGTAAGGACAGTGAGTGAATTGTCCTTGTGCTATATTGTGATTAAAAAAAACATTTTTTCTAGGGACAGAAAACTGTAGGCAGGGAGAGTGTCAGTTTATTTCACTCTGCAAGTCCTTGTTTCCAGGGACCTGTAAGGACAGTGAGTGAATTGTCCTTGTGCTATATTGTGATTAAAAAAAACATTTTTTCTAGGGACAGAAAACTGTAGGTAGGGAGAGTTTTTTTTTTCTTTCACTCTGCAAGTCCTTGTTTCCAGGGACCTGTAAGGACAGTGAGTGAATTGTCCTTGTGCTATATTGTGCTTAAAAAAAACATTTATTCTAGGGACAGAAAACTGTAGGTAGGGAGAGTGTCAGTTTATTTCACTCTGCAAGTCCTTGTTTCCAGGGACCTGTAAGGACAGTGAGTGAATTGTCCTTGTGCTATATTGTGCTTAAAAAAAACATTTATTCTAGGGACAGAAAACTGTAGGTAGGGAGAGTGTCAGTTTATTTCACTCTGCAAGTCCTTGTTTCCAGGGACCTGTAAGGACAGTGAGTGAATTGTCCTTGTGCTATATTGTGATTAAAAAAAACATTTTTTCTAGGGACAGAAAACTGTAGGTAGGGAGAGTGTTTTTTTTCTTTCACTCTGCAAGTCCTTGTTTCCAGGGACCTGTAAGGACAGTGAGTGAATTGTCCTTGTGCTATATTGTGCTTAAAAAAACATTTATTCTAGGGACAGAAAACTGTAGGTAGGGAGAGTGTCAGTTTATTTCACTCTGCAAGTCCTTGTTTCCAGGGACCTGTAAGGACAGTGAGTGAATTGTCCTTGTGCTATATTGTGATTAAAAAAAACATTTTTTCTAGGGACAGAAAACTGTAGGTAGGGAGAGTGTTTTTTTTCTTTCACTCTGCAAGTCCTTGTTTCCAGGGACCTGTAAGGACAGTGAGTGAATTGTCCTTGTGCTATATTGTGATTAAAAAAAACATTTTTTCTAGGGACAGAAAACTGTAGGTAGGGAGAGTGTTTTTTTTCTTTCACTCTGCAAGTCCTTGTTTCCAGGGACCTGGAAGGACAGTGAGTGAATTGTCCTTGTGCTATATTGTGCTTAAAAAAAACATTTATTCTAGGGACAGAAAACTGTAGGTAGGGAGAGTGTCAGTTTATTTCACTCTGCAAGTCCTTGTTTCCAGGGACCTGTAAGGACAGTGAGTGAATTGTCCTTGTGCTATATTGTGATTAAAAAAAACATTTTTTCTAGGGACAGAAAACTGTAGGTAGGGAGAGTTTTTTTTTTCTTTCACTCTGCAAGTCCTTGTTTCCAGGGACCTGTAAGGACAGTGAGTGAATTGTCCTTGTGCTATATTGTGCTTAAAAAAAACATTTATTCTAGGGACAGAAAACTGTAGGTAGGGAGAGTGTCAGTTTATTTCACTCTGCAAGTCCTTGTTTCCAGGGACCTGTAAGGACAGTGAGTGAATTGTCCTTGTGCTATATTGTGCTTAAAAAAAACATTTATTCTAGGGACAGAAAACTGTAGGTAGGGAGAGTGTCAGTTTATTTCACTCTGCAAGTCCTTGTTTCCAGGGACCTGTAAGGACAGTGAGTGAATTGTCCTTGTGCTATATTGTGATTAAAAAAAACATTTTTTCTAGGGACAGAAAACTGTAGGTAGGGAGAGTGTTTTTTTTCTTTCACTCTGCAAGTCCTTGTTTCCAGGGACCTGTAAGGACAGTGAGTGAATTGTCCTTGTGCTATATTGTGCTTAAAAAAAACATTTATTCTAGGGACAGAAAACTGTAGGTAGGGAGAGTGTCAGTTTATTTCACTCTGCAAGTCCTTGTTTCCAGGGACCTGTAAGGACAGTGAGTGAATTGTCCTTGTGCTATATTGTGATTAAAAAAAACATTTTTTCTAGGGACAGAAAACTGTAGGTAGGGAGAGTTTTTTTTTTCTTTCACTCTGCAAGTCCTTGTTTCCAGGGACCTGTAAGGACAGTGAGTGAATTGTCCTTGTGCTATATTGTGCTTAAAAAAAACATTTATTCTAGGGACAGAAAACTGTAGGTAGGGAGAGTGTCAGTTTATTTCACTCTGCAAGTCCTTGTTTCCAGGGACCTGTAAGGACAGTGAGTGAATTGTCCTTGTGCTATATTGTGCTTAAAAAAAACATTTATTCTAGGGACAGAAAACTGTAGGTAGGGAGAGTGTCAGTTTCTTTCACTGTGAAAGTCCTTGTTTCAAGGGACAGAGAAGGACACCTGAAGGTAGCCCTTATTGCTTTTTTCCCATCTCCCTGCAGGCCATCTATTAGAATGTCTGGAAGGCAAACAAGGAGAGGCAGACAGTCAGGAGGCAATAAAAGAGGGCAAGCAGGCTCTGTGTCTGGGGGCAACAGTGCTGGTCGTGGACGCGGTGCATTGTCATCAGCACATGGCCATGGGACACGCTTGTCCTTCTTTTCGGCAGCTGGACATGTTGAGCCACATCATGCCGAAGACTTGGTAGAGTGGATGACCAAGCCCTCCTCCTCCTCCTCATCCTCTCTCACCCAGGCTCAGGGTACTGGAAAAGCAGCTGCCAAAGCGTCGTCTTCCCTGGTATCAATGTCAGACAAATCATCAGTCACTCCTTCCCTAGACCCACCATGTCCTCCTCCTGAGGAGTCCCCCGAACTGTTTCAGCACAGTGTTGGGTACATGCTCCAGGAGGATGCCCAGCGTTTCGAAGGGTCTGATGATGAAACCCAGCTAGAGGAAGGCAGTAGCGTGAGAGCAGACAGAGGGGATGCTCAAGAAGGACACCAATCTGGCAGTCATGTTCCAGCAGCTGCAGCATACTGCCAGATTGGCTCCAGTGATGAGGAGGGAGGGGATGATGAGGTCACTGACTCCACGTGGGTGCCTAATAGGAGAGAGGAGGAGGAGGAGGATGAGGAGGAGGCACATCTCCAACGAGGCAGGATGCCCTTTGGTGGCCAGCGTAAGGGCAGTACACTGACGGAATCACACCGCAGAGCTCCGCCTGTGCAGGGCGCTGCCTCTGCCCGTCATTCAAAAAGTTCTTTGGTGTGGGCCTTTTTTGAGGCTAGTGCATCAGATCGCACAGCTGCTGTTTGCAACATATGTCTCAAGCGTATATCGCGTGGCCAAAACATCAGCCGCTTGGGTACCACATGCCTGACCAGACATATGTTGACCTGCCATGCAGCTCGTTGGCAAGCCTACCTCAAAGACCCACACCAAAGAACAAAGCGGACCTCTCCTTGCACCGCATCAGCTGGGATCTCCAACCCCACTATAACTTCAGTCCTCTCTGAAACATGCACTGAGAGGAATGAAGGTGTAGAATTAGGTGTGTCACAGCCAAGTACTTGCGGCCACTCTGCTAGCAGTACACCGACGTCCGATTCTAGCAGGCAAATTTCCCTGCCCCAGCTGCTGGACCGTCGAAAGAAGTTCACTCCCAGCCATCCACATGCCCAGCGGTTGAATGCTAGCTTGGCTAAATTGCTAGCGCTTCAACTGCTGCCTTTTCAGTTGGTAGACTCGGCCCCCTTCCGTGAGTTTGTGCAATGTGCGGTTCCTCAGTGGCAGGTTCCCAAACGCCACTTTTTCTCACGGAAGGCTATTCCGGCTCTCTACCGGCATGTGGAAGGCAATGTCTTGGCCTCGCTGGACAGGGCGGTCAGCGGTAAGGTGCATATTACCGCTGACTCATGGTCCAGCAGGCATGGACAGGGATGTTACCTTTCTTTCACGGCCCATTGGGTCACTCTTTTGGCAGCTGGGAAGGATGCAGGACAAGGTGCAGTAGTGTTGGAGGTTGTCCCACCGCCACGCCTCCAAAATGCTACTACTGGTTGTGACACACCTCTCTCCTCCACCCCCTCCTCTTCTTCTTCCTCCATGGCCTCTTCCTGTGGTTTGTCCTATGAACCAGCGGTGCTCCGTAGCCGTTCACGGGGCTACGCAAGTACGCAGGCAAAAAGATGCCATGCCGTGCTTGCGCTGGTGTGTTTGGGGGACAGAAGCCACACTGGGGCAGAGGTCCTGTCTGCTCTGCAGGGCCAGGCCGAGAGTTGGTTGACGCCACGCCAGCTTAAGCCAGGAATGGTGGTTTGCGACAATGGCACCAACCTCCTCTCCGCCCTCCGACAGGGACAACTGACCCATGTGCCCTGTGTGGCTCACGTCCTTAACCTGGTGGTGCAGCGGTTCTTGGGCAGGTACCCGGGCTTACAGGATGTCCTGA
This sequence comes from Rana muscosa, assembly GCA_029206835.1. Taxonomy (NCBI): domain Eukaryota; kingdom Metazoa; phylum Chordata; class Amphibia; order Anura; family Ranidae; genus Rana; species Rana muscosa. The sequence continues at coordinate 363,098,175 of CM055127.1, forward strand.
GGCAGGCCAGGAAAGTCTGTGTGCATTTCCGCAGATCTTATAATGCCAGTGCTCGCCTGGCTGAGCTGCAAAAGGAGTTGAACCTGCCCAAGAACCGCCTTATATGTGACATGCCCACCAGGTGGAACTCAACGTTGGCCATGCTGCAGCGGCTGCACACGCAGCAGAGGGCCATCAATGAGTACCTGTGCGACTACGGCACCAGGACAGGGTCAGGGGAGCTTGGTTTTTTTTCTCCACGCCAGTGGGGCATGATCAGGGATGCATGCACTGTCCTGGCACCATTTGAGGAGGCCATGAGGATGGTGAGCAGTGACAGTGCATGCATCAGTGACACTGTACCTCTTGTCCACCTGTTGGAGCACACGCTGCGTGGAATAATGGACAGGGCACTTGAGGCAGAACAGAGGCAGGAAGAGGAGGACTTCCTTGCCTCTCAAGGCCCCCTTTACCCAGACAGTGTTCCTTCTGTCCCACCCATCGCACAGGAAGAGGAGGAGGAGGAGGAGGAGGAGGAGGAGGATTGTGTCAGCATGGAGGTGGAGGCTGGCACTCAGCATCATCAGCAGCAGTCTTTTAGGGATGATTTACAGTCCCAAGAAACCAGTGGACTTGTACGTGGCTGGGAGGAGGTGGCTGCGGATCATGTCGTCCTTAGTGACCCAGAGGACTCCGGAGCGAATGCCTCAGCAAACCTACGCTGCATGGCCTCCCTGATCCTGCAAAGTCTGCGGAAGGATCCTCGTATTCTTCGGATCAAGGAGAGGGACCATTACTGGCTGGCCACTCTCCTTGATCCACGGTACAAGGGTAAGGTTGCGGACCTTATGTTACCGTCGCAGAGGGAGCAGAGGATGAGACAACTCCGGGAGGCCTTGCAGAAAGGTCTGTGCAACGCGTTCCCAGAGACTGGGAGGTTACAAACTCCTGGTCCTGGACAACGAGTTGCTGAGGCTTCAGCCAGTCAAAGAAGGAGCGGTGGGGAAGGTGGCCGTCTGACCGATGCGTTCAGACAATTCTTTAGTCCGCAGCCCCAAAGTATGATCGGTTCCAGCAACCATCGCCAGCGTCTGATAAACATGGTGCAGGAATATCTAGGGGCAAGGTCAGACTTGGACACCTTTCCCACCGAAAATCCTCTGGCTTACTGGGTCTTGAGGATGGATCACTGGCCAGAGCTTGCACAGTATGCAATTGAGCTACTGGCCTGTCCTGCATCCAGCGTTCTTTCGGAACGCACATTCAGTGCTGCTGGAGGATTTGTCACGGATCACAGGGTGCGCCTGTCCACCGACTCGGTTGATCGACTGACTTTCATCAAGATGAACCAGTCTTGGATCACCACCAGCTACCACACACCTGATGCTGATATAACAGACTAATTGATTTTAACATGTCACATCCCTTCAAGACTGATGCTGATGCTGAGTGCCTGTGCTGTTATGTTGACTGGCTATCCTCCTCCTCCGAGTCCTCAATGATACGATTGATGATGATAGCTTGGAAGATCATTTTTGTTTATGGGTGCCGCCACCAGTGGCTAAGGCCCAATTTTTCAGCCCCTGTTTTACAGGGGCGTGTAATTACAATTTTTTTAGCAATAATTTGCCATAGGGCTCATTGCTGTGCTCCAAGTACAGTATCTGTGAGGGGTTGGAGTGTTGTGGCACCAGTGCCTAAGGCCCAATTTTTCAGCCCCTGTTTAACAGGGGCGTGTCATTACAATTTTTGAAGCAATACTTTGCAACAGGGCTCATTGCTGTGCTCCAAGTACAGTATCTGTGAGGGGTTGTAGTGTTGTGCCACCAGTGCCTAAGGCCCAATTTTTCAGCCCCTGTTCAACAGGGGCATGCAATTACAATTCTTGATCTAATAATTCACAGCAGGGTCCATTGCTGCACCCACCAAGAGTAACTCTGAGGGCTTACAGTCTTGTGGCAACGCCACCACCACCACCACCACGAAAGGCCCAATTTTTCAGCCCCTGTTCAAAAGGGGCATGTAATTACAATTCTTGATCTAATAATTCACAGCAGGGCCCATTGCTGCACCCACCAAGAGTAACTGTCAGGGCTTACAGTGTTGTGGCACCAGCACCACCATCAAAGCCCCAATTTTTACTACCACTGTTCAACAATTATATGTAATTAAAATTCCTGATATAATAGTTGACAGCAGGGCGTTCCAGCACCAACCAAGAGTAACTGAGTGCTTACAGTGTTGTGCCAACACCAACAACTAAGGGGCCTATTTCTGCAGAGTATATACGGCAGGTCCCTACTTTCAAACATCCAACTTACAAACGACTCCTACTTGCAAACGAAAGAAGACAACAGGAAGTGAGAGGAAATCTACCCCTAGAAAGGAAAATTCTCTCCTGTAAGAATAAATATGGGAGAAAGGGGTCTCATCTGTACTGATGCTTTATCAGCAATCCTTGTTTCAAGAAAAACACCACATTTCAAAAACAGTTGTCATTGGGACGGAAAGTGAGGTGAAATGTTCTGAACAGGGGCACAGACAGCAAAACAAATGTTACAGGGGTGATAACCCTTACCTATGTTTCCCAAAAAGTTTAAAAATAGATTTTTGGGCTGGAGCTACACTTCAACAATGTACCTGTTCAAAATTACAAACACATTCTACATAAGAACAAACCTACAGTCCCTGTCTTGTATGCACCGCCTGTATACGGCTGTTCAGAGTATATAGGGCCTTTTTTATTTTATGTGCGGGGTTCCCCTTAATATCCATACAAGACCCAAAGGGGCTGGTAATGGGCTGGGGTAGGGGGGGGGTCATGGGGTAGCTATGCCATTTTTCTTAAAGAATTTCATCCATATTACCGGGACCAGACATTACATTAAAGCCGCAAGCAGTTTTAAATGGCTTTTTTTTCCTTTAGAAGTGTCATTTTGTGCAGGGACAGTTCTAAACACGGGAAACACGTGGCACTTCACAGGCATACTTTAGACACCCCCCAGGTACGATATTTAAAGGAATATTTGACTTTTTTTTTTTCACTTTATGCATCATTAAAATGACTGCTCCCGAAAAACGACCGTTTTTAAAACTTCTTTTTGCATTGATACATGTCCCCTGGTGCACAACCCGGGTTCCCAAACCCTATTTATGACAATAACATGCATAATAGTTGTTATAATTAGCACTTTAGAATTCGAACGTTCGCATCCATTGTATTTAATAGGGTTCTAATGTTCGTTCGAACTTTCGGTCCGTTCGCGGGTTCTGGTGCGAACCGAACCCGGGGGTGTTCGGCTCATCACTAGTGCTGGCTATGTTTTGTTATGTGCTCTCTCATGCCTGTTGTCACTCCTGTTTCTCATAACGCTTTAATGATTCATTTCACTTTCAAACTGCCTTGCCATGGATCTGTCACCGCCCTCTTGTGGCCAACCCTTGCGCTGCAGGTAGGATTTATTTCTTTTCTACCTGTGATGCTTGGGTTCACTCATTCAGGAGCTCTTAACCCTTTCTTTTTCACTCAGCTCTTCTAGGTCTGAACACCAAAGCACGGCAAAGACCGTCCTAGGTCTCAACGTTGTCACTCCTCTTCAAGGTCCAGACGTCAGATCTTCCTTTAGATCTAGGTACCACAGATAGGAGTCTAAAACCACCTCTGGGCGTCACTCTCACCGCCACTCCAGCCGCTCTGTGAGGAAAGCCTGCTGGGTATGCGGGGCCCAGGTTCCTAAAGGCAAATCGCTCTGCGAGCGATGCTTTTCTAAAGTCGCATAAGAAAGAGAGGGTGGAGACCAACAAGTGGAAGCACTGGTCAGAAAGGTGGTCCATGAGTCCCTGAGTAAAGGGGATTCTGGTCATACCCACAACCCTGCTGGCGACACTATGTCAGTCCCTATTAGGGATGATCTCAAGGCTCCAGGCCCTTCACAGCCGAGCCATTCCTCAATTGAAGCCTCAGACAGTGAGGTGGAGGTAGATGACCCTGGTGCAGGTTTTGAATTTGCCCTAGTACCACAGCTGGTCAAAAGCTGTAAAAGAAGCTTTGAGATGGAAGAGCCAGTGGAGGCACCCTCCAAACAGAGGAAATATTTTAAACACCTCAAAAAAGAACACCCTAATTTCTCCTTTTTGGGTGAACTCAGCGCAATAATTACCGACGAATGGGGTGGTGTTGAAAGGAAGAATTGCCTGTTAATGAAGGTATCAAAAATGTACCCATTTAAAAGCAAGGATGTAAAACACCTGGAGTCGGCTCCTCTCATTGACTCAGCCCTAATGAGGATGGTGAGGCACGTCACACTCCCATTGGAGGATACTGTTTCCTTTAGGAATTGCCTGGAGTGGAAAATTTATACCGGCCTTAAGCGGATCTACATTACAGCGGGTATGACCTGCAAACCAGCTCTAGCTCTCGCAGCCCTTTCTAAAGCGATGGAAGTCTGGACAGACGACGTAGATGCTTCTCTGAGGAGCATCTCGGAAGAACTGGCCAGGAGCTCACCTATTCATGGGCTAAGGTTGACGTTGGCTTTTCTCGTGGGGCTTCCCTAGACATAATTCGCCTGGTGGCTCGGATCATGCTGACATCTGTCACGGCTAAGCGTGCCTTGTGGCTGCGCCCATGGGTAGCTGACCCTGCCTCCAAGCAGGCATGGTGCAGGATTCCATTTGGGGGTTTGTCCCTCTTTGGGAACATATCGGACAGTGCCATCACCCGTGCCACAGGGGGCAAGTCGGGGTTCCTTTCCCAGGATCGCCGTCTGCTAAACCAGAAGAGAACACAGCCCAGGCAAAGTTCAGATCGAGCAAGGAATGCTCGCTACTATAGGCCTGGCTGTGAGTTCAAGAAGACCTGGAAGAAAAAACAGCCTTCAGGCCAGAAGTTTTCAAAAGGGGCATCTTCCGGTGGACAAGAATCCCCTAAGTCTTTATGATATTTCACCTGCCTAAAACAGAGCGAGTCGGCATCCTTGCCTCTCTCGGAAGAGAAAAAGCGAATTCTCCTGTCTCTCTTGTGGCTCAGGGCGCTGCAATTCCAGTTCCAGATGACAAAAAGGTTTTAAGGGGTCTACTCGCCCCTCTTCATGGTGTTGAAGAAAAACGTCTCCTGGAGGCCAGTTATAGACCTAACCCACTTGAATTATTTTATCTAGAAGGAGAAGTTCAAGATGGAGACACTACTCATGATCAGTCAAGCAATCCAACCAGGCGATTGGCTTGTCTCTATAGACCTGAAGGACGCCTACTTCCATGTTCCGATAGCGTCAGAATTCCAGAAATACCTTCGCTTTGCTGTCGATTAAATCCGTCTGCAGTTCACCTGTCTCCCCTTCGGGCTTACATCGCCTTGTGTGTTTTCAAAACTTGTTGGCTGTCGTGGCTCTGATCAGGACCAGAGGTGTCCGTCTGTATCACTATCTAGACGACCTGCTGTTGTCTCGGGACAAGGAGCAGTTGCTAATCCACAGATCCCAGGTCATCTCCACTCTACTCGAGTTTGGTTGGCTTCTGAATCTGGAAAAGAGCCATCTGGATCCTACGCAGTCCCTGGTATTCCTCGGGGCACACTTCAACGCTATCAAGAGCACCATCTTGTTACCCCTGGAAAAATCCCAGTGATCCGGGACAGAGTTTGGCTTGCAATGTCGTCCTCATCTCCAAGCCTCTCAATGCCTGAAGATCATTGGTACCATGGTGGCAACAACACCCATGGTAAAGTGGGCTCAGTGGAAAATGCGGCCCTTCCAGAAGGGTTTCCTCCAGCAGTATAATCCAGGGCTTCGGGATCACTTTATCCAAATAACCTCATCCATGCGGGAGAGCTTTCCTTGGTGGCTACAACAGAGGAACCTCCTCAATTGTCACTCCATCGCACCTGTGTCTTGGGTCACCATCACTACAGATGCCAGCAACAGGGGCTGACAGAAGTAGCCCAAGGCATATGGAATTTTCTCTCTCACAGGATAGTCTCCAATGTTCTGGAACTCCGGGCAGCGTTCTGCGCTCTGCAGGCCTTTCACCACTTAACAGCAGGAGACCTCCTAAGACTGGACAACACAACGGTAGTCGCATACATCAAGAGACAGGGGGTACTCCCAGTCTCTCCCTGTCAAAGGAAATAGAGCCCATCATGATCTGGGCCCAGGAAAACCTGGCCAACCTGACAGCTGTCTATCTCCCTGGAGTCCAGAATGTTCAGGCAGATTTTCTGTTGAGAGTTTCTCTGGACATCGAGTGGACTTCCCCCCGAAGTCTTCAGGTGGGTCCTGTCCCTGGGAGTCATTCCGGAAGTAGACTTGTTTGCCTCCCCATGCAACTTCAGACTAGTGAGATACTACACAAGGTTTTGGTATCCCCAGGCTTTTGGGTAGATGCTCTGACAGACCATTGGCGGTTCCACAGGGCCTATGCCTTTCGTTTGCCTTTCGTTTTTTGTCGAGGCTCAGGATGGAAGAAGCAGAGATAGTGGCAATAGTCCCGTACTGGCCAAACAAGCCATGGTTTCCACTGCTGATGCAACTCAACTTCCGGGACCCAGTTCCTCTACCCTCCAGACCAGATCTCCTATCACAAGGGGCATTTCTACATCCATGCCCGACCCATCTACATCTGATGATCTGGTTCTTGAGAGGGGAAGGTTGGAGGCCCTAGGCTGTCCAAGTAGGGCCATCTCCACAATATTAAATGCCAGAAGAACAGGCACCAACAGGGTCTACCAGAGGATTTGGAAAAAGTTTTCAGACTACACCTCTTCCACTGCAGGTTCTTGCAATAACCCAAAGATACATGATATCCTGGGCTTCTTACAATCAGGATTGGATCTCTCATTGTCAGTCAGCTCGCTGCGAGTCCAAATCGCTGTAATCTCTGCCTTTACGGGTGTTTCCTGGGCTAGACACCCTCTTACTCAGTAGTTTTTCAGAGGAGCAATAAGGCTCAGACCTCAGAGCCAAGTTTTTCTAATTGGGATCTTCTCCTTGTCCTGGATTTTTTCTTAGGTAGAGAGTTGGAACATGAAGATCAATCTTCTGTCAAATGACTCTCTCTAATAGTTGTCTTCTTGGTGGCTATAACATCGGCCAAGAGGGTCTCTGAAATCAGCTCTCAGGGATGCAAGGGGCCATTTCTAAACTTTTTAATTCCTATGTTGGGTTCAAACCCCAAAGTGGCATCTGTGTTTCATGACAATCAGGAGATTGCTCTTCCAACGTTCAGATCTACCGAGGATTCCAGTGTTTATCCCTTAGATGTTGGAAAAGCTCTGAGTCAGTATCTTGAAGCTGCAGCTTCTTTCCGTCAGACCGACCACCTGCTCGTTCTTTTCACAGGAAGTATAAGGGAATGCGTGCCTCTTCCAGATCTATCGGAGCATGGATTGTTCAGGCCATTCAGTGGGCCTATAAAGCCAAGGGCTTGGCGCCTCCAGAAGCGGTGACTGCTCACTCAACTAGAAGTGTCTTCATCATGGGCGGCATCACGTCACGTGCCTCCAGAAGTTATTTGCAAGGTGGCCTTGTGGTCTTCAATTAACACGTTCATGGCACACTACTGCGTAGTGGTTTACGTATCTTGTCTGTTGATGGTGCCAATTAAACCTTTTTTCTTTTGTCCAGCACTCTGCCCACCCGGGTGTGTATGGCTAGTTATTTCCCACACGTAGGCTGCCATGGAGTCTGTCAGGAAAACGGAAAATTTATATCAAATACTTACCGTAATTTTCCTTTCCTGATGGACTCCATGGCAGCAGGAGTTCCCTCCCAGTGGCTGGAGTAGGCTAAATTATGGAACACGGCCTCTGGCCCAGAGCAAAGATTTATGGGAGAAGGGTCCTATGAGGTATGAGGGGCGGGATTAACCCACACGTAGGCTGCCATGGAGTCCATCAGGAAAGGAAAATTACGGTAAGTATTTGATATAAATTTTCCGTTTTCAGAAACTCCTTGGACCTGAAAAAGATACTTATAAACAAAAGTTATTACTCTATCCTTCATATTTAACCTGCAAAGAATGGCAAAAAATAATGACAGCGGTACATTGGTAAATTGTCACTGACATTCCTCAAAACCGACAACAACGAAACCTTCTAACTCTTACTTTCACGTTCCTACAAAAATACAACAGCCGCGACGCGTAGGAGGGTTGCGGCGGTAAGTTCTAACATTTCTAATGTTACTACATACAATGAGAAGACTAAAACATGAGACAAACATTCAGATACAAATGTGGGGGAGATATCAATGTCCTCTTATAAAATGTATCCAAAAGGGATAGTGTAGCCACAACAGAGATATTTCTCTCATTATGCAGACTTCGCTTCTCTAATGTGCATAGACATTTGAAGGCAAGAAGCCCAAAACATTGTGCTTGATTTTTACAAACCGGCAAATGTCCACACACACACAGAACACATCTCCAAGCCCATGAGAAGGTTTTCATACTGACGGTTTTACTGCTGGTCTCGATTCAACCCAAGTGCCCTCTGCTAGAGCACTCTTCGATTAAATCAGACACAGGGAGACAGATGACAATCTATAAAACACACATCCTAGAATAAAATGTCCACATGAGTCCATATAATAAAATTTCCACAATACTTCCCATCCCTATCCAAGTTGTTAACCCCTAATAAACAACAAAAACAAAGCTATGGACTGTTTTCTGACTCTGTGTGCCTGTGAAGATTCGGTATGCCTGGCTGTGCAGGAGTGGGGGATCCTTTTCATCTGCAGCTCCTACGTGGGGTGTGCTACAACCCCTTTAAGGCTAGCAGCATAATAATTAAAAGTAGTTAAAGAAGAACTTCTCCCAAAAGGGGAGGTTACGCTTTTCCGCTTCCTCCAGCCCTCCTCTACCACCCTTGGACATTTTTGGGGAGAGTATCAGGTACCTGGTATTGACAGGTACCCACTCCCACTTCCAATCAGATCACCATGGCGGATCCACTGAAAGTCTTTCCCCCGTCCCTGGACGCAGTCTTCTGGGACATGTCACAGGTCCCAGAAGCAGTGTTGCCAACCATCAGTATTTTTACTGGCAGACAGTAAAAAACAGGCAGTTCCCCCTGCCAGTAAATGCCAGTAAAAGTAAAAGGTTGCCAGTAAAACATATGGCTGTGACTCTCAGCTTGGTCCGGAGCCGGCTGAGACCATCCGAGTGCCTGCTACAGTGTGATCGGACGGCTCCGGTGGAGGCGGTGCCTGAGCATGTCGTGTGATGTCATGGTGCAATGGAGCCAAGCAGAGAGGCCAGAGCCTCGTGTGCGGGTCTGCAGTATGGGAGCAAGGCAGGCTGGGACCGGGACTGTCAGTGCTGTTTACACTGGAGTGGACTGGAGGGACCACTTGGCTTAGAGAGAGACTGTCACTGTGACTCAGGAGGGGATGTGTTGTGTCGGGCAGGTCTCATCATCATCTGTGCTGCTGCACACTGCTGTCAGTGTCACTGTGAGAGTCAATTTTATGTGTGTGTGCCGCCCATTCTAATTTCTTGCTCTCCTAAGTCCTGTCCCTGACTTACTTACTATATCGAAAATTAAATAAGAAATATGTTTTTTGCCTTATTGTCTACCTTAAATCATATTGTTAATTGCACATTGTATTTGTTTGTAGCCTAAATACAGAAATTTTGTAACTTTTGGGAATGGCAGTAAAAACATGACTGTGCCAGTAAATTTTGGGTGTTGTGTCAGTAAATTTCAATCTGGTAGGTTGGCAACACTGCCCAGAAGGCTATGGGACCATTAAAGAAGCGTGGCTCACGCATGCACAGTGGACAGTTGGTGGTGAAGCCGCAAGGAGTCACAGCGGGCTACCCACAGTTAATATGCCAGCGCCGGGGGAAAGACCGAAGACCAGTGAAGAACTGGCTCAGCTGAGGACGGCGCTAGAACCTTGGATAGGTAAGTGTCATTTTTTTAAATGTTAGCAGCTACAGTATTTGTAGCTGCTGACTTAATTGTTTTGTTCCTAGGGTAAAGAACCACTTTATTGTTGATTGAGAGAGTTTAGTTCAGCTTTAAGATGATATTGTTGTCCCTGTTTGTTAAAAAATGTCTTTCCCTTCAAGGTAATTTTGAAGAAGATGGAAAATAACAGACTCTCCTCTGATGGAGAAGAACAGTAGTCTGCAAACTGCGGCCTGGGGTCCGAATGCAGCCCTTTGCATACCCTTATCCAGCCCTTGGGGCACTATTACTCCCACTGACACTAACAATAGGGCAATCATTTCTGCACTGAAACCAACAGTGGGGCACTATTCCTCCCACTGACACCAATTATGGGGCACTTTTCCTCCTACTGACACCAACAATGGGGCACTATACCTCCCACTGACACCAACAATAATATTTCCTCTAATGCCAAAGATGGGACATTGTTTACGCCCACTGATTCTGGGCATTTTCTACTCCCACTGGCCACCGTCCAACCCCCCTAAAGTCTGAAGCACAGTAAACTTGCCCTTTTGTTTAGAAAGTTTGGCGACCCCTGGAGAAGATAAAAAAAAACACATGGTGTGAAAAAGTGTGTAGTAGACTTTGCTATGGTTCTTGAATCATTTAGGCCTCATGTACACTGCTGAACTCTCCTCTATGTTATCTTATATGTCCACGTACACTGAGTAGTTTATAGTGATTTAGAGGCAGTTGAGTTTAGTGGCATTTTTTTTAAAGCAAACAATTGCGTTAATGACGGAAGTTTATTGGCATTTGAAACGCCAAATGCTTGTAACAGCATGCAAACACGGCGGCGATGCATACTAGCTAGGGTTGCCACCTGTCCAGGATTCACCCGGACGGTTCGGGTTTGGAATCATGCATTCGGGTTTCAGACCTCTTGAAACCCGGACACATTACTAAGACCAGACTATGGCTTCCCAGCAGGGTTTCTGGCTGCAGTTGTGCAAGCCGAGAGTGTCTGTTACGCTCTCTTTCACACTGCCCAAAGCCAGCACTAACAATTACCCCTCCCCCCACACAGATGGGAGAGGAGAAAGGGCTTGATCTGCCCCTCTTCCTCTCACCCCTATCACTCTGTGTCAGCCTAAGCTACATCTGGATGAGTGGTGCTGACTGCCAAGGGGTAAGTGAGCTCACCATCCATCCCTGTCTGTGACTGAAGTTTACCCTCTTCTCTCTCCTGCCCCTGAGTGAGTACACTAAGGTAAATCCGGGATCTCAGAGTTCTCCCTTACATCAGAGTCCTCTCCGTACATCAGAGTTCTCCGTTTTCCCCCTTAGATCAGGGTTCCCAGAGCATCCCTTATGTTAGAGTCCCCAGAGTTCTCCCGTACAATCAGAGTCTGCAGAGTTCCCCCTTACAGTGAAAGGGAACTCTGCGAGTTCAGAAGTAAAAGTGGGGACTCTTGTGATTAACTTCATTTGATTAGAAATGTTATTTAATTGCAAAATATATGTATAGTTCATACTATAAAAAAAGATTGCTGTGCACCACTAAAGTGTTCGGGTTTGACTTGAAGAAAAGGTGGCAACCCTAATACTAGCACATTATGACATTGCCTTGCAGGGGATTTTTTTTCTATCAACTGCGGTTTACTACTGCTTTAAAGAGGAGCTACAGTCTCCTGTGTAAAAAGTAAGCAGCTACAAAAATTGTAGCTGCTGTCTTTAAGGCTCTTTTCACACCTGATTTCAAATCGCTGCAAAACGAGGGATGCGTTTCTGATGCCATTACTTCTAAAGGCACCCCAATGGCGACGCAATTTTGCCACAATTGATGGACGGTAAATCGCGCTGCAATTGCGGCATATCGAAGAAAGGATGCTGTTGCCTAAAAGAAGCAACAAGCACAGCGTGTTGCGATTGCAGCGCAATTTATCGCGTGATAATCGCGGCAAAATTGCGCCATGATTGGGGTGCCATTAGGAAGTAATGGCATCAGAAACGTATCCTACGTTTTGCAGCGATTTGAAATCGCGGATGAAATTGTCATGATTCGGGTGTGAATAGAGCCATATTAAACAGAAACTCAACTGTCCCACAATCCAGTGATGTGCTCACCCCAGCTGTTTTTACCTCTCATCTTCGGCGCTGGCATCTTAACTGTGGGCACCCTTGCAGCTTCACACCTGGCTGCTCACTGTGCAAGCTCTGCATTGTAAATGATTTGGCAGTCTTCTAGGACCTGTCACGTGTCCCAGAAGATTGCGGGGAGGGAGGGGGGTGGAGAACTTCCGCTACTGATCGCCTAGGCGGAAGTGAGTGCAGGTACCTGTCAAAATCGGGTACCCACTCCCCCCCCTCCCCAAAAGTGCCATTACCAAAAGAGGAGTGGTGGAGGAGGCCTTAAAGCAGAACCTCCCCTTTTGGGTGGAGCTCCGCTTTAATGGGGCACAGAGAGCAATAAAAACTGCCAGGGGTTCTAATCCCTCTCCCCCCTATTCAAAACTAAAAAAAAGTTTTATCTTTATTATACTTGAATGTTTTACTGTACATAATGTAGGTATACCTGCAAAAGGGGCCAGCTGAAGTGATCTAGCAGGACTTTTCTGACTAAAGTTCTCTTGCTGCCAAATCATGTACCTGTATGTCATTTGGCTTCAAGGGGTTGTACTGTTTTTTAGAGCTGATGGTCGGCTCTATTGTAATAACAACCAAAGCGGCTAAGCAGCCGCTCGGATGTTATTTCAAGCGGCGGGAAGGGATGTCCCCCCTCCCCCCTCATCTGCTGTTTGCCTGGGCTTTCCTGTCCCACCGGGAGACCCGAGTGACCAGCTGGCATGTCCGGCTTCTAGCCGATGACCAGAACAAGGCCACCGGAATCGGCTTTGATCGAGTCTTGGCTATGGTAACCCGGAAGCGACGTCATGACATCACTTCCGGTTTACTCTGCAGCCGACGGCGCCAGTTTAAAAAAATCTAAAGTATTCAAAAGCGCCAATCTTGGTGTTTTGAATACTTTCAAGTGCAGAGCAGGGGTTTGGGGTCTTTGACATACCTCCCAACTTTTAAAAGTCCCACCGCGGGACCTGACACTGAAGTTGTTGAACGGGGGGGGGGGATCTGGGGGTGCTACCGCGGGACGAGTTAATTTGGTTCCGTTCCACAGTTCACAATTGTTGAGCGTGGGTGTGCCGGGAAATTGAACACTCTCGCGGGACTGCGGGAAAGATGTTTCAGTGTGGGAGAAACCCGCAGAATCCGTGCGTGTTGGGAGGTATGTCTTTGAGATCCCAGATTCCTCCATAAAGAGTACCTGTCACTGTGACAAGGGATGTTTACATTCCTTGTGACAGCAATAAAAGTGATAATAGGATTTTTATAACAGCTTACCTGTAAAATCCTTTTCTTAGGAGTACATCACGGGACACAGAGCGACATAGTCATTACTAATGGGTTATATAGATACCGTCAGGTGCTGGCACTGGCAACTTCCAAAACCGGAAGTACCCTCCCCTATATAAGCCCCTCCCATCCGGGAGCACCTCAGTTTTGTAGCAAAGCAATAAGTGTCCCCAAAGAGGGGCGGGAGCTCTGTGTCCCGTGATGTACTCCTAAGAAAAGGATTTTACAGGTAAGCTGTTATAAAAATCCTATTTTCTTTCTCGTACATCACGGGACACAGAGCGACATAGTCATTACTAATGGGATGTCCTAAAGCAATGCCCAATGAGGGGGGGGGATACACCATATATAAGCTGAGCGCTATCAGACATGAGGATCTTTTGCGGCCTGCAACACACTGCGCCCAAAGGCGACATCCTCCTGACTTCTAACGTCCACCTGGTAGAACCTAGTAAACGTGTGAACTGAAGACCATGTTGCGGCCTTACAGATTTGAGCCAGGGAGGCCTGGTGATGCACTGCTCATGAAGTTCCAACTGCTCTCGTGGAGTGTGCTCTAACTTTGAACGGAGGCGGTCTCCTTCTCAAGCCATAGGCTTGTATTATGACCTGTCGAATCCACTTGGCTAAAGTAGATTTTGACGCTGCCTGACCCTTTCTGGGGCCTTCCGGCAGAATAAACAAAGTATCCGTTCTGCGAATCTGAGCAGTGGCTTTTAGATAAGCTTTAACTGCTCTTACTACATCCAAAGAATGCAATAACTTTTCCTCTACCGAAGTAGGTTTGGGGGAAAAAAGAAGGAAGAACCACATCTTGGTTCAAATGAAACCTCGGTACCACCTTAGGAAGAAAGGCTGGATGAGGACGTAATACTACTCTATCCTTATGGATAACCAGCTATGGCTCCTTACAGGACATAGCTGCAGTGCTAATTCCGACACTCTTTTAGCCGAACAAATGGCTACTAGAAAAATCAATTTCCTGGTGAGAAGCACCAAAGAAATATGCTGTAATGGTTCAAATGGTTGTTTCTGTAGAACCGACAGAACCAAGTTTAGATCCCATGGACATATGGGAATATTAACCGGAGGACTAATACGCATCACTCCTTGTATAAAGGCTTTGACTAGTGAATGCGAAGCCAAGGGCCTTTGAAAAAATATTGACAAGGCCGAAATCTGACCCTTGATAGTACTCAAGGCAAGCTTCCTATCTACAGCCCATTGTAGGAAGTCCAGAATCCTACCTATTACGTACTTATGTGGATGCCATTTCTTGGCCTCACACCACGCGATGTACGCCTTCCAGATTCTATATTAGATCTGCCTGGATACCGGCTTCCTGGCATTGATCATGGTAGATACCACAGGATTAGAGAGCCCTCTCTTTTTTAGAATGTGGGCTTCCATAGCCAGGTCGTCAAACCTAGGGCTGGTAAGGAAGGGTGGTATATCGGTCCTTGCGAAAGCAGGTCCGGACGACGTGGGAGAGTCCAAGGACTCCCCACTGAAATTTTACAATCTCCGCGTACCACGCTCTTCGGGGCCACGCTGGAGCCACCGGAATCACTGGTTTCTTTTCTACCCTGATTCTGCGGAGTAATCGAGGTAACCATTGTGGCGGTGTGAATGCATATATCAGCTTGAACTGATCCCAAGGGAACACTAGGGCATCCGAGCCGCAAGCTAGGGGATCCCTTGTCCGAGAGACAAACCTGTCCCCCTTTGCGTTGAATCTGGATGCTAAAAGATCTACATCCGATGTTCCCCACCGCTGACATATTGTCCAGAAAACCTCGGGGTGAAGGGACCCTTCCTCTGGGCCTAATTGCTGGCGACTTAGAAAGTCCGCCTTCCAATTCTCCACTCCTGGAATGAATACCGCAGATATGGCTGGGACATATTTTTCTGCCCATTTCAGGATGTAATTTACTTCCCTCTGGGCTGCACGACTCCTGGTGCCCCCCTGATGATTGAATTCTGACAGGGGACCCTTGGAGTTTGGATGTCCATGCTACTAGGGCATACCGGGCTGCTCGTATCTCTAAGAGATTGATGGGCAGGGCCTTTTCTGCATCCGACCATCTGCCCTGGAGAGACTATTGCTCCAGTACTGCTCCCCAGCCTATAAGGCTGGCATCTGTAGTGACCACCTTCCAAGAAATCAGACTGAAGGATTTCCCTTTTTCCAGATTCTGGGGAACCAACCACTAACGGAGGCTCTTGCGAACGGAAGGGGACAAGGACATTGTAAGTCTAGGGCCTGAACTTTTTTGTTCCAGGCTGACAGTATGGCCCCCTGCAAATTCCTTGAATGGAATTGACCGTAGGGTACTGCTTCGAATGATGCCACCATTTTTCCCAGCAGCCTTATGCACAGGCGTATGGACGGCTGTCTTTTTTGTACCCACTAAGTGGATCAAATCTTTCAAAGACAACACCTTTCCTCGAGGCAAGAATATTTTTCTCTGGCCTGAATCCAACCTTAGCCCCAAGTATTCCAGACTTTTGACTGGTTTTTAGGGATAACTTGTCTCGGTTGATAATCCAACCGTGAGATTCCAGATACTTGATTGTCTTGTGAACGACCACGTCTAGTTTTTTCACTGAGTGGTCTATCAGCAACAAGTCATCTAGATATGCCATTATCATTACACCTTGTGTTCTTAGATTGGCCAATAAAGGGCCAGAATTTTTGTAAACACTCGTGGTGTTGTGGCCAAACCGAAGGGTAAGGCTCTGAACTGAAAATGGCGCCCTTCTACTGCAAAGCGTAGAAATTTTTGGTGGACTGGAAAGATGGGAATGTGCAAATAAGCATCTTTGATGTCGATCGCGGCTAACCAATCCTCCCCTTGTAGGGCAGTGGCCACCGATCGGATCGACTCCATCGGAAAGTCCTGATATACAGGAATTTGTATAGCCCTTTTTAGAATTAATATGGGCCTCCCGTCCGCGTTTGCTTCGGGACTGTAAAGAGGTTTGAGTAAAACCCAAACCCTCATTCTTACAGGGGAACCTCCATAATTACTCCTTGGAGCAATAGTTGTTCTAGTGCCAACAAGAGGGACTCTATCTTCCGGGGATCCATTGGCACGTTTGACCTCAAAAATGGGAAGGAGGAGAGTCTTTTAACTCCAAACTGTATCCCAAACATACTGCGGAGAGCACCTATCTGTCTTGATCGTGTCCCGCCAGGTCTCTTGCGAACAACTGGAGTCCTCCCCCCACCCGACTGAGTGGGGGCAACCCTTCAATGAATTTAACTTTGGGGGAGGTTTTGTACCTCCCCTGACCCAGGGTTTCTCATTACCCTGCTATTGTCCCTGTTTTTTACCCCAGGGAATTGACCGAGGAGGCCGTCGGAACTGTTACACAGCCGATGCCCCAGGGACTGGAGAAGCAGGCCTCTTAAAGAGGGACCTCTAACTCTGTTTTTAACCGGCAAGAGCGTATTTTTACCGCTGGAAATTGTCTGGATATATTTGTCCAGGTTTTCCCTGAATAAGCGTTCACCATGAAATGGGACGCTAACCAGCCATTCTTTACAGGGAGCTTCAGCAGACCAGTTTTTGAGCCATAGAAGCCTACGCATATGTACTATAGACAGCGTAAGGCGGGAGGCCTGATGGACTGAATCCTTATGGCGTCAACCGCAAAGCCTAAGGCTCTAGGTAGATCAGCTAGGGCAAAGCCTGCTGATCTGTCAAGTCCCTCAAGACCTGTTTCAACTGATCCTTCAATGCTTAGCATTGCTGTAGAAAGAAGCAGACTTTCATAAGGACTCCAATCTTTTATCTATTGGGTTCTTGAACATTTGGACATTATCCACTGGACATGTCAGTGATTTATACATACAAGAGATGGCTGCGTCCACTGTAGGGACCTTCCATTTTTTTTTTTTTTTGATGAACTTATCCTCCATGGGATAGACCACCGGAAATCTCTTGGGGGAATAAATATTTTCTCAGGACGTTCCCAATCCTGGTAAATAAGCCCTTTCAGTAAAGGGTGAAGTGGAAAAGAACAGACAGTCTGGGGGCTTCTAGCGACCCCAACGAGGATACAGTAGTGGTTGATGGTTCCGCAAGGTGCATTTTTAAATGCTGATCGGACCATGTTAGTCAGAGACTGAACCCATAATCTTTCAGCTTGAGATGCTGAGAAAAGGTTCCCCCACTGTTGACTCCTCTATAACAGAATCAACCTTATCCTGATCCCCTTCAGGCAGGTCGATCCCTGTATGGGACTGTTGCTCTGCTAACAGGCACTTTGAAGGAGGAGATGGAGATCGGCGTGCTTTCCCTGACAGGGAGGCAGCGATCAATGTTGACAATCTCTCTCTAATCCTCCCAGAGCTGAGGAAAAAACCTCCTCTGTTACATACACAGGAGCAAGTGAACTGAGGACAGCCACAGTACCAAGTACCCCTGCGGGGTCTCTACGGTCACTTACCTCTGAACTTCAGGGGAGACTGGTGCAGCAGAAGTATGCCCAAGATCCTCAGAGCCCGATGAGACCCCCTTCGCTTCCTGGAAGATTCAGTTCCGGAGCTTCTGGACGGCATATTCCTAAGCCTAAAGCTGAGGTATTCCAGCCGAAATACACCACTTTTACTGAGAATAGTCTAGCACAATTGCTGCTATATCACAGTTGGTGTCTACTAAAGTGCCTTTCTAGGGGATGCCTGCATCAACCGCCTCTATGTGCCTTTATATTGTTGCTAGCTCTGTCTGTGCACTTCAACAGCCAGCTATAATGTGCTTCAAAACACGCTGGACGCCCGCACATGCGCAGTAGCGCCGCGGCGCACACCTGAGCGTCATCCACCCGCTCCGCCCCTTTTTCCAGATCGCCTCTATGAATAGAGGCGCGTGCACGCGCACGCGCGCGGGCACGTGCGCCTTCGGCGCCTTTTTTGAAAACAACAAGGAGCTAGATGGGAGCCAGGGTCCCTTTGCCGCAGGGCCCGGGGATGGATGAGCGCAGCAACAGGGCAGAGGAGACAGCTTCCCAGCAGAGAACATACCAACTGCCTGGATTTGATTCTGGAAGAAAAAAATCCACATTACAAGAAAAAGAACCATAGCGGCCTCTAGTGTCTAACACAGGTACCGCGGTCTTACATTTTTTTTTTTTTTTTCTTGCCTACTATTAAAATTTTTACATTTTCTCAGTAGTAACAGGCATACACAGAATATTAGCGGGAATACCGTTAGGTAACAGACAGAAAGACAAATTAGGCTTGGGGGTCCCCCAATAGAACCAAGTTCCTGGGGGCCCCCACTTACCTGTTCCCCGCCGCAGGACTTTGTTTGGTCCACAAAAGCCCAAACTTCACCTATTACGGCAGGCATTGTAATCAAACCTTCAGGGACCGGGTTCCCAAGGATTCCACTCCCCTGGACCTGTATAGCACCCTGCACAGAAAACATCTTGGTCGTGGGTATGACCAGAGCTCTGGATCCCAGGGTCCAGCTCTCCTAAGAGAAGCATTACAGGCAAAACCTTGCTCTTCTCTGCAAGGCCCGGGTACCGACCGTTTAGCTATGAAGCTTTTTTGGTCGGATCCGGAATAGCTTACTGAGGCCCAAAAGAACCTGTACGCAAGCTCAGTGAAAAACACATGTTTCTTCTTGGCCAACACCTTAGACACTGGCAAAAAACTGAGGTGCTCCCGGATGGGAGGGGCTTATATAGGGGAGGGTACTTCCGGTTTTGGAAGTTGCCAGTGCCAGCACCTGACGGTATCTATATAACCCATTAGTAATGACTATGTCGCTCTGTGTCCCGTGATGTACGAGAAAGAAAAATATTTTTGATAAATAAGGGGAAAAAAAATTAAAGTGCCCTATCCCTCCGTGCTCGCATGCAGTAGGGAACACATATATACATCATGCCCGCAAACAGTGTTTAACCACTTCAATACCAGGCACTTACACCCTCTTCCTGCCCAAGCCAATTTTCAGCTTACAGCACTGTCCCTTTTTAAATGAGAATTGCGCGGTCGTGCTACACTGTACCCAAACTACATTTTTATCATGTTGTTCCCACAAATAGAGCTTTCCTGACAGACTCCATGGCAGACTACGTGTGGGTTAACCCCGCCTCCTCTCCACAGCTATAGGACCCCATACCCATAAATTTGAGCTCACCTCCACAGACAGGTGTTCCTTTTCTATCCTCCTCACATGGACCCTTCATCATGCAATTCAGGTGCAGTCCAGGATGTCCGTCGGATTAGGTACAAGTTGTGCGGTGCACCCAGGGCCCAGCTATCAGCGGGCGAGTGGTTTCGGGCAGTTAATACCCCTATGGTGGAAGGGATGTGGCCCAGTGTACCAGGATGGACGAAGGATTGGCTGGCAAGGTCTGAAGATTTCTTCATTATGTACATGGCAGACCGTTTTTGTATGTATTTTGTCTGTTGTCTGTTCCCCCTCAGTGTCTTTGCGCCGTGTGTGGAACGCTTCTGCGTTCCAGGACGCCACTCTACTTCCTGCCTCCCGATCCGCCGTATGTCTGCGCATGTGCAGAGCCGCGGCGAAACCGAGGCTTGGTTTTCGCGCATGCGCGGTACGGCGGCGGGGTCAGAGGCCGCACAGGCGCAGTGAGTCGGTCCCCTTGGCGCATGCGCGCAGCGGGACCGGCCGTGACGTCACTACAGCGGGGAATTTAAACGCTGTGGAGCCCTGTACAGGTGGGATAACCTGTGGGCTTTGACGGCAGCATCCCGGAGCTCGGTTCTGCTGGGACAAGGTAGGCAACATCCTTTAGGTAGTTATGCAAGTGTCTCTTAAAGAGACAGTTAAAAAAAAAAAAATGAAAATGTTTTTCTTTTTTTTTTTTTGTGTGTTGCTTACTCTTGTCCTAGGTGGTCTGTAAGTTTGTGCGTTTGTCTTGCCTCATCATGGACTCTCCTTCACCGCCATGTGGCCAGCCCTCCCGCACAAGGTATGTGCGGAGTGGGTAAGGGGGTGGTGTCTTTTGTGCCTATCTGGTGGTTGCTAACGGTTACATCCTGCCCACCTTCCCCCTCCCTCTGTCTGTATTATCTCTTACAGCCCGGCAACTTCAGTTCATCGATCACAAGAAAGGGACCTTGCCAGGCCGCATCATCACTCATCATCCAGGTCTAGACGCGACACTACGTCTAGGACCCATCATCATAGGGGACGTTCACATACCCCCTCTAGACATAGGAGATGTTCCCATTCCTCCTCTAGTCACCGCCACCACCACCGCGATGATCGCTCTGACCACAGAGCCTGTTGGGGATGCAAGACCAGAATCCCGGAGGGCAAATCGCTATGCGACCCATGTTATGCCCGAGCGGTTGGTGAGAAAGAGACGGAAAATCAAAACCTTGAGTCTCTTGTGAAACGTGTGGTACAGCAATCTATGAAAGAAATAGTTGCCCCCCACACAAGGAGCCAGTCCACCACCTTGTCTGGCTCCTTGGCTGACGAGGCCCAGGAGGATCCCGGCCAATTCCAGCCCCATGATTCCTCCCATTATTCCTCGCAAGACGAGATGGAGGGAGATGATTCTACGGTGGGATTCGACTACGCTTTAGTCTCTCCGCTGATCAAGGCAGTGAAGGAAACTTTGAAGTTGGAGGATACCACTGCCCCCCCAGAAAAACAAAGAAAACTGTTTAAACAACTGGGGAAAGAACGCTCCAATTTCCCACTTCCCTCTGAGCTGAAAGGAGTGTTTGAGGAAGAATGGAGCAAGGGAGATAAGAAGGTTTCCATGCTAAGCAAAACCTCTAGACTGTATCCCTTTAAATCGGAGGACGTCAAGCATCTGGAGAATGCTCCCCTCGTAGATGCAGCAGTAATGCGCCTAGCGAAGCATGTCACCCTCCCGCTAGATGACACCGTATCATTTAAAGATGGTCTGGATCGGAAGATCGACCAGGACCTCAAAAGAATATATAGCCTGGCTGGAACGGCATGCAAACCAGCTTTAGCCCTTGCAGTGACCTCCAAAGCAATGGAGGCATGGGTGGAAAATGTAGACTCCGTTCTGAAAGGTGTCTCGGAAGAACTGGCTCAAAGTTCAGCAGTGCAAGAACTTAAGATGGCAGTCGCCTTTTTGGGGGAAGCTTCAATTGACCTCATCCGTTTACTGGCCAGATCGATGTTGTCCTCGGTCACGGCCAAACGAGCACTGTGGTTACGCCCCTGGCTTGCTGATCCAGCCTCCAAGCAGGCATGGTGCAAAATTCCCTTTGAAGGGACTTCATTGTTTGGGAACAAACTTGACAACGCCATTTCAAAAGCTACAGGCGGAAGGTCGGGTTTTCTTCCCCAGGACAGGCGCCAGTTTAATCAGAAAAAACCTCAACAGAGACACAGTACAGAGCACTCGAGAGAGGCACGCTCCTATAAACCCGGACGGGATTTCAGGAGAAGCTGGAATTGGAACAGAGGCCAATCTTCTTTTCAAAAGTCCGGCAAGAAACAGACGCCCGGTGGGCGTGAACCAACCAAGTCTTTTTGAGATTGGGCCCGCCCAGGCGGGTCGGGTAGGGGCTCGCCTACGTCTCTTCCGGCACGTCTGGGTGGCCTCGATCTCGGACTATTGGACCATCAAGACGGTCTCAACAGGTCACACATGGTCCTTCACCAAGATCCCTCCATGCAGACCAATGCAAACTTCACTTCCTCGGTCAGAGGAGAAACAACAAGTTCTTCTCTCATATGTGAATGTCCTGAAAGATCAAGCAGCAGTGGTGCCCGTCCCAAAGGACGAGGAATTCCAGGGGGTATACTCCCCCCTCTTCCTAGTACAAAAGAAGAACGGCTCTTGGCGTCCAGTCATAGATCTCACTTTCCTGAACAAGTACATAAAGCACGAGAAGTTCAAAATGGAGTCACTCTCAACCATCCAAAAAATAGTTCAACCAGGCGACTGGTTGATCTCAATAGATCTAAAAGACGCGTACTTTCATGTTCCGGTGGCAGAAAACTTTCACAAATATCTGCGGTTCCAGGTCGAACAAGAGCACTTACAATTTATTTGTCTTCCATTCGGGCTAACGACTTCTCCAAGAGTCTTTTCCAAGGTGCTGTTAGCAGTTGTGTCCCTTCTCAGAGTACAGGGTGTGCGCCTGTATCATTATCTGGACGATCTACTAGTACTGTCCCAAGACAAGCAGCAGCTGCTAGTCCACAAAGATCAGGTGATCTCTACACTGTTGGAGTTCAGATGGCTCCTAAACCGGGAGAAGAGTCAGCTGGATCCGACCCAGCGCTTGGTCTATCTAGGAGCCCAGTTCGACACCATAGAGAACACCATCTCTCTTCCAGAAGAAAAAATACCGATCATTCGGTAAAGAATCTCCTTAGCCTAGACTTCTCTCACCTAAGGGCATCACAGTGCCTGAAGATAATCGGCACGATGGTGGCCACATCCCCCATGGTCAAGTGGGCGATGTGGAGGCTTCGTCCTTTTCAATCCGGATTCCTCCAGCAATGGAAGACAGACGATCTCAATCAGCGGATCCGGATAACACAGTCAATGAGCAACAGTCTCCTCTGGTGGCTTCAAACCAAGAACTTGTCAACTTGCCACTCCCTTGCCCCCATCCATTGGGTGACTGTTACATCCGATGCCAGCAATGCGGGCTGGGGGGCACATTGTGGGGCAGAACTGGCTCAGGGCAAATGGGATGCCCGTCTCCACTCTCCAGGTTCGAACATTCTGGAACTGCGCGCGGCATGGTGCGCCCTTCAAGCCTTCTCCCACCTTCTGAAAGGGAAGTCGATCCTACTCAAAATGGACAATACCACCGCCGTGGCATATGTGAAGAGACAAGGGGGCACTCGGAGCCCCACCCTTCTCCAAGAGGTTGAACCTATCATGACCTGGGCTCAGAGGAATCTACAAACTTAACAGCAGTCTTCATTCCAGGGGAACAGAACATTCAAGCGGACTTCCTGTCACGCAGCATGCTAGACAACAACGAATGGTCTCTGCATCCACAAACCTTCAAGTGGATCCTATCATTGGATTTCGATCCAGAGGTGGATCTGTTTGCATCCCCCTGCAATTACAAGATCGACAGATACTACACCCGAGCTCGGTACAATCAAGCCTTCGGAATAGATGCATTAACGAGTCAATGGGACTTCAACAGGGCATATGCCTTCCCTCCTCTTCCGATCATGCTAAAATTCCTACAGCGGCTTCAGTTGGAGAAAGTCGAGGTGGTAACAATAGCACCATACTGGCCGAGCAGACCTTGGTTTCCTCTCCTGAATCTAATGAGCTTCAGGGACCCGCTGCCTCTTCCTCTCAGGCCGGACCTTCTTTCTCAGGGGACGACCCTGCACCCCTGTCCAGCAATGCTGAGACTGATGGTCTGGTTTTTGAGAGGGAGAGGCTAGAGTCTCTTGGGTGTGCTTCAGGGGTAATCTCTACCCTTATGAGCTCCAGAAAGTCCAACACAAATAAAACTTACAATAGAATCTGGGCCAGATTTGTCAGCTTCACGACTACTGCAGGAAAGTCATCTAGAAACCCTAGTGTTCAAGACATCTTGAGTTTTCTCCAATCAGGCTTAGGCCTTTATCGATTAGTTCCCTCAGGGTACAAGTATCAGCCTATCAGCTTTTTCGGGAACGTCATGGGCAACTCATCCCCTGGTTCAACAGTTCTTTCGGGGGGCATCGAGAATCAGGCCTCAGAGGAAACCTAGATTCCCCAAATGGGATCTTCCACTCGTCCTTGATGCTCTTTCAGCACTCAACAACAAGGATCTTTCTGTTAAGGACTTATCAATCAAACTGGCCTTTCTAGTGGCCATTACTTCAGCCAAAAGGGTTTCAGAAATAAGCTTCCTGGGTTGTCAAGAACCCTTTTTGACTTTCTTCCTGGACCGAGTGGTCCTTATTCCCATGCTTGGGTCAAAACCAAAGGTCACATCAGTTTTTCACGAAAACCAAGAAATAGTCCTTCCTACTTTCGATTCTCCAGATTCAGCAGATGCTCATCCCTTGGATGTAGGTGAGACTCTGAAAGAATACTTGCGAGTTACTTCATCTTTTAGAAGCTCGAACTACCTGTTCTTGTTACACACCGGTAGCAACAAAGGGAAGAGGGCTTCTTCCAGAACAATAGCAGCCTGGATCGTCCAATCTATTCAACAGGCTTACAGGGCAAAGGGCTTGGCTCCTCCAGAGGCGGTGACGGCTCATTCCACCAGGGGCATGGCAGCCTCATGGGCAGCAGCTCGACACGTGGCTCCTGAAGTGATATGCAAGGCAGCTTCGTGGTCTTCTATTCATACATTTATGTCTCATTATTGTATTGAGCCTGCTTCCCTTTCCTCTGTTAATTTTGGTCGAAAAATCCTGTCAGTTGACGGGAAAGATTAAAATATTTTTTGTTCAGCATACCCTCCCGTGTGGATTGGCTAGTTATTTCCCACACGTAGTCTGCCATGGAGTCTGTCAGGAAAACGGAAAATTTATTACCAAATACTTACCGTAATTTTCCTTTCCTGATAGACTCCATGGCAGACGGAGTTCCCACCCATGAATTAAAAATATGAAAGTTGAAATTTGAGTCGGCTAGTTACGGAACACCTGTCTGTGGAGGTGAGCTCAAATTTATGGGTATGGGGTCCTATAGCTGTGGAGAGGAGGCGGGGTTAACCCACACATAGTCTGCCATGGAGTCTATCAGGAAAGGAAAATTACGGTAAGTATTTGGTAATAAATTTTCCGTTTTCTTTTGGTGGTATTTGAGCACCTCTGTGGTTTTTATTTTTTGCTAAACTAATAAAAAAAGACCGAAAATTTGGAAGAAAAAAACGTTTTTCTTTGTTTCTGTTTTAAAATTTTGTAAATAAGTACATTTCCTCCTTCACTGGTGGGCACTGATAAGCTGCACTGACGGGCACTGATAAGGCGGCACCGTAGAGGTGGCAAGAATGAGATGGCACTAACGATGGGCACTGATAGGTGGCCCTGATGGGCACTCATAGGTGGTACTGGTGGGCACTGATAGGCGACACTGATGGGACTGAAAGGCTGCACTAATGGCTACTTATGGGTGGTACTGACAGACGGCACTGCTGGGCACTTATGGATGGCACTGATAGACTGCTCTGATAGACATCACTGGTGGCACTGGCAGGCATTTTTATTTGCCACTGATTGGCAGCTGCCTGGGCACTGATTGGCATATCCCTGTTGGTCTAGTGTGGCATACCTGGTGGTCCAGCGTGGTGGCCATCCCTGGTGGTCCTGGGCGGGCATCCGAGGGGGGCTGCGCTGATAAACAATCAGCACAGATCCCCCTGTCAGGAGAGCAGCCGATCGACTCTCCTCTATTCGCGTCTGTCAGACGCGAGTGAGGAAAAGCCGATCAACAGCTCTTCTATTCTACATCGTGATCAGCCGTGATTGGACACGGCTGATCACGTGGTAAAGAGCCTCCGTCAGAGGCACTTTACTGAGATCGGTGTAGCATTGTGTCAGACTGACACGCCGCACCACCGATCGCCGCGATGAGCGCCCCCACGGGCGCACGGCGGCTGTTATCCTGCTGGACATCATATGATGCCCAGTCAGGGTAACTGAACCACTGCCCGGCCGTCATTCTGCTATAGGCTGGACGGGAAGTGGTTAAATCACACATGTGAGGTATCGCCGCG
This sequence comes from Rana muscosa, assembly GCA_029206835.1. Taxonomy (NCBI): domain Eukaryota; kingdom Metazoa; phylum Chordata; class Amphibia; order Anura; family Ranidae; genus Rana; species Rana muscosa. The sequence continues at coordinate 363,124,130 of CM055127.1, forward strand.
ATCGTTAGAGTGAGAGCAATATTTTTAAGTACCGTAGTTTGTCGCCATTCCTCGAGTGTGCGCAATTTAAAAGCATGACATGTTAGGTATCTATTTACTCGGCATAACATCATCTTTCACATCATCTTTCACATTATACAAAAAATCGGGCTAACTTTACTGTATTGTTTTTTTGTTAATGGCTTGCCGCCCGCCCACAGTGAAATGACAGAGGGGCGGTGCAGCTCTAGTTTTAGAACGACGTCATATGACGTCGTCCTAGAACGGCCACTCTCGTGCGCCTGCGGGGCTGCACAGCGCGGCGATCGTGGCCGCGCCATCGGCTGTATTGGTCACATGTAAACACGGAAATGCCGGTAATCTGCTCTCATCACCTTAAACTGACAGAGTGTGTGACAAGGAGAGCCAAAGAGCGGCATCTCCTCACAGGGGATATGGAAACATGTAATCAGGGCACTGATCATCAGTGCCCTGATTACAATAAAGCGCCACCAGTGCCAACAATCAGTGCCCATTAGTGATGCCAGTCAGTGCTGGCTATAAGTGCCACCTATCATTGCTGCCCATCAGTGCTGCCTATACATGCCGCCTATCAGTGCCACCTATCAGTGCCCACCAGTGCCACCTATCAATGCCCACCATCAGTTCTGCCTATTAGTGCTCATCAGTGCCACCTATCAGTGCCGACTATCATTGCTTCCTATCAGTGCTCATCAGTGCCACATATCAGTGCCATCTATCAGTGTCTATAAGTGTGGCATATTTGTGCCTCCTCATCAGTGCCACGGAATCAGTGCCCATAAGTGCCGCCTCATCAGTGCCCATATGTGCCACCTCATCAGCGCACATCAGTGAAGGAGAAAAATATCTTATTTCCAAAATTTACTTACAGAAACTAGGAAAAACTTTTACTTTTTTCTGTCTTTTTTTTGTTGTAAAAAATAGAAAACCCAGCAGTGAATAAATACCACCAAAAGAAAGCTCTATTTGTGTGAAGAAAATGATAAAAAAATTCACATGGTTACAGTGTAGCATGACCGAACAATTGTCATTCATAAGCCTCGTACACACGATCGGATTTCCATGGGACAAATCCATGGAATTTTGTCCGAAGGGCGTTGGCCGTGAACTTGTTTCTGCATACAGACGGCAAAACAGTATTGGCCAACATACACGAAACTACGTGTTTTTTCAGCTCATTAGCGCCACCCTTTGGGCAACTTTTGCTAATGTTGTCTTATGGTTAGCATTGGTTCTGAGCATGCGTGTTTGTACTTTGGATTTTTTTTCTGATGGACTTGTGTACAGATGATCGGATAATCCGACGGAACACATTTGTTATCGGAAAATTTGAAAGCATGGATTTGAAAGTTATCGAAAATTCCGACAACAATTGTCCGATGGAGCATACAAACAGTCGGATTTTCCGACAAAACCCTGCCATCACACATTTGTTGTCGGAAAATCAGATCGTGTGTACGAGGCTATAGTGTAACAGCTGAAAATTGGCCTGGGCAGGAAGGGGGTGAATGTGCCCTGTAGGCAAGTGGTTCATTTAATGAAGTGTATTTTTTTCAGAAAAAAATGGGTTTGAAAGACCACAGCGCAAATACAGCGTGACATAAAATGTCGCAGGGATCGCCATTTTATTCTCTAGAGTCTCTGCTAAAAAAAATAATATATATATAAACGGGGATCGGGGATGTTTTTTTTTTTTCCTTTAATGCTGCAGAGATTGTATCTCGACACCCAGAAAGAGCCCCTCTGTGGCCCAATTGGCGGACCCCGTACAGGAGGGCTCCCTCTATTCTGACAGTCTGACTACAATGCATTATATTCAGTTGGGTCTGCGCGCTCCAGTTCTCCACAATCTCCCCACATCACATGTAAACAACAACAGCCCGAGTGTTCTACAGGTTGTGATACACCGAGCGATCAAAGCCTGATAATAGCCAATCACTGGAACCACACATACAGCTCATTGGATCAAAGCTATCAGCCCCGCCCCTCTGTCACTGCCACAGTGTCTCTGATTGGCTTATCCTTGCTCTGCTCATGTCAGCTTACCATGAGCAGACGGCGCGCTTCATTCTGGGAGATGTTGTCCTCGCTGCATCCTGGGACCTGAATACGTGTGCTTGAAAAACTACAACTCCCAGAAGTCTCTGCGCCCAGAGGCAATCCCTCGTTATCAAGGTGCTGCACCAGTGATCAGAGAGAGACAGCAACAGCTATGAGTGAGGGGACGTGAGTATTATAAATTTGTGTTCTATGTGCTAATTTTGGTTTCTTAAATTAACTGTTTTTCGGGGTACAGAAACTGCACTTCTAATAAAAAAATACAGGCTTTTTAGTACAGAACACAGCTCCTTTCTTTCATGGAATACTAGTAATAATGAAATCAACTTTTACATTAAATAGTGTGTAACATACAGGCTGAGAAATAATAAATATGTACATTTACATGTACTGGAATTCACTGAAAACCTGCATGGTTAGCTCAGTACACATCCCCTAAACTAAAATGTAATAATACATTGCAGCATACCTACCAATGCACATACAATTCAGTGCCACAATGGACTTGAGCACTGGAAAATTTCCAAGTGAACTTTTTATTGAGATTTTTCAAAAGAAAAAAACATGTACATACTCGCATCAGAGAGAACAATCAGCTGGTATTGTTACAGTGGAAGAGCATCGGTTAGTAAGCCCTTGTTCACATCACAGCGATTTGACATGTCAAATCGCATGCCAAATCGTAACCTATTACCGGCAACGGCACTGTCCAAATCGGTGCAACACCGACTTTGTGGCGCCGCACCGATTTCCAAAAGTAGTTTCTGCACTACTTTTGGCGACGATTTCAATAGACATCTGTGCTTGAACCCGCACAGATGTCTTTCAAATCGCCCCCCATCCAGTGTTGCAGAGAACAACCATACATTTATTTTTTAACATGTGCTAAAAAAAAGGTCCGACAGAATTTCATTTTTTTTTTTTTTTAAAAGTCATTTTTATTAAACTTCTAATTAAACGAATCATCTGTTACAGCTGTCACAGCATACAAATTTGCCATTCGGAACAAGTAATGACCATATCACCCCCCAAATCGCCCCCCAAACTCGCACTGACATGTGGGTTTGAAATTCAGCTGAACTCGCACGATTTCAAACCCCCCTTCAGTGTGACTGAGGGCTTATAGTCATACTACCATCTACCATATCAAGGAAATTATTGGCGAGAGCCAGAAATCTTGCTTGTTTGTAGGTGACCAAATACTTATTTTCCACCATAATTTGGCAAAAAAAATCTTTCCAAATCAGACAATGTGATTGTCTGGATTTGTTTCTACATTTTGTCTTTCGTAGTTGAGGTATACCTATGATGACAATTACAGGCCTCTCTCATCTTTTTAAGTGGGAGAACTTGCACAATTGGTGGCTGATTAAATACTTTTTTGCCCCACTGTAGCAGTGAAGTGAGACCGCTCCAGATGTAACAAAGATTCTGTGATAGAGGACAACTTTATTAGTGAAAAGATTTCAAAATGACTAGTACTCTGGGGCACGGGAAAATTTGATGAAAGCTTCTTTATCCCGTTTGCAGTGCCTGACCCGTTCATCATTCATAGAGTATATTATACCCCTTTGAAGCTTTATACTTGGGGGGGGGGCAGATTGTGCATTGCACAGGGGTCCTTTGCTGGCGGACATATCCCCACTTTGCAAATACTTTTCTATATCTTACAGGAAGCTTTTCACTACCACCAAATGGGCCTTAAAGCGGAGTGCCACCCATTTACAAAAAGTGTAGCTGCTGACTTTTAATAATCAGACACTTACCTGTCCCAGGGTCCAGCGATGCGGGCTCACGAAGCCCCACTCCTCTCCAAGGCGCCGACATTCTGACTGGGCACCCGGCTGTGGCTTTACAGCCGAGCGTGCACTGCGCACTGTGAATAGTCGGGCAATCTTCTGGGACCTGTGATGTATCCCAGAAGATTGCAGGGAAGGAGGGGGGGGAGTTGAACTTTCTTCCGGCGCAGCGGAGCCCGGGGAGGAAGTGGGAGCTGGGTGTCCATAAAAACTGGGTATCCGCTCCACCCCCCAAAAAAATGACATGCCAAATGTGGCCTGTCAGGGGGTTACCATCACTTAAAGTGGAAGTTCCGCTTTAACCAGTGTCAGTATGCTCCAACTCGCTCTTTAGGGTGTGTCGCAGCAGAACGAACACTGGGAAACACTGTGACATTACATATTGAATACATCTTAATAAAACTTCCACAACAGTGGTGTGACATGCTTGACTTTACTCTGCAGAGAGAAATGAGTTAATATATAAACACAGAGGGTGCCCTAAGAAATTTTAAAACATTTGCTCGTTATGACTAGAATCTAATTTCTTCTCTGAAGGATGGGCCACCATCCAGTAAGAAATCACCACAGATTGTGAATCCACCACTGATGAAAGAAATTGGATACTCTTACAGGACTCAGTGGACCCAATGCCAGCGGCACGGAGTCAAACAGGCATGGAACTGGAAACGTAGTCACTCTCAGGAAACAATATGTGAGGTCAGTTTCCGTTCAACCTTGTCCCTGGACCCAATCAAGGACTCCACCATTTATAAAAGAAAAAGGCCGCCACGACATAGTGTAAAACCATCAACTATGGGTTTTATTGTAAAAGGTAGAACACTTACATCAATGATGATATAAACAGGCGAGATAAGGTATGTGATCACAAATGTGTGATCTGGGGCCCCAGATAATGTTCTATTGAATAAACCAGTCGGGTAGACTGAACTAGCTCCACGTTACTGCGCTTCTTGGATGTGTTTGTGATCACATACCTTATCTTGTCTGTTTATATCATCATTGCCGTAAGTGTTCTACCTTTTATGAATGGTGGAGGCCATGATTGGGTCCGGTGACATGGTTAAAAGGAAGCTGACCTCGCATGTTCCTGAGAGTGACCACGTTCCCAGTTTCATGCCTGTTTGAATTCCGTGCCGCTGGCATTGGGTCCACTGATTCCGGTAAGAGTATCCAATTGTTTTCATCGGTGCTGGATTCATAATCTATGGTGATTTCTTACTGGATGGTGGCCTATCCTTCAGAGGTCGATTTTATATCTTCAATTTCAACATTGATTTCTACCTAAACACTTGTGATTTCATTTCAAGTGTTTGGACTGTTTTTTCCCTCATGGGTTATTTATTCACAATGATATTTCACATATATGGACTTTTTTTTAGTGATTTCAATTTATGAATTGTATTTATATTCATTTATTGTTGTTTGCACCTAGCACTTTATTTTATTTTGCACAGTCAATGTGTTTTACTTACTGTTTGCATACTTGCACAATTTTCTAATATACACACATAATATGGATTAGCGCTGCACTTACTTATCTTTATGCCAAGGGTGACAATGCACTAAAATATTGTCATAACAAATGCACTATAACAGTAATACGGGTAGTGATCTTTCCTCAGTCTATAGGGTGAGGTACACTAAGTGAGGGTTATTTTTGTATATGACGACTCATGTTTGTCTTCACACAATTGGAGAGTCTTATAATGTTCTGTAAAGGGTTAATTTTTCTGTTATTGGTTTGTCTCAATGCATGCTCTGTGATATGTGCATTACTTGTTCCGAATGGCAAATTAGTATGCTGTGACAGCTGTAACAGATGGTTAGTTTAATAAAAAAAAAATTTTTTTTTAAACCCAGAAATTCTGTCGGACCTTTTTTTTTTTTTTTTTTTTTTTTTTTTTTAATTCATGGTTGTTCTCTGCAACACAGATATTTGCTTTTTAAAAACAATCACGCCTATTACATTTTTTAACACAATGTATTATTTTTCTACTTTATATCCTACCATCAGGTGCCTGCGGAGAAGGGGTGGCCCTTATAAGACTGAGCCAGCAACAGATCTCACACGCTGGCGCCTTAGTTGCAAAGAGGGCAGGCAAACCTGGAGCTATGTGGAAGAAGAAGACCGACCACAAAGTGTGCTGGAGGCACATTCTGTAGGACTGACTACGGTAAATAAGCAAACTCAACCATAAAACTAAACATGGGGGGGGGGTTTACTAATACTGGAGCACTAAGAATCTGGTGCAGCTGTGCATGGTAGCCAATCAGCTTTTAAGTGCTGGTTCACACTGGGGCGACAAACGCTCCGACATTAGGAGCTCATGTCGCATGACGTGTGAAAATCAATGTTTCCCTATGAGAGCTGTCTTAACTGGTCCGACACATGTCGGTCCGACATTAAAAATTCTCCCTGTACTACTTCTGTCCGACTTTGATCCTACTTCAGCCCATTGACTATCATTGAAGTCGGATCCTTGTCCTAACCATACGACTTTGGCATCCGACATGGTGATTACAGCAGCAGTAAAAGGAATTTATCTCACCCTGGGATTGTTTTGATTGGTCAAAGGACAAGTCAGACTAGCACAATGTCGGATCAAAGTAGTATCCTGTTCATGAATGTCGGATGGATGTCGGACCAATGTCGGACCAATGTCGGACCAATGTAGGACAGATGTCGCAGAGCAAAGTAGGATGAAAGTCGTGTCGTATAGTGTGAACCCAGCCTAACTTCAGCTTGTCTAAATAAGGTTTGACAATAAAACCTGGAAGCTGATTGGTTTCTATGCAGAGCTGCACCAGATTTTACACTCTTCAGTAGGTGATGGCACTGGCATCCTGCTTTACTGGTTTTGACGGTTGTGAAAAGCAGGTGGGGGGGCGTTTTACTGTCTTAGGGGGTCTGATTGAGGAAGAAGGAAGTCAATTATTTTCCTTGTTCCTCCTCAGTTCTCTGGCAATTCTCTCGTCTCTCCCCGGTTCTCCACCTCTGGGTTGGAAAATCTGGGAGGGAGAATTTTCACAGAGATCGTCATTGAAGTGCTGAGATCGCACCTTCATAAAACTGTCCATTTCTGTGTCAGTCGGTGTCAGATTTTCTGGGTACTGAGATGATCAGTAGAGAACATGTTCTCCGCTGATCATGTCAGTTTTATAAACTGATAATGATCTGAGATGAGCTACGATCATCAGGATTGTAGCACATCTCGGTTTCATAAACGTACACCTTAGTCAGGAGAGAAACATGCAGGCTGCCATTTTTTTTTCCGAGTTGTTTGTCTTTGATGCTGATGCTTTGTATGTACTACTTTCTGAATCACTTGTTTCTGACACTGGATACCTGTTTTGGGTCTGTACCTCAGGAGTACTGAAGCCAGAGACAGCCAGGCAATGATCATTTTCAGAATAAGAACAGAAGTGAAAGATTCAGTACCTCAAGTCACATATGCTAACTCTTGCTGCCTATTTACTGTAGCTATTAAGAAACGTCCCCTGTCTGTGCTTTTTAGTGCTGCTTGTTACATAGTTACATAGTAGGTGAGGTTGAAAAAAGTCCATCAAGTCCAACCTATGTGTGTCATTATAAGTCAGTATTACATTGTATATCCCTGTATGTTGTGGTCGTTCAGGTGCTTATTTTAAACTATTGATGCCCCCTGCTAAAAACCACTGCCTATGGAATTCCACATCCTTGCCGCTCTTACAGTAAAGAACCCTCTATGTAGTTTAAGGTTAAACCTCTTTTTTTCTAATTTTAATGAGTGGCCACGTGTCTTTATTAAACTCCCTTCCGCAAAAAAGTTTTACTCCTATTGTGGGGTCACCAGTACGGTATTTGTGAATTGAAATCATATCCCCTCTCAGGCGTCTCTTCTCCAGAGAGAATAAGTTCAGTCCTCACAACCTTTCTTCATAACTAATATCCTCCAGACCCTTTATCAGCTTTGTTGCCCTTCTTTGTACTCGCTCCATTTCCAGTACGTCCTTCTTTAGAACTGGACAACATACTCCCAGGTGCAGCCGGACCAGAGTCTTGTAGAGTGGGAGAATTATTGTTTTATCTCTGGAGTTAATCCCCTTTTTAATGCATGCCAATATTCTGTTTGCTTTGTCAGCAGTAGCTTGGCATTGCATGCCATTGCTGATCATCTACTAGGAACCCCAGGTCCTTTTCCATCCTAGATTCCCCCAGAGGTTCTCCTCCTAGTGAGTAGATTGCATTCATATTTTTGCCACCCAAATGCATTATTTTACATTTTTCTACATTAAACCTAATTTGCCATGTAGTTGCCCACCCCATTAATTTGTTCAGATCTTTTTGCAAGGTTTCCACATCCTGCGTAGAAGTTATTGCCCTGCATAGCTTAGTATCATCCGCAAATACAGAGATTGAGCTATTTACCCCATCCTCCAGGTCGTTAATGAACAAATTAAATAGGATTGGATTTAAAAAAAAAAAAATAGGATTGGTCCCAGCACATAACCCTGGGTGACCCCACTACCCACCCCTGACCATTCCGAGTACTCCCCATTTATCACCACCCTCTGAACTCACCCTTGTAGCCAGTTTTCAATCCATGTACTCACCCTATGGTCCATGCCAACGGACCTTACTCTGTACAGTAAACATTTATGGGGAACTGTGTCAAATGCTTTTTGCAAAATCCAGATACACCACGTCTACGGGCCTTCCTTTATCTAGATGGCAGCTCACCTCCTCATAGAAGGTTAATAGATTGTGTGTGTGTGTGTGTGTGTGTGTGTATGAGGTAAATAATGTGTATTGTTTTACACAGAGTGAGTTTCTCAAGGAATTGCCAAAGGCCCTTACAGCCCAGGATGGAGCTGAAAATGGAATGACATTTTATTCTGCTTTACAAGCTGAAGATGGACATTGGGCTGGTGACTATGGAGGACCTCTTTTCTTAATGCCAGGTAGAGAGTTCCGCCATTTTTTAACTTGATCTCAGTCTACCTTTGATTCTGTATACATAAAGTAAATATGTGGTGTTTTCTCAGGTCTCTTGATTGCATGTCATGTAACTCAAACTTCACTTTCTGAGGCAACAAAGAAGGAGATGGTGCGCTACCTCCGCTCTGTGCAGCTTCCAGATGGCGGATGGGGCCTGTAAGTTGACAACATACTTAATAATTTGGGATTATTGACCTCCTCTTCACACAATACCTATCAGAGTGTGTATTTTCTGCACTATAGATGTGACAGGGGCTAACCAATATGTTTACAGTGCCATGACACAGGTGACCATACAGTCGTAGAATCTTCTTAGAATATTTGCTTGATTTTTTTAATCACTAGTGGAGTCAAACTGTTGCTCATCACTCGTAGTGATGAGAAAGTTCAAGAACGAAAATTTTTCATCTACAACAGTGTATGTGGTTTTTATTCGGGAAATCCCATTCATACCTAAATTTAATGCTTAAAACAAATGCAGTTTTGAAGTACTTTTGAATGACATTTGTTAGGTCTCTGTTGACATTATTGAATGTGCTTACAAGATTTTTCGTATGAACATTTGTACGAAAATCTACCAGTAAATGATCCACTTTAGGAAGATGATCCTATTAGTTAGCCTAGGTTAACACTTCTGTAATTTGTGCGTTTGCGCAGGAAACATGCTGTACCTTGGTGAAATGTGGGGAAAAATCTCCGACCCTTGAACCAAAATGCACCTGCAGAGCAGCCGCATGGACTGTATGGTTTCCCACACCCAAAAACACGCTATATTTTCTGATGTAGCGGGTGCCATTAAGAATTAATGACACTCTCTCTTGTCTGCTAAAGAGTAGATTGTTTTGTCTGTGACCCACATAAGAGGGAACCTGGCATACGGTTTATACAGCTTTTTTTTTTTTATATACAAATAATGGGCAGATTAAAGGAAATTGTCAGGTGCACATTCTGGTGCTCTTATCCTCATACGTGATTTACTATTTATTAGGTCACTAACTTAGCACAAGCATGAATACAGTGAAGTTCAAATATCTCCTAGGTCAGAAAACCTCTAATAGTGAAAGCAGGAGAAGAATAATGATCACAAAGCTTTCACCTTTAAAAGCAAGTTAGCGGTGGTATCGTCTGTCCTAACAGGATCTGTCCTGACAGATTCCTCTATCCATGTCTGGCAGAACAGAAGCACAAATGAGAAAAAACAATATATTTCCAGCCTAAGGCTGGACATGGGTGATTTTGTTTTCTATTTTAGATCAGTGAGAGGGCTGATTGGAAAAAAATATAAACTGATTCTCTCATCCAAACAAGTGAGGGGGATGAAGGCGTCCTCCCAGATGTGCTAATAAATTCTGACAGCAGGGACTCCTCCACTGTCGGAATACACTGATCAGCGCTGCAGCCGCTGGTAGAATGAAAGTTTTACAACAGTCCCATTCGATAGAAGTCACTTGTAAGATTGTGAGCGGGAACGGCCATAGATGGATAGAAACTTGTCTAGTCCCTGCTGAACCAGTCAAGTTTCGACCCATCTATGGCCAGCTTAAGGGTTTATACACACTTTAAAGATGGCTAAAATCCTTTTTTTTTTTTTTTTTTTTGCATGTCACTGAGTGTTATGAAATTTCTTAATCTGGCTGAGGATCTCTAATAATAAATTATCTGCAATTCAGGCATGTTGAAGATAAAAGCACAGTCTTTGGCACAGCTCTCAGTTATACCTCCTTACGTCTGCTGGGAGTTTCACAGGATGACCCAGATCTGACCCGGGCCAGGAACAATCTTCACAGTAAAGGTAAGTTTTATATACAGAAAATTGTCTTCTTCCCTTAACAATTACCTAATTTTTGCAGCTTGAAACATTTTTTTTAAGTTCATTTGACCTTCCAAGTAGAGGTCTCATTTAGCTTCCATGAACCTCCTGCAGCAATGTAGAGGTGTCTTGCAGTTTCTCAGTTTTAGTGGGACTGGCCAGGTGATCACATATAGCACCACAAGTGCAGCCTGTCCTGTCTTACATAATGGTACTCTATGATGTAAAGGCTTTATTTTTTTCAACAATACATTTTTATTGCAATTTTTTAAATAACAATACTGATTGCCATTCACATTTAGTCATTTGTAACCAACATAGTTACATTGGTTCATAAAGATTTTTGCATAAGAGTATAATACTTGTTAACCTGTTCCAGTCTACCCCTAATGGGTTCGAGCTGTAGGCATGGACAGGCCTTCAAGTAAACTAGAAGTTTCATTACAAAAAAAATTAAAACAAAAACAGAACTTGCTAATTAGATTAATAAAGTGGGTCCAAGATGGTAGACTACGTCAGAAATGGAAGGCTTTGAGAAAAATACTCAGGCTACCATCACCTTTTTAAAACCCTAGTTTTCAAGCTGTTCTGCTGTTCTTGTTGATTTGATTCAATCCACATTATGGAGCAAGTATACAAAGTAGGAGTTTTGCATTTACTCTTCACTTTCTGCATGTCTGTGATTTAAAATGCACTAAATATGGAGGTAGCCTCACAGCTTACCGTTATGTTCCTGGTTAGGGTTAACTCTGACCAGAGCAGTCTGGAAACGGTTAGGTTAAAGTTGAATCTGATTATATTTTGCCTTCCCTGATTCCCGGATTTCCTTGCATCCAATTTGCATAGCAGGAGATTGTGACTGGCTCTCTATGGAGCCGGTTTGCACATTTCCGCAGCGGCTCTGGTGCGAATTGCACAGGAGTCCTGTGCTTATTTTGGTCCATTTCAGCTCCGAGTTCAGCCAAAAAAACTGTGAAACAGTGAATGGGGGCACACCGGACTCCTGTGAGCCAGAGCGTGCTGCAGTGTGAACCCAGCCTTAGTCTCAGTGATGTCATCACTGGGTTTCTCTGTTTCTCTATGCAACGCAGGAACATCATGGGTGGGAGGGACCAGTAGAATGATGTACATAGCTTACTGAAAACATCACACCCTCTGTCTCAGTTCTGCTCACAAGATGCAAGCAATGGGCTTGCTCTTGGGAGGAGTTATGCAAATAACAAATTCTCTTGATGGGTGGATGTCAGTCTGCAAACTCTCATAAGTAATGCCCACATGTGATGCTAAGCCTCCATAAAAAAAAAAAGAACTGAAATCCAATAAAATAAAGGAGTGGGCAATGGACAGTAGGGCTGGGGAGGAAAAGACTAGATGATGTTGGATGTCTATAAGCCAGGAAATGAGGCAGGTTCTACTGGACTTGCTGCATGTTCTAATGTGCACTGTAAGTAGCTCACAGTGAGCAGTAGAATCAGATCAAGCTATTTCAGTACAGGAAAGGAGTCTGTACAGCTGTGCAAGACTAAAGGTAAGGCTGAAGTTCAGCTTTAAATTCTGATAAAGACTCTGCATATGTTTTACGATAATCAAGATGAGACTTTAAACCTTTAATTTCCAGACAGCTGGATTTAGAAGGTAGAGTACTAGAAATCACAATTTGCTTGCTCTCGCTTTATGTACTTCCCCATAGAGAAATAGGTAGACTGCCAATGCTACCCACTTAAAAATGCTAGTTGCCTGTCTGTTATGTTGGCCCACTTGCTTTAATACTTCCTGAGCCACTGATCGGGAAAGAGCATGCAGATCAGGAAAGTCAGATGTCACTATCAGTGATTGGAGCCAGTGATATCAGTGATTGGAGCCAGTGATATCAGTGATTGGAGCTAGTCACTTCACTCCAAAGTATTAAAGCAACAGGGTCAGCATGACAGCCAGGTAGCAAGAATTTCCAGAATAAGAAGACGGGAGCCTTTTTTCTTGAGAAAGCTTCATTTAAAGGTCTTTTAGGCATAATTAAATGTACATACCAGGGTGATGCTATATAGGCAAGTTTAGCATTGCAAATTAGTGATACCATCACCAAATACTTTACTAAAGTCCAACTCTCTGCAAAAATGTATTGACTATGCACTTTTAGCCTTGGATTAGAGACTAAGCCTAAGCAGAAACAACCCCCCTATTATCACTAGAGGACTAGGAACAGGAAACCGCTGGGAGAAAAAGCAGTACATTGCACAGGAATTTGAAGGAACTAAAAGGTAAGTACCGTATATACTCGAGTATAAGCCGAGTTTTTCAGCCCATTTTTTTTGTGCTGAAAATGCCCCCCTCGGCTTATACTAGAGTCACCTTTTTTGTGCCTGATCTCCCGGACTTTGGGGACCCGGTGCCGACCCCAAACTTGGCACACATGTAGCCCCACTCTTTCTCTACAAGTGTGCAACGTTTGTTGTCCGGGGGACCTACGGCCGGGGAGCACCGATTTTTCAAAGCCGGGCACCCCTTTCCATAGACTCCCATGTTAAACGTCAGTCTAGTCATGAACACAGTGAGGCATGGGCACGGGCACAGTGAGGCATGGGCACAGTGAGGCATGGGCACAGTGAGGCATGGGCACAGTGAGGCATGCACATGGACACAGTGAGGCACAGTGAGGCATGCAGATGGACACCCTAGGCTTATACTCGAGTCAATACGTTTTCCCAGTTTTTGTGGTAAAATTAGGTGCCTCGGCTTATATTCGGGTCGACTTATACTCGAGTATATACGGTATATAAAAAAAAAAGAAGCAAATTACTACTCAATCAGTATGAGACCCTAGGAACAAAGAATTAGCATAGGGTTTAATTATGCTTTAACAATGCAAAGCAAAATTTTTTTAGAATAGGGGATGTTGTGTCAAGAGGCTTTAAAATGTCAGCCCATGTCTGACAGTGTGATGGTAGATTAGATTTGTTAATTTGTGACACAATTTGAAAGAGTGTGGTAATATTAAAGACATGGTGGTGCGCCCTTCTCATCTTACCCGCTCTCATCTTCCTGCTGTCACAGGTGGTGCCATTGGAATTCCATCATGGGGAAAGTTCTGGCTGGCGGTGCTCAATGTCTACAGCTGGGAGGGGCTGAATACATTGTTTCCAGAGATGTGGTGAGTTATTTCTGTTCTTTTGTACGATTACGGTGTTTCTATGATTCAACATTTAGGCATTGGTTAAACATTACAAAATGCATACTAGCAAAAGTTAAAATAGGAAGCTGCTAAAACCAATCTTAGGAACAGATCATTTTCTACTTTAAAAAAATTAAATAAAAAATCCTTTTACAAGTACAGTAACCATTTTTATTTACCTTCAAAGTATTTTCAAGCTCTAATGAAGGCGCAACCCCTTGAAATTCTGAAATGTGTTGACTTTTATTGAACGTAACTTCCAATAATAAAGTTTTTACACTTCAAAAAAATGAGTCTGGGTTCTCCTCTTTACATACCAATTCTACATTCATTCACTTGTAGGTCTGGAAAACATGGCATTACCCAGAAGTCCCTATTCCTTTTGAAGAAAGTTATTTACACGTCCTGTCAATAATATATCACATACACATTCTATCAATCCATTACAGAGTAATGCATAAAAGGAGGTGTTGCTTGTAACAACTGTGATAATAAAGAGGTCTGTAAATTGCGGGCCATAATCAAAATTCATAATCAAAATTCATATTCGGCATCAATTGATCAGGTTGATTAGTCAGGCAGGAACACAAATCAAGCCTAAGGCCTCTTTCACACTGAGACGCTTGAAAACTGCCAGTAAAACACTGAGCGCTTTTGAAGAGCTTTTCAGGCGCTTTTGAAGAGCTTTCAATTCATTTCAATGTAAAGGGGTGTTTTTTCACCGCTCTGTCAGCGCACTGCCCCAGTGTGAAAGCATTCATTGATTTTAATGGAAAAAGTTTTCGTAAGCTTTTCAGGCGCTTTTTTTAATGGAATGCATTGGCAAAACCTGTAATAAACAAACTGTTTCAGCAGTCAGGAGAAGCATATCAGCTTTCAATAGCTAATTTAAAACATTCCAGTTTCCTGGAAGCCTAACGATGGCCATACATTATACAATTTTCTTGTACAATTTTTCTTTAGATTTACTAAAACCATATAATATGGGATCAAACCTAAACACTTTGAATTTGTATGCAGCCAGGCAGGCTCTTTCACTACATAGTTGGAGGCAAATCTAAAGGAAATTGTATAATGTATGGCCAGTTTAAAGTGTTACTAAACCCAGGACCCTGCATTCACTATATCTGGTCTCCCACGGTACACAGAACATTGAAATGCAACTATTTTAGTAAATATAAACTGCTAATTACCTTTACTTATCAGCAGTATATAGCAGTCTTGTGATAGTATCAGTATCAGGGTTCGGCTGAGCAATGACTAAAGCTTGTAGGAGGAGTTTTCATTCTCCTCTGACTGTCCTATGAGGCTGCATGACCCCTAACGTTCTTTTCTGGACAGTGCTGATTGGCCCTGTGCTGATCACATGCACCCCCCCCCCAAATAAAAACTCTCTATCAATACACCGCAAACTGAGCATGTGCAGAGTGCCTCTCAGTGCTCTATACTATTAGCAGATGGATTGGGGACAGTAAAAGAAGGGGAGGATCCAAGAACGAGATTAACTTTTTTTACACAATGCGGAGGATTAACCCATTAGGTTCCACAGTGAGAATAACAAGCATGCTTTACTGCATATACAGACTGATTTTGCTGTTGTGGGTTTAGTAACACTTTAAGTGATCAACCATTAGCAGGCTTTGTCCAAGCTAACAGCCCATTAGGCCAAGGTTTATTGACCTATTGTAAAATAGTTTAGCATGCAGAAAGAAGCAGAATACACATTCCTGGCTAAATAGGTCTCTTTCCACGGCGAGTCAAGATTTAAAGCGGGATTCCACCCGCTATTTTATTTTTTAAAGTCAGCAGCTACAAACACTGTAGCTGCTGACTTTTAATAAGGACACTTACCTGTCCTACTCGCCCGCAATGTCAGCCCCCCCGAGGCCTATCCCTCGATCCTGGCAGCTCCCGGTGCCGCCATCCTCACTAAGGGAAACAGGCAGTGAAGATTTGCGGCTTCACTACCCGTTTCCTACTGCACATGCGCGAGTCTGGCAGTGTTTTCTGAATGGGCGGCTGCTCTCTGGGATACACAGTTCCCAGAAGGCAGTGCGCACCATTCCCCAGAAGACAACGCGAGGATGAAGAGGCAGATTAGGAAGAACAGCATAGCAACCGCTATTTCTGGTAAATAAATAAAAAAAAAATTCTATTTATTTGTAGATTTTTGGTGAAATGTCTTTTTTTTTAGGGTGGAACTCCACTTTAAATATGTTTAAAAGCCTGAGCTGTTTAAAATACATGAAGAATAAGAACATATTCACATGTATCAACAAATTACCAGCTTTCTATGACCAAACACAAAGCATATTTAGGCTTGTCGAAAAGGTAATTTTATGTTAAGTGATAAAATATGAGTTATTAGATCATGACATGTAGCACATTCCAAATATGACCTCATTTAGAAAAGTGACATCACATTTTAGCACTCCTACCTCCCACCCCTTAACCCATGTGCTTAAGTGAGGGGAGGGCTCAGTGACACATTATAGAAGGTACACAAAAAGCTGTTGTCATTGCAGCTTGGAACTCTCCATTACCATCAAGTGAAAAACAACTGCGAAGAGTCTTAATCCTTGAGAGCCACTGACTCAGATACATTTCATGACCATTGATTGAACTTTACCTTAATCCAAAGAACTCAGGACTTTGTTAACTACTCTTCATTCTGAGTCCATATTTTATTTTACCCCTGTTAGTCACAGCATTCAGTGAGATGCTCTTTTCCATTTTCAAACTTGCACAAGAAAAGTGACAAATGGTTTGGTTAATATTGGATAGCTTTTGCATTTTATTTAAATGTATGTATTAAAATTTTCAGCATTAAGACACATGCAAGCAGAGAGCTATGTAGTAGCAACAAGTATTGTCTATGGTGTCTGTGCAGCTGATCCATAACTGACTTACCATGTGTTGTAGGGTTGCCACCTTTTCTTCAAGTCAAACCCAAACACTTTAGCAGCGCACAGCAATAATTTTTTTTTTATAGTATAAACGATACATATATTTTGCAATTAAATAACATTTCTAATCATATGAAGTTAATCACAAGCGTCCCCCTTTATGTCAGAGTCCATAGAGTTCCCCTTTTACATCTGAATCCGCAGAGTTCCCCTTTTAATTCTGAACTTGAATAGTTCCCTTACACTGTAAGGGGGGACGCAGCAGACTCTGATGTAAGGGAGAACTCTGGGGACTCTAACATAAGGGATGCTCTAGGAACCTTGATTTAAGGGGGAACACTGAGAACTCTTATGTAAGGGGGAACACTGTGGCTTCTGATGTAAAGGGGAACACTTATGTATGGGGTGCTCTGAGAACCCTGATTTACCTTAGTGTACTCACTCAGAGGCAGGAGGGAGAAGGATGGTGAGCTCCCTCCCCCATTGGCAGTCAGCACCTCTCATGCAGATGTATCGGAGGATGCTGGACTTCAAATTTCCGGCCCCCGCTTTCCTTTTCTGAGTCACAGTGCCTGGTATTTGAGTGTGGGCAGACACTGAGGTTTAGGGGCAGGAGGGAGAGGAGCAAATCGAGCCCTCTACCGTGTGTGTCCAGTCTGAATAATGTGTCCCGGTTTCAGGCAATTTGAAACCTGGACACATTATTCCAAACCCTAACTGTCCTGGTGAATCCTGGACAGGTGGCAACCCTAATGTGGTGTTCTGCACTGTGTCACTATGTGGAGGTTGCCATCTTGGCAGAGATTCCAGCAGGAAGAACAGAGAACAGCATAGGACTGACATCACTAAATCTCACCCCAAATCTCCTAACGCTAGCAGTCAGAAGCAGCAGAGACTTAGATCTCACACTGCAGATATACAGCCATAGTGCCTAGTCACCCTCGGAAGTGCACTGTTTTTTTTTGGGGGAAGGAATTTTGGACAAAAGGTAAATTTTGCAGGGTACTGTTCAGATTCAGTTAACTAAATGTTTCTAATAGCAAAGCAGAACTTCACTTTTTGAATTCAGTTCTACTTTAATCTACTGCCTAATATAATGTTTGTATTCATCTTAACAGCACTACCAGTGTAGAAACCTATTTGACAACAGATGAAATATCAGAACCAAAAACACTACTCCACATATAAATAACATTTTTGGGTTAACAATCACTCTAGAACCTATAATTTGCGTGAAAATAGGTCATGCAGCACACCCCCCACAAATATTGGCATCTTTTATTTGTGGCCCAAAAACAGATGGCTCCAAAATGCATATCTCCTAATCCCTCCGTCTAGAGCAGCCTTTCTCAACCCTTAAAATAATTTTCAGATCTCGGGGAACCCCTGATAAAACGTATTTATTGGGGGTCAGTGGGAACAATGCCCCTTTGGTGGTCAGTGAGAAGAATGCCCTTTTTTACAGTGGTGGCAAGAATTGCCCCCTTTACAGAGAGCTATAAAGATCATTGGTGTCATATCACTGGCTCCTCCAAGTGGAATTGGCTCAGAACTATGTAGGCACCATCAAACAGGAGGTAAATCAGCCACAGCTTAAGGAACCCCTAACCACCTCTGGGGGAACCCTGGTTGAAAATGTCTGGTCTAGAGAAAAGTTAATCTTTCAGGATAGAGATTTTTCTATTAAAGTTAAAAAATGATGGAACTACACCTGGTTTGGATCCTGTGGTGTTTATGACACAGCTTCAATGTAACTAAAGTTGTAATCTCGTAATGACCAAAGAAGAAATAAAGATAGCAACTTTTTCATTTTACCGGAGAATTTAATAACATAAAAAGCTGGTGACATCATTATGCTTGCATTAAACCTCGGAAGACAGGATCAATACCCAATCTATATAAACAGTAGTGTATTTAGGTTTTGTGCTGCCCTAGGCCTGACTAAACTCGTGCACCCCCTAATTTAAATATGACCCACCCCTTCCTGTCAAGGCCACACCCCTTAAGACCCACCCTAAAAAATTTGAGTGGGGACACTAGTTCTGAGGGCCTGGGGGGCGGGGGGGAATTTAATTTGCATAGATTTCCTCTCACTTCCTGTTTGGCTATGGGACATAAGTGAAGGGAAATCACTGCAATGGGACAGGGATGGTAAAAAATAAACTGACCAGGGCTATAAACTTCCCTTACTCTATCCAAAATTAAAATAACATTTTGCCTATAGTTCTACTTTAAGCACATACCAGAAGCAGTGCGACCTCTTTATGGGGGCGCTAGACTAATTTTGCCTCTCTGCCCAGTCTGCCCCATAAGACTGGCACTACACTAACAGTGTAGCGCAAGCCGGCGGGGACTCTTTCCGTGCTGCCCCCCTGCAAAGTGCTGCCCTAGGCCTGGGCCTCGTTGGCCTAGGCCAGGATTCAGCGTTGACAGTAAATTGTAATATAACAGTTGGAATTGAACATCTAACTGTGAATGTGCTGTAATAAGCTACGATAACTAGCACTGAAAATTGTGAACCCATTCAATGCACAGATGCTTTTCTACTGTAAAGAGGTTGCAAAACCATGTGCCAATTTTTAGATTGTGAATGTTTATTGCGTAAAACCCAATAAAATGTATTTGATATAACAGAAAAAAAACTACTCCACATAGTATTTTTTTTTTTTTAGCTTTGATGTAATCCTATTTATATACTTTTCTTCAAATACTTTTCTAGGCTTTTGCCACAGTGGTTCCCAGCTCACCCCAGCACTATATGGTGTCACTGCAGGCAAGTCTACCTTCCCATGAGTTATTGTTATGCCACAAGGCTGACTTCCTGTGAGGATGACTTGATCCGCAGCTTGAGACAAGTGAGTAGAAGACCAAGAATCTTCATTGTTCTTTTTACCAAAACGTTTATTCACAGATATTGTTTTCCTTCAGGAACTCTATGTACAAGACTACAACAGCATTAATTGGCCAGCACAGAGAAATAATGTTGCCCCTTGTGATCTGTACACCCCCCACAGTACACTACTAAATGTTGCTTATGGTAAGAGGCCTACCTGTAAATTTCTAATGTCTAATGGTGCCAACATATGTTACAGTCTGATTAATATTGCATTTGGTTTATTTGACTTGTAATCCAGCCTTTCTGGGATTTCCAGGACTGTATGTGGTGTTACTGATGAGATATGATTTGAATTCTGCAAACGGATCAAGTAAAATACAGATCAGGCAAAGCAGAAAAATGTTGTGTCCCAATGGCCGACTATGTTGCCAAGGAACCCCTGTGCATGGATAATTTTGGTCCCCCATTCAATTACTGGCCAAGTAAAATTATTTATACACAGTGTATTGACTGACAGCTAAATAGAAGTGAGCGGTTTCAAAAGTCCATGTGACAGTGGCAGGGACCCAGCACCCACCAATGTCACCTACAACTAGATAAAATGGGCTCCAAGTCCCAGAAGGTCCTTGTGCAGCTACACAGTGTGCACATATGCTATATTCGCCCTGGGATCTACCTGTAATATATGTGTGCTTGTAGAATCACTTTTGTGATTAGCACATTCACAAGCATTTAATTACTGAGTGAGTTATAAAAAACATAAAACCACTGCAGAAAGAATAATTCATCTTAACAGAAAAGGACAGTCCAATCTAATAACAGTTGCAGTGTGAGTGGTCAGCATAACGTGTAATCGGCCCATAAAATTGTTATATGACCTAAAATACTTAAAGTGGTTATAAACCAGACAAAAAAAATTAACAAAGCATATCCCTCCATAGTGTGTACTTGTCTCAATTAGGAGCACGAAGTCAGAACCAATGGAAATAGGAAAGAAGGAACTTTATAGCCATCCTTAAATTTTTATTAATTAAAGGACCAATTTAAAAACATATATAAATCAGTGAAAGTGACTAAAATTGTGTCTCAATGACCACACAGCAGCCCAGAGTCCCAATGGACACAATGGACTGGGCTGGAAGGCCAGAAAGAATCCTGAAAGTACTAAAACCCCAATGTAATAACATAATAACACACGTAATATACATCATAACCTTAATGGGTACAACCCTATAATGATGAAACCGGGGTTAATAGAGTCAGTTAAAAAAATGTTGATACTGCTTTTCAGAGATTCACTTGCTCGACTAGTTTTGCGCATAAAGAACACTTCTTCTGGAGATAAGTAGGTCTATATTGGTGATAAGTGGCCTGAGTAACCTCACCATAGGCGTGGTTACAGGGTGTGCCAGGTGTGCCTGGGCACACCCTAATCAACTCATGTGGCACACATCCCCCCTGTTTTGAAAAATTGTAAAAAGAAAAATATATAAATATTTTTTTAAATAATACTAAACAAAATAATAAAAATAAAAATTACTGACACCATCCACTACCCTACTGACACCAATTTCTGCCCTACTGACACCGTCCACTGCTCCAACGACAACGTCAGTATATATAAATACACACACGGATATGTGTTTGAGCTTTGGGGTGCACACCCTAATGCAATGGGGCTGCTCACACCTATGAACCTTGCATAGGCAAAGATTTCAGATAATCACTTGGTCAGGATGCTTCTACCTGCGGGGACACCAAAAGGGAGAGATATGTATCCAGGGGCATGTGGCGCTGACAGTGCCATGTGATGAACTAACTGTTATGCTGACATCTGCTGGTACATCTGCATACCAGCACAGCTCTATACTATTATTATATGTGTACACGTCCCAAACTACTCCCTCCTATATTATTCATCAGATGTGGATGTCTTTAAAGTGGATGGCCAATTTTGGAATGGTGTATAAAAGGATGTGAGGAAGTGATTATCTATCTAAAATATTTGCCTATGTGAGGTTACTCAGGCCACTTATCACCAATACAGACCTACCTAACTCCAGAAGGCACGTTCTTTAAGTGCAAAACTAGTCGAGCAAGTCTTCTGAATCTCTGAAAAGCAGTATTAACATTTTGTGAACTGGCTCTATTAACCTTTGTTTTATTATTATAGGGTTGTACACATTCAGGTTATGATGTACCGTATATTACGTGTGTTATTACATTGGGGTATTAGTACTTTCAGTTTTCTTTCTGGCCTTCTAGCCTAGTCCATTGAGTCCACTGGGACTCTGGGCTGCTGTGTGGTAATTGAAACACAATTTTAGTCACTTTCACCGATTTATATATGTTTTTAAATTTGTCTATTTCCTTTCATTAATAAAAAATTGTAAACCCTTTAAAGCATGCCTATAAAGTCCATTCTTTCCAATTTCCATTGGTTCTGACTATTCAATAGGACGTGGCATAGTATATCTTTTTGTGCTGTCCACAGTGCCACCATGTAGTGACAGACCGTTCATATATTTATAGGAGCACTAAAGCCCTGTACACACGATCGGATTTCCTATGGATTTTAAACCGATTGATTTTTCCATCGGAAATCCGATGAAGCTGACTTCCATCAGTCTTAAAAAAACGATCGTCCCAAACGCCATGATGTAAAACACTCAGACGAGCCAAGAAAAATGAAGTTCTATGCTTCTGAGCATGCGTCGACTTGATTCTGAGCATGCGTGGGTTTTTTATCCGATGGAGTTCCCCACAGATGATAGTAATTTGCTATCGTTTTTTTTTCCATCAGATAAATTTAAAACATGTTCTATATTTTAACACTGATGGAAAAAAGACAGATGGGGCCCATATACGACCGGTTTGTCCAATGAAAACAGTCCATCGGACTGTTTTCATCAGTAAAACCGATCGTGTGTACAGGGCTTTAGTGTCATTTCTGTCTGCTGCTTCATTCCTCTGTTATCAGCATTAATTACTTCTGACAAGTTTTTCTGACACCAAGAGAAAAAATGGTGACGGGAGGGAGTTCCAGCCGATTGACAGCCTCAGCTCTGTTCCTCTGTGCAGGGAGGTGTGTCCCTTCCCTCCAATCAGCTTTCAGAGCTCACTTTACTGAGCTCTGCAGAGTGTAGTTTCAACTCTCCTCCCCCTTTTTTTTTGAACTATCAGACAAGCTTTCTAAGCACTTTGAACAAATGTGCAAAAGAAAAGACTGCAGATAGATGGGTACCAAGTATGTAGGAGGATTTATTTAATCTCTGTGTGATACCCGATACTTCACTGGGTATATGAAGGAGTTTAGAAGCCACTTTAACAAATTGTTTGCATCCTGTTACTTTTAAGGTATATCATACTTTTGAAAGCATATACTGTAGTTGGTTGTTTAGTTTTGGATAGAATGGGGAAGGATTAGCATCCCTGCTGGATTTTTCTGCTATCCAGGGAGACTTCAATAGAGAGATTTCCTCCTCTTACTGTCCCAGTGACAGTAGTTTTACAAGATAGAAAGTGAGGGAAAATCACAGACAGAAATGCCCTTTTGGCAAAGTAGTGGGATGCCAGAACCCCTGTTTGATGTTTACCTCTGTCTATGTCCCTTTTGCAGATTTTCACTTTATTTCCTGTCTGGTAAAACAATTTCAGCATGACAGAAATTGAGAATAAACCTCTCTAATGGAGATCCTGACAGCAATGAAAACCATCTCGGGTTGTAATTCAGTCCACAACTAAAAAAAAAAGCTATGACATAAACTTTAATGACTTTGCTCGAGATTAAAACACTTTTTATTTTTAACCTCAGTAATATAGTGTTCAGATTACAAAAACCCATACAGCCCAAAGAAGATTTTAGTTTATTGTGCTCAGGTCAGGGAATGAGAATTTCTTTTATGGGTTATTGCGCTTTGCCTTTTCTGTTCATTTATATGTTTTTATTTTTTGCAGTTCTGCTGAATATATATGAATCGTACCACATTCCTGCCCTCCGTCGTCGCGCTGTACATGAACTATATGACCACATTACAGCTGATGACCGCTTCACTAAATGTATCAGCATTGGTCCAGTAAGAATTTAGCTCATGCACTTTTCGTTTTAATAGATTAAAGCTGGCCATAGACGGATCAAAATTTGACCTGTTCAGCAGGGACCAGAAGAATGTTGACCATTGTGTGGCCATCCCTGTTTGACAGAAGTCGATCGTATGATTGACTTTTTCAAAGGGACACACTGGAAAACTTTTGCCGATCAGCAGCCAATTGGCTGCAGCTGCTGATCATTGTATTCTGACAACGGCTTGTCCTGCTGTCACAATACAATGTCTTGACAGAGGGATTCCTCCATCCACCTCATTTGTATGGATGGAGGAATCTGTTAATATTTTTATTTTTATTCATTCAGCACTATGGCTGAACAAAAAAAAGAAAAGAAAAAAATACCCATCTATTGCCAGTTTGAATCGATACTGATGGCACATGGATGACTAGACTTCATTGATGGAATTAATACTGATGACATGCAAAAAACTAGATGTATTTAAAAGACTGGCCTTTATGTTTTACAGATCTCAAAGGTGATTAATATGCTAGTTCGATGGCATGTGGATGGATCAGAGTCTCCTGTATTTAAGGAGCATGTAGACCGCATACCAGACTATCTTTGGTGAGAATATTGCTGCAGCTAATGGAAAAATGCTTGTATCTGTTGTCGCTTGGGGAACAGATGCAAATTAAAATGGAGTTGCTTCATGCTCATAACTGTTTAACCACTAACCCCCCAGGCCAATTTTGATAGATCTCACATACATGTAAAAATCTGCATCCGTTTGCTCGAAAATGACTTAGAACCCCCAAATTTTATATTTTTTTAAGCACAGGCCCTGGAGAATAAAATGGTGGGTGTTGCAATTTATTATGTCACACGATATTTGGGCAGAGGATGATTAAATGCACATTTTCAGGAAAAAATACTCTATTGAAATTTAGTGAACAAAAACACAATATAATACCCAATTTTTTTGGTAAAATATAAAATATGAGGTTACGCTGAGTAAATAGATACTAAACATGTCACTATTTAAAATTGCACACGCCCGTGGAATGGCGACAAGCCATGGTACATTCAAGTACCCATTTGCAAAGCTTTAAATCCTTTTACAGGTTACCAGTTTAGAGTTGCACTGAGTTTTTTTTCTATCACAAGGGATGAACGACATCCCTTGTGATAGCATGGACCATGACAGGTCCACTTTATGGAGAGATTTGGGGTCTGTGGGACCCCGTATCTCTCCTCTGACCTCCAAAGCAGCCAATCAAACCGAGATTGGTTTGGTTGGCTGCTTTACAAGCTGGTAAAGACTTGTAAACAAACAAACCAGAAATGTCAAAATCCTTGTTGCTTCTGTTATTTGATGCCACAGAGTGGGAGGAACAACAGAAGTTCCTCCTAATCTGTCATGTGCACCTGAAGCGGATGCTTGCATCAGTTCCAGGTTCCTCGGTGTGAGGGTTGAGCCTGGGAAAGGCGGCGGGGGGGAATCCTCTTCCGTCGCCTGTAAAATTGAATAAATGGCTGTATGACGTTCGGATCCCTTTTACATAAAAGGCAACAAAATGGTACCAGGATCAAGGCTGTGTCTGCAAACATGATCCCCCTTATAACCACCTCGATTTGAGGCCCTATAGATGTACCTAGGTATTGGTGTGGTTACTATTCCTATTAACACTTAAGCCCCGTACACACGATCGGTTTGACTGATGAAAACCGTCCGATGGATGGTTTTCATCAGACCAACCGATCGTGTATGGTACCCATCGGTCTTTTTTCCCATCGGTTTTAAAAAATAGAACTTGTTTTAAAATATTCCGATGGATAAAAAACCGATCGAAAACCCAGATCGTCTATGGGCAAGTCCATCGGATAAAAAACCCACGCATGCTCAGAATCAAGTCGATGCATGCTCAGAAGCATTGAACTTCATTTTTCTCGGCTCATCGGAGTGTTTTACGTCACCGCGTTTGGAACGGTCGGTTTTTTGACTGATGGTGTGTGGGCAAGACTGATGGAAAACAGTTTCATCGGATATCCGATGGACAAACCCATCGGACGAAAATCCATAGGTTATCCGATCGTGTGTACGGGGCTTTAAAGTTTACCATCTGTTATTACAAGTGTCTCTTGATCATAAAATAAACCTGCCTGTACCCTATTATGTTGTCTATCACTAACCAGATCTGTGTAGTCTTTTTCTCTTTTTTTTGCTTGATGTTCTGCTTTTCATACAGTATTCCTTTATTACAGGTTGGGCCTGGATGGAATGAAAATGCAGGTAAATACTGTTTTGTATGCTTGCGAACTCTATTTGCTATGTTTGAATATTATGTTTCTGAAATGTTTATTTTGTACCGATAGCTAGCAATGAGATTCTGTGTCCAATCACAGCGGTAACCAGGAAGTGCCGGTAATCGGCTTTCCTCAGTTCGCAATGACAAGGCGCGAGTAGAGGAGAGCAGATCAGTGTCTCTCCTAACAGGGAGGATCTGCGCTGATAATTATCAGCGCAGCCCCATCAGAGGTGCTAACAACAGATGCCTATCAGTGCCTATCAGATGTCAATCAGTTCAAATAAAAATGCCAATTAGTGCCCATCACATATGCCAATCAGTGCCACCTATCAGTGTCCATCATTGCCACCTATCAGTGCTGCATAGTAGTGCCACCTAATCAGTGCAGTCTCATTAGTGCCCGTCAGTGAAAGAAAAAACTTACTTATTTACTACATTTTATAACAGAAACGAAGAAAAACTTTTTTTTAAATTTCGGTCTTTTTAAATTTGTTTAGCAAAAAATAAAAACTCCAGTGGTGATCAAATACAACCAAAAGAAAGCTCTATTTGTGGGAAAAAATGATACAAATTTAATATGGGTATAGACCGTGTAGCATGACCGTGCAATTGTCATTCAAAGTGTGACAGCGCTAAACCTGAAAGTTGGTCTGGGCAGGAAGGGGGTGAAAGTGCCCTGTATTGAAGTGGTTAAAGTCTCTCTTGCGTTTCTTCATATAAGGTTCATAATATTATTTACAAGCCACTAATGTGCACTTTACAATCTAAAAATTGATCAATCCTTCACACTATGCTCAGTGATTCCCACCAACACTGTGCCTAAGTGCTCACCTCCAGATCTGGACCTGTCTAGAAACAGGTCACAATCGCCTTCACCATTGGGGATCAATCCGACTCCTGCTCTGTTGGTGATAGTGGTGTTACTCCTCTTTCTATGCTCAAGGTTGTTGGCCCATAGATCATCAAAAACGTAAAGGTGTACGACCCATTTAAGAGTTAGACCTCATGCCATCCTGCACTCTGCAACCAAGCTCAAAGGACATAGGTATACCTCATAGTGTAGTATTACTTAAAACCACTTTAGTTTAAGGAATAAGATTAAAATGCACTTACAATATTGTGAAAATATACTGGCATAACAAAATGACAGCAGGGCCACATTCCTGCGTCATTTCCCATTCAGGTTGTCAGTCCTGTCACCCGGCTCCGCCCTACGTGTGTCGTCACGGTCATATGACTTCTTCAGGGGATCCTACTAATTCTACAAACTATTTCCTGCAGACATGGGCTTTTTAGCAGTGCAGTGAGCAGAATATAGCAGGCCATAGTAACCATTCCCATAATTTTTTTTGTAGTTAGACAAATTAAAGATTGGTTGTTAGGTATTATTGAACCTTGTAAATTCATATTTTTTTTTTTAACAAGAAATTGTAAATTCATATTTACCTTAATAAAGTAGCCAACACTGTAGCTAAGTAATGCAGCCTGGTCAAGGACTGACCCCAACCCAGATTGTGATTGGACAATGAAGAAGTAGAAGCACTCTTAGCACACAATATAATTGACCCTTGATTGGCTGGTCATGTTTACCCTCTTTTCGTCATTGTAAATGCTGAAGTGCAAAGGATTATAAGTGGTTCATGTTAAGACATATGTTCTTTCTATGTAAAGGTGGATTTATTGTTTTTTTATATCTGTCTAGACTTCAGTTTTAACATGGGCAATGCTCTAATGAATTGATAAGGGGTCCATTGACTCCTGCATGTACATGTATGACTAGTAAGTCAGCATGTGAGTGTAAATATATCATAAAATATCATGGTTTTAGTCTCTCTTACCTTAATGCATTTTTATTTTTTTATTTTTTTATTCACAGGGAACAAATGGCTCTCAGCTGTGGGACACTGCATTTGCTATACAGGCGTACCTGGAGGTACAAAAGCTGTTGTAATTCTTGCCTTATCAAGTTATTTTGTTTTGAAGAGAGTTGGTGAGGGACAGAATCGCAGGTTTTATTGCTTTGTGTCCCCTTTGGGAAGATTTGGCACCACTTGCTGCCTTGTCATGCCATGACATACAGGGGTTCACTGATACAAGAAGAGATTATAAATCTCCATCGTAGAGACACAGTTTGGAAAAGGATATATGAAACAATGGCAAGCAAAATTAAGTATATGCAGTAGTCAGATGTGGATTAAGTCTCTTCCTATAGACGTATAGTAGTTGCAAAGGGAGGGGCTGAGAGCACAGGTGTAATATGTATTTGCAAAGTTACATTTACATGTGTCGGCTTGTATGCTATGTGGTACGGTGAGTGACCATAGCCATTATAGGAATCCCCGGTGCCTATGAACTTTGCTCATAGCAGATCAGTCAGTGACATGCCATCTGTCAATACATATCTCTCATGCTGCTGGATAGCTCGATGCCAAAAGTGATGTTGAGCTGCTCAGATAACTCTACAGTCAGGCGCCATCGTGCCAGGACAGTGGTCCTAGTAATTGTAGCCACACTGGTATATCCAAACTTCGGTGGATCCGAAGGAAAGCGTTGATCGATGTCAGATGCACAGGGGCATGACGTCAACGCATTTCGCTGGGAAACCCCAGCTTCATCAGGACTAGGCGCCCTCTAGCTGGGACTTGTATAAATACACCTTCTGACCAAGCTTCTTTTTCCTCCTAAAGGGACCTTTAATGCTCCATCTGCTTATCAGCAAAATTGGATGTGTGGACAGTATTATAGACCTCCATATAGGTATCTCATCCACTGATACGGAACCTCCTCATGAATTAAAGACAGTGCACATACAGCATTCCACCTACCAATCAAAAAATCTAAAAATATGTAGTGAACAAGTATACTAAAAAAATAAGAAATATAATTATATGAAAATAAGTAATCATTTAGAAATAAGTAAGGGATGAATCAAATGTAAAAGAAACAGATATAGCCTACACCAGGAGTACAGATTTTTCAAGGAACTCAATGAGATTCAAGTCTAATCAGTCTAAAAATACCTGTAGATTCAACTCCCCATTGAGTCCTTTTGGGATCAATGTATTTATTCTGTAAATCCAGAATTTTTATTTTTTGAGTAGTACCTTGTCAAAGTCTTTTATTCAGCTTCAGAGCATAAATCCCCTTCACCCGCAGCCCGTCGACTTTGGACTGATGGTGGAGGAGAAAATGTTGAGCTAAGGGGCTTTTTGGTGCCTTGTGTTTAATATCACCAAGATGTTCACCAATGCGGACATGCAATTGACGTTTAGTTTTACCCACGTAGGTTTTATTACATGTACATTGTAGACTGTAGATTACTTTTAGTGGTTGCACAGTTTATTAGACTTTTGATTTTGTATGTATTTAAATTGTCTGCGTCAGCGAACGCGTCACCACGCTCAACAAATTTACATATCTGGCAATGCCCACATGGGACCATCCCTATTGTTCTAGGAAAGGACATAAGCTAAGAGTCTGCGGAGTAAGCATGTCAGAAAGGTTAGGGGCTCTACGGGCAACCATATGTGGATATTCTTCCACTATACCCGATAGTATCGGACAACAAGACAAAGTAGACCAATGTCTTTCAAGAATTTCTCTGACTTTTGGCCACTGTGTGCCATACTGGGTAATAAATCTTACAGGTTCTTTCTGTGTATCCTGTCCTTGGAAGGAGGAAGAAGAGACACGTTCCATAGTTGATAAAGATCTATCTTGGTTTAATGCTCTTTTTTTTTTAAATACTTTTTATTGAGTTTTCGAGTGAAAAAAAAGGTTACATGATACAGCCTGTGGGCATACCCCGGCTGAGATAACAAACGTAATAACAGTCCTATAAATTTGAACTATTAAATTGAAAACACTACAACTTAAACTACTCGTGTCGTCAAGATAGAGAGGTTAGGAGGAGGATAATGGGTCACGTACTTCAGGTGACCACTTCGGGAAGAGATGCTGAGGTTGAGGATAACACATCTAGGAGAATCTTCATATAATAGCAAAATTATGTCTTCACTGCTACAAGACTTTTAGCTGAAGTAAACAATCAATGGGATCCAGAGCCTATTGTGTTGCGTTCGTGATGCCTTTTGCTTTTCTTTGCTTTTCTTAAGACCTTATGAGTATAGCCTCTTTCCATAAATCTAGCATACATTTCATGGGCCTCTTTTTTTAATTCAGAGTCACTGGTGCAATTCCTCCTAATACGGAGGAATTGGCAAATAGGTATGCCTTCCACCAGTGATTTAGGATGGAAACTATCCGCACGAATTAAGGTGTTAGCCGCTGTAGGTTTTTGATAAGTAGAACTTAAGTAGAACTCAAATTGGCCATCTTTTTTGGAGATCCTAAAGGTCTAGGAAGGGAATTGATTTCAGATTGAAGCTGTAAGTGAGTTTAATGTTGCATTCATTATCATTGAGCTCATTAATGAACCCATGCAGATCTGTTTCAATTCCCTTCCAGACCAACAGGATATCATCTATATAGTGTAGCCCACTGATCTATCAAATGATTTTAATTTATAGACCACAGTTTCCTCCCATATACCCGGGTGCAAGCATGCATATGAAGGTGCCCATGGGGCACCCATAGATGTGCCTGAGACGTGTTGATAGTTGATTTCCTTAAATTGAAAAAAATTGTTATGAAGGACAAATTCCAGTAGTTCCAAGGTGAATTCATTTTGGTGGGCCATTTCAGAATAAAATTTATCCCAAAAATAGTCCACAGCTTTTAGACCAGAATAGTGAGGTATCGATATTTACAGAGATTCCACATCGATGCCTACTAGGTACCAGTCATCATCTATCTCCTATGTTTAGTTTGCTGAGGACATGTTTCGTGTCCCTTACAAAAGGTAGGAATAAGAACCTGATAATGCTTTTCACCCTTTTCTTTGCTAATAAAAAGGTGATTTTATTGCTGTTTGCGTTTCCACTGGGGAGACAAATCGGGCATTTTCATGGAGACAGAACATGAGGAGTCATTTCTGTAATGAGGACACAGACAGCAATACAAATCTGACAGAAATGTTATATACTGTATGTGTGTGTTTTTATGTGTACTCATAGTATTTTTTCTTAAAACTTGCAGGCTGGAGCTCACAAAAAGAAGCAGTTTCAGAAAGTGTTGGAGAAAGCACATGAATTTCTGCGTCTTTCACAGGTGCAGTACAGTGCTCACTAGGGGGAACAAAATATGATGAAATTTGGATGTGTAGTGTAGATGTACAGTGCATCCAGAAAGTATTCACAGCACTTTTTCCACATTGTTATGCTACAGCCTTATTCTAAAATGAATTCAATTCATTATTTTCCTCAAAATTCTACAAACAATACCCCATAATCACAACTAAATAAGTTTTTTTGAAATCTTTGCAAATTTATTAAAAATAAAAAACTAAAAAAATCACATGTACATAAGTATTTACAGCCTTTGCCATGACACTCAAAATTTAGCTCAGGTGCATTCTGTTTCCACTGATCATCCTTGAGATGTTTCTACAACTTGATTGGAGTCCACCTGTGGTAAATTCAGTTGATTGGACATGATTTGGAAAGGCACGCACCTGTCTATACAGTCCCTGACAAAAGTCTTGTCGCTTGTGTACAAATTGACCTGAAGTGCTGCTAAAATATATTTCTAATCAAGATTTTGTTACAAGAAATGGGTCATTTTAATCCCAACAGCTTTTGTAATAATGTTTCAGTGCAAAACGAAACTGACAAAAAGTATTCTAATATTCACAGCTTGGTAAAGCCCATTGAGTCAATTTTTGCCAAGACATAAGTGTTGTCGCCTTGTTATATGAGCTTCACCTGTGACTAACAATCGATCAATTAGGTCTCAGGTGTGTATAAAAAGAACACCAGTACACTAGACCTTCTCAACTGCAACTAGACCTCTGCAAACATGCCTAAGATTCACCCGGAGACTAAAGTGTTGATTATCAGGAGGCTGAAGACCAGATCCACTGCTGATGTGGCAGACACCTTCAATGTGTCTCAGCGTCAAGTTCAGAGGAAAAAAAAAGATTTGAAGAGACTGGAGACGTTTTGGACAAGGCCAGGTCAGGCCGACCCCGCAAGACAACTGCTCGAGAGGACCGTTTGTTGGCTCGAAAATCCAAGGCCAGCCCATTTTCCACTGCAGCAGAGCTCCACGAGACCTGGTCACCTGAAGTCCCTGTGTCAACCAGAACAGTTTGTCGGATTCTGTCTCGAAATGGCCTCCATGGTCGAATCAGTGCCCATAAGCCAGCACTAAACAAAAGACAATTGAAAAACCGTGTGGCATTTGCCAAGGGCCACAGCCTGCTAAAAAGATGGACTCTGGAAAAGTGGCAGAAGGTGGATTTTTCAGATGAATCTTCTGTTGAATTACACCACAGTCGCCGCAAATATTGCAGGAGACCAACTGGAACCCGCATGGAGCCGAGATTTACCCAGAAAACAGTGAAGTTTGGTGGAGGCAAAATCATGGTCTGGGGTTACATCCAGTATGGGGGTGTGCGAGGGATCTGCAGGGTGGAAGGCAACATCAATAGTCTAAAATACCAAGAAATCTTAGCTACCTCTTATATTCCCAACCATAAAAAAGGCCAAATTTTGCAGCAAGATGGTGCTCCATCGCATACTTCCATCTCCACATCAAAGTTCCTTAAGGCAAAGAAGATCAAGATGCTCCAGGATTGGCCAGCCCAGTCACCAGACATGAACATCATTGAGCATATGTGGTGTAGGATGAAAGCTGAAGCATGGAAGACGAAACCAAAGAATATTGATGAACTCTGGGAGGCATGCAAGACTGTTTTCTTTGCTATTCCTGATGACTTCATCAATAAATTGTATGAATCCTTGCCAAACCGCATGGATGCTGTCCTTCAAGCTCATGGAAGTCATACAAGATATTAAATTTGGATCTCACGGCACCACTACTTAATTTGCTGACATATTTTTGGATTTTCAGTAAAGTTGTTCAATTTCTGTATAGGCGACAAAACTTTTGTCAAAAATTTGACCTGTCTGTCTTGATTAAATGATAAATGTTTTTTCAGTGAAACAAATTTATTTCAGTGCATTAACCATCATTTGGGAGGGCTTAGCTTTTCATAGGAGCTATTTTCTAACACCAATTGATTAATTAAAAGTCAGGTTAATAGCAGGAGTTTCTACAAAATAGAGAAGCGACAAGACTTTTGTCAGGGACTGTATAAGGTCCCACAGTTAACAGTGCATGTCAGAGCACAAACCAAGCCATGAAGTCCAAGGAGTTGTCTGTAGACCTCCAAGACAGGATTGTATCGAGGCACAGATCTGGGGAAGCGTACAGAAACATTTCTGCAGCATTAAAGATCCCAATGAGTACAGTGGCCACCAGGACTCTTCCTAGAGCGGGCCAACCGGCCAAACTGAGCGATTGGGGAATAAGGGCCTTAGTCAGGGAGGTGACCAAGAACCTGATGGTCACTCTGGCAGAGCTCCAGCGTTTCTCTGTGGAGAGAGGAGAACCTTCCAGAAGAACAACCATCTCTGCAGCACTCCACCAATCAGGCCTGTATGGTAGGGTGGCCAGACGGAAGCCAGTCCTCAGTAAAAGGCACACAACAGCCTGCCTGGAGTTTGCCAAAAGGCACCTGAAGGACTCTCAGACCATGAGAAACAAACTTCTCAGGTCTGATGAAACAAAGATTAAACTCTTTGGCCTGAATGGCAAGTGTCTGGAGGAAACCAGGCACCGCTCATCACCTGGCCAATACCAAAGGAGTGGCTATGGGACAACTCTGTGAATGTCTTTGAGTGGCCCAGCCAGACCCCAGACTTGAGACTGATTGAACATCTCTGGAGAGATCTAAAAATGGCTGTGCACCGACACTCCCCATCCAACCTGATGAAGCTTGAGAGGTCCTACAAAGAAGAATGGTAGAAACTGCCCAAAAATAGGTGTGCCAAGCTTATAGCATCATACTCAAAAAGACTTGAGGCTGTAATTGGTGCCAAAGGTGCTTCAACAAAGTATTGAGCAAAGGCTGTGAATACTTGTGTACATGGGATTTTTTTGTTTTTATTTTTAATAAATTTGCAAAGATGTCAAACTTTTTTCACATTGTCATTATGGGGTATTTGTAGAATTTTGAGGAAAATAATGAATTGAATTAATTTTGGAATGAGGATGTAACATAACAAAATGTGAAAAAAGTTAAGCGCTGTGAATACTCTCCGGATGCACTGTAGGTAATGCAAACATTCCAATTACTGATGTATATTTTTGAAGATATGTCCTTGATGACTGTGACGGTTACGCATATACCCACTTAATTCTAGTAACATTTTTACCTACCCTAAACATTAGGTTAATGCAGTACTAGCCTCCAAATTTATGAAAATGCTCACCCTCAGATGTTTGTGTTGTTGCAAACAAACACACCATTGTCTTGCATTTTTGTAGGTTGTATATCACCAATATTTAGATATAGTAGCTGCATTTTGTTTTCAGTTTTTGTGCTAAGAACATTTTCAGCAAGTACAGAAAATACTTGTTGATCTTGCCAGAAATGCAATTTCTGTAAGATAAATAGAGACCTTTAAAGGACCTTATCGTTATTGTATAATAAACTAATCCCATCAATTCACCATGTAATGAAGATGATTAAAGGGACACATGTTTGAAGTCCAACCTGTGTGACAACCATGGCTCCCTCCATAGATAGAATGGAGAAATAAGTGTAGACATGAAGGCACAGGGAGCATGCTATTCTCAGGATCAAAAGGTAAAAATAAAGAAAAGCAAATGCATACACCTCATCTAAGGATTAGTAAGCTGCAAAATAAAATATAATATAATATAATATATATATATATATATATATATATATATATATATATACACACACACACAGTTTCTCACAAAAGTGAGTACACCCCTCTCATTTTTGTAAATATTTTATTATATCTTTTCATGTGACAACACTGAAGAAATTACACTTTGCTACAATGTAAAGTAGTGAGTGTACAGCTTGTATAACACTGTAAATTTGCTGTCTCCTCAAATTAACTCAACACACAGCCATTAATGTCTAAACCGCTGGCAACAAAAGTGAGTACACCCCTAAGTGAAAATGTCCAATTTGGACCCAATGAGCCATTTTCCCTCCCCGGTGTCATGGGACTCTTCAGTGTTACAAGGTCTCAGGTGTGAATGGGGAGCAGGTGTGGCAAATTTAGCATTATCGCTCTTACTCTCTCATACTGGTAACTGGAAGTTTAACATGGCACCTCATGGCAAAGAACTGTTAGGATCTGAAAAAATAATTGTTTCTCTACATAAAGATTAAGCATTGCTGCAGAGGTTGAAGGGGTTGGGCGTCAGCCTGTCAGTGCTCAGACCATAAGCCGCACACTGCATCAAATTTGTTTGTGTGTGTGTGTATATTTGTATATGTATATATATATATATATATATATATATATATATATATATATATATTGTGACAGCAGGAAGGTAAAGTCACCTGGTTGCATCCAGGGGGGTAGATATATTTCGCCCAGATTCAGGCTTTACGCCGACTTATACAACTAGGTGGAGAGTTGTATAAGCCCAGCTGAGGATAGTGGGCTCATGGATGACTCATACCTCTAGGGAGAGTGTGAGGCGTCGTGCAGACAGGGAGTTGATGAGACCAGCTGAAGCTTGTCAGCTCATTTAGGCCTCTATAAGAACTCCCAGCTTCATTAGGGGTTAGCTCATGCCTGGAAGCAGACCTGTGTGGACTTCCTGGAGAGAGTGAACCCTTGTGCGGTGAGACAAAGCCTGTGTGGCTATTTGCTTGGACATTTAAAACCAGGGACTTAGGGACTAGGACAGCACTAGGCTGATCCCAGTTGTTAGTTAGGAAACCTGTATGTTTAGTCAGAGGTCAAATTGACCAGGATTTATTTTGTTTATGTTTCTTTTGCTTTGCTGTGTTTTTGTCACTGTAAATAGAAAATAAACCGCACCTTTTTGATTTTGAAAACCACAACCTCCGTCTGCTGGGCCTGTTTTTGTGTGGGGAGCCCATCCCGGGGGTCACACACACCCGCTGCCGAGCTAACCCCCTCACAGGTGGTGGAGAACCAGTGGCAGTTTTTTTTAAGCCAGCATGGAGGAGATACTGAAACAGCTGGCTCTAGCAAATGCCAATCAACAGCAGACAAATGCAGGTTTGCAAAAGAGCCTTGCAGCTCATCAACAGAGCCTTGCAGCTCAACAACAGAACTTCGCAGCCCAGCAGCAAGCTCATCAACAGAGCCTTGCAGCCCAGCAGCAGACAA
Organism: Rana muscosa; assembly: GCA_029206835.1. NCBI lineage: Eukaryota > Metazoa > Chordata > Amphibia > Anura > Ranidae > Rana > Rana muscosa. The sequence goes on from CM055127.1 coordinate 363,160,380, forward strand.
ACGCAACTTTGCAACAGAGTCTGGAGGCTCAGCAACAAGCCCAGCAGCAATCTGAGGCCCGCTTCATAGACCTGTTGCAGAAGCAAGAGCAGAGACTACAACAACAGATGGAAGCAGTAATGCAGCAACGTCCGCAGACCAGTGAGGAAAGCCGTCCCACTAATACCGCGTCCTTTGGGGTGAGTCGTTTATTGACAAAAATGACTGGAGAGGATGATCCAGAGGTATTTTTGACCACATTTGAAAGGACCGCTGAAAGAGAAAAGTGGCCTGAGGAGCAGTGGGCTGGACTAGTGGCTCCTCTGTTAACTGGTGAATCGCAGAAAGCTTACTATGACCTAGAGCCTAACCAAGCAAAAGACTATGTGATGCTAAAAGCTGAAATATTGGCAAGGCTGGGTGTCACCCTGGCTGTCCGGGCTCAGCGTGTGCATAACTGGACTTTCCAGCTTGGAAAACCCCCCAGGTCTCAAATGTATGATCTCATTCACCTGAGCAGAAAGTGGCTACAGCCAGAGACTTTGTCCGCACCAAAGATTGTGGAACGTGTTGTAATGGATCGGTTTTTGAGAGCTCTTCCTACTGCCATCCAAAAGTGGGTAAGCCATGGAGACCCAGAGACGGCCGATGGTCTTGTGGATCGTGTGGAGAAATACTTGGCTACAGAGAACCTGACGGTCTCTTCCAGAGACACTCGGACTTTCCACCCTAAGACCAGACCATCCCCAGGGGCGGATAAGATGATTCCAAGGGGTAAGGGTGGAGAGAGTGAGAGGGTGGGAGCTCTACCCCAAGTTTGGCGAGAACAGCCTGGGAAATCAGCGGCTCAAGAGGCCGCAAGAAGGATCGTTTGCTACCGCTGCCGGCAAGCGGGACATATTGCAGCAAATTGCCCGGTTGTGGAGGAACCCATGCAGTGTGACTTTCTGACGGGCAGACGTCAGTCGCTGTGTGCGACAGTCGCATGCACTGCCATTCGAGGAACTGAGAAACATTTATGCAAAATGTGTGTTAATGGTAGAAATGTTGTGGTATTGCTGGATTCAGGTAGCCTTGTGACCCTGATAAAGGCTGAGTTAGTTAAAACAGAGGTCTCTGGGAATAGCAAGGTAGCTGTTATTTGTGTGCATGGGGACACCCGAGAGTATCCAGTGACTACAGTGTGTTTCGAGACCCCCAAAGGTACCCTCTCTCATCCAGTGGGCTTAGTATCTCAGTTACCGCATGACGCCATTGTGGGAAGGGATTTTCCGAAGTTCTGGGAACTGTGGGATGATCCTGAGCCCCCCACTGGTGCCCCTATGTACCAGGAATGTGATAGCCAGAACTCCCCTGAGAGTGGTGAGGACTCTCCGGAATTTCCCTTGTCAGTATTGGCAGGGGAGACTCAAGAAACTGGAGAGGAGCCCACCTCCTCAGACGAAAACCTACCGTCTGTGGAGTTTTCTGATCTTGAGGTTCACAGGGAAAACTTTGCCACAGAACAGTTGAAAGACCCCGCCCAAATAAAGGCACGGGAAAACGTAGTGAAAATAGATGGCGAGTTAGTGAACCCAGATAATACCTGCACTTACCCATACTTCAGCGTAGAGAAGGACCTACTGTATCGGGTGGCAAAAAGGGCAGAAGAAACCGTTGAGCAGCTTGTGGTGCCCAAACCGTACAGGAAGTTGGTGTTGGAGTTGGCCCATGGGCACATTCTTGGAGGTCATCTGGGGACAGAGAAAACCCGAGAGAGGGTATTACAGAGATTCTATTGGCCGGGGGTGATGAAGGACATAGAAAATTATTGTTCCTCCTGCCCTGTGTGTCAGAGGTCGGCCCCGATGCCACATTTCCGTAGCCCGCTGGTCCCTCTACCCATCATTGAGGTCCCGTTTGAGAGGATCGCCATGGATTTGGTAGGTCCTATAATCAAGTCCGCTAGGGGGCACCAGTACATATTAGTTATAATGGACTATGCCACCCGTTATCCAGAAGCGATCCCTCTCCGAAATACCTCGGCCAAAACCATAGCCAAAGAGCTATCTCTTGTGTTTAGCCGGGTGGGTATTTGTAAAGAACTGCTTATGGACCAAGGTACACCCTTTATGTCCCGGGTTATGAAGGAGCTATGTAAATTGTTCAAAGTGACGCAATTACGTACATCTGTGTATCACCCCCAAACCGATGGGCTGGTTGAAAGATTCAACAAAACCCTAAAACAAATGTTGAAGAAAGTGGTGGATAGAGATGGAAAGGATTGGGACTGTCTACTTCCTTATCTGATGTTTGCTATTAGGGAGGTGCCCCAATCCTCTACGGGATTCTCCCCCTTTGAGTTACTGTATGGGAGATACCCAAGAGGGCTGTTGGATATTGCCAAGGAAACTTGGGAAAGTGAGAGTTCTCCCCACAGGAGTGTGATTGAGCATGTCGCCCTGATGCAAGACCGAATTGCACAGGTAATGCCCATCGTGAAGGAACATTTGGCCCAAGCGCAGTTAGCACAGCAGAGAGTGTACAACCGTGGAGCCAAGACCCGTACCTTTTCCCCGGGGGATAGGATACTGGTACTGGTCCCTACGGTTGAAAGTAAATTCCTTGCCAAATGGCAAGGCCCCTACGAGATAATGGAAAAAGTGAGCGAAGTGAATTACAAGGTCAGACAACCAGGAAGGCGAAAGCCCGAACAGATCTATCACGTTAATCTGTTGAAAGCCTGGAGGGATAGAGAGTCCCTAGTCGCAGACACTTGGTCACCAGCTCAAACTGGTTGCGTGATTCCTGAGGTTGGAATCGCAGCCACCTTGTCACAACCCCAACAACAGGAGGTTAAGGAGTTTGTGCTTCGCAACAAGGAGGTATTCTCTGAGCTGCCGGGACAAACATCTGGGGTAGAGCATGACATTATTACCCCGCCCGGTGAAAGGGTGAAGTTAAAACCCTATCGGATCCCAGAGGCCCGACGGGAGGCAATACGGGAGGAAGTACAGAAAATGCTGAACTTAGGGGTGATAGAGGAGTCCCAAAGTGATTGGTCTAGTCCCATTGTGTTGGTGCCTAAACCGGATGGGAGCTGGCGATTTTGTAACGATTTTCGTCAGTTGAACAAAGTTACAAAATTTGACACCTACCCCATGCCACGTATAGATGAGTTGATCGACCGGCTGGGAACAGCCCGATACATGACGACTCTTGACCTCACAAAAGGGTATTGGCAAATCCCCCTGGCCAAGTCGGCCAAAGAGAAAACCGCATTTGTAACCCCAGACGGGGCGTTCCAATATAAAAGAATGCCGTTCGGGTTACAGAATGCGCCGGCCACATTCCAGCGGAAAATGGACCAGATGCTGAGGCCCCATCGGAAGTATGCTGCGGCTTACCTGGATGACGTAATTGTCCATAGCACAGATTGGGCCTCACATCTGCCAAAAGTGCAAGCAGTCCTGGACTCTGTTCGGGAAGCGGGGTTTACGGCTAACCCCAAGAAGTGTACCATTGGGCAGGAGGAGGCCAAATATCTTGGGTACACCATTGGGAGGGGAGTAATAAAACCCCAACTCAACAAAGTCGAGGCCATCCAGAGTTGGCCACGTCCCAACAGCAAGAAGCAGGTACGAGCCTTTCTGGGAATCGCTGGGTATTATCGGCGATTCATTCCCCACTTTGCTTCTAAGGCTGTGCCCCTAACCAACCTGACAAAGGGGAAAGGGTCGGTCATGATTAAATGGACCCCCGAGGCTGAGGCAGCATTCCAATTCTTGAAACAAGCCTTATGTAGCCAGCCAGTGTTGTACTCACCCGACTTCTCTAAAGACTTTGTCGTACAAAGTGATGCGTCAGATGTGGGGTTAGGAGCAGTATTGTCCCAGGTCTGGAACGGGGAAGAGCACCCAGTCATTTACCTCAGCAGGAAGTTGAAGTCCCATGAGGTAAATTACGCCACCGTTGAAAAGGAGTGTTTAGCGGTGAAGTGGGCTCTAGATTCCCTTCGGTACTACCTGCTAGGTAGGCACTTTGACATGGTTTCGGATCACGCTCTGTTAAAGTGGATGGCTCAAAACAAGGAAACAAATAGAAGAGTGAATAGGTGGTTCCTGGCCCTCCAGGAATTCAACTTCACAGTAAAGCATCGCCCTGGCGTTCAAATGGGGAATGTGGATGCTTTGTCTCGAGTACATGAATGCCTGATTGCTGGTGTTCCAACCCCGAGGTTAAAACAAGAGGGGGGGGTATGTGACAGCAGGAAGGTAAAGTCACCTGGTTGCATCCAGGGGGGTAGATATATTTCGCCCAGATTCAGGCTTTACGCCGACTTATACAACTAGGTGGAGAGTTGTATAAGCCCAGCTGAGGATAGTGGGCTCATGGATGACTCATACCTCTAGGGAGAGTGTGGGGCGTCGTGCAGACAGGGAGTTGATGAGACCAGCTGAAGCTTGTCAGCTCATTTAGGCCTCTATAAGAACTCCCAGCTTCATTAGGGGTTAGCTCATGCCTGGAAGCAGACCTGTGTGGACTTCCTGGAGAGAGTGAACCCTTGTGCGGTGAGACAAAGCCTGTGTGGCTATTTGCTTGGACATTTAAAACCAGGGACTTAGGGACTAGGACAGCACTAGGCTGATCCCAGTTGTTAGTTAGGAAACCTGTATGTTTAGTCAGAGGTCAAATTGACCAGGATTTATTTTGTTTATGTTTCTTTTGCTTTGCTGTGTTTTTGTCACTGTAAATAGAAAATAAACCGCACCTTTTTGATTTTGAAAACCACAACCTCCGTCTGCTGGGCCTGTTTTTGTGTGGGGAGCCCATCCCGGGGGTCACACACACCCGCTGCCGAGCTAACCCCCTCACAATATATATATATAAATTTATATAATTTTTATTATTATTTTTTAATAAGCTTTAAATTTCAACTTTGCCTTTTAGAATGTACAGAAATGTTTTTGCTTGGACTAAGGTTCTTCTTTTAACCCACAAAACAGAAGCAATATAACAAAATTGTGTAAAGTTTTGTACATTGTAATTTGTGTATGCTTTTGTGTTACAGATACCAGATAATCCTCCAGAGTATAAAAAGTACTACAGACAAATGAACAAGGTGATGTGTACTGTGGGGCCTATAGCTATAAACAACACTGTAAAATTATCTTTGGTCAAGCTTTACCCATATAATTCTGCCATAACATCCATTGTATTAAAGTGATTTTAACTTCTACGTTTTTTCTATTTTTAAAATAAAAAACATGTTATACTTACCTGCTCTGTACAATTGAATTGCACAGATCGGCTCTGATCATCTTCTTCTGGGGTCCCCCGCTGGCGCTCCTGGCTCCTTTTCTTCTTGGTGTGCCACCATAAGAAGCAGCTTCCTATGGTGGCACACCTGTGGGCTCGATCTGAAGCCACGCTGTCTGCGTCCATAGACACACGCGGTGCAGCTTGGCCCCGTCTCCCACCCCCTCGCCACAGGATTTGGTTGACACTAGCAAAAGCCAATTGCTTCCACTGCTTCAGCAAAGCCTTTGAGAGCAGGGAGAGCTGCTACAGATGGGCACAGCGCTGGATTGAGTGAGGACCTGTAAGTACAAGGGGGAAGGGGGGCTGATACAAGTACACAAGCATTTTTACCTTAATGCAGGGAATGCATTAACGTAAAAAATGTTTAGGCTTTAGAACCACTTTAAGCCTATCAATAGCTTACTAAATCTGTGATTTGCCACCTGATAAACCAGTGAAACAGAAGTAACAGAGGATTCTGTATATCATCCTATCTAGGACACCTGTTAGTTATTACAGCATGATCAGGAGAGGAGGAGGGAATCATATGGCAGCAAGTGAAAACCAAATGGCTTGTTAAAAAAGACAAATATTAAATGTAGAAACCCACAAGAGCCAATGTAATTATTCTGACTATTTGAACAAATATGAAGTTTAATAGTTCACTTTGGGTTAGTACCTTTCATGCACAACAATTGCTCTTTGCATTGCATTATTCCTATGCCTTCCTCTATGAATGCTGTTTTTTTGTGAGGGTATCACTTGTGTCTTTGTGTCCTTCCACGAGTAGAATACTATTAAAGTAAAACTAAAGGCAAGACTTTTTTTTTTTTCATTTTGGATAGCGTAAGTGAGGGTTATAACCTGTCAGGTTTTTTCCATCCGTGTCCCATTGTGCAGATTTCCCTTCATTTCCTGTCCCATATCCAAAACAGCAAGTGAGAGAAAATTCCTACAAACTGATTGAAATTCCTGGTTGTCACCAGGGTCATTGGAACTAGTGACCCAATTGGAAGATTTCCCCTCTTGTCCTGTTCTGGGGCAACCCAAAATTTGGGATTTTCCTATACTTTCACTTTTGGTGATAATGGTAAATAGGACAAATGGAGAGGGTGAATCTTCATAGCTGGAGTGCAGACAGCAATAAAAACGTGACATGTTCTAATCTCTCTCCATATACTGAAATTATGTTAAAGAGTAACCCCACTTTCAAGGGGGAAAAAAAATGAGCAAATAAAAAAAAAAATAATAATAATAATAATATAGCATATACAATTGCAACTCAAGTCATATTGTAATTGAATGTTATTAAAGATTACCTTTCCATTTCACTCTGCAGTGCTGTAATTTACTATAAAATGCAATGCAATATGGCTACCTGGAGGCTTTTTGTACACAGATGGTGTACAGAACACCCCCCAGAAATGTTATTTTCTGCTTGTGTGATTGGCTTACTGATTTTTCCAGAAGTCTGCACTAAGATACAAATCAGATTTTAAGCATCCTCTGCAACAAAAATTTCATTTTTGGTGAGATGCTTCCAAAAGGAAATCACGTCTGAAGGGATGCAGATCCTGCCACATTCCTCATTAGAGCCCTGCAGGTGCAGGATTATTGTAAAATCACTCCTATAAAGATTCAATCCACACATGGACATAGACAAACAGCTATTTCTTTAGAATAACAAAAGGTAGGAATCCACTAAAATGTTTGTTAAACTCCTTGCAATATACACAGATCACCCAGAGGGGAATATATATATATTTTTTTCAACAAAAGTGGAGTTACTCGAACATTAACAACAATCCAAATATGCACTTACAGAAAATATTTTGCATGTTTCTGGACTTTCCTTGTGCTTTAGAAGAACAACTGGGGGTCATTTGTATTTGTGTCTTTGTTGGATAGTCTAGCTATCAATGGGAACTGACAGAAGTTTGTCTATTGTAAATTTTAGAAATAATTTTCATAAAAATGTAAAGAAGTAATATTTAGCAGTGAATGCCTCCCACAGAATGGTGCCCAATGCAAAACAGCAATTTAGGTAATGTTTTCACTCCAAAAAGTTCTAGGGTGAGAGCAGATCAGTTAAGTTACATATTGCAGCAGCGAGAATGCTGTGCATTGTTCTATATAGCATTGACTCTATGTTCCTCTGTTTTCTGTATGACAGGGAGGGTTTCCATTCAGCACTCGTGACTGCGGTTGGATTGTGGCAGATTGTACAGCTGAAGGTCTAAAATCTGCCATGCTACTCCAGGAAAATTGCTCCTTTCTATCTGATCACATTCCAAGGGACAGATTACGACAGGCTGTAGATGTGGTAAGACGCTTTTAGATCAGAAATGTCTAAACATATTAGATTGTAAGGCCGACCATACATGGAGCGACAGGTGGCTAGAAAGAAATTCGCCCAATTCCACCCATCAACACAGACACTGATGATGTGGGAATCCCTCCTGCCGGGCCATTGTCTTCTCCTGGCAGGGTGGGGGAAGCCGTCTCTGCCGGGAGAAGACCGTGATTGTTGCTAGCGGCTATAGCAACCACTATAATTGCAGGTAAAACCCGGCATGCTGGTTGTACACAAGTTGATCGATCGATCAACTTGGTACATTCTTTTTTTATAATTAAATTTTTTATTACATTTTTAATTTACAACAGGCCACACGATGTTATACAAAAAATAAAGGAGAAAATGAACGGTTATCTGTATACTTACGTTCTTTCTCCTCTTTCTTAAGTCCTTTTCCCATTTTATATAGGTCAACTTCTATGCAATATATAAAACCAGCCAAACCACACCCACCCATACAAAACAAAACAAAAAAAAGGGGGGGGGAGCGGGAGGGGGGAATTTGGAACTTGGTACATTCAGCCTGTCCATAGACAGTTCGAATCTCAGCCAGTTCCTGCTGAACCGCCTGCGATTTGAACTGTGTATGGCCTGCCTATGACCAATTCCAGACATTAACAACTCAGATTAGGAAAATGGCAATTTTTTTTTTTTAGTATTAAGACCCCTTTCACACTGAGCCGCCCATAGCGTCAGCGGTAAAACGCCGCTATTTTTACCGCCGACGCTATGGGCTGGTTTTCAGCGCATTTCAGCCGCTAGAGGGGCGCATTTAACCCCTGCTAGTGGCCGAGAAAGGGTTAAAACCGCCCATAATGCGCTTCTGAAGCAGCGCATTGCAGGCGGTATAGCCGGGCTGTCCCATTGATTTCAATGGGCAGGAGCGGTGCAGGCGCTATTTTTAACGCTATAGCGCCTGCAATACGCCCTCAGTGTGAAAGGGGTCTAAAGGACACAGAGAATACTGAAAGAATTGTGTGGGTTAGAAAACAAACTCAATTGCACAAAAAAGAATAATAATAATAAAGTCCCAAGGTAAATTAGTCCAATTAAGGAAAAATCACTTGTATGATGACTGCAGGTCTTCCAGTAGAGTATTGGATGATCTCTGTGCACTACAATAAACAGAAAAAACAGAAGGCGCCACAATCTAAGTGTATCAGTATGTTGAAAACAGTTTAAAAAATGGTTGTAAAGAGAAACCAACGGGGCAATATATCTCCTCTGTGCAGCTCAGGAGTGTCCAATAGATCAATACAAACAGCTATTTGTACTGAATTTTTTGGACACTTCTGAGCTGCACAGAAGAGATATATTGCCTTATTGGTTTCTCTTTTTAACCATTTTTTAAACTGTTTTAATAAACTGATACACTTAGATGGTGGCACCTTCTGTTTTTTTGTTTATTGTACTTTTGTGGGTTAGCCCCGGTTTATCCTGCTGAACTTATGTGACTTGTGATTTAGATAAAGTCGCATTACACGTCAAAACACATTAATTTCAATGGGTGGCGTCTTAATCTATACGACGCAAGTCGCAGCGAGAAAAAAGGCTTGAGTCCCATAGACTGCAATATTAAAACGCAAAAGTCGCCAGCAAGTCACAAGGAAATCACAAGCAAGTTGCAAGACATTGGGGTCTCGGCAGTGTGAGCCGAGCCTTATTGTTACTGACCTCCTGAAAATGCTAGCTGCCTGGCTGTTTCTGGAATAGGTATGTATGTGAGCCCCAGATCTGCGTACAAGTTCTGGTGTGGTGAACTCATTTTTAAAATGGAAAGACCGCCAATATATGTAAGGCTTATGGCAAGTGTATGATGCATCAGTTGTCTGCGCAGACTAGCACCAAACACATGCTGGGCATCTGCTGAAGCAGTGTGAGTTTTAGCTGAGACAAATATGAACAGGCCACTGGACTTCTAAACTTTTCTCATGTGTAAACTAGTAACATTCACAGATGATCTAATGATTTCACAGCTTCTTAGCATGAGAAATTCTGATGGAGGATTTGCTACATATGAAACAAAACGTGGTGGCCGCCTGCTTGAACTGCTGAATCCCTCTGAAGTGTTTGGTAAGTAGGTGATCTAAATAATAGCATTTTGCATCCCAGAAATTTGTTTTTTTACATATCTCATTGACTTCCCTGACAACACATAGAAAAATTCAGCAAAATTCAGAGCTCCCTCTAGTTAGACATATGTACTGTAAATATCAATATTTAAATCAATACCAAAAAAATATGGAAGAGCAAATTTTTTATTTATTTTTTGAAAATACTTTTTATTGAGTTTTCGTGTGAAAAAAGGGTTACATAATAAAGCCTCTGGGCATACCCCGGCTGAAATAATAGACATTGGGGTATATTTACAAAACGCAAAACCACTTCGCACTACAAGTGCAAACTACAAGTGCAAAATGCACTGGAAATTGTACTGAAAGTGCACTTGGAAGTGCAGTCGCTGTAGATCCGAGGGGGACATGCAAGGAAAATAAATAACAGCATTTTAGCTTGCGCATGATTGGATAATAAAATCAGCAGAGCTTCCCCTCATTTCAGATCTACCCCTCAGATTTACAGCGACTGCACTTTCAGTGCAATTTCAAGTGCACTTTGCACTTGTAGTGCGAAGTGGATTTGCCTTTCGTAAATAACCCCCATTGTAACAGTCGTATAAATTCTAATATAGTCTATTGAAACAACTACAAAACTTAAAATACTCCTGAGTTCAAGATAGAGAGATAAGGGGAAGGATAATGGATCATAAACTTCAGGTGACCACTTCAGAGAGAGATGCTGAGGTTGAGGATAACGCATCTAGGAGAACCTTCAGATAACAGCAAAATTAGGTCTTCACCGCTACAAGACTCTTAGTTGAAGTAAACATTCAAAGGGATCCAGAACCTATTGTGTTGCGTTTGTGATGTCTGATATGGAAGAGCAAATTTAAAGAAGAACTCCGGGAATTTTTTTTCCTTTTGCAGTGGGCTATGCCTGTACTGCATGGGTTAGCTGCTCGTTTTTGTCTAGAGGTGAGGAGAGTGGAGATATACTTCCCTAATCTGCTGATCCTCCAAACGCAAGGTCAGTAGTCCCTGCCGCTCCTGACCCCCGCATGCAAGCCACCCTGTGCATGGACTGTTTCTGACGTCTTTACACCCATAAACCGGCTTTGAATGTAAGGATGGAAGGAACAGTTCACCGCTGGATGTGGGGGAGTGCTGTTTTCCAGAGGATCGAAGGATAGGGTAAGTATAGCCTTTCTGTGTACCACTGGCCAAAACAAGGAGATAACCGATGCAGTGGGGACACAGCCCCACTGTATGGGGATTTTTTCCCCCCAGAGTTCTGCTTTAAATACTGCACTAATAAATCAAAATATGTGTGCGCTAGAAATACACCACACATTTCCTTTCACAAGCATGAATACATAATTTTTTCAAATGTCTACTTTGAACAAATCCTCACTTTGATTACGTTGTCTTAATCACTGTATACATTTGCAAATAGCCTTGTTGTAAGGAAAATGTATATATTTCAGGGGACATCATGATTGATTACACGTATGTAGAGTGCACATCTGCTGCGATGCAAGCCTTGAAGCACTATCAAGCCTGGGATCCTGACTACCAAACGCATGAAATCAGGTAAGCAATCACATACAAAGCAGCTTTGACAGCAATGTATAAAGCACCAGGAAGTCGAGAGGGGCTGACATACAAACAGATCCTACAGATAGTCTTTGGGGTTGATTCACTAAAACTAGAGAGTGCAAAATCGGGTGCAGCTCTGCATGGTAGCCAATCGGCTTCTAACTTCAGCTTTGACACAAAAAACCTGGAAGCTGATTGGGCTTCTATGCAGAGCTGCACCAGATTTTGCACTCTTCAGTTTTAGTAAATCAACCCCCCTGTTTTTTCAGTTGTTTTCCGTTTATCCCTAATTACAGCGTTTTATGCAAATTATAAATATTTTTTGGGTTCCTTGTTAGTACATCAAGTGGATACTAGAGATGCACCGAATTTTCAGTGCCAGAAACATATCGGCTGAAAATTGAGATATCGCCATTTTGCCGCTAAGAGAAAAAGATGCTGATAATGGCGCCGAAAATTGCACACAATTTTGCAGTGCTCTTGCTGTGCTTATGGTGTTTTTTTCATGGGTCATGCGACTTAAACCGCATCAAAAATGAAACATGGATGCGTTATTGATGCGTTCATGCTGTGTTTTCAATGCATTTCAGCGGGGAGGTGTATTTTTATTTTTTTTAACTGACCAAAACAGAAGTGCAACGGACCAGTGTAAAGACATACATAGAATTTAAAGGGATACATTTTTCTTGAAATTTTCTTGCGCTAAAGGTGCCAATAATGGCCGCCAATAAATTCATATTAATTTAAACTCATGATTATTCATTTGAATTTGAGATATTAATCAAAAAGTCGAATATAATTCATTTCTATCTAAAAAATAAATATATATATTGTGAGGGGGTTAGCTCGGCAGCGGGTGTGTGTGACCCCCGGGATGGGCTCCCCACACAAAAACAGGCCCAGCAAACGGAGGTTGTGGTTTTCAAAATCAAAAAAAGGTGCGGTTTATTTTCTATTTACAGTGACAAAACACAGCAAAGCCAAAAGAAACATAAACAAAATAAATCCTGGTCAACTTGACCTCTGACTAAACATACAGGTTTCCTAACTAACAACTGGGATCAGCCTAGTGCTGTCCTAGTCCCTAAGTCCCTAGTTTTAAATGTCCAAGCAAATAGCCACACAGGCTTTGTCTCACCGCACAGGGGTTCACTCTCCCTAGACAGTCCACACAGGTCTGGGTCCAGGCATGAGCAAACACCTAATGAATCTGGGAGTTTTTATAGAGGCCTAAATGAGCTGACAAGCTTCAGCTGGTCTCATCAACTCCCTGTCTGCACGACGCCCCACACTCTCCCTAGAGGTATGAGTCATCCATGAGCCCACTAGCCTCAGCTGGGCTTATACAACTCTCCACCTAGTTGTATAAGTCGGCGTAAAGCCTGAATCTGGGCGAAATATATCTACCCCCCTGGATGCAACCAGGTGACTTTACCTTCCTGCTGTCACATACCCCCCCCTCTTGTTTTAACCTCGGGGTTGGAACACCAGCAATCAGGCATTCATGTACTCGAGACAAAGCATCCACATTCCCCATTTGAACGCCAGGGCGATGCTTTACTGTGAAGTTGAATTCCTGGAGGGCCAGGAACCACCTATTCACTCTTCTATTTGTTTCCTTGTTTTGAGCCATCCACTTTAACAGAGCGTGATCCGTAACCATGTCAAAGTGCCTACCTAGCAGGTAGTACCGAAGGGAATCTAGAGCCCACTTCACCGCTAAACACTCCTTTTCAACGGTGGCGTAATTTACCTCATGGGACTTCAACTTCCTGCTGAGGTAAATGACTGGGTGCTCTTCCCCGTTCCAGACCTGGGACAATACTGCTCCTAACCCCACATCTGAAGCATCACTTTGTACGACAAAGTCTTTAGAGAAGTCGGGTGAGTACAACACTGGCTGGCTACATAAGGCTTGTTTCAAGAATTGGAATGCTGCCTCAGCCTCGGGGGTCCATTTAATCATGACCGACCCTTTCCCCTTCGTCAGGTTGGTTAGGGGCACAGCCTTAGAAGCAAAGTGGGGAATGAATCGCCGATAATACCCAGCGATTCCCAGAAAGGCTCGTACCTGCTTCTTGCTGTTGGGACGTGGCCAACTCTGGATGGCCTCGACTTTGTTGAGTTGGGGTTTTATTACTCCCCTCCCAATGGTGTACCCAAGATATTTGGCCTCCTCCTGCCCAATGGTACACTTCTTGGGGTTAGCCGTAAACCCCGCTTCCCGAACAGAGTCCAGGACTGCTTGCACTTTTGGCAGATGTGAGGCCCAATCTGTGCTATGGACAATTACGTCATCCAGGTAAGCCGCAGCATACTTCCGATGGGGCCTCAGCATCTGGTCCATTTTCCGCTGGAATGTGGCCGGCGCATTCTGTAACCCGAACGGCATTCTTTTATATTGGAACGCCCCGTCTGGGGTTACAAATGCGGTTTTCTCTTTGGCCAATTTGGCCAGGGGGATTTGCCAATACCCTTTTGTGAGGTCAAGAGTCGTCATGTATCGGGCTGTTCCCAGCCGGTCGATCAACTCATCTATACGTGGCATGGGGTAGGTGTCAAATTTTGTAACTTTGTTCAACTGACGAAAATCGTTACAAAATCGCCAGCTCCCATCCGGTTTAGGCACCAACACAATGGGACTAGACCAATCACTTTGGGACTCCTCTATCACCCCTAAGTTCAGCATTTTCTGTACTTCCTCCCGTATTGCCTCCCGTCGGGCCTCTGGGATCCGATAGGGTTTTAACTTCACCCTTTCACAGGGCGGGGTAATGATGTCATGCTCTACCCCAGATGTTTGTCCCGGCAGCTCAGAGAATACCTCCTTGTTGCGAAGCACAAACTCCTTAACCTCCTGTTGTTGGGGTTGTGACAAGGTGGCTGCTATTCCAACCTCAGGAATCACGCCACCAGTTTGAGCTGGTGACCAAGTGTCTGCGACTAGGGACTCTCTATCCCTCCAGGCTTTCAACAGATTAACGTGATAGATCTGTTCGGGCTTTCGCCTTCCTGGTTGTCTGACCTTGTAATTCACTTCGCTCACTTTTTCCATTATCTCGTAGGGGCCTTGCCATTTGGCAAGGAATTTACTTTCAACCGTAGGGACAAGTACCAGTATCCTATCCCCCGGGGAAAAGGTACGGGTCTTGGCTCCACGGTTGTACACTCTCTGCTGTGCTAACTGCGCTTGGGCCAAATGTTCCTTCACGATGGGCATTACCTGTGCAATTCGGTCTTGCATCAGGGCGACATGCTCAATCACACTCCTGTGGGGAGAACTCTCACTTTCCCAAGTTTCCTTGGCAATATCCAACAGCCCTCTTGGGTGTCTCCCATACAGTAACTCAAAGGGGGAGAATCCCGTAGAGGATTGGGGCACCTCCCTAATAGCAAACATCAGATAAGGAAGTAGACAGTCCCAATCCTTTCCATCTCTATCCACCACTTTCTTCAACATTTGTTTTAGGGTTTTGTTGAATCTTTCAACCAGCCCATCGGTTTGGGGGTGATACACAGATGTACGTAATTGCGTCACTTTGAACAATTTACACAGCTCCTTCATAACCCGGGACATAAAGGGTGTACCTTGGTCCGTAAGCAGTTCTTTACAAATACCCACCCGGCTAAACACAAGAGATAGCTCTTTGGCTATGGTTTTGGCCGAGGTATTTCGGAGAGGGATCGCTTCTGGATAACGGGTGGCATAGTCCATTATAACTAATATGTACTGGTGCCCCCTAGCGGACTTGATTATAGGACCTACCAAATCCATGGCGATCCTCTCAAACGGGACCTCAATGATGGGTAGAGGGACCAGCGGGCTACGGAAATGTGGCATCGGGGCCGACCTCTGACACACAGGGCAGGAGGAACAATAATTTTCTATGTCCTTCATCACCCCCGGCCAATAGAATCTCTGTAATACCCTCTCTCGGGTTTTCTCTGTCCCCAGATGACCTCCAAGAATGTGCCCATGGGCCAACTCCAACACCAACTTCCTGTAAGGTTTGGGCACCACAAGCTGCTCAACGGTTTCTTCTGCCCTTTTTGCCACCCGATACAGTAGGTCCTTCTCTACGCTGAAGTATGGGTAAGTGCAGGTATTATCTGGGTTCACTAACTCGCCATCTATTTTCACTACGTTTTCCCGTGCCTTTATTAGGGCGGGGTCTTTCAACTGTTCTGTGGCAAAGTTTTCCCTGTGAACCTCAAGATCAGAAAACTCCACAGACGGTAGGTTTTCGTCTGAGGAGGTGGGCTCCTCTCCAGTTTCTTGAGTCTCCCCTGCCAATACTGATAAGGGAAATTCCGGAGAGTCCTCACCACTCTCAGGGGAGTTCTGGCTATCACATTCCTGGTACATAGGGGCACCAGTGGGGGGCTCAGGATCATCCCACAGTTCCCAGAACTTCGGAAAATCCCTTCCCACAATGGCGTCATGCGGTAACTGAGATACTAAGCCCACTGGATGAGAGAGGGTACCTTTGGGGGTCTCGAAACACACTGTAGTCACTGGATACTCTCGGGTGTCCCCATGCACACAAATAACAGCTACCTTGCTATTCCCAGAGACCTCTGTTTTAACTAACTCAGCCTTTATCAGGGTCACAAGGCTACCTGAATCCAGCAATACCACAACATTTCTACCATTAACACACATTTTGCATAAATGTTTCTCAGTTCCTCGAATGGCAGTGCATGCGACTGTCGCACACAGCGACTGACGTCTGCCGTCAGAAAGTCACACTGCATGGGTTCCTCCACAACCGGGCAATTGGCTGCAATATGTCCCGCTTGCCGGCAGCGGTAGCAAACGATCCTTCTTGCCGCCTCTTGAGCCGCTGATTTCCCAGGCTGTTCTCGCCAAACTTGGGGTAGAGCTCCCACCCTCTCACTATCTCCACCCTCACCCCTTGGAATCCTCTTATCCGCCCCTGGGGATGGTCTGGTCTTAGGGTGGAAAGTCCGAGTGTCTCTGGAAGAGGCCGTCAGGTTCTCTGTAGCCAAGTATTTCTCCACACGATCCACAAGACCATCGGCCGTCTCTGGGTCTCCATGGCTTACCCACTTTTGGATGGCAGTAGGAAGAGCTCTCAAAAACCGATCCATTACAACACGTTCCACAATCTTTGGTGCGGACAAAGTCTCTGGCTGTAGCCACTTTCTGCTCAGGTGAATGAGATCATACATTTGAGACCTGGGGGGTTTTCCAAGCTGGAAAGTCCAGTTATGCACACGCTGAGCCCGGACAGCCTGGGTGACACCCAGCCTTGCCAATATTTCAGCTTTTAGCATCACATAGTCTTTTGCTTGGTCAGGCTCTAGGTCATAGTAAGCCTTCTGCGATTCACCAGTTAACAGAGGAGCCACCAGTCCAGCCCACTGCTCCTCAGGCCACTTTTCTCTTTCAGCAGTCCTTTCAAATGTGGTCAAAAATACCTCTGGATCATCCTCTCCAGTCATTTTTGTCAATAAACGACTCACCCCAAAGGACGCGGTATTAGTGGGACGGCTTTCCTCACTGGTCTGCGGACGTTGCTGCATTACTGCTTCCATTTGTTGTAGTCTCTGCTCTTGCTTCTGTAACAGGTCTATGAAGCGGGCCTCAGATTGCTGCTGGGCTTGTTGCTGAGCTTCCAGACTCTGTTGGTGAGCTTGCTGCTGGGCTGCAAGGCTCTGTTGATGAGCTTGCTGCTGGGCTGCGAAGTTCTGTTGTTGAGCTGCAAGGCTCTGTTGATGAGCTGCAAGGCTCTTTTGCAAACCTGCATTTGTCTGCTGTTGATTGGCATTTGCTAGAGCCAGCTGCTTCAGTATCTCCTCCATGCTGGCTTAAAAAAAACTGCCACTGGTTCTCCACCAACTGTGAGGGGGTTAGCTCGGCAGCGGGTGTGTGTGACCCCCGGGATGGGCTCCCCACACAAAAACAGGCCCAGCAAACGGAGGTTGTGGTTTTCAAAATCAAAAAAAGGTGCGGTTTATTTTCTATTTACAGTGACAAAACACAGCAAAGCCAAAAGAAACATAAACAAAATAAATCCTGGTCAACTTGACCTCTGACTAAACATACAGGTTTCCTAACTAACAACTGGGATCAGCCTAGTGCTGTCCTAGTCCCTAAGTCCCTGGTTTTAAATGTCCAAGCAAATAGCCACACAGGCTTTGTCTCACCGCACAGGGGTTCACTCTCCCTAGACAGTCCACACAGGTCTGGGTCCAGGCATGAGCAAACACCTAATGAATCTGGGAGTTTTTATAGAGGCCTAAATGAGCTGACAAGCTTCAGCTGGTCTCATCAACTCCCTGTCTGCACGACGCCCCACACTCTCCCTAGAGGTATGAGTCATCCATGAGCCCACTAGCCTCAGTTGGGCTTATACAACTCTCCACCTAGTTGTATAAGTCGGCGTAAAGCCTGAATCTGGGCGAAATATATCTACCCCCCTGGATGCAACCAGGTGACTTTACCTTCCTGCTGTCACAATATATATATATATATATATCTATATATATATATATATATATATAGATAGATATCTAGATATCTATCTAGATATCTATCTATCTATCTCTTTTAAAAACTGTAAATTTCGGCACCAAAATGTCTATTCGGTGCACCTGTAGTGGATACTCTTCCTTCTCAGCATGTCACTTGTATGCATACGTCTAGATCAAGAGAAAAAAACTTTAGGTATCATAATACAATTAAAGCTATCTTTGCTTTCTTGCATGTAAGCTGTGATATCAGTCACATAGTTACAATATATTAAAGGGGAAACCCAGAAAGTGAGTGAAAAATAGACCCACCTTCCAGTCTCATATCACATAGTTTAGTGTGATGTATTATACAGACAGACAGCCGGCTTTATGTTCACAATGATACGTCCAATCGTGAACATATTATGGCTGTGTTGTATGCTACATTGTTCAAAAAAATGCATCATTGTGTTGTGCTTGATGTACTCTAATCTGTCCCACTTTGCACTCTGCGTTGTACATGACATACTTGGCACTGCCCTGCTCTGTATACTGTGTTGGACATAGCTTACTCTGGACAACCCCACTCTTTACATTGTGCTTTTAATGATATACTTCAGACCTTTCTACTTTTCTACACTGTGCTGTAATTAGAATACTCCAGACTGACTTATTTGTACACCAGGCTGGACATGACATACTGTAGACTGCCTCAATCTGTATGATGCAAGGTACGTTACATGCTTCACATACTTGGCATGGTAATTAGAGGAGCCCTGAGCTCCCAGGCCATATATTGATGGGAAGCTAGTCACATCCTCCAGGCCTGTTATTTGGCCAGGGGTCGGAAGATGGCTTTACAGACAGGTAAGGATCTAGATCACAATCTCTTTAAAGTTATGTCTTGTTCAGGGCCAGTTCACACCACATGCAGTCCAATGCGTTTTTTTCTGCATCAAAAACGCATGGAAAGTAGGTTATATGGTTTTCATTGGCATAGTTCACTCCAGTGCTTTCAGTTCCAGTGCGTTCCAGTTCCAGAAAAAAAAAGTGGAACGCTGTAAAACGCATCAAAAACACACTGGAACGCACCAGAAAGCACCAAAAACGCACTGGAACACAATTGTTATTATTTAAGGTTAAGAAAAAAGTGGGGTGAAAAAAAGCACTGGACTGCATCAAAAACGTACCAAAAACGCACTGGAACGCATCAAAATCGTGCATTCAAAAAAGCACCTGGAACGCATCCGGGTTGCGTTTCTATGGTGTGAACCGGCCAAATACAGCTGGTGTTCTTGTGTAACATATCGCCATATTTGTGCTGTAGAACCTTGTTTGATAGCTTTTTTTTTATTTTTTTCTAGAGAGACTCTTCAGCATGGGCTTGATTATTGTCGTTCAGTACAGAGAGAAGATGGCTCCTGGGAAGGGTGTGTGTTCATATAAATATATCTTATTCATCAAGGAACAAATTAAAGTATCTAAATTGTTGGTGTCTGTCCTCATCATGTCTAAATTAGTTTTTTGGTGCTGTGTTGACATAGGAAGCAACTTGAGAAAAACATAATGAATGGTGAAAATAATAGAAGAAGCAGATTTCCCTTATGCTTGGAGGTCTCCTGTCATATTTCTTTTTTTTTGTTCCGGGGTTGTTTTTTTTTTCCATTTAGGGCTGCTGTAGGGCAAGATATGTCAGTGCATGGAAAATATTGTCCTCCATGAAACATGTAATATCCATAACATCTCTTCTGTTTCTTTCACAGAAATTAGTCAATAAAAAGGGTCACTCTGACATCTTTATGAACATGGCATTTATACTATCTTTGTTTTTCAGGTCATGGGGTGTTTGCTTTACATACGGCATTTGGTTTGGACTGGAGGCCTTTGCTTGCATGGGATATAAATTCTCTGATGAGTAAGTACAGATTGGACATTATAGTCAGATAGCCAGATCTTTCTCTATCATGCTTTTGTTCAAAAATATATGGGCACGCTGGCAGGATAACTGGCTCCTGTTAAAACTTGCCCTAGTATATGAATGCGTGTATGTATACGTGTAAGATGGGGACCTAAATCTTCGTACACACGATTGGATCTTCCGCGGACAAATCGTAGGACTTTTGTTTGAAGGGTGTTTGGCCAGGAATTTGTCTTGTATACAAACGGCACACAATTGTCGGCCAACAAACACAAAACTACGTGTTTTTTCAGCTCTTTAGCACCACCCTTTGGGCACCTTCTGCTAATGTTGTGTTTGGTGAGCATTGCTTCCTAGCATGTGTGTTTGTACTTTGGACTTATGTACACACGATTGGAAAAGCTGACAACAGACAATTGACCACGGAAAATTTTAAAGCCCGCTATCCAACATTTGTCCGCGGAAAATCCAACAACAATTGTCCGATGTAGCATACAAAATGGTCGGATTTTCCGCCAACAGCCTGTCATCACACAATTCCCATCAGAAAATCCGATCGTGTGTACGAGGCTTTGGATTGCAGGTTCCTTGAGGGCAGGGACTGATGTGTTGGCATTATATACAGTAAATACATGTAACAAATAAACTAGATTATGAAAGGAATACACAGGAATATGCAACACTGGAAAATGCAGGGTTTACAAATGAATAATTATCTGCAGTGTATGCATAATTACTTTTTTTCTCTGTACCTGTTCAGGTGCCCAGAGATCAGAAAGGCATGTGATTTTCTGCTGTCGCATCAAATGAAGGATGGGGGCTGGGGAGAAGATTTTGAGTCCTGCGAGGAGAGGAGATATGTTCAGAGTGCAAACTCTCAAATACACAATACATGCTGGGCTCTGATGGGACTAATGGCCGTAGGGTAAGTTTTTGAAAAAATTCTGCCTGACACTTCTGAAGCAAAGTCACACAATATAGAAAAAAGTCACTTATACTTTTCAAACTCGTACTGCCATTGCGGAGTAATCAGTAGTGAGAAAATCTGCAGGTTTGGCTTCCTTATTTAAAGGAGAAGTATGGGTTTCCAGGTTATTTGAGATTCATACTTACCTCGGTGGATGAAGCATCAGTCCGATGCTCCATCTGTCCCCCGCTGTCTGTGCACCGAGATCCGAGCCACCGAACATCGCCGCTGGCTCGGTTCTCATAGACTCCGAGAGGAAAGAGGCTGACTGTCAGTCAGCCTCTTTCCTCTCTGCTTCTCCACGCTCATTGGAGAGCTGAGCAGTGGAGGGGCGGGGAGAGGCTGTCTCATTGTCTCGCTGGGACTGCCATCAATCAGGGCAGCTGGCGGATCTGGACTTGGGAAGTCGTGATGACGCGCTGCCCCGACTGATGGCGGAGAGCGGACTTCCGACCGCTTTCCGCTGAAAATGGGTCACAGGAGTGCAAAACGAATTGCACTCCTGTGACCCAGAGGAGAAGCCCAGCCGAAAAAGCTCAGGCTGGACTTATCTTTTAACCACTTCAATACCATGCACTTATGCACCTTCCCGCCCAGACCAATTTTCAGCTTTCAGTACTCTCACACTTTGAATGACAATTACTTAGTCATGCTACACTGTATCCAAACAAAATTTTTATCATTTTCTTCTCACAAATAGAGCTTTCTTTTGGTGGTATTTAATCGCCACTGGGTTTTTTATTTTTTGCGATATAAGCAAAAAAACAGCAATTTTTTTAAAAAAAAACCACTTTTTTTTAGTTTCTATTGTAAAATTTTGCAAATGAGTAATTTTTCTTCATAAATTTGTGCCAAAATGTATACTGCTACATATCTTTGGTAAAATGAACCCAAATTAGTGTATATTATTTGGTCTTTGTGAAAGTTATAGAGTCTACAAACTATGGTGGCAATCACTGAAAATTTATCACATCTGATCACGCCTGATGTACTGAAGGGATATCTCATTTCTTGAGACACTAACAAGCGAGGAAAGTACAAATACCCCAAAATTACCCCTTTTTGGAAAGTAGACAGTCCAAGGTATTTACTAAGAGGCGTGGTGAGTTTTTTGAAGTTGTATTTTTTTCCCACAATTCTTGGGAAAATTTAATTTTTTATTTTTTTTTACACAAACTGGTCATATTAACAGTTTTTTTCTCTCACACAGCATATGCATAATTGCAACTACACCCCAAAATACATTCTGCTACTCCTCCTGAGTGTAGCGATACCACATGTGTGAGACTTTTACACAGCCTGGCCATATACAGAGGCCCAACATTGAAGTAGCACTTTCAGGCGTTCTACAAGCATAAATCGCACATATCCTTTCTCAACCACCTATTACAATTTTGAAGGCCCTGGAGCACCAGGACAATGGAATTTTCCACAAAATGACCCCATTTTGGAAAGCACACACCCCAACGTATAATCTATGAAGCATTATGAGTCTTTTGAACGGTTCATTTTTTTCCAGAAGGTTTTGGAAAATGTGGAGAAAAAATGAAAATGCATTTTTTTTACACAAAGTTGTCCATTTATAAGATATTTCTAACGCATAGCATATACATAGCAAAAATGACACCCCAAAATGCATTCTGCTACTCCTCCTGAGTATAGCGATACCACATGTGTGAGACTTTTACACAGCCTGGCCATATACAGAGGCCCAACATTGAAGTAGCACTTTCAGGCGTTCTACAAGCATAAATCGCACATATCCTTTCTCAACCACCTATTACAATTTTGAAGGCCCTGGAGCACCAGGACAATAGAATTTTCCACAAAATGACCCCATTTTAGAAAGCACACACCCCAACGTATAATCTATGAAGCATTATGAGTCTTTTGAACGGTTCATTTTTTTCCAGAAGGTTTTGGAAAATGTGGAGAAAAAATGAAAATGCATTTTTTTTACACAAAGTTGTCAATTTATAAGATATTTCTAACACATAATATGTACATAGCAAAAATTACACCCCAAAATGCATTCTGCTACTCCTCCTGAGTATGGCGATACCACATGTTTGAGACTTTTACACAGCCTGGCCACATACAGAGGCCCAACATCCAAGTAGCACCTCCAGGCATTCTAGCAGCATTAATTGCACATATCATTTTCTGACTACCGATCACATTTTTGAAGGCCCTTCATATATCTAACACATAGCAGGTACATACCAAATAACAAAAGATTACCTGTGGTTTTAGAAGTGCAGTGGTCCACAGAGGAGAGCATCGGTCCAGGCAGCAGGCAGGGATGAGGTCAGCGACAGCAAAAGCAATCATCCAGGCAGCAGGCAGGAATACTGTCCATAGTTCGCACAGGCAGAGATACTGTCAGCACAGCCAGAGCACAGCCAAAGCACAGGTCCAGGTAGCAGGCAGAGGTGTCCCGGCAGAAATGCTGTCCAAAGTCAGTAGAGGCAGCAGGCAGATATATGGTCAACACAGCCAAAGTATTGGTCCAAGCAGCAGGAAGAAACATGGTCCATAATGTCATGGGTCATTACAGGCAGTAATATGGTCAGCACAGCCAAATTATTGGTCCAGGCAGCAGGAAGGACCATCAAGCTTAGGGCCAGGGGGACAGGGGTAGAGGCTTCTCCCACCCAAATCGCTTTGAAGCCTCCGGGCAACCAGACCCTGTTCTTGGAGCACAGAAAACAAAAAACTGGTTTTCTCTACTCAGAACGCTATTCTGAAGCCCCTCACATATGTGAGACCCCTGTGTACTAAAAGTAGATGGCCAAAAGATCAGTCCAAGTGGCAGGCAAAAACATGGTCGATTAACAGGCCAAGGTCGGTACACGTGGAAGTCAGAAACGTGGTTTAAATCGGCAGGCAGAGGCATCGTCGGTAAACAGGCCAGGGTCAGTTAATTAACATGGAAGGTAGTTAGTAACATGGTAGCAGGCAAATAGGGAAATGGCAGTCTGTTAATAATAAGGGGAACTAATGGATGTATGATAATTTCTTTATCGTACACCACGGGACACAGAGCTAGTCATTACATAATGGGTTAAGGGTCACCAGCGGTGATTGGACACTGGCACAACCAATGGAAGACAGTTCCCCTCCATATAACCCCTCCCATCAGGGAAGTACCTCAGTTTTTTCGCCAGTGTCGAAAGGTGTTGGACGCGTTAGGAGGTGCTAAAGGAAAGCTCTACCAAAGAGACCCTCTGGGGGTAAAAGAGCTATGCTTTCGGATCCATCCAAGACGCCTACAAATGAGCTGAATCTGGATGGGATCCGGGCCTCATCCATGAGGCGTCGCCTGTAATGTCTCTCTTCGGAGGACTGGGCTCTAAGATCCAGCACTTTCGCTATAAAGTCCTGGTAAGAGTCTTGTACAAGGCCCAGGGGAGAGGTATCCTTTAAATAGGAACCCATATCCCTGAAGGTTGGCACACATAGCCCACCGTGAAGGGTGAAGTTTGATATCTGTCTGAAATTTTTCAGCAGAAAAACCTGCGGCGTGGATAAGGAGGGGAAGTAATACGGACAAAAAGAGATAAGAAAGCACCACCGCCTGAGAGGAGGCTCTAACTGTGCTGACTCGGTACCTTTCTCTCCTGTGTTGCTAAATGCACCTGTTCAGGATGAGCCATTACCTCTGTCAGGTATGGCGGCTTCCCCAGTGGAGCTTGGGCCTGTATATGTCACTGAGGACACTTTATCAGCTGCCCTAAATAATCTGGAGGGAAAAAATTGCTACCTTAATCGCTAAGTCCTCTAAAAAGGAACAATAAGCGAAGCAGGTCTCTTCCAGTATTGGACCTCCCTTCAGAAGTACCTGAGGGAGGAGGATGAGGAGGAGGAGGCTACATCAGCAGAGGATGAGGAGCCAGATTTTAAGGTCACAGGTACAATGCTATAGCGTACCCCAAAAAGAGCGAGGTTCAGGTTTTTACTCAAACCTCTTTGTGATTCCAAAGCCAAATGGAGATGTCAGACCCATCCTGGATCTAAAATCCCTAAATCGGTTCCTGAACGATCGCCATTTTTCGAATGGAAACGATCCGATCCGTGGCCGCCACTTTAAAGGGCGGAAAATTCATGGCGTCCATAGATATCAAGGACGCACATTTACACATACCCATCCTCCCCGCTCACCAAAGATTCCTAAGGTTTGCGGTAGAAGATCGCCACTTTCAATTTGTGGCTCTGCCGTTTGGTGTAGCCACCGCGCCCATAGTATTCACAAAGGTGCTAGCTCCTCTGTTAGTAACCTAAGAACACGGGGCATTGCGGTAACAGCCTATCTGGACGATCTACTAGTAATAGATCAGTCAAAGGACGGATTGGGTCACGCTGTACACACTACAGTAGGATACCTGGAGCATTTAGGATGGATTATAAATTTACAAAAATCCTCTCTCCAGGCCCAAAGAAGGATAGGGTACCTGGGCATGATCATAGATACAGCCCAAAACGAGGTATACCTGCCAGAACCGAAGATACAGTCTCTGAAAGACCTGATCCACAAGGTCAAAGCAAACAAGAGGCCGTCTATTCGCCTTTGCATGAGACTATTGGGAAAGATGGTAGCCTCCTTCGAGGCGGTTCCTTACGCCCAGTTTCATTCGAGACTACTTCAAGGCAATATTTTAGCTTCCTGGAACAGGAAGAGCCAAGCTCTGGATATACCCATGCGCCTGTCCTCACAAGTACGCCACAACTTCGATTGGTGGCTAGAAGCCAGGAATTTACGGAAGGGAAAGTCCTTCCTCCCAGTGGCCTGGAAGGTGGTATCTAGGGATACCAGCCTATCGGACTGGGGTGCAGTATTCAAGGAGGCTTCTACCCAGGGAACCTGGGCCAAGACTCAGGGGATCCTGCCCATCAATGTGCTAGAGATCCGGGCGGTATATCTAGCCCTCAAAACCTGGACATACAGGTTACAGGGCTACCCAGTTCGGGTTCAATCCGACAATGCTACTGCAGTAGCTTACATCAATCACCAAGGAGGCACCCGCAGTCGGGCAGCCCAAAGAGAGGTGAACCGGATCCTGGCATGGGCAGAAGAGCATGTACCTTGCCTTTCTGCAATCTTCATTCCAGGGATGGAAAATTGGCAAGCAGACTACCTGAGTCGTCAGCAGCTGCTACCAGGGAGTGGTCTCTTCACCCCGAGATCTTTCAGGCCATATGTCTGAGATGGGGAAACCCAGATGTAGACCTGCTAGCTGCCAGGTTCAACAAGAAATTGGACAACTTTGTGTCCAGAACGAGAGATCCTCTAGCCTACGGGACAGACGCTCTAATAATACAGACGCTCTAATAACTCCATGGAATCAGTTCTCACTGATCTAGGCATTCCCTCCGATCCCTCTTCTACAAAGACTGCTTCGCAGGATCAAGGAGGAGGGAATACCAGTAATCCTAGTGGCCCCAAACTGGCCCAGGAGGCCTTGGTACGCCGAGATTGTAAAAACGGCGATAGGAAGGCCCTGGAAGTTTCCACTCCGACACGACCTGCTGTCACAGGGTCCAGTATTCCACCCTTCCTTACAAAGGCTAAAGTTGACGGTCTGGCTGCTGAGACCCACATTTTTAAAAAGAGAGGGGTCTCTGGTCCGGCTCTTTCTACGCTCATTAATGCTAGAAAGCCAGCCTCCAGACTCATCTATCAGAGAGTCTGGAGAGCATACGTTTCCTGGTGTGAATCCAGATGTTGGAATCCTCAGAAGTATGAAATAAGTAGGATTCTTGCTTTTTGCCAGTTAGGAGTGGATATGAATTTAGCCCTTAGCACCATCAAAGGGCAAATATCGGCTCTATCAGTCTTCTTTCAGAGACCATTGGCATCTCACTCCCTAGTTCGGACATTCATTAAGGGGGTACTGAGGATAAATCCTCCAGTTAGGACTCCCTTGTGTCCATGGGATTTGAATTTGGTATTGTCAGTGTTGCAAAAGCAACCTTTTGAACCTATTCGCCATATTCCTTTAATTATATTAAGTAGGAAGTTGGCTTTTCTGATTGCTATAGCTTCTGCTAGGAGAGTATCAGAGCTAGCAGCTCTTTCTTGTAAAGAGCCTTGTCTAATTTGTCACAAGGACAAAATCGTACTACGACCCCATCCGGCTTTTCTACCTAAGGTGGTGTCGGCTTTTCACTTGAATCAAGACATTGTTCTGCCTTCCTTTTTTCCAAACCCGCGGACGGGGGGGGAAAATTATTACACTCTCTAGATCTAGGGAGAGCGGTAAAGGTGTATCTGCAAGCAACCGCTCAGATACGTAAAACAGATGTTTTGTTTATTTTACCAGATGGGCCCAAGAAGGGCCAAGCGGTATCAAAATCCACCATTTCCAGGTGGATTAGACAAGTAATTGTTCAAGCTTATGGTTTAAAGAACAGGACTCCTCCTTTTCCTGTTAAGGCGCACTCTACCAGGGCGATAAGTGCTTCATGGGCAGTGCACCACCAGGCTTCGATGGCTCAGATCTGTAAAGCTGCAACTTGGTCTTCAGTCCATACATTTTCCAAATTCTATCAAATAGATGTGAAAGGACATGAGGATTCCGCCTTTGGGCGAAGTGTGCTGCAGGCAGCAGTATAGGGCTTCTGGTCCGCAAGCGGCCTGTTTTGATCTGTGTCTCCCCCCCCTTCATATGAGCATTGCTCTGGGACGTCCCATTATGTAATGACTAGCTCTGTGTCCCGTGGTGTACGATAAAGAAAATAGGATTTTTATAACAGCTTACCTGTAAAATCCTTTTCTTGGAGTACACCACGGGACACAGAGGTCCCACCCTTCTTATGGGAACCTTACTGCTTTGCTACAAAACTGAGGTACTTCCCTGATGGGAGGGGTTATATGGAGGGGAACTGTCTTCCATTGGTTGTGCCAGTGTCCAATCACCGCTGGTGACCCTTAACCCATTATGTAATGACTAGCTCTGTGTCCCGTGGTGTACTCCAAGAAAAGGATTTTACAGGTAAGCTGTTATAAAAATCCTATTTTTTGAAGCAATTTCCGATGCACAGGCCAGGTTGGGAGGGACAATCGGGACAATAATAGCTGGTGTCTCTTCTTACTCCTCCTCTGCTGCATACACGGCATTTCTTTTGGCGTCTTCTTCCAGATTCTGTGGGGGGGATGCTAAAGGGATAGTGTCGCTCGTGAAGCCGACTCACACTATCAGAGCGAATGCTTCCTGGGGCGGGATCTTGTTGGTAAATGAGGGCATCGATGATATCTTCGATATATTGGAGGTAGTGGAGTCGGTGATTTTGAGTTGCTTTTTGGTAGCAGACAAACTAATTAAAAAGGGCCATGTGAAACAGGTGAAACACAACTTTTTTGTGCCAATAATGGGACTTTCTGGTTGATAAGTAGGGCTGTAGCATCTGGTCGTTTAAATCCACCCCCCCCCCCCCCATGTACAAATTGTAGTCGTGGACACATTCAGGCTTTACAATGGAGCCGCGTCTTCTTGGGATCTCCACCATGGTGTCATTGTGGATCATAGAGAGGATGTGGACATCTTTCTTGTCCCTCCACTTCATGGCCAACACCTCCTCGTTCCTCATGGATGCCGATTCTCCAGGTCGCAATTTTTTTGTCAATAAATTTTGTGGGAATCCCTTCCGGTTTTTTTTGAAGGTACCGCAGGCCGGGGTTTGTTTACTGTAAAGGTGGCGAAAAAGGGGCAGGCTGGTATAATAATTATCAACATATAAATGGTAACCTTTTCCGAACAGGGGGTATGCCAACTCCCAGACAATTTTCCCACTGGTTCCAATATATGTGGGGCAATCACGGGGCTGGAGCTGGGAGTCTTTGTCTTCGTAGATCCTGAATTTGCAGACGTATCCAGTGGCTCGATCACATAATTTATTTAATTTTAACCCATACCTGGCTCTCTTGCTTGGTATGTACTGCTTGAACTGCAGTCGGCCGGTGAAATGTACGAGGGACTCGTCCACACAAATTTTTTGGTCTGGGATGAAAACTTCTTCAAATCGCTGGGAAAAGGCATTGATTAGGGGGCGTATCTTGTACAATTTGTCGTAGTTGGGATGATCTCGGGGAGGGCACTGTGAATTGTCATTGAAGTGGAGAAAGCGCATAATCATGTCGTATCTTTTCCTGGACATGACAGCGGAATATATGGGCATGTGTTGGATGGGGCCTTTGGACCAATATGAATGGACTTCGTTCTTTTTTGTAAGCCCCATATTGAACATAAGGTAAATAACGAAGGGTTGGGACTTTGAGTGAAGCACCTGGGAAAAGTGCCTCCATCCCGGTTGGGTAATAAAGAGGGGGAATGGTGGGACTTTAAATGAGACAGTTGACAGGTAGGGGTTGAAAACAAGTCAAATTTATTACATGTGTGTATATAGTGTACTATTGCATCACAGTGGAAAAAGTTAGCATGAGCAAGTGCACATGACATAACCTACAATTGTATGTACATAACAGTCAACATGATAAACCTGGCAAATTTGATAGTAACAATAGCATTGTATGGACTGGACAACACATAACAATAGGGTATGCAAATAGAATAGATAAAATTGTATATAAATCATAGGAGTAGTAAAAGTCCTAATAGTAAGTAGCTACATCCTAGGTGCCCGACGCGTTTCTGTGAATAACACTTCATCAGGGAGGGATGTTGAAGGACATCTGAAATAACAGAGTATAGTACCGTAAGAATTTGATAATGTACAACCAGCAGGCACAAAGTGTCAATTCTGGGTACTTACAATATACCGGATTGCGGTGTGTGTAGGATCTGGGCCCAAAGAGGTGTCCATCCCAGGAGCTGAGGTGGCAACAAAAAAGCACGGAACCAGAAAGCACCGGTATCACTCCCAGAAAGTAAGCAGCTGTAAACCGCCATCTCCACAATGTAGTCAGTGATAGATCAAGATGGTGGATAAATATCTGAAATGGATGAGTAGGTCCATTAAGATAGTCAGGGAACATCAAAAAGGTGAATAAAGGAGTACAGAAACCTAAATACTAAGGTCCCAGAGTAATTACCTTAGTTGTTCCTTTTACATGGGCTTTACAGAGCTATGGCGTCTAAACGTGTGTGGAGATGAAGGGCCACTTCCGGGAGGACACCTTATGTGCGTCCTGCACGTACCATGTGATCACCACCAACGTCACGCTAGACGAACACCACACAGGGCGGGAACACAAGCCTGGGCGGTATGCAAACCCGCCCACAGCCTGTGCCACAACGTCCAGCTGGGTCGGTTGAGATGGAAATGCCGCACACCTCACAACGGCAGAACATGACGTCAGATGTGGGGGCGGTGCGTGGCGCCGATGCGTCGAGGGTACCCGCCCAATCCCCCCAGCACTCCCGCCCCCATTGGGCGGACGCGAAGGAGACAGGGAGGACACGCAGAGCGCATCGCAGCTCCCGGGTCAGAACAAAACATGGCCCAGAGAACACCAATGATCAAATAATAAAAAATGTGTCCCGAGCCGTCAACAATCCACAACCATAGTTACAGACAGTGAATACAAACTAGCAGAACAACCCCATACAAAGCTGGCAGGGGATAACTGCCAGCTAACTGTCAACTGACTCCATCCCTACTGTTGAGGTAAATAACGAAGGGTTGGGACTTTGAGTGAAGCACCTGGGAAAAGTGCCTCCATCCCGGTTGGGTAATAAAGAGGGGGAATGGTGGGACTTTAAATGAGACAGTTGACAGGTAGGGGTTGAAAACAAGTCAAATTTATTACATGTGTGTATATAGTGTACTATTGCATCACAGTGGAAAAAGTTAGCATGAGCAAGTGCACATGACATAACCTACAATTGTATGTACATAACAGTCAACATGATAAACCTGGCAAATTTGATAGTAACAATAGCATTGTATGGACTGGACAACACATAACAATAGGGTATGCAAATAGAATAGATAAAATTGTATATAAATCATAGGATGCGCTCTGCGTGTCCTCCCTGTCTCCTTCGCGTCCGCCCAATGGGGGCGGGAGTGCTGGGGGGATTGGGCGGGTACCCTCGACGCATCGGCGCCACGCACCGCCCCCACATCTGACGTCATGTTCTGACGTTGTGAGGTGTGCGGCATTTCCATCTCAACCGACCCAGCTGGACGTTGTGGCACAGGCTGTGGGCGGGTTTGCATACCGCCCAGGCTTGTGTTCCCGCCCTGTGTGGTGTTCGTCTAGCGTGACGTTGGTGGTGATCACATGGTACGTGCAGGACGCACATAAGGTGTCCTCCCGGAAGTGGCCCTTCATCTCCACACACGTTTAGACGCCATAGCTCTGTAAAGCCCATGTAAAAGGAACAACTAAGGTGATTACTCTGGGACCTTAGTATTTAGGTTTCTGTCCTCCTTTATTCACCTTTTTGATGTTCCCTGACTATCTTAAAGGACCTACTCATCCATTTCAGATATTTATCCACCATCTTGATCTATCACTGACTACATTGTGGAGATGGCGGTTTACAGCTGCTTACTTTCTGGGAGTGATACCGGTGCTTTCTGGTTCCGTGCTTTTTTGTTGCCACCTCAGCTCCTGGGATGGACACCTCTTTGGGCCCAGATCCTACACACACCGCAATCCGGTATATTGTAAGTACCCAGAATTGACACTTTGTGCCTGCTGGTTGTACATTATCAAATTCTTACGGTACTATACTCTGTTATTTCAGATGTCCTTCAACATCCGCCCCTGATGAAGTGTTATTCACAGAAACGCGTTGGGCACCTAGGATGTAGCTACTTGCTATTAGGACTTTTACTACTCCTATGATTTATATACAATTTTATCTATTCTATTTGCATACCCTATTGTTATGTGTTGTCCAGTCCATACAATGCTATTGTTACTATCAAATTTGCCAGGTTTATCATGTTGACTGTTATGTACATACAATTGTAGGTTATGTCATGTGCACTTGCTCATGCTAACTTTTTCCACTGTGATGCAATAGTACACTATATACACACATGTAATAAATTTGACTTGTTTTCAACCCCTACCTGTCAACTGTCTCATTTAAAGTCCCACCATTCCCCCTCTTTATTACCCAACCGGGATGGAGGCACTTTTCCCAGGTGCTTCACTCAAAGTCCCAACCCTTCGTTATTTACCTCAACAGTAGGGATGGAGTCAGTTGACAGTTAGCTGGCAGTTATCCCCTGCCAGCTTTGTATGGGGTTGTTCTGCTAGTTTGTATTCACTGTCTGTAACTACGGTTGTGGATTGTTGACGGCTCGGGACACATTTTTTATTATTTGATCATTGGTGTTCTCTGGGCCATGTTTTGTTCTGACCCGGGAGCTGCGATGCGCTCTGCGTGTCCTCCCTGTCTCCTTCGCGTCCGCCCAATGGGGGCGGGAGTGCTGGGGGGATTGGGCGGGTACCCTCGACGCATCGGCGCCACGCACCGCCCCCACATCTGACGTCATGTTCTGACGTTGTGAGGTGTGCAGCATTTCCATCTCAACCGACCCAGCTGGACGTTGTGGCACAGGCTGTGGGCGGGTTTGCATACCGCCCAGGCTTGTGTTCCCACCCTGTGTGGTGTTCGTCTAGCGTGACGTTGGTGGTGATCACATGGTACGTGCAGGACGCACATAAGGTGTCCTCCCGGAAGTGGCCCTTCATCTCCACACACGTTTAGACGCCATAGCTCTGTAAAGCCCATGTAAAAGGAACAACTAAGGTAATTACTCTGGGACCTTAGTATTTAGGTTTCTGTACTCCTTTATTCACCTTTTTGATGTTCCCTGACTATCTTAATGGACCTACTCATCCATTTCAGATATTTATCCACCATCTTGATCTATCACTGACTACATTGTGGAGATGGCGGTTTACAGCTGCTTACTTTCTGGGAGTGATACCGGTGCTTTCTGGTTCCGTGCTTTTTTGTTGCCACCTCAGCTCCTGGGATGGACACCTCTTTGGGCCCAGATCCTACACACACCGCAATCCGGTATATTGTAAGTACCCAGAATTGACACTTTGTGCCTGCTGGTTGTACATTATCAAATTCTTACGGTACTATACTCTGTTATTTCAGATGTCCTTCAACATCCGCCCCTGATGAAGTGTTATTCACAGAAACGCGTCGGGCACCTAGGATGTAGCTACTTGCTATTAGGACTTTTACTACTCCTATGATTTATATACAATTTTATCTATTCTATTTGCATACCCTATTGTTATGTGTTGTCCAGTCCATACAATGCTATTGTTACTATCAAATTTGCCAGGTTTATCATGTTGACTGTTATGTACATACAATTGTAGGTTATGTCATTCCAAACCAGAATCGGATAATGGGAGCTCCCCGCTGCTCTCATCATCCGACATGGCAAGAATGGCATATGCCTCCTCAGGTGT
Source organism: Rana muscosa (assembly GCA_029206835.1). Taxonomy (NCBI): domain Eukaryota; kingdom Metazoa; phylum Chordata; class Amphibia; order Anura; family Ranidae; genus Rana; species Rana muscosa. Next base: position 363,193,422 of record CM055127.1, read on the forward strand.
GTAAACCCTTTGGGACATTATGGCAGTGCTTATTGGTGGGCCTGTGTAATGGTACTGCTGGTGGTAGTGGTGGCGGTCTGTGTGGTAGTACCGATGGAGGTATTAGTGGTGGGCCTGTGTGGTGGTACCGATGGCGGTATGGGTGGTGGTGGTACCAATGGCGGTACAGGTGGTGGTGGTACCAATGGCGGTACAGGTGGTGGTACCGATGGCGGTACGGGTGGTGGTGGTGGTACCGATGGCGGTACAGGTGGCGGTACGGGTGGTGGTGGTAGCGATGGCGGTATGGGTGGTGGTGGTACCGATGGCGGTACAGGTGGTGGTGGTACCGATGGTGGTACAGGTGGTGGTGGTACCAATGGCGGTACGGGTGGTGGTGGTACAGGTGGTGGTACAGGTGGTGGTGGCACTACCGACGGTGGTACGGGTGGTGGTACTGGTGGTGGTACCGATGGCGGCACTAGTGGTGATACTGGTAGCGGGCCTGTGTGGCAGTATAGATGCTGGGCCTGGTGGCGGTACTGGTGGTGGTACTGGTACCGATGGCGGTACTGGTAGCCTGTGTGGCGGTGCCAATGGCGGTACCGATGGAGGTGGGCCTGTGACAGATGATTGACAGATGGTGGTGGTGGTGGTGGTGATTGACAGATGGGCTGATTGATTGACAGATGGGCTGATTGATTGATTGACAGATGGGTTGATTGATTGACAGATGGGTTGATTGATTGACAGATGGGGTGATTGATTGACAGGTGGGGTGATTGATTGACAGATGGGCTGATTGATTGACAGATGGGCTGATTGACAGATGGGCTGATTGACAGATGGGCTGATTGACAGATGGGCTGATTGACAGATGGGCTGATTGGCTGGGCTGGGCTGTGTGACAGGTCCTCTTTATGGGGGGGGGGGGCGTGTTGTGCACTGTAAACTTATGTAGACAAACTACACTGAGCTAACTTACTGATCTCTTCTCTCTCCTCACAGATCGGTGTGTGAGCAGAGAGCAGGGATCAGGTAGTAACTCCTGTGGAGTTTGTTTACATTTGTGACCGGCTGTGATTACCACGTGACCGGCTGTGTCCAAACAGCCAATTCATTGGCTGTTTACTCTGATCGGGGACGCGCCGTGTCCAAGGGACACTCGCCTTCCCCGATCCCCGCTCTGCAAGCCTGTGGCGGCGCGCACGGAGCGCGCCGCCGAGTTTGTTTTGACAGGTGATCGGCTGTGACTTTGACACAGCCGATCACATGGTAAACAGCCAATGAAATTGGCTGTTTACCGTGATCGGGGAAGCGCTGTGTCCGAGGGACACATGCCGTCCCCGATCACTGCGCTGCGCGCCCCCGCGGGCGCGCGCAAGGCATTATCCTGCAGGACGTCATATGACGTCCAGTATCGATATTGCAACCACTTCCCGGACGTCAATTCACTATTGACTGGGCGGGAAGTGGTTAAAGAAGTATTTCAGGTATGGATTTTTTTTTTACATAGCTTGGACCAAAGTAACTATGCATATACCATACACCTGTGGGATACATCTAGAACAGTGGTTCTCAACTCCAGTCCTCAGGGCCCACCAACAGGCCAGGTTTGCAAGATAACTGAAATGCATCACAGGTGATATAATTTGCTGCTCAGGGATTGCAGTATTCTAGTCTGCATCTCACCAAGGTAATACTTAAAATCTGGCCTGTTAGTGGGTCCTGAGGACAGGAGTTGAGAACCACTGCTCTAGAAGCTAGTAATCACTGTAGTAGGCACCCCTATTACAGTGATATCCACTAGCTTCTAGGTCTCTTGCCAAGTGGCTTCCCTGCTGCATGGTGAACACAAAAGGTCAGCTGCTTGGCACAGGAACCATTCAGAGAATGCATTTTCTGATTAGATGCAGTGGCGAGTGTGACATCACTGTCCATCTCTCCACCTCGTTCAATCAAAGATTGCTCTACATTCATTGAGACAATGCAAAGCAGCCTTTGAACGGTGCCTGTGCCAAGTGGCTGTGTTTACAATGCAGCAGTTGGCACATGACCCAGAAGCTAGTGGAGATCGCTGTATAAGGGGTGCCTACTACAGTGATTACTGGCTTCTAGAGGTATCCCACAGATATGGTATATGCATAGTTACATTGGTCCAAGTTGGACAAATGCGATATTTAAAAAGATCTATACCTGATATTTAAACCCAAGAACTAAAAATGCAGTGTATTGCAGCTTACCAGTTTCCCTAGATGCAGTGGCTGCATTAATTTGTACATTTTCAGACTAACAACATTTTTAGAAAATGCAGAAAATAATGGTTGATCCTGCCTGAAATGCAGTGTCATTGTCATTTCAAGAGCTGATATGAAAGCAACATTGTCTTTTCTTCCTTCTGTAGGTCTAGGTTCATACCTGTGCACTTTTTTTTGCAGTTTTCAGAAGAACAGGATTGCACAATTGATTTTAAAGCGGAGTTCCACCCAAAAATGGAACTTCCGTTTTTCGGAACCTTCCCCTCTCTCCGGTGTCAGATTTGGCACCTTTCAGGGGGGAGGGGGGGGGGGGAGCAGATATCTGTTTAATACAGGTTTTTGCTCCCACTTCCGGGCATAGATAGCCGCATTATCTGCGGGTATCTACGCCACTTCCCCCCGCTGTCTTCTGGGAGACCCACAGGTCCCAGAAGACAGCAGGGACCATTCGGATCGCGCAGCGCGATTCGCGCATGCACAGTAGGGAACCAGGAAGTGAAGCCACAAGGCTTCACTTCCTGATTCCCTTACCGAAGATGGCGGCGGCAGCACCCGAGAGCCGAGCGAGCGGGTGCGGACATCGCGGGCGTGCTGGACAGGTAAGTGTCCTTCTTTTAAAAGTCAGCAGCTGTAGTATTTGTAGCTGCGGACTTCAAAAAAATAAAAATAAAAATAAACGGTGGACCTCCGCTTTAACATGGTTTTCTAAATGTCACATTCACATCTGTGCAGTTTCCTGCAGTGCGTCTTTGGAAGAGGTGCAGGGACTTTTTTCACGCTGGAATGTGCAATTTTGTGTCCATGAACTTTAATGTACATTTGTTTTTGGTAGGATTTTTTTTTCTCCTTACAAAAAAAAACATGAAGCATAAAAATGTGTGAAAATGCAACAAAAAATGCATGAAAAGCACATGCATAGGTGTGAACCTAGCCTAAACTACTCACTTTCCCACACCCATGTGATAGAGATGAAGAGAGGAAGATGAGTTTAAAGTCCAGCATAGATGGCAACCAAGGTTCTCTCTACAGATACAGTGGAGTAGTTACCTGCCCTCTCCATGGTTATCCTCTAACAGTTCCTTATTAATAAAAAAAAGCTCATCAATGGCTTCTTTCCTCTTTCTATGTTTTTTAGGCATTTTATTTTTCTTTACTATTAGCCTTTGAAAATCCATATTTGTTCACTCAAAATGTTGTTAAATTGTGTTTTGTTCATTTTTACTCATCTTGATTCTCACTGTAATTGCTACAATAATGGTCATATTCCTGTAATATCATACAGGTTCCCAGATGTCAGTGTTTTGGAAAGAGGCATTAAACTGCTCCTGGAAAAGCAACTCAGTAATGGAGACTGGCCTCAGGTATGACTACAACTACGTAGAATACATATCATGTGGAGCTATTAGGTCCTACTCATCCTAAAAAATATCCTTTTTGTTTTCTGTAACAACATAGTCTATTACAGCACATTGTAACCCAAGTTCTACAGGTGCTTGCAAGGGCTGCCATTAGGGTTGCCACCTTGTCTTCAAGCCAAACCCAAACACTTTTTTGCGGCACAGGGCAATTTTTTTTTATTTTTGCAGTAAACACTATAGGATTATAAAAGTCCTGGGACACATTTGGGTGCCCCAAGGGGAGTAGTAATGTAGTGCACAGAGCGCGCCAGTGGGTGTGGCCAAATTGCTCTTGCCCCCATCATCACCCCATCCTTCAGTGATGCCAAACCTGCCCCCCAAACAGCCGCCCGCAGCGGCAACAGATTTGAGTATGACTATCTCGGTTACTTGGGGAGCCACAGCCTGGTCTGAATAATGTGTCCAGGTTTCAGGTGGACTGAAACCCGGACACATGATTCAAAACCCGAACTGTCCGGGTGAATCCTGGATAAGTGGCAACCCTAGCTGCCATACCCACTTAAAGTATATTTAACCCTAACACTGAACTTCTCTTTTCTGCCTTTGGTCTGTTTACTAGATCATTACAAGTGTTTTGTTAAATCTGTTTGATCTGTTATCCTGTCAGAAATCTATTACGTTAACCTCCTGTGCTCTCTGCTGCACTGTTATCAGTTAGAATTGATCCAAGCTCTCTTGGTGAGCTACAAAATAACACATAACAGAGAAGAGGGGGAGGTTTTATGTAATCTTAACACACTTTCTGTTCCAGGGTGACAGCATTTCTTCTTCATAGATAAAGTAAGGTGAACATTCACACCCTAGGACAGGAAGTGTGTTTCTGGCAGGATGACTAAAGGTGACCTCTGCCTTCCACCTGATTCAGGATATTGTCCTTCTTTCCTTCCTTATCTCCTGCTCTGAAATATCCTAGGTAAATATCTGTCCGCTGTCTGGACGTGGTGTGTACTACAAGAGATTACTTCTTGGCTACTACTTAGGGGAAATCGAATTCCCTCTTTTTGCTTCCTTAAAGTGTTACTAAACCCAGTAATATGAAAATAGTCCCCCCGCGCAGTGCCCACAGCTTATAAATCTTCTTTTTATATTAAAATACTGCCACTATATACCTTTTTGGCTGATCTGTATACCATGGTCACGTGATAAACTGCAGGGTTTGTCCTAGTGCTGAGTGTTCAAGTAGGAGATTTTCACTATAGACTGTGTTCTCATGCTGTTATGAGAGGCGGATCATCCATCAATCAAGATGTGACATCCCACCCACTGTGTTCTTTTTTAGTTACTGCTCATGGAGGAGGAGGGAGGGATTGGGCTGTCATTTAGGATCTGTATACCACACCCAAATGTGTGATGTCAATACCATGTGACCTGAAAAGCTCAGCTCAACAAGGAACTGTTCTCTTCAGCAAGAGACCAAACTGAGCATGTGCAGCTTAACTACCCTCACTGTTTCTTATCTGGAATTGCCAAGAGAGACCCTGCAGGAGGGGGAGGATCTGTCCATACAAGATCAAAGAGCCTTTTTACACAATACAGAGGATTAACCCCCTAAGTTCCACAGGGAGTACAACAAGCATGCTATTCTACATATACAGACAGATTTTACTGTTGTGGGTTTAGTAACACTTTAAGGTTCCCACACAGGTGTCCCTGTCTCTCTTTTTCCACCATTGCTAAACAAGTTATTTTTAGAGCTTGTAGTCTGGAGGATAGAGTTCTTCCATAACTTTTTAAAGTGGAAGGAATTCAAAATCTAACCAAGCTTAAAACTACTCCTACCCTCATTCTAAGGCTATTCTATCTACCCTGTAAAAGGAAGGATGCCTATACTTGCCTATTCTGTAGTCGCTGCAGTCCAGCACATGATCTTTCCAACGCCAGCTTCAGTGTAGAGGAGAGATCACCGACAATGGCTGCAGAACCTGTGTGATAATGTCACCGATGGCCTTTCTACGGGACATCAGTTGTTGGCTGCTCCTCCTCTACACCAAAGCCAACATTGGGATGTGGTCAGGTGACCGGACTGGAGTAACTTCAGAATAGGTAAGTGCAGGCATCTTTCCTTTTACAGGGTAGATAGAATGGGGGGTGAGTGTAGATTAGTTAGGTTTTGACTTTTCTTACACTATAAGGCTCTCTGTAGCAGATCTCTTTGTGCTGCATGGGCTTTTCAGCATCAGATTTGCAAAACGGTCTCTGGTCTTCTGTTCACACGTTTGTTAAAGCGGAACTTCATCCTAAAAAGGCAAAGTCCCGCTTTATGCCCCCCTATTACTTTTTGGGGGGATAGGGGATCGGGGGGGAAGGTACATAGATTTGACAGGTACCCGCTCCCACTTCTGGTTGGATCACTGCAGCTTTAGGATTAACAGATATTTTTATGACATGGGTATTTGAATCAAGCTCAGTCCTTTACAAGCCTTTTAGGATAAGTTACATATTTACAGCTTTACATATAAAATGTTATTATAGAGGAAATTCACCTATTACTATTTGTATTACTTATATTCTTATTATATATTTTTCTGCCTAGGAGAATATATCGGGTGTGTTTAACAAGAGCTGTGCTATCAGCTACACCTCATATCGAAATATTTTCCCAATATGGACGCTGGGGCGTTTTTCTCGTCTTCATCCAAACAGCCCTCTGGCTGGCATCCATAAGGCCAGATACGGCTGATCCTCAGTGAATACAGGAACAGGACCAACTAACTACCCCTTACAAAACCTGTCTACCTCCCAAGTTCTTCAGTCTACTAAAATGGTTCATTTGTTAATTGGTTATTATTTTTTTTAATCAAACCTGACAGTATTTATTCAATATATTTCTTACTATCAGTTTGTGCAATATTTAAAGGATCGCTCTTGGGAAAAAAAAACACAAATGCGCACATGAAAAGAAAAGCAGTGTATGCTTTGTTTTTAGGGCACCAAATTGACATAAAAATGCCTTAACCTTTATGAATGAATGACTTGTATAGCGCTCACATGCGAACTGATTCGCCTCTAGGCGCTTTTTGCAGCCAGTGTCTGCTTGGCTGGTGTGGTAATTTTACCCCGTAGGATCTCGACACACTTGGGACACACAGTCGTACACACACACACATATATACAGGGCCAGTTTGGACAAGATCCAATTACCTACCAGCATGTCTTTGGAGTTTGGGAGGAAACCGGAGTACCCGGAGGAAACCCAGGGAGAACATGCAAACTCCAGGCAGATGGTGTCGTGGTCGGGGATTTGAACCAGCGACCCTTTTTCTGCTAGGTGAAAGTGCTAACCACTACACCACTGTGCTGCCCTATTTTGTAGGTAAGCTACTACACACTTTCCAATTTTATCTACATCAACTAAAACTATAATACCATGGGTAGATCATTTTTAGATTGCAACCTCCACTGTGATGGTGTGCTGCTGCAGCCACACTGAGAAACCGCAACATAACACAAAACAGTATGAGCTAAATTTTTGATTGTCAGCTTTCTGATTGTAGTTCTCGTCTAATAGTAAATGACCAGAATGTTGTATAATAATTTTAGTTCAGGCAACTAAGGTATATTTTGCATAAAACATGGGTGACCCAACCGTGGCTGTGTAGTAATTTAATTGTTGAAGTAATTTGTGCATAGTAAAAGAAAAGATAACTTTGTCACTACTGCTTTTTATCTTTGCAAAATAAAGATTTTTACAATAGTTACATTGTGTTTTCTCTATATCTACCGTATATAGATATTGCTAAGGTTGGCTTACAAGGACTGTAGAAGTCACAAAAGCTAAAGCCACAGTCCTTTTAAATGCAGGGACTTCTCTAATTCTCTTGAACATATTTCTATGTTGGGCACCCTCATTGGCAGCTAAAATAGCTGGATAGGCCTGGGAGTTTTAATCAGTCATTATATTGAATCAATAAACCAGAGCCCCAGGCTAAAGAAGATTGGTTCCCTCAATGCGTCATGGAATTTCTAGTTCCGAAACAGCTGGATGGCCACAGGTTGAACACCCATGCCTTACATAATTTTTTTTTGCCAACGATACACTGATTGTCTTGCAACATTACACTTTTCTGAGTTCAGCAGTACTTGGTTCTTGTTACAAATTCCACAAGAAAGAATGGACTTCTCTTAGGCCTCGTACACACGCCCGAGAATCTCGTCAGGGAAAAAATCTTGTCCCGGCCGAGTGCACACACGTACGATTCAAAAGAACTGCCGTTCTTTTGAATGGCACGAACGCGGTGACCTCATCGACTACAACGAGCGTGCGCTCGTCACATTCGATGCCGCCATCTTGCTACACCCTACATATGCCTAGGAAGCTACCACGCATGCGTCAAAGTCATTTCAAACATGCACGGGTTTCCACGGCAACAGGTAAGTGTACACACTCTCGGGTTTCTCGTCGGGAAACAGGCCGACGAGAATCCAGACAAGAAAATAGAGAGCAGGTTCTCTGTTTTTCTCGTCGAGATTCTGGCCAGTTTTCTTGACAAGAAACCTGAAAGCCTCGTACACACGACCGATTTACTCGGCAAGAAAGCTCTACCAGCAGTTTTCTTGTCGTTTCTTGATGAGAAAACGAGGCTTTAGGATGCATGCATGGAATCAGAGGGGGTGATTTACTAAAGACCTGCGCCTGTGGTGCAGTGGAGAAATTGGAGCAATTGCACAAAAAACGGGACTCAAAACATTTAGATCTGTCTTACAACTAATCAAGCTTTTTTACACCCTTCTTTCAGCTTACTCAACTGCACATGTGCAATGACAAAGCACACCATTTTATGCTCGCCTGACAGGGCGCACACGCTTTAGCTTGTTAAATATGTGTGTTGCACATGGGCGCATCTGCGTTCTCCAGAGTGCACAACTGCTTATACATTGAGCTTGTGCTCATTGTAATGCTGATCATTGGTGGAGCCGAAACTTCCATGAAAACATCTTCTTAACACATGTCTGTGTATTGTGCATTCTGGACAATTCTTTCCCCATACACTGTGCAATCTGATTGCAAAGTGTATGGGGAAATGAATTGCTCAGAGAAATGAGTGGATGTAAATGTCATCCAATGAGATTGGACAGTGTATGGGGAAAGAATTGTCCAGAATGCACAATACACAGACGTGTTGAGATGTTTTCATGGAAGTTTTGGCTCCACCAATGATTATAGACTATCACCATAAAATGCACAATTACAAGTCCAGTAAACATCTGCACAGTTGTTGATAGGAGGAAGATCTCTAGAATGAATATTGCGTTGTTTCAAAAAGAAATGAATGAAAGGAATAAAAGTGGAAGCAATATTCTGATTGTGATAAGGAAAAGCTCATTAACATGATCAGCATTACAATGAGCAAGTGCCCGATGTCTGTTTCATATTTAAGAATGTGTATGCGCCCGTACGCGCAACGATTCCGCCAATCCGGCGCAAGTCGACAGCATGCGCCATGTCACAATAATTATTCCTGCCCGCGCAAATGCGCCAACATTTTCTTAAATCAGCCCCAGAGTGTCTGGAAGGTCATGCATGGAAGATGGAAATTCTGAACTAGCATCTGCGCAGTGATGCACGGGCATGTGTGAACACTTGCTGCTGTAGCTGGCATGAAAACAGACCATTTAACCACTTCAGTTCTGGACATTTTTCACTCCCTTTCTGCCCAGGCAATATTGAGATTTCAGTGCTTCCACATCTTGAATGTCAATTACTCAATCATGCAACACTGTACCCAAATGCAATGTTTAGCGTTTAAGAAAGAGCTTTCGTTTTGTGGTACCACCGGGTTTTTTTTTTTTTACTATATAAATGAAAAAACACATTTATTCTGCTACATTTCTTTGGTAAGAATAACCCAAATCTGTGTATTATTTAGTCTATATGAAAGTTATAGTGTCTACAAACTATGGGATAAATATATGAAAATTTATAAATCCTGATGTACTGACTGCCTTATTTCTTGAGGCCCTAGACAGTACAAATAACCCACAAAAGTAGACACCCCAAGGAATAATAATTAAGAGGCATGGGGAGTTTTTTTAAGTTGTAACTTTTTGTCACAATTTTTTGGAAAAATAGGATTTTTTACTCACCGTAAAATCCTTTTCTCTGAGTCCATGGACCGACACAGCTTCTCTATTGACAAAGTGGGTATTATCCGTTAATTAGGAGTGACTAGGCAGAAAAACTTGTAAAAAGTGTTGCATCACACCTTCTACAGTACCGCCCAGGGGGCGGACCCTCTGGGTATAACCTCTCAGTCTGCATCTCGCAGATCAGTTCATCAAAAAGCAGTACAAACTTAAAAGGAGGGGTGGGCGCTGCGTCGGTCCATGGACTCAGAGTAAATAGGATTTTTTACTCACCGTAAAATCCTTTTCTCTTTCGTCCATGGACCGACACAGCTTCTCTATTGACAAAGTGGGACGTCCCAAAGCAGTGTCAGAGAAAAAACGAGGGGTGGTAACAGCATAAAAACAAACTTCACCCCAAAACACAAAACAGCACTCCTCCAACGGAGGAGTTGCAACTCTAAACAGCCGCTTGCAAAACCTTGCGGCCGAAAGAGGCATCCGAAGATGCACCTACATCAACTTTGTAGAATTTTGTGAAAGTGTGAGCGGACGACCAAGTCGCCGCTTTACATAGTTGGGAAACAGACGCTTGATGTCGGAAAGCCCAAGAGGCACCTATTGCCCTGGTCGAATGCGCCGTGACAGGAAAGGGGGGCGCCTGACCCTTTAAGGCGTAAGCCTGGATTACTATCTGTCGGATCCACCTAGAGATGGTGGCCGATGAGACTGCTTGGCCCTTCTTGGGACCAGCCACCGAAACAAACAGTGAGTCTGACTTCCGGAACAGGGAAGTAGCAGATAGGTATACTCTCAAAGCTCGGACAACGTCCAAGGAATGCAACGCCGACTCCTTAGGATTCGACGGATGAGGACACAAGGATGGAAGTACAATGTCTTTGTTGAGATGAAAAGCCGAAACGACTTTCGGAAGAAAGGAAGGCTGCGGCCGCAGCACCACCTTATCCTTGTGGAAAATCAAATAGGGAGCCTTGCAGGACAAGGCTGCCAGCTCAGAGACTCGTCTAACTGACGTAACAGCCACCAAAAGGACCACTTTCTGAGAAAGTGTCAACAGGGGAATATCTCTAATCTTCTCAAACGGTGCCTTCTGAAGCACCGAGAGGACCAGGTTCAAGTCCCACGGAGGTAACGGGGGACGGACCGGAGGGGCCACATGTCGAACCCCCTGCACAAATGTACTCACGAGAGAGTGAGTCGCCAGGGGTCGCTGAAAAAAAAAGAAGACAGCCAGGGCAGATATCTGACCCTTAATGTGTACTTAGGGCAAGCCTTTGGTCCACCCCATGCTGTAAAAACAGCAGGATTCTGGAAACCAAATAGGTACGCGGATGCCATTTCATTTCCTCACACATGGAGATGTAGGCGCTCCAAGTGCGGTGATAAACCTTCCTAGAGGACGGTTTTCGAGCACTTCTCATAGTAGAGATTACTGAGTCTGACAGGCCCCGGTCTTTCAGTACCTGGTTCTCAACAGCCATGCCGTTAAAGCCAATGACTGTAAAGCAGGATGGAATATGGGACCTTGCGATAGCAGGTCCTTCCGTAGTGGTAGGCGCCAGGGGACGTCTGCTACCAGACGTACTAGATCGGCGTACCAAGGACGCTGAGGCCAATCTGGAGCGATTAGGATCATTGGAATTCCCTCTGCCTCCACTCTGCGGAGCAGAAGAGGAAGAAGCCTTAAGGGAGGGAAGGCATAGATTAGCCGATACTGACCCCACGATGCTACCAACGCGTCCGTTGCGTCTGCCCATGGGTCTCTTGACCGGGCCACAAATCTCAATACCTTCCGATTGAGTCGGGAAGCCAAAAGATCTACGTCTGGTGTGCCCCATCTTTGGCAGAGGAGTTGGAACACCTCCGGGTGTAAGGACCATTCTCCCTGGTCCAGCATCTGGCGGCTCAGGTAGTCCGCCTGCCAGTTTTCCACACCCGGAATGTACACGGCCGATAGTGCCGGTACGCTCTTCTCTGCCCACTTCAGGATGCGAGCAACCTCCGATGCTGCAGCTAAGCTTCTTGTTCCTCCTTGATGATTGACATATGCCACTGCTGTGGCGTTGTCTGACTGGATCCTGACTGGACGCCCTTGCAGTCTCTGAGACTATTTGAAGAGGCACAGCTTGATCGCCCGGATCTCCAGGACATTGATCGGCAAGAGGGCTTCCTCTGGGGTCCAGCGACCTTGCGCCGACTGGACACCCCGGCCCCCCCCCAACCTGTAAGGCTGGCGTCCGTCGTGATCACTATCCAGTAAACCGGAAGAAATGACTTCCCGGCCATTAGAGCCGGTGCTGTCAGCCACCATACCAGGGATCTCCTGACTAGGTGGCTCACTCGGATTTGATAATCCAGAGATGAAGGGCATCTGTTCCATCTGAACAGAACTTCCTTCTGTAACACTCGAGTGTGGTATTGAGCATATGGGACCGCCTCGAAGGAGGCTACCATGAGGCCCAACACTCGCATGCAAAAACGGAGTGACGACCAATTCCTGGAAGTCAGCTGCCGTACTGCAGCCCGGAGGGTCTGCAACTTCTCCACAGGGAGGAATACCTTTGCCTCTGAGGAATCCAGAATCAACCCCAGGTACACTAGGCGTTGAGTGGGCACCAATACTGACTTTTGCGTGTTTAGTATCCAACCACAGTCTCGAAGAGTCTGACAGGTAATGGACACGCTTACTTCTAATTCTGAGCTTGAAGTGGCCTTCAGCAGAAGGTCGTCCAAGTAACCTGTGATAGCGATACCCCGCTGTCTTAGAAGTGCCAGAATCGGAGCGAGCACCTTGGTGAACGTCCTGGGTGCTGAGGCAAGGCCAAACGGGAGGGCCACAAACTGGAAGTGGTTCTTCCCGATAGCAAATCGCAGAAACCTCTGGTGTCTGGAGTATATGGGGACATGCAGGTATGCGTCCTTGATGTCCAAGGAGGCCAGAAAGTCCCCCGGATGGAGAGCCGTGACTACTGATCGAACCGACTCCATACGAAATCTTTGTACTTTCACAAAGCAATTGAGGGCTCTGAGATCCAAGATTGGCCGAACCCCCTCCTTTGGCACAATGAACAGATTTGAGTAAAAACCCTGACCCCGTTCCTGTTCTGGAACTGGAATAACTACCCCGCGTTCCAGTAGACCCTGGACTGCCCCATACAGGGCCTCCCGACGGGTCGGTAGTAGCTGGAGATTGGAGGTGATGAATCTGTCCGGTGGACAAGAGAGAAATTCTATCTTGTAGCCTGAGGAGATTACTTTGCAAACCCACCTGTCGGAGACTAGAGCAGTCCATTGATTCGCGAATTTGCGAAGACGTCCCCCCACCCGAGAGCTGGGTGGGGGCGGACCTTCATGTGGACGCAGATTTGTCCGCAGGCTTGTTGGGTCTGCGGGACCAAGAACGCTTTTGTCCTTGGGCAGGCGCTTTATCGGCCTGGGGTCTTTTCCCTGTCGCCTTGAGGGGGCAAAAAAAAACGCTTGCGTGCAGTAAAGGAGGGCCCTTGCCCTTGGCGTGGCCACTTACCCTTGCTAGTTTGGGGAAGCAAAGTGCTTTTACCTCCTGTGGCATCCTTGATGATGTCATCCAGAGAAGCCCCAAAAAGTCTGTCGCCCTTAAAAGGCAGATCCAACAGGGCTTTCTTGGAAGTCTGGTCCGCAGACCAGCCTTTTAGCCAGATCAGGCGGCGTATTGCTACTGCATAAACCGAAGCTCTTGACAGCAGGGGAATAGTATCCATGTCTGACTCGCAGACAAACTTAAGGCCCTGGACCAACTGGTCGGCCAAAGTTATCTCATTAGGAGGAGCATCACGCTCCTTTAACCCCTGGAGTAGCAATTTTGCCCATTCAGTAAGTGTCTGAGACACTAGGGCCCCCGCCAATGCCGGGCGTACTGCCGAGCCTACCACTGAGTATAGGTAGCGAGCGAGTGCTTCAGCCTTCTTATCCACAGGGTCCTTGAAAACAGGAGCCCCTTCTACTGGAATAGTGGTGGCTCTATTAAGTCTGGACACCGAAGGGTCCACTATAGGGTGAGAGGTCCATATCTTCAGAAAACTCTCCTCAAAGGGGTACCGTACTGCAAACCTCTTTGGGGCTGTAAAGACCCTCAGTGGGTTCTCCCATTCCTTGTATAAGAGTTTGTCAAAATAAGACACACAAGGGAACACCTTAGCAGTGTGGGCAGGTTTACGAAACCCAAAGGGGACTGGAGTATCTGCTACTTCTGCAGTATTTTCCAACTTTAGCGTATCCCGCACTGCAGTAATAAGGTCAGATACCAAAGCCGTCTCGCGTACTGACCTGGACTTGGAGTCCTCCTCACTGTCCGATCGGTCACGGTCTGCAGTCTCTGATGCATCAGAATCTGGGCCATGAGCCGTAGCTGGACCTGGTTCTGCATCAGAAATATCCCCAGAAGATTGCAGGGGACGGGGGTGTTTATTACCCCCTGTATTCCCGTGTGCTGCTTCCACCCTGGCAGCAAACACCTCTAGGATTGCCGACATAGCGTCCATAGACACCTCAGGGACACCAGCTGCTAATTCTGGTGTTTCAGGGGAGAAGACATCTGGCTCAGATGCCATGCTGACCACACGCTGACACCCACAGGGCTCCAGGCAAGATATCAATAGGCCACCCTCCTGTGCTGCAGAGAGGCTGGGTCACCCAGAGGACTCACCACGCTGGATAGGTACTGCTATGCTGACGTGTGCTGCGCCTGTGATGCTGTCCCGCTGCTGCTGTGTCAGTCTGCTTCTTTTATCAGCACTTCCTGTGTGAATTTTCGCGCCAGTGTAATGCACACTAGAGGCCGGATGCTCTCGCAAAATGGCTGCCAAAAACGTCTGTATGGAAGATAATGTGGGCTCCAAGAAAATGGCCGCGGAGCCGAAGATAGAGGTCAAGCAGCCGTAGCCCACAAAAAGATGGCCGCCGAATGGCAATCTATACATACAGGGTAGACAAACATGGCCGCCGATCACCTGATAGGGGCCAGTGGGTGTGGCCGAACCACAGGAAGATGGCCGCCGGGCCGTCACAAGAGGCCAAACTTGGCATGGACCACCTCAAAATGGCCGTCGACAGCATGGAGGAGGAAGGACACACACACACAGGTACGCAGAAATGACATTTCTTTTAAATGTTAGTTACAGCCAGCCCCGCTCCAGTGGGACCCCTTAGGTGACCCCCAGCAACCAGCAACCTTTAGCTAGAAGCCCAGGGAGGAGGGAAAGGCAGGGAGAGTGAAGAAAGGGGCCACAACCACTTACTTGATCTCTCCAGGAATGTCCAGCTAAATCACCCAGCCGAGGCAGGGGAGTTTTACTTACCTATCCTGCATGTATTATGCTGGAAGACATTCCAAACAGATCATCGTCCGCGCTCGAAAGGTGACTGTTGGCCAGGCATGCTGTGATTGGACCCAAAAGGGACGATCATATGTATGCCCTGGAGCATGACGCTCACCGGACAGGCTGCTGCGACTCGGCCATAAGGTCAGCCGAAGCTGAGCGGTCCGATGCAAGCCTTGGAGCGTAAGCTCACCGGCCAGGCTGCTGCGATTCGGCCGCAAGGTCAGCCGAAGCTGAGCGGTCCGATGCAGGCCCTGGAGCGTAGGCTCACCGGCCACCCGTGGAGCGACGGGCATGTCGTGGAAAACCCAACGCGTAGCTAGGGTCGGCACACGCTCGATGGCCGAAACTGGGGAGACTACAAGGATCGAGGATCCAGCCTGTCACCCAGTCGGCAGTTGATCGAAGATCGCAGGAAACAACAAATGAAAAAAAAAAATATATATATATATATATATATATATTATATATATTTTTTCCCCCCGGACCAATGGGCCCGAAGGGAGCCATGTCCTACTCCTTGCTAGACAGAAAAAAACTGATCTGCGAGATGCAGACTGAGAAGTTATACCCAGAGGGTCCGCCCCCTGGGCGGTACTGTAGAAGGTGTGATGCAACACTTTTTACAAGTTTTTCTGCCTAGTCACTCCTAATTAACGGATAATACCCACTTTGTCAATAGAGAAGCTGTGTCGGTCCATGGACGAAAGAGTAATAGACATTTTTATTTTATTTTATTTACATACTGTGAGCAAATGCAGTACAGTATCATCATATGGCTGGTGTGGCAGTGATCAGAGATACTGACTAGTGACAGTATGTAAAAAAAAAAAAAAGCATGTTACATTTTTTTTTTTTACATACTTTGACCAGACCAGTGCAGTGTTACCATAGTGACACTCTAATGCTCTGGGGACATGATCAGGATTTTTCTTACACTATGATTACTAACTGGTTACTAATACTAACCACAACTCTGCCCCGAGCTACATCACTAATCTTGTCTCCAAACATATCCCAAACCGTCCTCTCCGCTCTTTTTAAGACCTCCTACTGTCAAGCTCTGTCATCTTCTCCTCCCATGCTTGTCTCCAGTATTACTCCAGAGCCTCTCCCACCCTCTGAAACTCTCTACCTCAACCTGTCCAGCTATCCCCTACTCTTGCTACCTTCAGGCGATCCCTGAAAACTCATCTCTTCAGGGAAGCCTATCACGTCTCCAACTAATCTTTTACCACTTCCATCAGCTCATTCCCCACTTTTGTACCACCTGCCCCACCCTATTAGATTGTAAGCTATTCTGAGCAGGGCCCTCTTAATCCTCTTGTATTTTATTGTATTATAACTGTATTGTCTCCCTTTTATATTGTAAAGCGCTGCGTAAACTGTTGGCGCTATATAAATCCTCTATAATAATAATAATTACTATTAACAGTGATGATCACTGTAATAAGTTGACTCAAATATAAAGCTATCATATTTAACGAGCATATTGTTTTAAACTTTTCTTTCAATAGTTTTTATTGAGTTTTTTCATAGTAGAAAAGGAAACATTGGTACATTCTGTTGTACATTATAGTTCATAACCAAAAGTCAAATATGAGCACAATGGCACAAAATGAGACACAATCGACCTTAATCATCAAAAGCAGTATCAATGCTAATGTACGGCCAGGGTGTCACCTACCATCTCCAGACACCCCACAAGGGAGCAAACTGTGTCATAGGGCGGTGGGTGACACGGCCATCAGGTGATAATATTGCCAGTCAAGAATAAAAACAAAACAAAACAAAAAAAAAAAAGAAGGGTTTTATTAGCGTTTTATAGGAGCAGAAAAAATTGTTTCCAAAACAAGCAACCCCAGGTACCTAGCTGCATATTCACACAGTGGCACCCAGATAGTGCTATACTTGATAAGTCAGAGCATCACAACTCAGATGCGGTAATAATACACATCTTATATTAGCAAAAAACATCCACTGTGTACACATTGAGCTGGCATGCTAAACATCAATGTTCCTAATAGGGAGAGCATAAACCAACTTCCATAGAACGAAAAAGAGAAAAGCAAAGAAACCGAGGAGGGAGAAGAGGGAAAAGGTGGACCATGGTAACATACAATCAGCCAAGTACAGGAGACAAGGGTATCTTTACAGAGTTCGCCCAAGGCTCCCAGGTAACATTATCCAGGATACCTTATGCTTCATGCAGTGAACCGATACAGAGTGATGACTTCCAAGCTCCAGCAACGGAGATCTTAGCTGCATACAGCACAAAGTAAACTAAACGTCTCTTATGCCACGGCATATTACCTGGCAGATCATTCAAGAGCGCAATTGAGGGAGCTTGTTCGAGTTCAAGACCTATTATGTTATGTATCATTGAGAAGACCCTGTTCCAGTAACCATTAATCCTGGGGCATTCCCACCATTAATGGAGCATAGTACCTCGAAGAGGATACCCCCTAAAGCAGTCTGCCCATGATGATGGGTACATCTTAGCCAAGCGAGTGGGAACCAGATACCACCATGTCAAAACTTTAACACTTGCCTCTATTAAAGAGACATTTTTATATGCCCTTATAAGACTCAGGTTCCAAGTTGATATCGAGGTCCCTCTCCCATGCCAACATGTAAGGGTGTTTCGGTGGAGAGGCCAGTAGTGATGCATAAGCCATGGAAATGCTACCCCTGTTTTCCTGATCTTTAGTACACCAATGTTCATAGGGCGTTAATGAGGGAGGGTCTGAGGGGGAACGTAGTCCCGACAGGAAATGCACAATTTGGAGAAAGTGGAACCGTTCAGTGCGGGGCATCTCCAGGTTATTAGTACAATGTGTCAAAGTAAAGGGCCATCTGTGCGTATAAAAATAAAAATGTCCTATACGGTAGAGGCCTTTAAAAAGTCCATCCACCATTTGAAGGCTCTGATCTCCATACCCGGAGGAAAAGCCGGGTTATGGAATAGATGGTCCAAATGGGTAAAGGCCGAAACCAATGAAAGTTTCATGCGCATCTGATCCCATAACCCAAAGGAGTGAGAGAGGCACCATAATAGGAAGCCTGGCCTTAGCGGGGCGCCACAAAAGAAAATCAATAATGTAGGAAGGGATCACTTGTCTTTCAATATTGACCCAATCGGGATGTTCCTGTCTCGAATATACGACTGATAATTGTATAAGCTGCGCCGCCTTATAGTATACCCAAAGGTCCAGGACACCCAGCCCACCCTTGATTCTTGGTGTGTTTAACGTAGCGCAGGCCAGCCTATGGCCTTTGGGTCCCCACATAAACTTGAGCACTTTAGACTGAAACCGTGCTAAGTCTGCTTTATTAAGGGGGACAGGCAGGGAGCGAAACAAATATAGCAATTTGGGCAATAAAGTCATTTTGACCGCCACCACTCTACATAGCCATGATATATCATGAAACGTCCAATCCGAGAAGAGATTGTCCAAATGCTGATAAAAGGGAGGAAAATTAGCCGAGTATGAGGCATAGGATGCGGCAAGAGAAATTCCCAGATATGGCAAAGCCTCAGCTTGCCACTGAAACGAAAAAGCTTCTCGTATACATTGTAGCAGCTGGTCAGAGAGATTAATGTTAAGTGCCGGCAACTTTGTCGCATTCACTTGAAGTCCTGTAACCCTACCAAAATCCTGTAGTGTCTGCATCAGATTGGGTAAAGAGATGAGGGGGGAGCTGAGAAATAAAAGGATGTCATCCGTGAATAGCGCGCACTTATGTTCCCGAGTTCCACAAGTAATGCCTTTAATATTCGGGTTGTCTCTGATGGCCACAGCAAGTGTCTCTATCGTGATAGCGAAAAGCAATGGGGAAAGAGGGCACCACTGACGCGTACCCCTGGAAATTTCAATGGAATCCAAATGGAAGCCTGCAAGCCTAACTGTTGCCTGTGGGGACAAATATAGATTTCCCATGACACTAAGGAACCGTGGACCAAAACCCCAACTCTTCAAACATATACAGCCATGAGACCGAAATAAAAGGCCTTCTCTAGTGATAACAAAAGCCCAATCTGTCCCCATAAAGGAGATCAGATCAATAGCTCTTCAAATCTGATTCTGGAGGAATGAAAAATGCTAAACGGTTTGCAAGCACTTTAGTAAACAATTTGAGATCATTATCTATGAGAGATATAGGGCGATAATTTCCCACTTCTCCTGGATCTTTCTGCGGTATCGGTATAACTGAGATAATAGGATTTTTATAACAGCTTACCTGTAAAATCCTTTTCTTGGAGTACATCACGGGACACAGAGCGACATAGTCATTACTAATGGGTTATATAGATACCGTCAGGTGCTGGCACTGGCAACTTCCAAAACCGGAAGTACCCTCCCCTATATAAGCCCCTCCCATCCGGGAGCACCTCAGTTTTGTAGCAAAGCAATAAGTGTCCCTAAAGAGGGGCGGGAGCTCTGTGTCCCGTGATGTACTCCAAGAAAAGGATTTTACAGGTAAGCTGTTATAAAAATCCTATTTTCTTTCTCGTACATCACGGGACACAGAGCGACATAGTCATTACTAATGGGATGTCCTAAAGCAATGCCAAATGAGGGGGGGGATACACCATATATAAGCTGAGCGCTATCAGACATGAGGATCTTTTGCGGCCTGCAACACACTGCGCCCAAAGGCGACATCCTCCTGACTTCTAACGTCCACCTGGTAGAACCTAGTAAACGTGTGTACTGAAGACCATGTTGCGGCCTTACAGATTTGAGCCAGGGAGGCCTGGTGATGCACTGCCCATGAAGTTCCAACTGCTCTCGTGGAGTGCGCCCTAACTTTGAACGGAGGCGGTCTACTTCTCAAGCTATAGGCTTGTATTATGACCTGTCGAATCCACTTGGCTAAAGTAGACTTTGACGCTGCCTGACCCTTTCTGGGGCCTTCCGGCAGAATAAACAAAGTATCCGTTCTGCGAATCTGAGCAGTGGCTTTTAGATAAGCTTTAACTGCTCTTACTACATCCAAAGAATGCAATAACTTTTCCTCTACCGAAGTAGGTTTGGGGAAAAAAGAAGGAAGAACCACATCTTGGTTCAAATGAAACCTCGATACCACCTTAGGAAGAAGGCTGGATGAGGACGTAACACTACTCTGTCCTTATGGATAACCAGATATGGCTCCTTACAGGACATAGCTGCTAATTCCGATACTCTTTTAGCCGAACAAATGGCTACTAGAAAAATCCATTTCCTGGTGAGAAGCACCAAGGAAATATGCTGTAATGGTTCAAATGGTTGTTTCTGTAGAACCGACAGAACCAAGTTTAGATCCCATGGACATATGGGAATATTAACCGGAGGACTAATACGCATCACTCCTTGTATAAAGGCTTTGCGAAGCCAAGGGCCTTTGAAAAAATATTGACAAGGCCGAAATCTGACCCTTGATAGTACTCAAGGCAAGCTTCCTATCTACAGCCCACTGTAGGAAGTCCAGAATCCTACCTATTACGTACTTATGTGGATGCCATTTCTTGGCCTCACACCACGCGATGTACGCCTTCCAGATTCTATAGTAGATCTGCCTGGATACCGGCTTCCTGGCATTGATCATGGTAGATACCACAGCATTAGAGAGCCCTCTCTTTTTTAGAATGTGGGCTTCAATAGCCAGGCCGTCAAACCTAGGGCTGGTAAGGAAGGGTGGTATATCGGTCCTTGCGAAAGCCGGACGACGTGGGAGAGTCCAAGGACTCCCCACTGAAATTTTACAATCTCCGCGTACCACGCTCTTCGGGGCCACGCTGGAGCCACCGGAATCACTGGTTTCTTTTCTACCCTGATTCTGCGGAGTAATCGAGGTAACCATTGGCGGTGTGAATGCATATATCAGCTTGAACTGATCCCAAGGGAACACTAGGGCATCCGAGCCGCAAGCTAGGGGATCCCTTGTCCGAGAGACAAACCTGTCCCCCTTTGCGTTGAATCTGGATGCTAGAAGATCTACATCCGATGTTCCCCACCGCTGACATATTGTCCAGAAAACCTCGGGGTGAAGGGACCCTTCCTCTGGGCCTAATTGCTGGCGACTTAGAAAGTCCGCCTTCCAATTCTCCACTCCTGGAATGAATACCGCAGATATGGCTGGGACATATTTTTCTGCCCATTTCAGGATGTAATTTACTTCCCTCTGGGCTGCACGACTCCTGGTGCCCCCCTGATGATTGATATATGCCACTGCTGTGGCATTGTCTGATTGAATTCTGACAGGGGACCCTTGGAGTTTGGATGTCCATGCTACTAGGGCATACCGGGCTGCTCGTATCTCTAAGAGATTGATGGGCAGGGCCTTTTCTGCATCCGACCATCTGCCCTGGAGAGACTATTGCTCCAGTACTGCTCCCCAGCCTATAAGGCTGGCATCTGTAGTGACCACCTTCCAAGAAATCGGACTGAAGGATTTCCTTTTTTCCAGATTCTGGGGAACCAACCACCAACGGAGGCTCTTGCGAACGGAAGGGGACAAGGACATTGTAAGTCTAGGGCCTGAACTTTTTTGTTCCAGGCTGACAGTATGGCCCCTTGCAAATTCCTTGAATGGAATTGACCGTAGGGTACTGCTTCGAATGATGCCACCATTTTTCCCAGCAGCCTCATATACAGGCGTATGGACGGCTGTCTTTTTTGTACCCACTAAGTGGATCAAATCTTTCAAAGACAACACCTTTCCTCGAGGCAAGAATATTTTTCTCTGGCCTGAATCCAACCTTAGCCCCAAGTATTCCAGACTTTTGACTGGTTTTTAGGGCTGACTTGTCTCGGTTGATAATCCAACCGTGAGATTCCAGATACTTGATCGTCTTGTGAACGACCATGTCTAGTTTTTTCACTGAGTGGTCTATCAGCAACAAGTCATCCAGATATGCCATTATCATTACACCTTGTGTTCTTAGATTGGCCAATAAAGGGCCAGAATTTTTGTAAACACTCGTGGTGCTGTGGCCAAACCGAAGGGTAAGGCTCTGAACTGAAAATGGCGCCCTTCTACTGCAAAGCGTAGAAATTTTTGGTGGACTGGAAAGATGGGAATGTGCAAATAAGCATCTTTGATGTCGATCGTGGCTAACCAATCCTCCCCTTGTAGGGCAGTGGCCACCGATCGGATCGACTCCATCGGAAAGTCCTGATATACAGGAATTTGTATAGCCCTTTTAGAATTAATATGGGCCTCCCGTCCGCGTTTGCTTCGGGACTGTAAAGAGGTTTGAGTAAAACCCGAACCCTCATTCTTCCAGGGGAACCTCCATAATTACTCCTTGGAGCAATAGTTGTTCTAGTGCCAACAGGAGGGACTCTCTCTCCTGGGGATCCCTTGGCACGTTTGACCTCAAAAATGGGAAGGAGGAGAGTCTTTTAACTCCAAACTGTATCCCAAACCTACTGCGGAGAGCACCTATCTGTCTTGATCGTGTCCCGCCAGGTCTCTTGCGAACAACTGGAGTCCTCCCCCCACCCGACTGAGTGGGGGCTTCAATGAATTTAACTTTGGGGGAGGTTTTGTACCTCCCCTGACCCAGGGTTTTTCATTACCCTGCTACTGTCCCTGTTTTTTACCCCCGGGATTTGACCGAGGAGGCCGTCGGAACTGTTACACAGCCGATGCCCCAGGGACTGGAGAAGCAGGCCTCTTAAAGAGGGACCTCTAACTCTGCTTTTAACCGGCAAGAGCGTATTTTTACCGCTGGAAATTTTCTGGATATATTTGTCCAGGTTTTCCCTGAATAAGCGTTCACCATGAAATGGGACGCTAACCAGCCATTCTTTACAGGGAGCTTCAGCAGACCAGTTTTTGAGCCATAGGAGCCTACGCATATGTACTATAGACAGCGTAAGGCGGGAGGCCTGATGGACTGAATCCTCTATGGCGTCAACCGCAAAGCCTAAGGCTCTAGGTAGATCAGCTAGGGCAAAGCCTGCTGATCTGTCAAGTCCCTCAAGACCTGTTTCAACTGATCCTTCACTGCTTAGCAGACCCCAATAGCTGCTACTGCTGGTTGTATCACCAAGCAGATTTTCATAAGGACTCCAATCTTTTATCTATTGGGTTCTTGAACATTTGGACATTATCCACCGGACATGTCAGTGATTTATACATACAAGAGATGGCTGCGTCCACTGTAGGGACCTTCCATTTTTTTTTTTTTTTTTTGATGAACTTATCCTCCATGGGATAGACCACCGGAAATCTCTTGGGGGAATAAATATTTTCTCAGGACGTTCCCAATCCTGGTAAATGAGCCCTTTCAGTAAAGGGTGAAGTGGAAAAGAACAAACAGTCTGGGGGCTTCTAGCGACCCCAACGAGGATACAGTAGTGGTTGATGGTTCCGCAAGGTGCATTTTTAAATGCTGATCGGACCATGTTAGTCAGAGACTGAACCCATAATCTTTCAGCTTAAGATGCTGAGAAAAGGTTCCCCCACTGTTGATTCCTCTATAACAGAATCAACCTCATCCTGATCCCCTTCAGGCAGGTCGATCCCTGTATGGGACTGTTGCTCTGCTAACAGGCACTCTGAAGGAGGAGACGGAGATCGGGCGTGCTTTCCCTGACAGGGAGGCAGCGATAAATGTTGACAATCTCTCTCTAATCCTCCCAGAGCTGAGGAAAAAACCTCCTCTGTTACATACACAGGAGCAGGTGAACTGAGGACAGCCACAGTACCAAGTACCCTGCGGGGTCTCTACGGTCACTTACCTCTGAACTTCAGGGGAGACTGGTGCAGCAGGAGTATGCCCAAGATCCTCCGAGCCCGATGAGACCCCCTTCGCTTCCTGGAAGATTCAGTTCCGGAGCTTCTGGACGGCATATTCCTAAGCCTAAAGCTGAGGTATTCCAGCCGTAATACACCACTTTTACTGAGAATAGTCTAGCACAATTGCTGCTATATCACAGTTGGTGTCTACTAATGTGCCTTTCTAGGGGATGCCTGTATCAACCGCTTGCTGTATGCCTTTAAATGTTGCCAGCTCTGTCTCTGTACTTCATAGCCAGCTCACTACAATATTGTGTTTTTTTTAAACTGCTGGGACGCCTGCACATGCGCAGAAGCGCTGCGGCGCGCACAGAGCGTCATCCCCCAGGCTCCGCCCCCTTTCCCGGCTCACCTCTATATATAGAGGCGCGTGCACGCGCACGCGCGCGGGCACGTGCGCCTTCGGCGCTAATTTCAAATATGGTAACAAGGGACAGGAGCCAGGGCCCCTCTTTGCCGCAGGCCGGGGGATGGACGAGCACTGCAACACGGCAGAGGAAGCAGTTTCCTATAAGAGAACTCACCATCTGCCTGGACTTTGCTCTGCTGAGAAGAAGCTAGTCCACATGACAAGAAAACATTCCACAGCGGCCTCTAGTGGACAAACACAGGTACCGCAGTCTAATATATTAAATATATATAAAAAAAAAAATTTTTTTTTTTTTTTTTTCTTGACCACCATTAAAAATTATTACATTTTTTTAGTAGTTACAGGCATGCACAGAATTTTGCGGGAATACCATTAGGTAACAGACAGAAAGACAAATTAGGCTTGGGGGTCCCCCAATAGAACCAAGTTCCTGGGGGCCCCCACTTACCTGTTCCCCGCCGCAGGACTTTGTTTGGTCCACAAAAGCCCAAACTTCACCTATCACGGCAGGCATTGTAATCAAACCTTCAGGGACCGGGTTCCCAAGGATTCCACTCCCCTGGACCTGTATAGCACCCTGCACAGAAAACATCTTGGTCGTGGGTATGACCAGAGCTCTGGATCCCAGGGTCCAGCTCTCCTAAGAGAAGCATTACAGGCAGAACCTTGCTCTTCTCTGCAAGGCCCGGGTACCGACCGTTTAGCTATGAAGCTTTTTTGGTCGGATCCGGAATAGCTTACTGAGGCCCAAAAGAACCTGTACGCAAGCTCAGTGAAAAACACATGTTTCTTCTTGGCCAACACCTTAGACACTGGCAAAAAACTGAGGTGCTCCCGGATGGGAGGGGCTTATATAGGGGAGGGTACTTCCGGTTTTGGAAGTTGCCAGTGCCAGCACCTGACGGTATCTATATAACCCATTAGTAATGACTATGTCGCTCTGTGTCCCGTGATGTACGAGAAAGAAATAAGATTTGCCATAGTATGATGTGCCATCTAAGAGGGGGGATCTAGGGGGGCTCCATCCCGTAGGGCATTAAAATAACGTACCAAATGCGGGATCAGTAACTCTTGAAATTTGCGATAGTACAGGGCCGGAAACCTGTCGCAACCAGGCGACGAACCCACTTTGGTAGTTTTGATCACTAGTCTAACTTCCTGTATTGTAAAGGGGAATTCCATAATTGAGCCATGCTCAGGGGACATTTTCGGAAAAGTAGTAGGCTGCGAACCCCACCCTGCCATCTTCAGCTGTACCACCGAGCAAACAGGTATTTCTTATAAAGAAAATATGCACACAATTACCCCCATGCTCAACGTCCTAATGCCAGTTTGGCAAAATTTCCATCCTTGCCCTTCCCCATCATATGGAAGGTAATGTCTCCTTGTTGCTGGACCACGCAATCAGCGGAAGAGTCCATATGAACCAAAGACACACGGTCCCGCAAGAATGGGCAAGAATATTATATCTCCTTCGTGGCCCAATTTTTGCTTATTGGCAGGAAAGATGCCGGACAGGGCATGCTGCTGGGACTGGTGGTACAGCTCAGCTTCCCAAAACTTTGTAATAGTCACACATTAGTCTCCTCAACCCCCTCAATTGACTCTCTTGATGAGTCATCATCAGAACCCTTAGTCCCATGCAAGCGACAAAAAGTCTGTGCAATGGCTCAGGCAAAACACACCCATGCTGTTTTCCAGCTGCTATGCCTGGAGGACAGGAGCCACACTGGGGCAGAGATTCTGTCATTTCTGCAGGGGCAGGCCCAGAGCTAGCTCATCTCAATCAGAGGCAGCCCAGAAGAGTGTGTAGCCACTTCAGGTGGTTATACCCAGCCAATGTTTGGCTGACTGAGGCTCGGTTAACATATATGCACATCTGATTTGCATAACATATGAGATGGACTGGCTTTCAATAGAGCCGGCTCACACATGTCTGGGGAGGCCACGGTCTGTTTTTGAAAAGAGTCCCGTGCGATTTTGGGTCCGGTTCAGGTGCGAATTCAAGTAAAAATTTGCACCTGAACTGGTGAACAAAACCGCACTGAACTCCGGACAGAAAACCGCAGCTGGACGTGTGGAAACCTTGGCTTTTGCCCTGTACACACGATGAGTTTTTCCGACAGGAAAACCGTGTTTTTTTTCAGCAGGAAAATGGCTCAAAATTGTCTTGCATACTCACGTCACACAAATCTTGGCTGAAATTCCGAACGTCAAGAACGCAGTGACGTACAACACGTACAACAAGCTGAGATCAATGAAGTTCAATAGGCAGTTCGGCTCTTCTGCTTGATTCTGAGCATGCATGTTTTTTTTGCGTCATAATTGCATACAGACGACCGCGATTCCCGATAGGAATTTTTCCGGTCACGAGAATTGAGATCCTGCTCTCAATCTTTTCTTGGCCGGAATTCTCACAGAAAAAGTGCGATGGAGCATACACACGGTCAGAATTTGCGACAATAAGCTCACATCGCATACTCGTGTGTACGAGGCATAACTCTCAGTGGCAACTCAACTTGCCTGCAAAATGCCGGATATGTGATATGCCATGCTGCAGAGGCTGCACTTTCATTAGCAGGCAGTCAGAGGCGATCTTTAAATGTGTCCACATGTTGCACCTCAGGGGGGACTTTTTTTGGCTTGATGCCGTATTAATTATGCTGTATGTCTTGTTTTTTGGGCCTTTTTTAGTGCACTGTCTCAGTCAAGAATGAACATAGTCGCTTTAAAATTGTGTCGCCAACAGTGATTCCTTAATTATATACTGCCCAGTCCAGACATTGTGGTTTTAAAAAAGGCTAAAAAAGTGAGCAGAAAATGTGTAAGAAAAAATTCTCTTTTGTCTCAGTTTAATACATTGGGGTCCATTCACGAAGCAGTATTTTCCTCTTTAAAATTTGGGGTAAAGCGACTCAACAAAAAAATGCTACTGAAATACTGCATGCAGTATTTCATCGAAATATGCAGTATTTATCTCATAAGATATCCAGTGGAATGGATACAGTGGAGAAGAATTAGAACCCCTGTCAGTTTTTTTGCTAATAAAGAGGTAAAATGGTTTATTGCATAAAAATATGCCAACTCACTAAGTCAGTGCGGTCCCTTCAGCATATGTAATAATACAAAAGAAAAAAGGTGACTGGAATACCAATCAAAAGGGAAGCTGCTTTTACAGGACACACGTGGTGTATCAAAAACAACTAAGGCCCCTTTCACACTTGTGCGACTTGTCCTGCGACTTGGGACAGCAAAATCGCATGACAAGTCGTACCTCATGATTGCCAATGAGTATCATTCATATGTGTAAGACTTCAAGTCGCACCGACTTCAAAGTAATCCCTGTACTACTTTGGTCCAACTTTGATGCGAGTTGAGTTTGAGGCATTCCCTGAAATTGCGGCAAGATCACGTCAAAATCCTGCCTGTGAAATTGCGGTAAAATCAAGCTACTTTGAAGTCGCGGTAGTGTGAAAGTGGCCTAAGTTCAATTAAGTAAATACAAAATATCTTTGAAAAATGTAAATGTTGAATGAAAATAGTACCAAAAATTACACACATATATAAATACCCTTCTTCTATCAATAAAAAAGACAATGTTGTCATTTTTATTGGTGGAAGAAAGGGAATTTATATTTGTGTGTAATTTTTTATACTATTTTCCCCCGGTAACCACTTGAGGATCCCCAGGCTTCCATGAAACCATGGTTGGGAAACCCTGCTTTAAAGTCATTTTTGCTGTGATATTTGGCAAAGACATTGCTGTTACTTTGGACAGGTCTGTTTTTTCTTGTTAGAGAATAGCCATTGTCATTCTCTGATGTTCTTTAACCACTTAACGACCGCCCACTGTAAATATACGTCGGCAGAATGGCACCGACAGGCAGAATCACGTACATATACGTGATTGCCTTTGTATAGTTGGGGAGTCCGATCGGACCCCCCTTCTTTACAGTGGGTGGTCATTTTACCTTCGGGAGCGATCCGGCATGAGGGGACGGCCGTTCGATTCCGGCCCCCCCTCTCGATCGCTCCCCTGCCTGCCAGGCAGGAGGAAGTGATGTCATCTCTCCTGCGGCGCTCACATATACCGAGCGCCGTACAGGAGAAGATGCAGGTTAGTACACAAAACAGCACACTGACACCAGGACACATAGGCACATAAATCGCCCCCCCCCAGCCCCCAGTCACAGTGTCACTGATTGCAGTGACCATTTATTTAGTGATCACTGCAATCAGTGACATTTGTGACTGTAAAAGTGTCACTACATTTAGTTTTAGGTCCAGTGTAGCCCCCTAACCCCCCCTAATAAAGGTTTAACCCCCTGATCACCCCCCAGATAACCCTTTCACCTCCTATCACCACTGTCACTAAGCGATCATTTTTCTGATCGATGTCTTAGCGTCGGCGATGCTGATCGGTAGCCAGTAATTTTTTTTAGGTTCGCCGCAGGTTTTTATAGCGTCGGATACCCCCATATATTACCTAATAAAGGTTTAACCCCCTTGATCACCCCCCAGGTAACCCTTTCACCCCCTAGCACCGCCGTCGCTATGCGATCATTTTTCTGATCGATGTCTTAGCGTCGGCGATGCTGATCGGTAGCCAGTAATTTTTTTTAGGTTCGCCGCAGGTTTTTATAGCGTCGGATACCCCCATATATTACCTAATAAAGGTTTAACCCCCTTGATCACCCCCCAGGTAACCCTTTCACCCCCTAGCACCGCCGTCGCTATGCGATCATTTTTCTGATCGATGTCTTAGCGTCGGCGATGCTGATCGGTAGCCAGTAATTTTTTTTAGGTTCGCCGCAGGTTTTTATAGCGTCGGGTACCCCCATATATTACCTAATAAAGGTTTAACCCCCTTGATCGCCCCCCAGGTAACCCTTTCACCCCCTATCACCACTGTCGCTAAGCGATGGTTTTTATGATCGTTGTCTTAGTGTCGGTGATGCCGATAGGTAGCCAGTAATTTTTTTTTAGGTTCGCCGTCAGGTTTTTATATAGCGTCAGGTACCCCCATATATTACCTAATAAAGGTTTTAACCCCCTAATTGCCCCTAGTTAACCCTTTCACCAGTGATCATCATATAAGTGTTACGGGTGACGCTGGTTAGTTAGTTTGCTTTTTATAGTGTCAGGGCACCCGCCGTATATAACCCAATAAAGGTTTAACC
The DNA here is from genome assembly GCA_029206835.1 of Rana muscosa. NCBI lineage: Eukaryota > Metazoa > Chordata > Amphibia > Anura > Ranidae > Rana > Rana muscosa. The sequence continues at coordinate 363,222,855 of CM055127.1, forward strand.
CCCTGATCGCCCGGCGGGTGATATCAATTAGGTTTTAGCGTCAGAGAGGGTCTGCGTCACACCCCAGGCAGCGTCAGGTTAGTGCCAGTAGCGCTAACACCCACGCGTTAAGCATACACCCCCCTTAGTGGTATAGTATCTGAACAGATCAATATCTGATCTGATCAGATGTATACTAGCGTCCCCAGCAGTTTAGGGTTCCCAAAAACGCAGCGTTAGCGGGATCAGCCCAGATACCTGCTAGCACCTGCGTTTTGCCCCTCCGTCCAGCCCAGGCCACCCAAATGCAGTATCGATCGATCACTGTCACTTGCAAAACACAACACACATAACTGCAGCGTTCGCAGAGACAGGCCTGATCCCTGCGACTCCAGTGCTGTAGGAGGTGATTTAACCACCACAGTTAAAAAAAAAAAAGCATATATGCCGAAGCATTGGGGCAGCAGGGGCGGAGGAGCGATTTTGCTCCTAATGCCGCGTACATACGGTCGAAATTCCGACGGAGGCTTGCCCGTGGAAAAGTCTGACCATGTGTGTACGCGGCATAACTTTTGCGGGAAGATGCCCCCATGCTTCGGCATATATAAATGGTGCATGTATGCCCATCATTAGAAGTGGGTGGATGAAGGGTGGTATTCTAATGGTGGGCATACCCACCGATCAATCTCTTTTTTTCGTTCAGCCAACAGGCTGCATGAAAAAAAAGATTATAATACATGTCCAAAAAGGACCAGCAACGTACTGGTATGTTGCTGGATTTGAATGTTTATACCAGAATGATGCCTGCGGGTTTAGGTATCATCTTGGTATCATTCTTTTCAGCCAGCGGCCGGCTTTCATGTAAAAGCAATCCTAGTGGCTAATTAGCCTCTGGACTGCTTTTACAAGCAGTGGGAGGGAATGTCCCCCCCCCCCGGATATAAAAAGCGCCATTGGGAAATTGGGAAAGCATTTTATCACACCGATCTTGGTGTGGTCAGATGCTTTGAGGGCAGAGGAAAGATCTAGGGTCCAATAGACCCCAGTTTTTTCAAAAAAGAGTACCTGTCATTACCTATTGCTATCATAGGGGATATTTACATTCCCTGAGATAACAATAAAAATGATAAAAAAAAAAAAAATATGGAAGCAACAGTTTAAAAATAAAATAAAAAAGCAAAATTAATAATAAAAAAAAAAGAAAAAAAAAAGCACCCCTGTCCTGCCCTGCTCTTGCCCAATGGCGAACGCAAGCGTTGGTCTGGCGTCATATGTAAACAGCAATTGCACCATGCATGTGAGGTATCACCGCGAAGGTCAGATCGAGGGCAGTAATTTTAGCAGTAGACCTCCTCTGTAAATCTAACGGGGTAACCTGTAAAGGCTTTTAAAAATGTATGTAGTTTGTCGCCAATGCGCGTTTGTGCGAAATTTTAAAGCATGTCGTGTTTGGTATCTATGTACTCGGCCTAAGATCATCTCTTTTATTTCATCAAACATTTGGGCAATATAGTGTGTTTTAGTGCGTTAAAATAAAAAAAGTGTATCGTTTCCCCAAAAAATGCGTTTGAAAAATCGCTGCGCAAATACTGTGTAGAAAAAAAAAATGCAACACCCACCATTTTATTCTGTAGGGCCTTTGCTTTAAAAATATATATATATAATGTTTGGGGGTTCAACATAATTTTCTTGCAAAAAAAATATGTTTTCATGTAAACAAAAAGTGTCAAAAAGGGCTTTGTCTTCAAGTGGTTAGAAGAGTGGATGTAAGCTTCCTAATGTTGTGTATAAAATGCCAGAACAGTTCAAAACCCCCCCAAATGACCCCATTTTGGAAAGTAGACACCCCAAGCTATATACTGAGAGGCATGTCGAGTCCATGGAATATTTTATATGTTGACACAAGTTGCGGAAAAAAGACAATTTTTTTTTTTTTTTTTTTGCACAAAGTTGTCACTAAATGATATATTGCTCAAACATGCCATGGGCATATGTGGAATTACACCCCAAAATACATTCTGTTGCTTCTCCTGAGTACGGGGATACCACATGTGTGAGACTTTTTGGGAGCCTAGCCGCGTACGGGACCCCAAAAACCAATCACCGCCTTCAGGCTTTCTAAGGGTGTCAATTTTTGATTTCACTTCTCACTGCCTATCACAGTTTCGGAGGCCATGGAATGCCCAGATGGCACAAAACCCCCCCAAATGACCCCATTTTGGAAAGTAGACACCCCAAGCTATTTGCTGAGAGGTATTGTGAGTATTTTGCAGATCTCGCTTTTTGTCACAAAGTTTTGAAAATTGAAAAAAAAAAATAAAAAAAAAAAATTTCTTAATTTTCAAAAACAAATGAGAGCTGTAAAATACTCACCATGCCTCTCAGCAAACAGCTTGGGGTGTCTACGTTCCAAAATGGGGTCATTTGGGGGGGGTTTTGTGCTATTTTGGCATTTTATGGCCTTCTAAACTGTGATAGGTAGTGAGGAGTCAAATCAAAAATTTGTGCCTAGAAATCCTGAAGGCGGTGCTTGGTTTTCGGGGTCCCGTACACGGCTAGGCTCCTAAAAAGCCCCACACATGTGGTATCCCCGTACTCAGGAGAAGCAGCAAAATTTATTTTGGGGTGCAATTCCACATATAACCATGGCATGTGTGAGCAATATATCATTTAGTGACAACTTTTTGTAATTTTTTTGTCATTATTCAATCACTTGGGACTAAAAAAAAAAATATTCAATGGGCTCAACATGCCTCTCAGCAATTTCCTTGGGGTGTCTACTTTCTAAAATGGGGTCATTTGGGGGGGTTTTGTACTGCCCTGCCATTTTAGCACCTCAAGAAATGAGATAGGCAGTCATAAATTTAAAGCTGTGTAAATTCCAGAAAATGTACCCTAGTTTGTAAACGCTATAACTTTTGCGCAAACCAATAAATATACGCTTATTGACATTTTTTTTACTAAAGACATGTGGCTGAATACATTTTGGCCTAAATGTATGACTAAAATTGAGTTTATTCGATTTTTCTTATAACAAAAATTAGAAAATATCATATTTTTTCTAAATTTTCGGTCTTTTTCCGTTTATATCGCAAAAAATTAAAAATCGCAGAGGCAATCAAATACCATTAAAAGAAAGCTCTATTTGTGGGAAGAAAAGGACGCAAATTTCGTTTGGGTACAACATTGCATGTCCGCACAATTTACAGTTAAAGCAGCGCAGTGCAAAATTCTGAATTCACCTCTGGTCCTTTAGCTACCAAATGGTCCGGGGCTTAAGTGGTTAAAGTGTCACTCTGGTATCCATCTGTCAAACCTTCAAATTGATGACACCCCTCTCTTAACAGCTCAAGTTCCAGACCTTTGTTAGAGCTGGGCGATTTTGGCTGAAAAAAAAAAAAAATAAAAAAAATAAAAAAAAAAAAACTTGATTTACGATTCAAATCTAGTTTTTTTTTCTGATGGACACCGCGCCGGTTCTAAGGAGCTTCGGGCAGGAGTTTTTAGGCGAGGCCGTGGCTTCGGCCTAGTCCGCCGCGATCCTGGGAAAAGGCTGCGGCTTCGGCCTAGTCTGCGGCGCCCGGCCTCGCGGTCTTTTCCCAGGATCGCGGCGAGCTGGATTTTTTAGGCAAGGCCGCGGCTTCGGCTTAGTCCGTGGAGCCGATCCTATGGAATAAAAAATAAAAAAAATTGATTTGGTCAAAATCTGAATCGATTTGACCTTGCAACTCGATTCAAGATTCAAATCGATTTTTTCCCCAGCCCTAACCTTTGTAAGAATACTTGTCTATCCATAAACCCATTCTGTCTTGCGAATATTTGAGCCAAAGATATCTCTAAAAATAATTGTGAATAAGCAAAGTATCCCCACTACATATGATATATGTTCTAACAAGGGATTAGACCATTGTGTTTTATTAGACCTGAGCTGGCAAGGATGAATAGTTTTGCATAGGCACCAGTGAAGTGCAGTACACAGAGGCGGCTCTAGGCTTAGTGAGGCCTTAGGCAAAACTTAGACATGAGGTCCCACTCACGCCCATAATGGGAAAAATAATTCAAGCAAGAAAAATGGCTGCAGAAAATGCATGGATCTAGCACACAGGTGATCAGCGCCACTTCCAGGGCACCCTCCTCACCCATCAGACATATTCAGCCAATGCAAGAGGGGGGGGGGGGTGAGAAGGAGAGGGGTGATAGAGAGATCCTATGGCGCCAACATTAGTATTGATCACAAGCAAATTAGGCGACTGCGAGGCCCCTGTGAGTGCGAGGCCTTAAGCGACCGCCTAATTTGCCTAATTAGAGAGCCGCCTCTGGCAGTACATTTGATGATTCGGATAAGAAAGAATTAACCAACCATAATAACTCAAGGTCATCTGCTTGTCCGTGATATTTACACTTTACTATGTACAAAAATATATATATAAAAAAAAAAAAATTGCATTTCTCTGTGTATGAGCACTTAAAAAAGCAAATCCACATAGAAATGTTCTAGGTTACAGATAACTCCATTACTAGTGGTCAAAATAGTTTGTGGTCAATGGCTTTAATGCAGATCCAGTGGCTTTATTTATTTCACATAGAACCTCATTTTCTTTAGCAAACATCTGTTGGCAAAAAAAAAAAAAAAAGAATATTTAATTGGTATACTACTAAAGGTTTGTATTGAAAAAATATGCAGTATAAAATATATTTTCCTGTAAATTACAAAAGATATTAGTAGTTAAGAGACTTTTGTGGTATAAGTTGCTGCACATAACAAGCAGGCAGAGGGTACTTCTAATGAACTAGGATGTGCAGAAAAAAAAAATGAAAATAGGGTTCAACCTGAGCTACAACAAAGTGTGGCTGATATAGTATACTTTTTTTTTTTTTTGCTGTAAAATGTTAAATTTACAGGATTTGCCAATTTCATGCTTTTGTAATTTTTTTGTGTGCATACACCAACCTGTTTCCAGTCTTCTTGTCTGTCATGAGTATAGCCAAGAAGATGACAAAGGCCATGTACTGCTGTCACCTGACAGAGAGAACACCAAAGAAGTATAAGTCATATGTTTTTTTTCTAAAAACCTTATTTCAATTTTTTACATTAAATTGACCAACATATAACCAACAAATATTAAATACCTTTTTGTCACACCGCAGCTGTGCGGTCACATGATTCCCCTGTGCTGGCTGACCCCGATCTATGGAGAGAAGCGGGAGGGGCCGAGATCCCCCTGTGCTGGCTGGCTGACGTCACAGGGGAATCTCAGACCCTCCCGCTTCTCTCCATAGATTGGGGCTGGCCAGCACAGGAGGATCACGTGACAACACAGCTGCGGTGTGACAAAGGGTATTTAGCCATTTCATTTAAAAAAAAAAAAACACTGTAGTGAATGGCAGCATGCCCAGAGGGGATACATGTAAAGTCACATAGTGACTTTACAATCACTTTAAAGTGAATGTAAACCGATTCATGGAATTCGACCTAGGCACATCTATCTGTAGTGTTTACTTATCTCTCTCCAAAGCCCTGAGTCCTGTGTCTTTCTGCTGTTTCATGCCTCTGTTATCAGCAAGATAACGTCTGACAAGTTCTCCAAGACAGGAGATAAAAGAAGTCTGAGATTTGTGTCGGGGAGGTTGCTATACATAGATTAGCAGAGAGCTTGTCTTGTCACAGCACAGCTCTGAAAGTATCTTCGTTCTTCTGCCTATGTGGAGTGGGGGTATGTGCCTTTCCTCCAATCAGCTGTCACACAGCTTAAGCCAAGAATTCATACCCAATGCTGAATGAGGAAGTAAAAATTTTAACACAATGTAAGAATTCTAAAGAATATAGCAAGCTGAAGCAGATATACATGTAAAACTTATGTAGGGAGATTTGTTTCATCCCCGTTTATCATCTGAGGCTGTTCACTTCACTGGGTATGGGAGAGGGGTAACATCCCACTTTAACTTCTGTGACTATGGCCACTGTGTTGAAATTCATCCTCAAACTTCACTACAAAGGCACTAAAATCTTAGCTTTTTTCTATGGGGAAAATAAATTTCAACAGCCTGCCAACCTTATAATGTAACAATTAGCAAGTGTTTCTAATCTTTGTTTCATAATACAAGCAGCTAGCCATGGCTTCTTTGAAACTCTTAGTACTTGTTAAGAATATGTAAATAAGTCAATATCCACAGACTAAGCACGGGTACAATTTAAATTCAAACGTCAGCCAAAATGGTTTATTCTTTTCTATTTATGGACCCTCATCCAATCCTGGAGACTGAGGATGGCCAGATTATACATACCGTATATACTGGAGTATAAGCCGAGTTTTTCAGCACATTTTTTTGTGCTGAAAATGCCCCCCTCGGCTTAAGCCGCGTACACACGATCGGTTTTACCGATAAACAGTCCGATGGATTTTTTTCATCGGACAAACCGATCGTGTATGGGCCCCATCAGTCTTTTTTCCATCGAAGTCAAAAAATAGAACATGTTTTAAATTTTTCTGATGGAAAAAAAAACGATAGCAAATTCCGATCGTCTATGGGCAAGTCCATTGGTTAAAAAACCCATGCATGCTCAGAATCAAGTCGACGCATGCTCAGAAGCATTGAACTTAATTTTTCTCGGCTCATCGGAGTGTTTTACATCACCGCGTTTGGAACGGTCGGTTTTTTGACTGATGGTGTGTAGGCAAGACTGATGGAAGTCAGCTTCATCGGTTTTCCAATGGAAAAATCCATCAGTTTAAAAACCATAGGAAATCCGATCGTGTGTACAGGGCCTAATACTCGAGTCTGTGTCCATCTTCAACTTTGTGTGCCTGATCCTGGCCAGCCATAGGTCCCCTGGACCCCAAGCTTGGCACACATGTAGCCCCATTCTTCCTCTACAAGTGTGCAAAGATTGTTGTCCGGGAGACCTTCGGCCGGGGGGCACCAATTTTTCAAAGCCGGGCACCCCTTCCATAGACTCCAATGTTAAACTGTAATTTCTCCAGTGATTTTGGGGACCTGGTACCGGCCGGCACACATGTAGCCTCACTCTTCATCTACAAGTGTGCAAAGTTTGTTGTCATGGGATGCTATGGCCGGGAACCTCAGATTTTTCAAAGCCGGGAACCCCTTCTATAGACTCCCATGTTAAACGTCAGTCTAGTCACACAGCGCCGGAGATCAGGTAGGGAGATTGGGCACAGTGAGGCATTGGCACAGTGATAGTGAGGCATGGGCACAGTAAGGCATGGACACAGTGAGGCATGCAGATGGGCACCCTAGGCTTATACTCGAGTCAATACGTTTTCCCAGTTTTTTGTGGTAAAATTAGGTGCCTCAGCTTACATTCGGGTTGGCTTATACTTGAGTATATACGGTACATGCTTGAGTGATGTGTTAGGTCTTTGGGTGGCCTAAGGTTTTGCTGGCAATAATGCTGTAATAATCCTTTCAGAATTATTCCAGTGTTTGCAAATGACTTGCAAATGACTGTTCACAGTCCACTATGAATAAGAAAGAAAGTGTTTCCATTCACATCTTTACCAAATAATGCCCATTTATGAATAACACATGGTAAATAATTCACCGTTAGGATGCTGTTAAAATCCTCTTGTGCTTCTTGACATTGTTTATATATAAATTCAACACCGAGGTAGATATCACCCAGATTATATTCATCTTGAAATGATGGCTTGGGCAGAAATTCAGGATGGAGATGCTACAAGTGTGCAAACACAAAATACATATAGTATAGAACAAAAGAGGAAGCTATCAGAATAAAATGTCTGTAATTCTAAAAAATGTTGCTTAGCTTTGTACCTCGTGAAATGGGAATGACAGTACATCTGTTGCTGTGTCTTTTTTTCTATAACTTTTATTCAGTTGTCTAATCTTGGCATCGTTGACACATATCACACCTATATCAAAATGCCTCACACTAAGGCAACTTCTAGCAATCTCTAGATGCTTGCGCAACGGAGCTCTGCGAACATGGACCACGCGCTGCAGATTCCGTATGAGTAGCGACATCATTCTGTAAAAAACAAAAAGATCTATTCAAAAAGAATAAAAAAGAAAGGGGTGGGCATCAGCGCTAGCTATAATAACATAAGCAGCCAGCACAGTTTGCTGATTGTCAAACAATAAATAAACTTGATTCAATCATAAGCCTCGTACACACGATTGGATTTCCATCGGACAAATCCGTGTAATTTTGTGCGAAGGGCGTTGGCCGTGAACTTGTTCTGCATACAGAAGGCAGAACCTTTTCAGCCAACATACACGAAATTACGTGGTTTTTCAGCTGTTTAGCACCATCCTTTAGGCAACTTCTGTTAATGTTGTGCTATGGTTAGCATTGGTTCCGAGCATGCGTGTTTGTATTTTTTTCCGATGGACTTGTGTACACACGATCGGATATTCCGACAAGACACATTTGTTAGCAGAGAATATAAGGAAGCACACCGCTCCAGGCAGAATCAGGTGTAAGGTAGACCACAGGTGCAGACCTCGGCTCACCACCGTGGAAGACGAATAAAACAAGAAATTGGGCACAAACTGGCACTTCAACTTATCTTGATGTCATCTTTATTGTCAACAGGGTCAGACAGATACAGGCAATGGTAGATGCGTTTCACAAGCGATAGCTTGCTTGTTCACAACCACAAGCAAGCTAAGTTGGAGTTCCAGTGCGAGACCAATTTCTTGTTTTATAAGACACATTTGTTGTCGGAAAATTTGAAAGCATGCTATAAAATATTTGTTGTTGGAAGTTCCGACAACAATTTTCCGACAAAACTCTACCATCACACATTTGTTGTCGGAAAATCCGATCGTGTGTATGAGGCTATAGAGTACAGCTTTTAATGGGCTGTATTGACTATCCAATCAATAGGTCAGTGATACCCTGTTTTTCAGGATGGGAAACCTTAGGAAACCCGAATACCTGGAGGAAACCCACACAAGCGCATGGAGAACATGCAAACTCCAGGCAGATAGCATCCTGGACAATTCCTGGATACCATCCCGAAAAACAGGGTATCGCTGACCTATTGATTGGATAATTACATCTACCATATGTTTGGAGTTCGTGATTTTGAGGGCTTTAAAGTGGTTGTAAACCCAACCACACAACTTGCACCTACAGGTAAGCCTAGATTAAGGCTTACCTGTAGGTGCAAGAAATATCTCCTTAACCTACACGGTTAAGGAGATATTTGCAGAAAACCCTGCACCGATGTCTATGGCGCATGCGCACTGAGTGGTGCCGGTTTTCTGAATGGGAGAATGCCGGCGCATGCGCGGGCGCATGCATGTGACGTCATTGCCGCTCCGGCCAATCACAGCGCCGGAGCGGCGATACACAGAAGGGACATCGAGGCAAGATGGCGGCGGAGGGGAACGAGGAGCAGTTCGGGGGCTTCGATCTTAGGTAAGTCATTATGCCTTTCTTTTGCAGGGTATTTTATTTTATTTTTTTAAATACCGGGTTTACTTCCTCTTTAAGTGAATAAATGCCCATTACAAGCTGTACTCTATGATTGGATCAAGTCTATTTACCATCAGTGTTTGGAGAAGCGATGCTTTGCGATTGATGATTATATGCCCATTTATCATCACTTTCTGCCAAGCAGATTGGATTCACATTAGGTGTGGTGTGCTTTTCCATACACACTGAAGCTGGTGAAGGGTCCTTTCATATCTATCCCTTCTTGGAAAGATTGGTTATTTGAAACAAGCGCTGCATTTTGGACTTTATATTGTAGAATAGCCACACTACATACTATACTAAGAAGAGTAGATGTCACAATCTGAATGCTATGGACAACAACAACTTTTGAACGCTTATGGGCCTTGTGGCCTGTGAGTGCCTCTTGAATGGGCATCAACTGAGATCCATACAAGTCCATAGAGAGTTTTTATAAACTAGATCTAAAATTGTGCCAAAGGCTTCATTTTTAAAACAAACAATACAAGTTTCCTAGCACACTAAAGCCAGCCATAGACGGTTCGAATCTCGGCCGGTTCGGCAGGAACTGGCCAAGATTCGAACCATGTATGGGCAGGCTGAATATACCCAAGTTAATTGATTAACTTAGGTACAACCAGCCTGCCGAATTTCACATGCGATAATTGCTAGTGGCTGCTATAGCAACTGTCATCGTTTTTATTTTTTCTACTTCCAATCCTCTGTTGTCACCTAGGTGAGAATGATCTATTTAGAACCTGCCCATGCACAGAAACAGCCCGGTTTTCTGCCAGTAACATGACGGTGACCCCACCACACAGTCACAAGATTTCAAAAACTGCCCCCCAGGATGTATGACATTGACATCCCAGGAAGCAGTTCACAAAATCTTGCACATGAGCACCCCTCAAGGTCTCCGTTATATTACTGCTAGGGACCTGAGCCATTTCTACGCATGTGCAGGAGATAGGGCGCATGTGCCAAAATAGGACGTTGAGACCTGGTGGAGAGACCAGCAACGTGTCTGCTCATGCACCGGCTGCCAATTTAAGATGGTGGCATGAGAGAAGGACAGACAAGGGAGAACTCTACCTATAAGCAAGACAATACTGGACTCCATGACTGTGGAAATATTTTTGCATATAGGGACAGGTGATAGGGATTTAAACTTTCCTCTTTAACACACAGTTTCTGGGGTGCAGCTTCACTATATTATCAAAAGTATTGGGACACCTGCCTTTACACACACATGAACGTTGATGCCATCCCAGTCTTAGTCCGTAGGGTTCAATATTGAGTTGGCCAACCCTTTGCAGCTATAACATCCTCAACTCTTCTGGGAAGGCTGTCCACAAGGTTTAGGAGTGTGTCTATGGGAATTTTTGACCATTCTTCCAGAAGTGCATTTGTGAGATCAGGCACTGATGTTGGACGAGAACAGATCTCTTTTCAGAGGGAGGTTAGCATTACCACTTGTCTGAAATAACCTTAAAACATTCAGAAGTTCCGCTTTCTAACAGAATCTAGAATGTCTATAATTGTTTCACAGATCTCAGTCTAAAGACCACTATGGCACACTTCCCACTGGATGAATAAGTGCATTATACATTTTTATTTTGTGTTTAGCTTATTATCTTAATGTTTGTCACTTAACTGTACAATAAAGACGCTTAACTTGCTCAGTGCTCTTCTCTCCGATCTGTGAGCTGCAGGACTCCCTCCATCTTCTGCCAGCAGGAGGCGGAAACATTCTGCCACCGGAACTTTTGTTGCAGCTCAGTGACCGGGGGAACAACTTATCCAGATGGACAGGAAGTGTTTTTGACGGAAAAGGAAGCAGGGTTGAGCTTGTTTAGAGGAATGGAGGTGAGTGCCAGTGAAGGGAATTACAGAGAGTGTTTTGAAAGGTGTGAGCTGTGAATGGCTGGATTGGGGGGGCTGCAGTTTGAGCTGTGAGTCCGGGGATTTTTCGTGGCCTAAACATGGCATTTCTGGTAAGATGAACGGATGTTTTCTGTGCTTGTTGAGAATGTTCGTAGCCTGATAAAAGTAAACACATTCTGCCACCAGACTGGTAAGCTCTAATATCTCTCTCTCTATATCTGTCTTGGTTTTGGCGTTTAGATGCTGTATATTAAAGGAGCACTAAACCTTTTTTTTTTTCTTAAAAATAACAAACATGTTATACTTACCTCCACTGTGCAGCTCGTTTTGCACACAGTGGCCCCGATCCTGGTCTTCTGGGGTCCCTCGGCGGCTGTCTTGGCTCCTCCCCGCAAGGACTCCACACCTTAATGCGAGTGAGCTCGCATGGTGTGGAGTGATTGCGGGCGCGCTCCCGTGATACAGCGGCGGCCATAGCCGCCGACTGTATCACTCGGCCCTGCCCCCCGGCGTGCCGCGTCATTGGATGTGATTGACAGCAGCGCCAGCCAATGGCTGCGCTGCTTTCAATCTATCCAGTGTAGCCAATCGGCGGCCAGGCAGAAAAACGAAGAGGATGACGGGGACGAGCATGGGACTTTCGAGGGGCCAGGTAAGAAAAACGGGGGCTTGGGGGGGGTGGCGGTATTGTCGAATGTTTTTTCACCTTAATGCATAGGATGCATTAAGGTGAAAAAACATGTAACTTTACTACTCCTTTAAGAATGCTTTCAGAAATAGAAGTGTTCCATTTTAATCAATTAACAAAATGGAAAATAAATCAAATCTATATTTGGTGTGACCACCCTTTGCCTTTAAAACCACATCAATTGTGTCATCTGCTAAATTAACCGGTTCTGGACTACCCACCCCACATTTACTGTGGCAGGGCGGCCCAGCTGCGCAAAACAATGTACCTGTATGTTGTTTGCGCTTCCTGGTCTGGGACACGCGCACCGTCGCGACCCACTCCCGCTGTGATTGGACACAGCGGAAGCCAATCAGCGGGTCTGGGGGCTGCGATGGCCACGGGGCCCCCGCGATTGTTAGGCAGACCGCCATTCTGTCATTTCCCCCTATGTAAACAAGGCAAACTGTCGTTCTGTCACAGAGAAAGAGAGAGATCTGTTATTCCTACTAATCAGGAACACAGATCTCTCTCTTTGTCTAGTGTTGGCATCCCCCACAGAGTTAGAAAGCACATTTAACCCTTTTGCCCCTGATGTTAACCCCTTCTCTGCCAGTGTCATTAGTACAGCGTCAGTGCATATTATAATTTTTTTTTTTTTTAAGCACTGATCTCTGTATTGGTGTCATTGGTCCCCAAAAAGTGTCACTTAGTGTCCAGTTTGTCCACCGCAAGGTTGCAGTCCCGTTAAAAAAAATTGCTGATCGGCGCCATTACGAGTAAAAAATCAAATGAATAAAAAGTCCCTAAATCTATCCCATAGTTTGTAGGCGAGATAACTTTTGCGCAAACCAATCTACGTTAATTGGGATTTTTTTTTTACCAAAAATATGTAGCAGAATACAAATTGGCCTAAATTGATGAAAAAAATTGATTTTTTTTCTTACATATTTTTATTGGATATGTTTTTATAGCAGAATGTAAAAAAGGTGGGTTTTTTTTTTTTTTTGCTCTTTTTGTTTATAGTGCAAAAAACCCCCCCAAAACAGAGGTGATCAAATGGCTCCAAAAGAAATCTTTTTGTGGAAAAAAAAAAAGGACATCAATTTTATTTGGGTACATTGCCGCACGACAGTGCAATTGTCAGTTAACCTCCCTGGCGGTATGATTATGTCAGATTTTTGCGTCTCAAAGCGGTACATTGTTTCGCATGGAAATTTGGCGTTTTATATTGTAGGCCTGTAATTCTTAGGAATAACTAGCTTGCAACTGTCCAAAAAAGAGTCTAGTAGACAGCCCGGGTATGATGAAGTTTAAAACCCAAAATCGTAAATTATAATTGTAGCGATACCCCCAAACTAAGAGAGCCGCTGGTTTTGTTTCGGGCCCTGTACACAGCACAGCCAACCCCCGGCAGTCTACTCGACCCTTCTCTGGCACAGCTAGTCTAGGGGTGGTGTGTGTAATATCTCTCCCTCTCTCTCCTCTTCCCTCTCTCTCCTCTTCCCTCTCTCTCCTCTTCCCTCTCTCTCCTCTTCCCTCTCTCTCCTCTTCCCTCTCTCTCCTCTTCCCTCTCTCTCCTCTTCCCTCTCTCTCCTCTTCCCTCTCTCTCCTCTTCCCTCTCTCTCCTCTTCCCTCTCTCTCCTCTTCCCTCTCTCTCCTCTTCCCTCTCTCTCCTCTTCCCTCTCTCTCCTCTTCCCTCTCTCTCCTCTTCCCTCTCTCTCCTCTTCCCTCTCTCTCCTCTTCCCTCTCTCTCCTCTTCCCTCTCTCTCCTCTTCCCTCTCTCTCCTCTTCCCTCTCTCTCCTCTTCCCTCTCTCTCCTCTTCCCTCTCTCTCCTCTTCCCTCTCTCTCCTCTTCCCTCTCTCTCCTCTTCCCTCTCTCTCCTCTTCCCTCTCTCTCCTCTTCCCTCTCTCCCTATACCAGTTCATGAACAATCCCACAATAATCCTGAAGCCTCGTACACACGGCCGAGATTCTCGTCGAAAAAAGCATGTCGTTTTTTTCGACGAGATTCTTGGACGAGAAACTTGACCCGGCGGAGTGTACACACACTCGATTCAAAGAACCCGCGGTTCTTTGAATGGAGCGTACGCAGTGACGTCATCGACTACGACGAGCATGCGCTCGTCACATTCGATGCCGTTGCCGCCATCTTGGTATACCCTACCTATGCCTAGGAAGCTACCGCGCATGCGTCAAATTCATTTCGAACATGCGCGGGCTTCCCGGAGGACAGGTAAGTGTACACACACTCACTTTTCTCGTCGAGAAACAGGCTGACGAGAATCTCGACGAGAAAATAGAGAGCAGGTTCTCTATTTTCTCGTCGAGATTCTTGTCGCTTTTCTTGACGCGAAACCATACACACGAACGAATTTCTCGGCAAGAAATCTCTGCCAGCAAGTTTCTTACTGTTTTTTGCTGAGAAACTCGGTCGTGTGTACGAGGCCAAACAGTTGTGAAATATAGTAATGGACGCCAATACCAGAATGATTAACTGTAATAGATTTACTTGTATATAAAGGTTAACGATCAATACCATATAACACATACATGCAGAGCCCTGCAGTAATAATAACACTAGTAAAGTATAGTGCACATTTAGTTCTATCACACACTGACACTGGCGCTCAGCAATGCTATAAACTCCCAGTCAGGCCTGACTCAGTTAAAGCTCAGTCTTTAAGTGAGGAATCTTCGCATGCAAGATGATCGGTGGTGCACATACAGGAACAATAATTTGTAATCCAATAATTGTCTATGGCAATAGAAGCAACTCCCCGGAGACTATATAACTCAGTTCTGCATCTAGTCTCCTGTCAGGAAAGCAAGTATAACACGATGGGCCAAGGCAGTCAATAGGCCTAACAAAGTACTCGGTTATAGCTGTGAGCAGGTGCTCTCTCACCCCTCCGGACTCTATCCTAGTCCGGGACTCCCAACGCTGTGTCTCCACACACAGGATCTGCCACAGCCGGATCTCTGGTCCAACTGACGTCCGCAAAGCAGGTATATGTCAGATGCCGCACAGGCTCCGCAGCGAGGTGGAAGGCTCTCTGAAAGTGCGCAAGGCCCAGGCCTCGGGCCTTGCACTCGCAGCAGGTCCGCACAGGAAGTCCTCTTGCCAGCCACGCGGTGTCCAAAGAGGCCGGGCTTAGCCTCGCCCTCCCCTTTTTATACCCCACCCATGAGTCTATGCGGCGGCCCAATGCACTCTGGGTGCCAAACGGGGTTCTGGGTAACGTAGTCCATGGGGCCTCAACGGAGACCCCGCTACATAATATAACTATAAATATAACCAATAATAAAATGTATTCAATAATGTAATCAAATCAGAAACACTGAAATTTGCAGAATTGTCGCTGTCGTTACTTTCAGTGTTTGGTGATGATTTTCCCCACGAATCACTATCGCTCAATTCTGCAAGTGATTCTAATTTACTATCGCTGTTTTCTAGGTGGTCTAAAACTGCTTTTTGGTTGCCATGGACGATCTCAAGTTTCCAGGCAGAAGGAACAGTATATATAATATAAAACTGCAGGCAGGGCACTGGACAAAGCCTTAGGGACAAAGGGGATGCAAAATAATTTGATACAGTACTCTGTAACCTAACAGATTACATTACTGTATGTGTTTTGTTTTTTGCACTTTTTGAATTTGGTGCCGGGCTCCGTCCCTGTGCGTTGCGACTCTTGCAGGGAACGGAGCCCGGCACATAGTACATCAGGCGGAGGACACATTGGGAGGACATTGCAGGATTGTAGGGACAAGGTAAGTAGCTTTCTGAGGATACTGTGATGCCTTAGACTCCATGTACACTAGCAGCTCCTAATTTTGAGTTTAGGAGCTTTTGGCGTTTTTTTACCAAAGCTCCTAAACTCAACTCCATAAAAGCCTATGTATCCATGCGCGCACACACAGGCTTTTAGCAGAGTTTAGAAGCTGCTGTGATAAGGTGAGGTTCAGTCTCCCTCAACCTCTCTCCTGAACGCGGAAGAATCTCGTTCAGGATAGGAAAGTTTTGACCAGCAAAACCACTGCAAAATTGTGGGTCTCTTCTGTCTGAAATAGCCTGCCTGTTAGCATTTCTTTGAATTAGTTTAATACCACTGTAAACGATTTTCCCTATTCAAGTATGTCAAAGGGTTACTCTCATGACAGTTTCATAACAATTAGCCAAAATTTTCTGTAGTCGCACAAAATAGCGATTTTAATCTTTTGGAGTTTCTGAGATTAAAAATTGCCTCTGTAGCCCTAGGTTCAGAGGGGAGTGCAGCAGGGTTGCAACCCAACCATAAAGAAAAGGACGCGCAGTACAGTAAATGAATGTGCTGACTATAATGGTGTGTTATGAAGGAACCCATTCCTGCTGTTGGCATACTAAATCCTAAACGGTAATTACCAACTTCTGACCCTGGATGCTGAACAGCAGGTAACGGATACTGTTACAGCTGCTGTGTCTGCAAATCTACCACAATTTATGTTTCGGTGGTCAAAAAGCAACAGATTTATTGTAATGTCAAAATTTTTAAAGTGGAACTTTACTCTCCCAATCAACAGGATGGTCTATGTGGACAGCTTTACCCTGAATGCCTGCATACTTGGATGTACCTCTTTTAATCATCAACCTTGTGAGTTGCTTAATGTTGTACCTTCATTAAATGTAACCATGTTGCTACACTTGGAGGCACCTCTCTTCACTTTTATACTCTGTAGCTCTTGCTTATTTTGCTTCTAATCTCCTTGTGGAGGCTGCAATTTGTGGATGGACATTTTATGGTTACACAACCTATCGCATTGCTATAATATTTTTTATATATACACACACACACACACACACACACACACACACACACACACACACACACATGCTACATTAATCATCTGCCCTTACTCAAGATGTCGATGGCCACAAATGCTAGGGGCTGTTTTTCAAAGTGATTTCTCAGCAAAGTAAAGCATGAAGACATGGATGGGGCAATTTGCTATCAATATTAAAAATAAATTAAATAAACAGTGTTTTTGTTTTGTGGTGCTTGGGTGCAGTGAAGATTCACTTTAATGTAATAAAGGTGTTGCAATCCTTTGCGCCCACTATTTTGTCTGAATATGTAAAAGGGTGGCAGAATTGCGTTAAAGGAGTTCACCTTTTTATAAATAATAAATGCACATCTTTTTGCAGATAAAAAAAAAAAAAACATTGGTATTTACTATTTTTATTTACTCTGGAACCTGTAAAACATTGCACCTGTGATCAGTAGATTGCGGGTGCCATGCCAGGATCCTGCAGACTCAGTAAGCTGTCTGTCTGTTACATGCTCCACCCTAAATACAGTTGGAACATGTAACACGTTGCAAAGGTGAACTTCGCTTTTAAAATCGGCCCTCTGCAATGGTTTAAGAAGCGGTCCACATTATTTCCTAATTTAGTGACAGGTGAGTGGCTGAACTCTGCTTTAAACTAGTTTAGAGTACTTTAGACAAATTTGCAAATGTGGTGCGCCACTTGAAAAATTTCAGCTGCAACAGGAAGACTATGTGAATGAAATCACACACAAATAACTGCACAGAAACAACGATAGATCACAGAAATTAATGCTGAGTTCCACCCACATTTTTTCAATCCTCACCATGCAGCACTAATGTGCATCCTTAAAACGAATTGCCAAGTTAATTATTTTTTTCTGTTCACTTACCTGATTGATGCCTATATCTAAATTTCACTTTCTCCTTTAGTGGCCGCAGCGCCATATGTCATTTCCGGATTTGCATTGGCTCCTGGGAGATTTGTGTCATCAATCCCAGGAGGCAATGGGAATCGCCGGCTCGTAGCAGAAACCTGACCTATTGCTAGTGTACTCGCTTGCACCACACCGTGCATGCGCAAGATCGGCAGGTGCATGCTGGGTAGCCAGAATGCACAGAATCCAGGAAGAATGCGGCTTCAGATGCTCACACTGGAGGTGGCCGCGCTGTGCAGGAACTTCACAAAGTAAGAAAACGATGCTGCACAAATAGAAAACTGTGTATATTTTACAGCATAACAGGTGCTTTGTATGAGGCATGAGTATTCTAGGGGTATTTTTCTTAAAAGTCATATTTCGGCCGGAAACTCAGCTTTAAAGCAATAAAAAGTCTATTCTTTGGTTAAAGATCATCGGGTGTATGCTGAGGTAGAAGGCTCAAGGCTTGAAAAAGGGGGTGGACCCCCACAAAGTGTGTAGTCATACCCACCTCGATCGGATGACATCACTGGGCTTCCCTGAGCTTGAGCTTGTATAGTTGGATCTTGGTCAGAGTGGGACCTCTTAGCGGTGATTCCTTGCCGACTGGGTAGAGCTGACTCTAGGCTGAATGGGAAAGCTGAGTGGTGCTTCTACACCAGACAATTCTTGCACGTCTGTTTCTTCAGGACATGTAAGTAGCCATTTTTAAGTAGTCTTACAAGAATATAGATTAATAATACTGCACTTAACTGCGCCCTCTTTCTCCTTTATTTTTTTTTATTTTTATTGTTCTTTCTCTGAAACCACATGATTATGTGTTGCAAATCCTTTCAGCCAACCTTTATGATCCAGGATCCCATAACAGACCTAATGGGCAGGAGGATCACTCTTCTTCCTGGTTCAGATTTACTAATTGCTGGATTATCTCCCAACTGGTTGGACAGAGGGTAATCGTGATAAATAATTTTTAGTTGTGCAGCAACAACATAGGAAGCTGAGCCAGGAAATAAGTCCGTTGCTTACAGTATGGCAAATGCGTGTCAGTTGCAAGACTGGCTGTCAAGAATTACAAATCTTTTGGGAGGTAAACCTGCATACATCTCTATTTAAACTATACATTTGCCTGTTTTACCTGGCATTTCAGTTTAACCTCAAAGTAAATGTGTATAACAAGTTGAACAACAAACTAAAATCTTTTAGGTGGAGGGAAGTAAAAATAAAATATGGTTGCATAAGTATGCACACCCTTAAACTAATACTTTGAAGCACCTTTTGATTTTATTACAGCTCTTTTTGGGATATGAGTCTATCATCAGCATGGCACATTTTGACTTGGCAATATTTTCCCACTCTTTGCAAAAACATTCCAAATCTGTCAGATTGCGAGGGCATCTCCTGTGCACAGCTCTCTTCAGATCACCCCACAGATTTTCAAATGTATTCATGTCTGGCCTCTGGCTCAGCCATTCCAAAGCCCAGACATATGAAGAATACGGGAGATACTCCTTCAGCTCCTATAATGTTGCTGTAGGCCTCTTTGCAGCCTCCCTGACCAATTTTCTTCTCGTCTTTTCATCAATTTTGGAGGGATGTCCAGTTCTTGGTAATGTCACTGTTGTGTCATATTTTCTCCACTTGATGATGATTGTCTTCACTGTGTTCCATGGTATATCTAATTTCTTGGAAATCCTTTTTGTACCCTTCTCCTGACTGATACCTTTTAAAAATGAGATCCCTCTGATGCTTTGGAAGCTCTCTGCGGAACATGGCTTTTGCTGTAGGATGAGACTAAGAAAATGTCAGGAAAGACCTACTAGAACAGTTGAACTTTTATTTGGGGTTAATCAGAGGCACTTTAAATGATGGCAGGTGTGTACTGACTCCTATTTCTTTCTCGTACATCACGGGACACAGAGCGACATAGTCATTACTAATGGGTTATATAGATACCTTCAGGTGCTGGCACTGGCAACTTCCAAAACCGGAAGTACCCTCCCCTATATAAGCCCCTCCCATCCGGGAGCACCTCAGTTTTTTGCCAGTGTCTAAGGTGTTGGCCAAGAAGAAACATGTGTTTTTCACTGAGCTTGCGTACAGGTTCTTTTGGGCCTCAGTAAGCTATTCCGGATCAGACCAAAAAAGCTTCATAGCTAAACGGTCGGTACCCGGGCCTTGCAGAGAAGAGCAAGGTTTTGCCTGTAATGCTTCTCATAGGAGAGCTGGACCCTGGGATCCAGAGCTCTGGTCATACCCACGACCAAGATGTTTTCTGTGCAGGGTGCTATACAGGTCCAGGGGAGTGGAATCCTTGGGAACCCGGTCCCTGAAGGTTTAATTACAATGCCTGCCGTGATAGGTGAAGTTTGGGCTTCTGTGGCCAAACAGAGTCCTGCGGCAGGGAAAAGGTAAGTGGGGGCCCCTCAGGAACTTTGTTCTATTGAGGGGACCCCCAAGCCTAATATGTCTTTCTGCCTGTTACCTAACGGTATTCCCGCTAAATATTATGCATGCCTGTAACTACTAAAAAATGTAATAATTTTAATAGTGGTCAAGAAAAAAAATAAATAATAGACTGCGGTACCTGTGTTAATCCACTAGAGGCCGCTGTGGAACGTTTCTTGTCATGTGGACTAGTTTCTTTTCATCAGAGCAAGTCCAGGCAGATGGTGAGTTCTCTTGTGGGAAACTGCTTCCTCTGCCATGTTGCAATGCTCGTCCATCCCCCGGCCTGCGGCAAAAGGGGCCCTGGCTCTTGTCCCTAGTTTCCCTTTTCAAAATTAGCGCCGAAGGCGCACGTGGCCGTGCGCCTGCACGCGCCTCTATATATAGAGGTGAGCTGGGAAAGGGGGCGGAGCTTGGGGGATGACGCTCTGTGCGCGCCGCAGCGCTTCTGCGCATGTGTGGGCGTCCCAGCATGTTAAAAACCACAATTATGTGTTGTGAGCTGGCTATGGAGTGCAGAGACAGAGCTGGCAACATTTAAAAAAGGCATACAGCAAGCGGTTGATGCAGGCATCCCCATAGAAAGGCACATTAGTAGACACCAACTGTTTTTATAGCAGCATTTGTGCTAGACTATTGTCAGTAAGTGGTGTATTTCGGCTGGAATACCTCAGCTTTGGGCTTAGGAATATGCCGTCTAAAAACTCCGGGACTAAAAATCCCAGGAAGCATAGGGGGTCTCCATCGGGCTCTGAGGATCTTGGGCATGCTTTGGCTGCACCAATCTCCCCTGAAGAATCAGAGGTTAGTGACCGTAGAGACCCCGCAGGAGTACCTGGTACTGTGGCTGTCCTCAGTTCACCTGCTCCTGTGTATGTAACAGAGGAGGTTTTTTCCTCAGCTCTGGGAGGGCTGGAAGAGAGATTGTCAGCATTGATCGCTGCTTCCCTGTCACAGGAAAAAAACGCTCGATCTCCGTCTCCTCCCTCAGAGTGCCTGTTAGCGGAGCAACAGTCCCATACAGGGATCGACCTACCTGAAGGGGATCAGGATGAGGTCGATTCTGTTGTAGAGGAATCAACAGTGGAAGAACCATTCTCAGCATCACATGCTGAAAGATTATGGGTTCAGTCCCTGACTAATATGGTCCGATCAGCATTTAAAATGCCCCTTGCGGAGCCATCATCCACTTCTGTCTCCTCGTTGGGGTCGCTAAAAGCTCCCCAGACTGTTTGTTCCTTTCCGATCCATCCTTTACTGGAAGGGCTCATTTACCAGGATTGGGAGCATCCTGATAAAATATTTACTCCTCCCAAGAGATTTCAAGTGGTCTATCCCATGGAGGATAAGTTCATCAAAAAATGGAGGGTCCCTACAGTGGACGCAGCCATCTCTTGTGTGAATAAATCACTGACATGTCCAGTGGATAATGTCCAAATGTTCAAGGACCCAATAGATAAAAAATTAGAGTCCTTATTAAAATCTGCTTTTGCTACAGCAGGCTTGGTGACACAACCAGCAGTGGCAGCTATTGGGGTCTGCCAAGCAGTGAAGGATCAGTTTAAACAGGTCTTAAGGGACTTGCCAGATCAGCAGGCTCTTGCCCTAGCTGATCTACCTAGAGCCTTATGCTTTGCGGTGGACGCTATAAAGGATTCAATCCATCAGGCCTCCCGCCTTGCGCTGTCTGTAGTACATATGCGCAGGCTTTTATGGCTCAAAAACTGGTCTGCTGAAGCTCCCTGTAAAAAATTGCTGGTCAGCTTCCCATTTCATGGTGAACGCTTATTCGGGGAAGACCTGGACAAATATATCCAGAGAATTTCCAGCGGTAAAAGTACACTTTTGCCGGTTAAAAACAGAGTTAGAGGTCCCTCTTTTAAGAGGCCTGCTTCTCCAGTCCCTAGGGCATCGGCTGTGAAACAGTTCCGACGGCCTCCTCGGTCGAATCCCGGAGGTAAAAATCAGGGACAATTGCAGGGTAACAAGAAGCCCTGGAGCAGGAGAGGTACAAAACCTCCCCCAAAGTCAAATGCATGAAGGGTTGCCCCCACTCAATCGGGTGGGGGGAAGACTTCAGTTGTTCACAGAGACCTGGCGGGACACGATCAGAGACAGATGGGTGCTCTCCGCAGTAAGTCTGGGATACAAATTGGAGTTAAAAGACTCCCCTCCTTCCCACTTTATAAGGTCAAACGTGCCAAGGGATCCCCAGAAGAGAGGATCCCTCCTGTTGGCACTAGAACAATTATTGCTCCAAGCAGTAATTATAGAGGTTCCCCTGGAAGAATGGGGGTTCGGGTTTTACTCAAACCTCTTTACAGTCCCGAAGCCAAACGGGGACGTGAGGCCCATATTAAATCTAAAAGGGCTAAACAAATTCCTACATATCAGGACTTTCCGGATGGAGTCGATCCGATCGGTGGCCACTGCCCTACAAGGGGAGGAATGGTTAGCCTCGATCGACATCAAAGATGCTTATTTGCACATTCCCATCTTTCCAGCCCACCAAAAATTTCTACGCTTTGCGGTAGAAGGGCGCCATTTTCAGTTCAGAGCCTTACCCTTCGGTCTGGCCACAGCAGCACGAGTGTTCACAAAAATTCTGGCCCCATTATTGGCCAATATAAGAACACGAGGTGTAACGATAATGGCATATCTAGACGACTTGTTGCTGATAGACCACTCAGTGGAAAAACTAGAAGTGGTTGTTCACGAGACAATCAAGTATCTGGAATATCACGGTTGGATTATCAACCGAGACAAGTCAGCCCTAAAACCAGTCAAAAGTCTGGAATACTTGGGGCTAAGGCTTGATTCAGACCAGAGAAAAATTTTCTTGCCTCAAGAAAAGGGGTCGTCTTTGGGAGATTTGATCCACCTAGTGGGTACAAAAAGACAGCCATCCATACGCCTGTGCATGAGGCTGCTGGGAAAAATAGTGGCATCATTCGAAGCAGTACCCTACGGTCAATTCCATTCAAGGAATTTGCAAAGGGCCATACTGTCAGCCTGGAACAAAAAAGTTCAGGCCCTAGACTTGCCAATGTCCTTGTCCCCTTCCGTTCGCAAGAGCCTCCGTTGGTGGTTGGTTCCTCAGAATCTGGAAAGAGGGAAATCCTTCAGTCCGATTTCTTGGAAGGTGGTCACTACAGATGCCAGCCTTATAGGCTGGGGAGCAGTACTGGAGCAATGGTCTCTCCAGGGCAGATGGTCGGATGCAGAAAAGGCCCTGCCCATCAATCTCTTAGAGATACGAGCAGCCCGGTATGCCCTAGTAGCATGGACATCCAAACTCCAAGGGTCCCCTGTCAGAATTCAATCGGACAATGCCACGGCAGTGGCATATATCAATCATCAGGGTGGCACCAGGAGTCGTGCAGCCTAGAGGGAAGTAAATTGCATCCTGAAATGGGCAGAAAGATATGTCCCAGCCATATCTGCGGTATTCATTCCAGGAGTGGAGAATTGGAAGGCGGACTTTCTAAGTCGCCAGCAATTATGCCCAGAGGAAGGGTCCCTTCATCCTGAGGTTTTCCGGACAATATGTCAGCGGTGGGGAACACCGGATGTAGATCTGCTAGCATCCAGATTCAACGCAAAAGTGGACAGGTTTGTCTCTTGGACAAGGGATCCCCTAGCTTGCAGCTCGGATGCCCTAGTGTTCCCTTGGGATCAGTTCAAGCTGATATATGCATTCCCACCGCCACAATTGTTACCTCGATTACTCCGCAGAATCGGGGTAGAAAAGAAACCAGTGATTCTGGTGGCTCCAGCGTGGCCCCGAAGAGCATGGTACGCGGAGATTGTAAAGATGTCTTTGGGGAGTCCTTGGACCCTCCCACATCGTCCGGACCTGCTTTCGCAAGGACCGATATACCACCCTTCCTTACCAGCCCTAGGTTTGACGGCCTGGCTATTGAAGCCCACATTCTAAAAAAGAGAGGGCTCTCTAATTCTGTGGTATCTACCATGATCAATGCCAGGAAGCCGGTATCCAGGCAGATCTACTATAGAATCTGGAAGGCGTACATCGCCTGGTGTGAGGCCAAGAAATGGCATCCACGTAAATACGTAATAGGTAGGATTCTGGACTTCCTACAATGGGCTGTAGATAGGAAGCTTGCCTTGAGTACTATCAAGGGTCAGATTTCGGCCTTGTCAATATTTTTTCAAAGGCCCTTGGCTTCGCATTCACTAGTCAAAGCCTTTATACAAGGAGTGATGCGTATTAGTCCTCCGGTTAATATTCCCATATGTCCATGGGATCTAAACCTGGTTCTGTCGGTTCTACAGAAACAACCATTTGAACCATTACAGCATATTTCTTTGGTTCTTCTCACCAGGAAATGGATTTTTCTAGTAGCCATTTGTTCGGCTAAAAGAGTGTCGGAATTAGCCGCCTTGTCC
Source organism: Rana muscosa (assembly GCA_029206835.1). Lineage (NCBI taxonomy): Eukaryota > Metazoa > Chordata > Amphibia > Anura > Ranidae > Rana > Rana muscosa. The sequence goes on from CM055127.1 coordinate 363,247,409, forward strand.
TGTAAGGAGCCATATCTGGTTATCCATAAGGACAGAGTAGTGTTACGTCCTCATCCAGCCTTTCTTCCTAAGGTGGTATCGAGGTTTCATTTGAACCAAGATGTGGTTCTTCCTTCTTTTTTCCCCAAACCTACTTCGGTAGAGGAAAAGTTATTGCATTCTTTGGATGTAGTAAGAGCAGTTAAAGCTTATCTAAAAGCCACTGCTCAGATTCGCAGAACGGATACTTTGTTTATTCTGCCGGAAGGCCCCAGAAAGGGTCAGGCAGCATCAAAATCTACTTTAGCCAAGTGGATTCGACAGGTCATAATGCAAGCCTATGGCTTGAGAAGGAGACCGCCTCCGTTCAAAGTTAGAGCGCACTCCACGAGAGCAGTTGGAACTTCATGGGCAGCGCATCACCAGGCCTCCCTGGCTCAAATCTGTAAGGCTGCAACATGGTCTTCAGTACACACGTTTACTAGGTTCTACCAGGTGGACGTTAGAAGTCAGGAGGATGTCGCCTTTGGGCGCAGTGTGTTGCAGGCCGCAAAAGATCCTCATGTCTGATAGCGCTCAGCTTATGTATGGTGTATCCCCCCCCTCATTGGGCATTGCTTTAGGACATCCCATTAGTAATGACTATGTCGCTCTGTGTCCCGTGATGTACGAGAAAGAAAATAGGATTTTTATAACAGCTTACCTGTAAAATCCTTTTCTTGGAGTACATCACGGGACACAGAGCTCCCGCCCCTCTTTAGGGACACTTATTGCTTTGCTACAAAACTGAGGTGCTCCCGGATGGGAGGGGCTTATATAGGGGAGGGTACTTCCGGTTTTGGAAGTTGCCAGTGCCAGCACCTGAAGGTATCTATATAACCCATTAGTAATGACTATGTCGCTCTGTGTCCCGTGATGTACTCCAAGAAAAGGATTTTACAGGTAAGCTGTTATAAAAATCCTATTTTTTAACATGAGTTTGAATGTGATTGCCTAAGGCTGGGTTCACACCATTGCGAATTGGATGCGGGATCCACACATTCAATTCGCAATAGCAGGAGATTTTGACCGACTCTGTATGGAGCCGGTTCACATATCTCCGCAGCGGGTCCGGTGCTTTTTGCACAAAAACGCTGTGCGTCTTTTGGTCTGTTACAGGTTCTAATTCAGCCCAAAATTCGGGCTGAAATCGGACCTGAAATGGTGAACCAGGACACACTGGACCTCTACTTTAGCCAAGTGGATTCGACAGGTCATAATGCAAGCCTATGGCTTGAGAAGGAGACCGCCTATGTGAACCGAGCCTTAATCTCAACACAGCTACATCAACACTTGCGCAACCACATTATTTTAGTTTTACATTTCTACTCCCCCCCCCCCCCTTAAAAAATTAAGTTTTTTTTTTTATTATTCAATTGAGTTGTACAGTTTATAGGTCACATTAAAGGTGGAAAAGTTCTGAAATGTTTTATCTTTGTCTCAATTTTTATTTATTTTTACATAATAGAAACCTGACATCTTAACAGGGGTGTGTAGACTTTTTATCGCCACTGTAAGTCTCAGTCAGTCAGTGTCCCTCCCAGCCAGTGTTGGTTAGTGCCAGATTGCCAGCCAAACTATCAGTCACACTAAATGCTGCTCACTGCCATAACTAGTATATTGTTTGTACAGATCTGTATCTTGATCACGATCAAAACTATACTAGTGACCTAAAGAATGTTGACGTGGGATTTTTTTATTTTATTTTTTCACCATAGACATGGAGCAGAATACATTTTGGCCTAAATTTTCTGTTTTTTTTTTTTATTTTATTTTATTTTTTATTGCACGTGTTTTTGTTTTTTTTTTCATTTTTTGTAATTAAAAAAAAAAAAACACGGTGATTAAATACTACCAAAAGAAAGCCCTATTTGTGTGAAAATAAATATATATTTCATATACGTACAGTGTTACATGACCGAGCAATTGCCTGTTAAAGTAGCACAGTGCTGAATGGCAAAAACCCCCCCCGGTTCATGAAGGGGGTAAAACCTTGGAGGTCAACTGGTTAATAATGAACCAGTCCCTCCCCCTTCTGAATGAGTATGCGATGAGTCTGGTGAAACAGAGCGAGATCTGCTACAAACTGTTAAAATTCATGCAATTGGGTTTGTTTTTTATCAACAAAAGTAAAAACAAAATATCATTAATATTTTATTGTACCATACCAATCCTTACATGTGGAGACTAATTATCTGATGTGGCTATTTTATTATTCCTGACAAGGTAGCTTAAAGTATATATTATTAGTTATGTTTTTTTGTCAGTTTTTAATAACTTTATTCTTTGTTTTATTTACTTTTTTTTTTCTTTTAAAGGTTTTTAACATCTGTGCATAGACCTGCAATACTCCTCTGCTTCAGACATGAATTCTAATAATCCATTTGGAGGACCACAAAACACCGGTAGTGCCAGTCAGAGCGCTGCATTGTTTGGACAGACATCTGTATTTGGCCAGAGTGCTGGTGGACTCTCTGGCCCTTCATTTGGACAGTCTTCATCCATGTTTGGTCAACTCGGTACTACAAGTCAAGCTGCTCCTGTGTTTGGTCAAAGTACTCCTAGCCAGAACCCTGCATTTGGACAGACTACTGTGGCACAGCCTATTCCATCATTTGGCCAGACAAACAGTGGTTTTTCTGCTCCTATGTTTGGTCAGGCATCCACAGGTCAATCGGCCCTTGCATTTGGACAGTCTGGTCCTGTTTTTGGGCAGACCACATCCGAGCAGCCTGGTACCGTATTTGGGCAGGCCAACTCTGGACAGTCAGGATCTATGTTTGCACAAGAAGGCTCTGGACAGTCTGGATCTGCATTTGCCCAGACTACTTCTGGACAGTCTGGATCTCTATTTGGGCAGGCCACTTCCGGACAGCCTGGGTCTGTATTTGGTCAGGTCACTTCGGGACAGTCTGGATCTGTATTTGGGCAGGTTGCTTCTGGACAGTCCACAGCTATATTTGGGCAGGCCAATTCAGGACAGTCGGCACCTACATTTGGACAGATAGCCCCAGCATTTGGACAAGAAAATACTGGACAATCTGCCTCCCCTTTTGGACAGACATCCACTACCCAACCATTGTCTGCATTTGTGCAGCCAGGTCCTGCATTTGGGCATTCAAATTCTAACCAAACACCTATGTTTGGACAGGGTGCTGGTAGCCAGTCAGCATCGCCCTTTGCACAAGCAACAACTAGTCAGTCTAATCCACTTTTTTCTCAGCAAGGTAACAACCAGTCCACTTTATTTGCTCCGTCCAATATTAACCAGGCAGCTTCCCCATTTGCACAGACTGTTTCTAGCCAGTCATCTACACCCTTTGGAAGCAGTGGCCCAGTATTTGGACAGGCAGCTTCAGGATCATCTGTGTTTGAACAGTTGAGTAAACAGTCTCAGGGGGAATCAAGTCAAGGTTCAGTATTTGGACAGTCAGCGTCTGGCACTACCTTTGCTTTTAGCCAGCCAGCTTCTGGTCAGACTCCTTTGTTTGGGCAGAACACATCTGGGCAAAGTTTGGGTCAGTCATCATCCACCCAATCAAGACCAGATGGATCAAGTCAAAATGTTGCTTTTGGACAGACAAATACTGAACAGAATAACTTGTTTAGCCAAACACCTAAATTTGGACAGCCTCCCTCTGGTCAGACATCATCCGCTCAGTCTTCTAAATTTGGGACTGTATCCACCACACAAACTGGTAGAAATAATACATTTGGAGAAACAGGTGAAAAAATTTCAATCTTTGGTCCACCGCCAAGTACTTCCTCCTCTGAACAGACTAAAAGTATTGGTCTAGCCTTTGGTGGAGCTACTCAAATGACTACCAATGCTAACGTTCCAGAATCCAAAGTGTCAACTAGCATGGCTTCCTCCCCCTTTGCACAAATGTCTAGTATAGCCTCATCCAATACAGCTTTCAAACCAATCTTTCCAGGTGCTGGTCAGACTCAGGAAGCATCGGAAAAGCCTTCATTTGGGAAACTTTCTGCAGCAGCTTCATCAGGGGAAAGGCAGAAGAGCAGCTTATTCTCTTTCTCTACAGAAAATAAACTCAAAGATGCAACTGGGCCTTTTAGGCCTCCGTTTGCAAGTGCTGATAGTAGTTTCACCAGTTTTGATGAGGAGGTTGAAAGACAGGAGACACATAAAGGAATAAAGCGAAAGGAAGACCCAGGCCACTCTACTGGCAAGCACGAGTATGCCCTCTCAGATAATACTCCTCCTGATCTGCATCGTGAAGACCCTTCAGGAAGGAGGTCTACCCGAATAAATAGAGAGAGAAAAGCAAGTGCTAATATTTTGTATAAAAGCTTGTATGATGCTTTAAAAAGTCAAATGAAATCCCAACAAAAGGAGTCCAAAAGAAAGGATACAGATTCTAAGTTGCCAGATACGGACACAGCATCAAGTCAGACAGCTGCAAGAAATCATCCATCATCTGAAACTAGTCAGCATGGATTGGCTAAACCCCAATTACCAGCTTTACCCATTCAGCCCCCACCAAACAAGCCTCATCCCTCTGCTGGCCTGGGAACAACGAGCAGGATTGTTACAGTTGTTGGACCAAACTTCCAAAGCCCTGGCAGAGACAGTTCTGTGGCTGGACCTAGTCCACTATTACCTGGCAGAATTCGACCTTTGATGGAACTAGCGATGCCTCAAAAAACTCAACGTATGTACAATAAATAATCCACATTGTCTTCTTCATTACAGTTTCTATACATACTAACGATCATGTGGAAAAAAAAAAACTCGGGAAATATAAATAGTGTTGCTTTGATAGAAGCATGCACACGAGTGAGCCCAAGACCCCTTACTGAGGCAGTTTTCAGGTGTTTTAGCGCTAGAAAGTGCATGAAATCCGCCTCCCATTAAATTCAGTGTGACTTTTCACACTGGGGCGGTGCTTTAGTGGGACGTTGGGTAAAGTCCTGCAAGCAGCATATTTGGGGCAGCGAAATGCCCTGCCCATTGAAATGAAGGGCTAGCGCTTCCAAAGCGCCTTAAAATCGCTTTGGAAGTGCCACAACATGGGCACTTTTAAGCCCTTTGGCCGCTAGCAGGGATTAAAAGCACCCCGCAGCATCCGAAAAGCGCTGCTTTAAACCGTGGTAAAGCGTTGCTAAAATGAGCTGCGCTTAACCGCTAATGTTCAGGCGGCCCCAGTGTGAAAGGGGTCTAACTCTAGTTTGTGGGGCTTCGAGCTATTAATGCTGATCTATCATAGTTTACTTTTCATTTGCAATATTTGTTTTATTTTCATCTATAGATCTAAAATTATTCTCTGAGAAATTAGTATAAGTGTTGCCCATTAGCTTCTTATTCAATTCAATTTGTTTATTGAGTTTTGAGTGTAAGTATTAGAATAAACCTGTACATCTTCAGATGAGTTGTGCAGATTTGATGGCATAAATGCACATAGAGATTGCTTACTTTTTAAACCTTCAAGCATTATGCAGTATTCCTGCAGAGAACCAGTGGGAGCAGTTTTGGTAACTAGGATAAAGTGATAAACCTGACGGCCCGGGGAAAAGGGGGAGAAAAAAAGGGGGCTGCGGTGGACAGATCCAGTAACACAACTGTAAGGACAGGAGTTCTCCATCAAAATGCCCACTAGCTTCTATACTTTTTGTCTCCGACATGGAACATGTTTATCAGAAAAGTAAGTCGTAAGTCTCTTTCTGCATAATTATTTTTTTGAGTTGGTGACTCAAAAGTATTGAAATCAGCAGGTCAGAATAAACAAAGGAGAAACTGTCCTATCCTGGATTTGACTAGAAATTGATGTGGTCAGCAGAATGTGTGATGCGGGTTACACTGTGGAAAGAAATAATTGTCTTGGTTAAAATATCAATTGAGGCCTGCACTAAATGACCTGACAAGTGTATGATGTACTTTTTATAGTAATGTTGACTTTTTTAATGGTTCATCTATAAGCATAATTTGAAAATAACTCTTAACATTTGATGTTCTGTTTAGCTTCCCTTACTAAGACGCCACTTCGCAGAACTAAGCGCAGTGACAGCACCGATAGTATCGGACCACTGTCTCCGAATGAACAAACCTGCATCCAGTTAAAGAATCTCCCCCCGCATCTAAATAAAAAACAGGCTTTGGAGGCATTCTTTAAGAAATTTGGTAAAATTCAGCGGACGTATTGCAAGCCTGGAAACACAACGGCAATTATTCACTTTGCCCAGCATGTAAGTTTTGACCAAAATGTACTACATTTACATTGTTAAATGCGTATAGTGTGTGTATGTATACTTCATTCCCAAGAGGGTTAAGGCAGTGCTGGAAAATTAATGGTGGCCTCACAAAATATTGACACTTTGGGCCCAATTTGGGTATTTTCACTTAGGGGTGTACTTGATTTTGCTGCCAGCAGTTTAGATATTAATGGCTGTATGTTGAGTTATTTTGAGGGGACAGAAAATTTACACTGTTAAACAAGCTGTACACTCACTACTTTACATTGTAGCAAAGTGTAATTTCTTTAGTGTTGTCACATGAAAAGATATAATAAAATATTTACAAAAATTTGAGGGATGTACTCACTCTTGTGAGATTGTGTGTGTGTGTGTGTGTGTGTGTGTGTGTGTGTGTCTAATATACCCAGGAAGGTAAAGTCACCTGGTTGCATCCAGGGGGGTAGATATATTTCGCCCAGATTCAGGCTTTACGCCGACTTATACAACTAGGTGGAGAGTTGTATAAGCCCAGCTAAGGCTAGTGGGCTCATGGATGACTCATATGTCTAGGGAGAGTGTGGGGCGTCGTGCAGACAGGGAGTTGATGAGACCAGCTGAAGCTTGTCAGCTCATTTAGGCCTCTATAAGAACTCCCAGCTTCATTAGATGTTAGCTCATGCCTGGAACCAGACCTGTGTGGACTGTCTAGGGAGAGTGAACCCCTGTGCGGTGAGACAAAGCCTGTGTGGCTATTTGCTTGGACATTTAAAACCAGGGACTTAGGGACTAGGACAGCACTAGGCTGATCCCAGTTGTTAGTTAGGAAACCTGTATGTTTAGTCAGAGGTCAAGTTGACCAGGATTTATTTTGTTTGTTTCTTTTGGCTTTGCTGTGTTTTGTCACTGTAAATAGAAAATAAACCGCACCTTTTTTTGATTTTGAAAACCACAACCTCCGTTTGCTGGGCCTGTTTTTGTGTGGGGAGCCCATCCCGGGGGTCACACACACCCGCTGCCGAGCTAACCCCCTCACAATATATATATATATATATATATATATATATATATATATACACACACACACACACACACACACACACACACACACACACACACACACACACACACACACACAATTTTTATTTATATATATATATATATATATATTCTCATAAAAATGCGCGATTAATCGTTAAGGAATCAAAATCGCGATTCTACTCCCCTCCCGATCTTAAAAAAGCATTTCCCCATTCTATGTAACGAGTGCAGAGTTCTCTGCTCACATCTTGACAGCTGACAAAAAAAATAATCCAGGCAGCCTGCCAAGTTTATCTCAACATCGGAGATGAGGAGAAACATTGCAACACTTGGTACTTTTAGATCAAAGGAATGAACTTCAGTCTGTAAATGAGGTCAGTTTAACCACTTAGAGGAAGTAAACCCTGATGGGTTTTACTTCCTCTTTATTTCCCTGCAAAGTAACACATAATGGGCAACTATGCGATGCATAGTCAGTCACCCCTTTAGAGAGGGCACGATCGTGCCCTTTCTAAAGTGCGCATGCACCAAAGACATCGGCACACGGCTTTATTGTAAATATCTAATAAACCGTGGAGGTTTAGGAGATATATCCAGCACCTACAGGTACGCCTTAATATAGGCTTATCTGTAGGTAAAAGTGGTTGTACAGAGTTTACAGCCACCTTAAAGACTAAACCTTTTTCTGTCATTTGTTGCTTACAAGTTAAATTCTGTATTTATTTTTTTTGCTAGAAAATGATAGGTATATATATATTATTTTAAACGGAGACCCTAGAGAATAAAATAAATTAAATGGTGGTTGTTGCTATATTTTATGTTACAGTGGTCTTGCAAACACAATTTTTGGGGAAAAAATACATTTTAATGAATAAAAAAATAATAAACAGTAAAGTTGGCCCAATTTTTTAGTTTTTTTTGTGTAATGTGAAAGATGATGATGTTACGCTGTGAGAATCATGATCTTTATTATAAGCAAAATCAAATTTTAGCCAGAATCGTGCAGCTCTAAAAAAATAAAAATTGTGTGTGTGTGTGTGTGTGTGTGTGTGTGTGTGTGTGTATACGCTGTATATACTCGAGTATAAGCCGACTTTTTCAGCATTTTTTTTTTTGTGCTGAAAAGGCCCCCCTCGGCTTATACTCGAGTCTCCCGCTGTGTCATGCAGTCAGTCGGCGGACGTCCAGTGTAACTTCCGTGATAGACAGAACACTGACTCACTGCTGGGTAACTGAATCAGTGTTCTGTCTATCACGGACGAGGAGGGGCTTTGTTACACTAGATGGCCGCCGACTGCAGTTAAGACTGCATGACCCAGTGGACACAGCGGGAGATCAGGCACAGTGAGGCTGCAAATGGGCACAATGAGGCTGCAAATGGGCACAGTGAAGCTGCAGATGGGCATTGTTGACCCTCTATTCCACTTACAGTAGCTACCGCATTTCCCACCCTAGGCTTATACTCGAGTCAATAAGTTTTCCCTTTTTTTTTTTTTGTTTTTTTTTGTGGTAAAATTAGGTGCCTCGGCATATACTGTGTGTGTGTGTGTTATTTTTATCGTAAAATATAAAACTTTCACAATATTATGACTTTAAAAATGTCTGTAATACACACTGTCACCACAGACCAGTATATCCAGAGATTTAACATTGTAGCGCTCTTCAAAGAGACAGGGAATCTTTAAATTCTTTCTTAGTGCATTAGAGACCATATTAACGATTTTGATATATCGTTTAATAAAAAACAGTGCAAACAAAATATTTACAGAAAAAAGTTTTAAAAAGGAAAAAGACAATAATACATCAAATAAATAAAAAGGGTTTAAGACTGAAAATACTACACAAAGTCTAGGTCTGTGGATTCAATCAATAAGCAAGATGGGTTAGTGGCTCTCGTAGATCTTGGCTGATGTTTCTTGTTTTAACGGTAAAACGAGCGCTCCAAACTACTGATGCAGCCCCTCTTTTCTGGTCCTTGAGGAAGGTGTGGACATAATTGATCGGACCCTTGAGGAGTGGGTGGATGATTTGATGTTACCTGGTTTATAACCATGTAGCAGCCACTCCCTAAAATACAATTTCTCTATCGTACATCACAGGACACAGAGCCGGTTATGCGACGCCTTAAGGTGAATGGACACTGGTAGATCAATCAAACAGAAAGTACCTCAGTTTTTTTCCAGTGTCTGTAAGGTGGTGGTCACTGATGTGCTACATGTGCTCTTTGAGCATACTGGGAGATCTGGAATGGTTCTAGTGAGAATCATGGAGTTTAATCGGATCCATTCAACAAAGTTGCCAAAATGGGATAGTACCCGAGTCTCATTGGATAGGAGAGAAGAATCCTCAAGGTTTGCCTGTAATTCAGCCTTTTTGGTGCTGGACCCTACATAATGGAACCCTGTGCAGTGTTTGTTCTGACCAGGGTGCTATACAGATCCAGGGGGGTGGACCCAGATAATAAAGAGGGTACCTAGTCCTTTTGAAGGTCCTTAAGTGATAAAACCTGCTGTGGTGGGTGAAGATTGGAATCCTGCTATGTTTGAGTCCTGCAGCAGGGATGGTAAGTCTTCATTTGCAGTATCTATATGAATAAGAGATCTGCCTGGTCTTTCTCCCAGTGGCCACTGGGGGCAGTGTGCTGTTGGTGGCCATGTTGTGTCTCTAGACTAAAGTATTAGGCTGCAGTTTTTTCTCAAGTCGTCTTCCAGAACAGCACACTGAGAGATGACTAGTCCCACCTGACAGGAAACGCAATCAATCAAAGAGGTTAAAACCCCCTCCCCGTGCTCTCCTCAGTTTTTGATTGTGTTTCCCCACAGTTAAACCGTTTATTTGTTTTTCCTTTAGACCCAATGCCTGGGGTTGGCGGTCTCCCCCTGGGTACCGGACCAAAGGCTTGGGAAGCCTATGGGTTCGGTAAGGTATTTCTACCCTCCTGGGGGTTCTCCCTACTTTCCTCAGGGGGCAGCAATTAGAAGAACCCCCCTGAGAGCTGAGGGACCCTGGGTACAGTGGTGTACCCAGAACCTCAGGGGCCATTATCCTGCCTCCCCCTTACCTGTCCGTTCAGACGGGTTGCTGGCCGTCCGTTCCTTCCAGCTGTCCCCCGACTCCTGGGACCCTGGTAGCTCGCGCGGGCTGCTGGGGAGGGCGACAAACACCCACGTCCTTTTCAGTCTTTGGGAAGATGGCGGCGGCATTCTTACCCAGGAGGGTAGGCTGAGAGTCAGCAGGAGCAGGCGCACACATCCTCCTTTTGCTAGGTGTGGACCATAAGGATGGAAAAGCAAGTCCGATGGCTGTGGCAAAAGGGGAAGACGACAACGATGAGTACTTTCCTTTGCCTTGGGAATTAAACTGCAAAATCCCAAATTCCAGCCAGATGGTTTCTGGGCATTTGAGATGATTTCCCCTGGGGTCTGGATTCAAATAGCCCAGAAGCTTCTGCTAAAAACACCAGCCACAGCTTCCTCTTACATCAGAGACGCTGTATGGTGGACAAAGTGTGCCTAAACCACCTCAGATGGGAAAGCGGTAGATAAGCCATTGCCCCCCCCCCCCCCCCATGTATATACTGAGTGGTGCAGTGCAGGAACTGGGGTCTGGATACAAATAGCCCAGAAGCTACTGCTAAAACCACCAGCCACAGGTCTCTCTTACATTAGAGACACTGTGGTTATCGCAACAGTAGGTTTCCAGCCTCTCCCTACATGTCCGGTTTTGTTACATTAGTAGGGGAGAATATAGCGAAGAGGGGGGACCTGTTACTTACAAAGAGTTCCTTACAGGCCATGTATACCACTGAACAAGTTCTTAATTGTGCAGTGGTTGGAGGATTCAGGAGTAAGCTCCCCTGGTCAGCAGGTGCACTAGGTTACCGGCCCTATTAGCCCAGCTGCTAGGAATCTGAAGTTGCTCCAAGACGCTTAAAAGCTGACCTAACTTTCAACAATGTGCCAGGGACCAAGCTTCTGTGTGGCACAGTAAGGGTTCCCTTGTGACAGATCCTCCTTTTTGGAGGTTGCTTGTATGTGTAACCTTTCATAAGCTCTAACCTCCCACTCCACCTTTAGACTGTGGTTATGTTTTAGTGCAGGAGGTAAAGAAAAAACTTTTTGTTGGTTTGGTCCTCTCAGTGGCAGATCTGAGGGCGATTCACTATAAATCGCTTCCTACATCCTTTAATTGAGGATTTTCTGTGCAAACCTATGCAAGAGCTACATGTTTGCTTGTTTAAGGCCTGCAGGTAGGTTTTTTTTAACTCCAGGCTAAATTGGTGACCACCTCTTCTAGAGGCTGTCTTAATTGGTCTCTAGGACTGGGCTCATTGAGACTTTAGTTGCTGATTAGACCCACCTGTGTATGAGCTGGCTAGCGTTTGCTCAGTCTCAGAACGGAGGTAAGGTAGGACAACAGCTACTATAGTAAGGTGTCCAACCATTTTAGGATTTGTTCTGTCACTGGTGGTGAAGGGTTAGTATCTACAGCCCAGGCTATACCTATGAAATATATTGACCCCGATGGTTATTTCATAAAGGGATACACAATGACTCCTCCTTGGCTGCACACCAGTAGACCTCAGTAGTGAAGGTTTGTCCTTGCTGGGATGTTTTGTGGCACAGCAGAAATACACATCGAGTCTTGTGACATCTCTGCTCATAAGGGGTACATTGCTGTAAATCAGAAATGTACTGCACTGAAGCTTGTTTGGTGTCCTTTATATCCTAAAGGTACTGCTCATTTGGCTACAGATCAGAAAAATACAACAGTGAAGGTGGTCTGTACTTTCTGGTTTTGTGCCGCATGGCGGAAATGCACATTGAGTCTTGTGACATCTCTGCTCATAATTGCTATATTGCTGCACATCAGATATACACAAGATTGAGGTCTGTCTGGGTTTTTGTGTCCTCTATTACTGCCTTATTGTTTGTTTATCAGAAAGGCAGTAGTGAAGATTGATTTGTTGGGCTACATAGCAGAAATACAAATTGAACCTGGGCCAGGGGTAGTACTTATACTGCCTTTGGTAATCGGTGCAGCACCGCAAGGTGGCGTTGTGCCGATTCAGACAGTGCTATTAACGGCAATGGCTGACGATTTTAGGTGTGCGATTTGACATGTTGTCGCATGCCAAATCGCTTAAATATGGATGTGCTATCTCTATTCAGAATTGTTATATTGTTGCACATCAGACATATATACAAGATTGAAGGTTGTCTGTCCTTTTATGTCTTACATTTACTGTCCTATCGGCTTCATATCAGAAAGGACACAGCAGTGAAGGTTGCTTGTCCTTTTCCGACTTGTTTTTTCTGCTCAGCAGGGAGACACATTGATGGTGGCATCTCTGCTCAGTATTGGTATATTGCTACATGCACACAGATTGTTTGTTTGTGTCCTGTATGTTCTATATTTACTGCCTTATTGGCTGCATATCAGAAATGCACAGCAGTGAGCGGTGTCTTTTCTGTTTCTCATTGTTCTACCTTGCTGCTTCTTAGGGATACACAGCAGGGGGTTGTTGGCTGCACTCCTCCAGGGAGATACAGCATTGGGGACCCCTCGCTTGTTCGACCTGAAAATTGCAAGTTTTCCCTGCAACCTGTGTAATCTTGAGGTCTGTGGATCCAGAAATCAGGGACTGCTTGGAGGCGCTGCAACCTGGAGTCGCACAGACACGAATGGTACCTATTGGTAGCCATAGTGTATGACTTTTCTCTTGCGTTTTGCAGTCACAGGTTGGGTCGCACAGGTGTGGGAACCCTAAGCTTATCTGTCCCTTCTGGGTGAGGTTTTGCTACACAACAGGAATAAGACATCATGGAGTTATTGCCTTACTTTGCAGTACACCAAAAAAGATTGCAGCTTGGAAGGCTGTCTGTTTTTTCTGTTTTTATGTTGCTGCACAGCAGAAATACTCAACATTTAAGCTTGTCGGTACTCTGTTTCATATTGCCTTGCCTTACTGCACTTCAGAAAAGCACAATGCTGCAGGTTGCTTGTGTCCTTTCTCAGTGTTGGTTCTATCTGACTGCACTACAGAACTGCATAACAGAAAAGATTGTCTTGTGTTCCGTATTATTTTACCCTGTGGCACAGCAGAAATGCACAACATGGGAGTTGGTGATTTTTCTGTGTTCATATTGATCGTATTTGGTGGTTCGTCAGAAATACGCAACATAGAAGTTTGGGTCTTTCTGTGTTTTATTTATGGCCTTGTTCTGCTGTACATCAGTAAAACACCACAGTAAAGAAGGTTCCCGTCCTTTCTGTATTTTATGTCAGTTATGACCTAGCTAGCTGCACTTCAGAAACACGCAGCATTTAGGGTCTGCGTGTGCCTTCATGGTTTTACATATTGGTCGCACATCAGAAAACCAGACTGTGAGTACGGTTTGTCTACATTGAAGTTCAGATTTGGGTCTCTTCCCATATTTGATATGTTGGTTTAGCTAGCCACACTCGGATGCACCACTTTATTGTCTATGCTTGTGTCCTTTCTGTCTAAATCTATTGTGCTGTGCCCACAATCCTATGACCTTTTTTATTTGTGATATTAATAATGCATGTATCACCTTTTTGTATTTCAGTCCTTTTTTCTGTGGAAGGGCCAGGAGTTCTGGCTGCAGACGTCGCATGTCAGAAAGCTTCAGCCCCTTACATTCAGGGATGCCAGAACCATTTCCTAGGGTTGAAGCCCAGTAGCGTTATAGGACACTGGAGGAAGGCAATACAAAAATCACCCTGTTTAGTAAGAACTTTGGAAGTTCTGTTCAGAGGAGTATTATGGCCTGAAGATGAAGTTTAAAGATTTATTCCCGACCGAATAGGTTGCGGCTCGGTGCATGGCCTTCATTTCGCCCTTCTAGCAGAACTAGATGTACCAGTATGAGTGTTCTACTCCTGCTATGGACTTTAATCTCCTGAGTAGGCACTCAGGCGTAAGTAAAGCCACAGATTGTGCATGCCTTAAACCCAGGGATCAAGCTTCAGTTAATCTATTACCCTTAAGTAGGCTTCCCTTTTAGTCTTTGCTGATGCAACGATAAAAATAAAAAAAAAAGGTTGTCTATCAGGGGCCTCCTTTTTTTTGCAGTTTTAATTCCCTGAACAGGGTAGTAAGACTGGCCCTCTTATTGATCAATCTAGTGTCCTTGTCTTACAACACAGGTCTCTGATTAATCTTTTTAGTGGCTCTAAGTAACACCTACAGGCTCAACAGACCATGGATGTTAGATGTGTGAGGCAGGCAACATTGCTAACCTACAAGTTTATCATGTTTTCTGATTTCCATCTTTAATGGCCCACTAGTTCCTGCATCTGAAGCGGGAGAAGGCAGGGACATTGGTGGAGTAGACCTGCAGATCAGCTGCATGATCCAGCTGAGTTGCCTTCATCAAGCTTATGGAGTGGAGGTAAAAGCTCACTACAGAACCAAGGTTTGGCAAAAGGGTCTTGAAGTGGTCCCGCCCTAAGGTAGGCCTGAAGCTACTTGCTTCTCTCTGTGTGCCGTCCTTGAAGACGACTTGAGAAAGTAACCAGTTACACTTACCGGTAACGGTGCTTCTGGGAAGTCTTCCAGGACGGCAGGCCTACTTCCCACCGCTCTTGTTAAATATATTGGTTTGTATAGAGTTGTTGTGGTATGTTTTCACTCTCGTGCACTAGTTTGGTCAGTACTTTGTCACAACTGAGGAGCACGGGGAGGGGCGGGGGTTTTAACCTCTTTGATTGTGTTTCCTGTCATGTGGGACCCCATCTCTGTGTGCCGTCCTGGAAGACTTCCCAGAAACACTGTTACCGGTAAGTGTAACTGGTTACTTTCTTCCAAACACTAGAGGGCGTCGGGTCACTCGGTATAGTCTACTCTTGTGCAGTGTAGGCAGGAAGTGGAAGAGCGGCTATTTTTTTTGTTAAACATGTGGGCGGAAAGTTCAGCACGGCTTCTAGACACACAAAGAGATTATGGATAATGAAGTGTGAGTACTACCTAGTGGATAGATCCAGGACCAGACAGGACACAATTATATACTGCATTGGTGCAAAATAATTTGCATAAAGGCATACTTGCATACCTCCCAACATTTTGAGATGGGAATGAGGGACCCCTACTACCAAACGTATGTGGGCATAGGACACGCCCCCTGCCACATCCCCTTTAAAGGAGAATTAACCCAAAAAATCGGTTAATTAAATCCACAAGTGCCTTTTTTAACCACTACTATTCCTTTATATTGGCTTTTAAAATGTACAAATGCAGCAATTTAGAATTTGGGTGAAAGGTTTGGCACTGGGAAACACTTTTTGAAAGATAAAAAGTGCATTTTATATACAACTATATAGATCAGACCAAAATGAGGAGGAAAGAGTGACAGAGGGACATTACTCCAAATCGGGGACAGTCCCTCAAAATCGGGGACAGTTGGGAGCTATGTACTTTGTATACTAACTGAATTATCTGGGGGCTTGTACAACTGTTTGCACTGATACCCATGTAGGGGTGTATCCACATTTAATAGAGTTGTCTCCAGATTAGCATGCATTTGATATGTACAGGCTTACATTTAGGTTGCCCTGAAGCGGCATAGATCCTGCATTCAGAATGCATTGGATGTGTTTGGCTAGTCTTGCAAAAACTAGTATTGGGCCAAATGCAGTTGGACAGGTGCAGCACAATACGACATTTTTTGCATGCATACCTGTATAATTGCATATGAACTGCATGTGTATTTGCATATTTATATGCCTGTTGGCATAGAACTGCATATTTGCATGCGTGTTTGCATAGTTACTGCATATTTGCATGCGTGTTTGCATAGCAACTGCAATTATTGCATGCGTGTTTCCATAGCAACTGCATACTTGTATAAACTGCATAAGTGCAGGAACAGC
The DNA here is from genome assembly GCA_029206835.1 of Rana muscosa. Lineage (NCBI taxonomy): Eukaryota > Metazoa > Chordata > Amphibia > Anura > Ranidae > Rana > Rana muscosa. Next base: position 363,263,552 of record CM055127.1, read on the forward strand.
AAAGATACATACCTGCATATCTACTAGGGATGCACCGAATGGGTTTTTTGGTGCCGATACCGAAAACAAATCTTGATTGATCCCGAAAACCGAAACCGCACTGATATCGAATGTGACTGTTTTTAAATAATATTTTTATACAGGAGATGGTCAGAGACTGGGGACACGGTACAGGAGATGGTCAGAGACTGGGGACACGGTACAGGTGATCAATGCAGCCTCACCAGTGCCCGTCAGATCCAGCCAGCTTGTGTCCCCCGTGCAACCAGTTAGCCAGTGTCCCCACTGCTAAAAAAGGAAATGGTAACTGCGCCAACCCTACAATATATTATTAGTATAGTGCTACTGTGCAAACTATGGTGCTATTAGAACAATAGTGCTATTAAAACAATATTTATGGTGAACAAAACTTTAGAGCAAGCAACAATCTCCGTGTGCACATTCACAATGTACCCAGGAAAGTAAATCACCCAAAAACCAAGACAACAATGCTAAAAAAATATATGTGAAAAGAGAAAAATATAAAAATTTAAATTAAAATAAGTGCTAGCATTTATGAATCATTAGAATGTGCTCATAATAAAGTTCCATTTCCCATACTAAATGTGAGTGAGCATTGTTACCATTGTTAATATTTTAAAATAAAGAGCTCAATATATTGCGCAATGATCAGTGTTTTGCTTTTCATGAGAGCTTGAGAAACATTAAAGGGGTTGTAAAGGTTTGTTTTTTATTTTCTAAATAGGTTCCTTTAAGCTAGTGCATTGTTGGTTCACTTACCTTTTCCTTAGATTTCCCTTCTAAATATTTGTTTTCTTTGTCTGAATTTCTCACTTCCTGTTCCTCCTCAGTAAGCTGTTCAGTAAGCTGTTCTGGCTTACTCCACACCACTCGGATGATGGTGTGAAGTTTACTGAGGAGAAACAGGAAGTGAGAAATTCAGACAAAGAAAAAAAACATTTAGAAGGTAAATCAAAGGTAAGTGAACCAACAATGCACTGGCTTAAAGGAACCTATTTAGAAAATAAAAAACAAACCTTTACAACCCCTTTAATAAGGAAATCCATGAGATGAATATTATATATCGGTTGATATACTTATTGATGTTTCTCAAGCTCTCATGAAAAGCAAAAAAAACGATCATTGCGCAATATATTTTAAAATATAAACAATGGTAACAATGCTCACTCACATTTAGTATGGGAAATTGGACTTTATTATGAGCACATTCTAATGATTCATAAATGCTAGCACTTATTTTCATTTTGATTTTTATATTTTTCTCTTTTCACATATATTTTTTCAGCATTGTTGTATTGGTTTTTGGGTGATTTACTTCCCTAGGTACATGTGAATATGCAGACGGAGATTGTTGCTTGCTCTAAAGTTTTGTTCACCATAAATATTGTTTTAATAGCACTATTGTTCTAATGGCACCATAGTTTGCACAGTAGCACTATAACTGTGTCCCCAGTGCGGCCTACCTGTGCAGGGGAGAGAGAGGAGAGCCGCCGCATTGATTACAGCGCTGGGAACATCACAGCTTTCATTTCAATAGCTGTGTGTTCCCTTTGGCGCGCCATCACATACAGCCCCTCCCCCTTGTCTGGGCACTTTGATGGACAGATCACCCGTCCAATCCTTGGACGGGTGATCTGTCAAACTTCCCCGGACAAGGGGGAGGGGCTGTATGTGATGGCGCGCCGCAGGGAACACACAGCTATTGAAATTAAAGCTGTGATGTTCTCGGCGGCTCTCCTCTCCTCAAACCACGCGGCGGCTCTCCTCTCTTCTCAAACAACTATAGGACACCTCTGTAATGGGTGGCGCGGGGGGCGGCGCCCAGGCCCCGCCCCATTTTCGGTATTGTTGTCAGACATTTTATTCTTTCGGCATTTTGCCGAAAGGGCCATTATCGGCCGATATGTTTCGGTGACCGGAATTTCGGTGCATCCCTAATGTCTACAATACTTGCATACCTATGTGGTTGCATAGTGTTAGACTAACATGGTTTTGGACTTGCATCCTTGGGGGGGGGGGGGTCGCTGCGTATAAAGTTTTGGCAAATCTAGTTGCTACTTTATTTACCTGTTTTATATAAGGTAAATGTCTACAGAAGAGAGAGGCGGCCCAGTTGAGGCAGGTACACTGCCCTCGGGTCCAGTGATCTGGCAGTGTTCACATCTCCTGATGGACCAGTGTCATTACTTGTATCTGAGCCACTGTGGTGTTGCATTGCAGTGATTCTTGACATATTAGAATGTCATTAGGAGAGTTTAGCGGAGCTGCAATGGACTGCGGCCGCATCAACCAGAACACACCTGATACCAGAGGATCTTGGGGCAGTCTCTGAGGTGGTTTGCTCCGTCTTTAGCCAGCAGAAACCTGGTAGATTACGTACGCCTCTTCTTCTGGGTCTGCCACAGAGTCATCAGCCTTTTGCCTTGCATTGGCTCTTGAACCAGAAGTTGTGGGCTCATTATTGTAAACACTCAACTGGTAACTGCCTTAAAAACAGACAGGGACGCGAGATATTAAGGCTCTAGGCAAATTTCTAAATGGCCTTCTGTTCAGATGATGTTGTTCTGATCAGTGATGGCCTCTTTGCAAGAGGTAGATTTTGGGTGTCTAGTCTTTTAACCACGCATATCTTTCGTCCATGGATGGACACAGCTTCCTTATATTCTTGACGTTCGGGTTATGTTGCGTCTATTAGGAGAGGACTAGGCAGACATGTTAACAGTTAAAAACATGCAACTATAGCAAAGCTGAACAGACCCGCCCAGGGGGCGGTCCCTCTGTTCATAACCCCTCACCCTGCACTCAGCAGCTCAGTTTTTTTCTGCCTAGTAAAGGAGAAGGACCTGGCTCCCTTTTGGGCCCATGGTCCTGAAGAACTTTTTTACTTTTTTATTTTTATTTTTTGATCCTGAGATCTACCATCAACTGCCGACTGGGTCTCAGGCTGGATAATCTAGATCCTTGTAGTCTCCTCAGTCCGGCCATCGAGCGTGAGCAGACCTTAGCTATGCGCTGGGTCGGCCATGACATACCCCGTTTGCTCCAGGGGTGGCCGGTGAGCTATATGCTCTAGGGCCGATATATGACCGGGCTACTGCTGTCCCAGTGGGCCGTGGCCGACAGCCACTCCATACTGCTCGGTGATGGGTCTGTCAGGAACGTGTCCAGCAGTCCTCGCAGGCACGGGTAAGTAAGGTTCCTCCTGTCTTGGCAGGATGGAACAGCTGGGCATTCCTGGGGTGGTCGATTAGGGGGTCTCTAGTCCTCCCTTTCCTCTCTGCCCATCCATCCCTCCTCCCCATGCTTTGCTGGGCCTGCTGTGTACCTCACCGGGGGGTCCCTGATGGGGGCTCCGGATCCTGACTGGGGGGGTGTCCGGGTCCGCTCTAAGTGTGGTTGGTCTGCCTTTTGGGGGGCCTCTATTCGGGTCCCCAGTGTGTTCGTGGCCTTTATTTTTTACCTCCGAGAACGATCAGCGTCGTCATAGATGCGCCAGCGCCATTTTCCCATAGCCGTGCTGTTCCTATTAGCCGCGCTGTGTCTATATCTAATACAGTGGTCGGCCATTTTCTTGTAGCTCGTGCTCTTTTTTTTCCAGAGGTAGCCGACAGCCTTCTTTGTGGGGATTTACATTGGTTTTGACCTCTAGCGCTGGTTTGTGATTCTGAACGGTGCGAATGGCAGATCACCTAAGAGACACCTCAGGCACACACACTGCAGGAGCTAGAGCGGAAGGCAGCGCTGAAGCAGTGCCTGGGTCAGGGCGGTGAGTGCTCTGGGAGAACTCCTCGGTCTGGGCAGCTAAGAGGGTGGGCCTTTTCTTGTACGTTGACTTAGTCCTTGAGTGGCTGTCAGGTGAGTGGGTCAGCATGGAGTCAGAAGCTGGCGTTTCTTCCCCAGACAATCCGGTGGTAGCAATCATTTGTTGCCAGGGTGGAGGCGGTGTGCGGGCGAAAGGGGGGTAAAAAAACGCCCCCTCCCCCCACCATCTTCTGGGGAAAGCTCTGACTCAGACTCGGGCCTGGCTGTGAAACAGGACCCCTGTTCTGAAGGGTCAGAGTATGCAGACCAGGACCATTCGGACAGTGAGGAAGACTCCATGTCCGGGTCAGCGCAGGACAAGGCGCTTGTTGGAGCACTTATCACCGCAGTGCGGGAAACCTTCAAGCTGGAGGATGCGGCTGGGGCATCTACTGAGGTGTCGGTCCCTTTTGGGTCCCACAAGCCGACCTGCACTTCTAAGGTGTTTCCTTATGTAACTTATTTTGATAAGTTTATAGACAAGGAATGGGAACGACCGCAGAGGACCTTTTCGGTCCCATAACGCATGGTGGTCCGTTGCCCATTTTTTCAGAAGGCTCTCCTCAAAAGGGTATCTTCCCCGATTGTGGACCCCCCCGGTATCCCGTTTAAACAAAGTAACCACTATTCCGGTTGAGGGGACCCCTGCATTTAAGGACCCTGCTGATAGGAGGTCCGAGGCGGTGGCCAGGTCCATGTTCACCATGCTGGGGTCTGCATTGCGGCCAGTTTTGGCTGTGGCTCTGGTGTCACAGACACTTACAGAATGGGCTAAAATTTTGCACCGGGAGTTGGAACAACAGGTTTCCCCGGTCTGCGTAGAACTGACTGACCAGTTGGTGCATGGCCTCGAATATGTCTGCGATACAGCCCTGGATACAGCTCCCCTGATTTCCAGAGCCTCAGTATTTGCTGTGGTACTGTGTCGCCTGATTTGGCTAAAATGCTGGTCCGTGGGCCAGACTTCCAAGAAGGCTCTGGCTGATTTGCCTTTCCGGGGTGAGAGGCTATTTGGAGCCTCGCTGGATGACATTATTAAGGATGTCACTGGGGGTAAGAGCACACTGCTCCCACAATCCAGAAAAGGTAAGGAGCCACGCTGTAGGCCAGGGCCCTCCTTTTCCACTCAGAAGCGTTTTTTTTCGTCGGTCCGGGCCCGCAGGTAAGCGTTCCCAGGCCAACAAGGGGCCAGCTTAGGGACAAAGGCGTCCCTGGGGTTCGCAAGCCAAACAAGCCTGCGAACAAATCTGCAACTGCATGAAGGGTTGCCCCCGCCCGACTCTCAGATGGGGGGTCGCCTTCGCAGCTCAGTGGCCCTCCCTGTTTTCCAACCAGTGGGTTTGCGAGGTGGTTTCATGAGGGTACAAGATAGAATTTCTTTCTTGTCCAACAAACAGATTTTTTTTTCCCTCAAACCTTCATCTTCCTCCGGCTCGTCAGAACGCCCTGTTTGGGGCAGTGCAGGACCAGCTGATGCACGGGATATTAGAAACCTGTCCCGCTGCCGGAAATGTTTCAGGGATTTTACTCTAATCTGTTCGTAGTCCCAAAGAAGAACGGGGTCCGTCCAATCCTGGATCTCAAGGCCCTCAACACCTTTGTAAAAGTGTGAAGGTTCAGGATGGAATCAGTTCGCTCTGTGGTCGTTGCACTCCATCCGGGGGATTTGCTAGCGTCCTTGGACATCAAGGACGCATACTTGCATGTCCCCATATGCATCAGGCATCGGAAATTTCTGCGTTTTGCAGTAGGGGGGCGATCACTACCAATTTGTGGCTCTCCCTTTTGGCCTGGCATCGGCACCAAGGGTTTTCACCAAGGTGCTCGCCCCGATTCTGGCCTTGCTGAGACAGCAAGGAATCTCTATCGTGGGCTACCTGGACGACCTTCTAAGAGCAGACTCTTCAGTTGGCGGTGAAGCTGTTGGCATCCCGCAGGTGGTCGTCACTGCTCTTTTGCATGCGAGTCCTGGGTCTCATAGTGGCCTCCTTCGAGGCGGTACCGTATGCTCAATTCCACACTCGAGTCTTGCAGAGGGAGATCCTGTCCAAATGGGAAAGTCTCCGTTGTCCCTGGATTGTCAACTCCGGGTGAGCCAACTAGTCAGGCCTTCCCTGGTCTGGTGGCTGAGGTCTCCGGCCCTTCAGTCCGGAAAGTCGTTCCTTCCCTTTCACTGGATGGTGATCACGACGGACGCCAGCCTGACCCGTTGGGGGCGGTGTTTGGGGTTCAGTCGACACAAGGTTGCTGGACACAGGAAGAATCCTGCCTGCAGATCAATGTACTGGAACTTCGGATGATCAGGCAGTGCCTCTCCACGTGGTCACAGAGGCTTCAGGGGCATCCAGTCAGGATCCAGTCAGACAACGCCACGGCGGGGGCATATGTCAACCATCAAGGAGGAACAAGAAGCTCGGCTGCAGCATCAGAGGTCGCTCGCATACTGCGGTTGGCAGAAAGGAGCGTGTCGGCTCTATCGGCTGTATACATTCCGGGTGTAGAAAACTGGCAAGCGGACTACCTAAGTCGCCAGATGCTGGACCAAGGAGAATGGTCGCTACACCCGGATGTGTTTCAACTCCTTTGCCTGAGATGGGGCACACCAGAGGTGGATCTCCTGGCTTCTCGACTCAATCGGAAGGTATTAAGGTTTGTGGCCAGGTCAAAAGATCCCTGGAAGAACGCAACGGATGCGTTGGTGGCCCCCGTGGGGACAGTATCGGCTTATCTATGCCTTTCCCCCACTGAAACTTCTTCCTCGTCTGCTCCGCAGAGTTGAGACCGAGGGGATTCCGGTAATCCTAGTTGCCCCAGATTGGCCTCGGCGTCCCTGGTACGCGACCTAGTGCACCTGGTGGCAGATACCCCTTGGCAACTGCCGATGCGGGAGGACCTTCTGTTGCAAGGTCCCATACTTCATCCTGCTTTACAGTCGCTGGCTTTAACGGCATGGCTATTGAAAGCCAGGTACAAAGAGACCAAGGCTTGTCTGATTCAGTAATTTCCACCATGCTGAGGGCACGGAAGTCATCTTCTCAGAAGATCTACCATCGCACGTGGAAGGCCTAGATCTCTTGGTGTGAAGAGATGGGGTGGCATCCACGTGCATATTCGGTTTCCAGGATCCTGCTGTTTTTACAGCGTGGAGTGGATCAGAAACTTGCCTTAAGCACCATTAAGGGGCAGATGTCAGCCTTGGCTGTTTTCTTTCAATGACCCTTGGCTGCTCATTCACTGGTGAGTACGTTTTGTGCAAGGGGTCCGACATGTGGCTCCCCTGGTTCGACCACCACTTCCTCCCGTGGGATTTGAATCTGGGGCTCTCTGTACTTTCGGAACCTCTCTTTGAGAACCTCAGAGATTCCTCTTTTGACCCTCTCTCAGAAAGTTGCTTTTCTGGTGGCCATTACAACTGTCAGAAGGGTTTCTGAGTTGGCGGCCTTGTCTTGCAAGTCCCCATACTTGATCCTCCATAAGGATAAAGCGGTGCTACGCCCGCAACCTTTGTTTCTTCCGAATGTTGTTTCTGTCTTTCATCTGAATAAGGACATTGTACTTCCATCCTTTGTGTCCTCGGCCGTCACATCCCAAAGAGGTTGTGTTACATTCCTTAGACATGTTACGTGCTCTGCGGGTGTATCTGTCTGCTACGGCTCAGTTTCAGAGGTTAGACTCGCTGTTTGTGTCGGTGACTGGTCCAAAGAAAGGCCTGGCGGTCTCATCGGCCACCATTTCTCATGGATCAGACAATTTTTAATGCAGGCTTATGCTAAGGGTGGGCGCCTCCCTTTCCTGTCACGGCGCATTCAACCAGGGCAATAGGTGCCCCTGGGCTTTCCGAATTCAAGCGTCTGTCTCTCAGTTGTGTAAGGTGGCGACCTGGTCGTCTGTTTACACTTTCACTAAGTTTTACAAGGTTGATGTGCATGCATCTGCAGATGCTTGCTTCAGCCGCAAGGTTTTGCAGGCGGCTGTTTAAGGTTGCAACTCCTACGTTGAGAAGCTCTGTTTGCTTGGGGTGAAGTTGGTTTGATTGCTGTTCCCACCCCTCGTTTTTGACACTGCTTGGGGACGTCCCTAATGTCACGAATATAAGGAAGCTGTGTCCGTCCATGGACGAAAGAGAAAATAGGATTTTTTGTACTCACCGTAAAATCCTTTTCTCTGAAGTCCATGGATGGACACAGCACCCCCGCGATCGGCGTCAATGTCCTGCGGCCCCCCCCCCCTTCAACAAGAACAGATGGGGGGGGGGAAAAAAAATTCTGTAAATTCAGTAGCACCTTTAAACTATCCCCCCCCCCCCCCACTCAACAACTTTCTTGACGGTTAAATTCGCCCCCCTCCCCCCCGCTTCTCAACTTGTTTCAAATTTCGTTGTCCACTCTGCTTGGGGCCCCCAAATTCCTTTAAGCGCGTAGCTAAGGCCTGCTCACGCTCGATGGCCGGACTGGGGAGACTACAAGGATCTATATTATCCAGCCTGTCACCCAGCCGGCAGTTGATGGTAGATCTCAGGATCAAAAAATAAAAGTAAAATTTCTTCAGGACCATCGGCCAGGTCCTTCTCCTTTTACTAGGCAGAAAAAAACTGAGCTGCAGGGTAAGGGATTATGAACAGAGGGACCGCCCCCTGGGCGGGGCTGTTAAGCTTTGCTATAGTTGCATGTTTTTAACTGTTAACATGTCTGCCTAGTCCTCTCCTAATAGACGGAAGATAACCCTAATGTCAAGAATATAAGGAAGCTGTGTCCGTCCATGGACTTCAGAGAAAAAGATTTTACGGCGAGTACAAAATCCTATTTTTCTGCTTGTGAAATTGCCTTTTGCGCTGGCCCCTGAGGGTTCACAAAGCTTCTAGTCCTGGTGCTGGACTTGCTGAAGATGCAAGGTGTGTCAATCTCAGGATACCTCAAATTAATTCTGGAAGCGACTTCTTCCTGAGCAGAAAGTGAAATATAGGAAGCAAAGGGTATCCTTCAATACGCCTCCTGCAGGAAGTAGTTATATTTATGTTGAAGCAGTTCCCTACTTGCAGTTCTACTCCAGGTCTTTTTAGGGGAACATTCCCTCTGTTTGGAGCATGAAGGTCTAAACATTGGATTGCAGGAGGGCTCTGTCCTCTGAGTATTGCAGACCGCAAATTGGTGGTTGATCGGAATCTGGAGAAGGGGAAATTTTCCTTCCAGTGATATGGAAGATCAAGTGCCTTGCAAAAGTGTTCACCCCCTTGGCATTTTTCATGTTTTTTTTGTTGCCTCACAACCTTGAATTAAAATGGATTGTTTGAGGATTTGCATCATTTAATTTACAGAACATGCCCACAACTTAGAGGATGTTGTTTTGTTTTGTTTTTTTATTGTGAAGCAAGCAACAAATAGGACAAAATAACAAAAAAAGTCAATGTGCATGACTATTCATCCCCCCTAAAGTCAATACTTTGTAGAGCCACCTTTTGCGGCTATCACAGCTCCAGGTCGCTTTGGATAAGTCTCTATGAGCTTGCCACATCTTACCACTGGGATTTTTGCCCATTCTTCCTTGCAAAACTACTCCAGCTCCTTCAAGTTAGATGGTTTGTGCGTGTGAACAGCAATCTTTAAGTCTGACCACATATTTTCTATTGAATTGAGGTCTGGGCTTTGACTAGGCCATTCCAACACATTTACATTTTTCCCCTTAAACCACTCAAGTGTTGCTTTAGCGGTGTGTTTGGGGTCATTGTCCTGCTGGAAGGTGAACCTCTGTCCTAGCCTCATATCACACACAGAGTGCTACAGGTTTTGCTCAAGAATATCCCTGTATGTAGCATCATCCATCTTTCCCTCAACTCTGACCAGTTTCCCAGTCCCGACTGAAAAGCATCCCCACAGCATGATGCTGCCACCACGTCTCCCTGATAGGATGTTGTTCTTTGGGTGATGTGATGTGTTGGGTTTCAGACATAGCGTTTTTCTTTGATGGCCAAAAAGTTCACTTTTAGTCTCATCAGACCAGAGCACCCCCCTCCATACATTTTGGTAGTCTTCCACATGCCTTTTCGCAAACTCTAAACGCAGGGCTCGACAAACCCCAGGCGCTAGGTCGCCATTGCGACTAGAATTAGCGACCTGGCGCCTGGGGCAGCACAGCTGGGGGATCCTGTGTCTCCGTGCCCCACCCCCCCCCCTCCGCGCCGCGGGATCGCGTTGGGCCGCACCGGCCGGTAATTGAGGCCGCGGCTTTGCGGCCTTCTGCAGGTCTATGCTTCATTCTGTGAACTAGCGCCATCTTGTGGTGGCAGTTGGTATGACAACCAGCAATGCTAATGGAGTTTCCCTGTCTGTTTTCCCTGCCATCTCCTTCCCTCCAATTAGAACCCCCAAACATTATATATATTTTTTATTCCAACACCCTAGAGAATAAAATGGCGGTTGTTGCAATACTTTCTGTCACACCGTATTTGCGCAGCGGTCTTACAAGCGCACTTTTTTGGGAAAAAATACACTTTTTTTTTTTTTTTTATAAAAAAATAAGACAACAGTAAAGTTAGCCCAATTTTTTTTTATATTGTGAAAGATAATGTTACGCTGAGTAAATTGATACCCAACATGTCATGCTTCAAAATTGCGTCCGCTCGTGGAATGGCGACTAACTTTTACCCTTTAAAATCTCCATAGGCGACGTTTAAAAAATTCTACAGGTTGCATGTTTTGAGTTACAGAAGAGGTCTAGGGCTAGAATTATTGCTCTCGCTCTACCGATCGTGGCGATACCTCACATGTGTGGTTTGAACACCGCTTTCATATGCGGGCGCTACTCACGTATGCGTTCGCTTCTGTGCGCAAGCTCGGCGGGACAGGGCGCGTTCCTGGCTCCTAACTTTTTTAGCTGGCTCCTAGATTCCAAGCAAATTTGTCAAGCCCTGTCTAAACGTGCCATTTTGTTTTTTTGCTGAAAGTAATGGCTTTCTTCTCGCCACTCTGCCATAAAGCCCTTATAGGACTTATTGTCGTCCTATGTACAGATACTCCAGTCTCTGCTTTGCAACTCTGCAGCTCCCCCAGGGTTACCTTAGGTCTCTGTGCTGCCTCTGTGATTAATGCCCTCCTTGCCCGCTTTGGTGTGCGGCCGTCTCTTAGCAGGTTTGCTGTTGTGCCATGTTCTTTCCATTTGGTTATGATCGATTTGATGGTGCTCCTAGGGTTCATCAAAGCTTTGGATATTTTTTTTATAACCTAACCCTGTGCTCAGAAGTAAGGATGAGCTCTGGCGTGTTTGCAGAGTACACGTGCAGAGCCCGCCAGGAAGTTGGCACCGCGCTGCGCTAATCACAGCCAGGGAGACATTTTCCGATCTCTGCAGCCAAGCTTCAAGAAATGTCTCCCTGCCTGTCATTAGCGCAGCGTGGTGCCGACTTCCTGGCAGGCTCTGCACGTGTACTATGCGAACACGCCGGAGCTCATCCTTGCTCAGAAGCCATCATGAATTTGCCGTCACGACCCGCACAGTGCTCTATTCCCGACCCATTCAGCTATTGGCTGGGAGATTGCTCGGCCAAGAGCTGAATGTAAGCAAATGGGCCATGGATATTGGTGATATCAATACCCAAATAAAACAATGCTTATGTTTTGAACCTAATGGATAATTTACCTGCAGCGTCTGTTGGGATTGGAGGGAATAGTTCTTTGTGTCCACCAAGCTTTTGATCAACAATGCACAGCAGTAGGTGGATTCCATAGCTGCAGAGACATACATTTATGGTCCAAGAAAACCGTTCTAAAACCGTTCTAAGTGAAAAGTGGCTGATACTATATCGTGCTGCTTTTGCAGAGACTGGGAAGCTGCCAAACACACATTAAAGGTTTGTAACCCTACATTATGATTTTCTGCCAGCCCCTCTTTTAATCTTGCATCCTGCACTGTGTAATTGTTAGAAACAAAGCCTATAAATACTTTTTTTGTGTGAAGTATCTTCAGGCCGGTCTGATACTCCAATCCAAGGCTACAACGGGAGGAGCCACGCTCTACTTCTGACGTCAGCCAGGAGTCAGGCGACTGCAAAGCTAGCAGTTTGGCTCCTCCCGATGTAGCCCTGGATCGGAGTATTAGAGCGGCCAGGAGTCACGTGACCATCCTGAAGATACAAAAAGGTATTTAAAGGCTATGTTTCTAAAAAAATTAAAATGACACAGTGCAGAATGGAAGATTAAAAAAGAGGGTCTGGCAACATTTTTTTTTTTTTTTTTTTTTTTTAACTTTTAGTATTTTATTAATAGAAGCGGGGGGGGGGGGGCAGAGACCGGGACAGACTCCCGAGCTGATTGGCAGGGAGGGAAGGGGGGAGAGCCTGACGGGGGCATGTAACCTGACCACAGTGTCAGGGCTCAGCAGTGGTCGGTTTATTTACACATTATAGTGGTCTATACAAGTTAATACTATTCCGTTTTTTTAATTTTAATTTTATTTTATTTCCCTCTTTGTGCAGAAAGCAGCAGCAAATGCCAAGAAAGCAGTAAAGAAATTCCACTCAAATGTCTCTGTGTTTTGGTATCGAAAGAAGTCCAGTGAGTGATACTTCATATTAGTTGCAGTTGTTAAGTGATTTATTTTTGTGTGTGTTGTGACAATTTAAATCCTGTAATGTCTGCGGCGTTGCACTATATGGAACAATAGAAACCAGTTGACTCTTTACTCAGTCTCTAGTAGAAGAAATGACACGTGTGTGCGTTGTGCTGTTGGTGGAAAATGAGTGACAGGAATCAAGCAGGGGATTGACCTCAAATTTTGTGTGAAAATTGGCAAAAGTGGGAGTGAAACTTTAGCTCTGTTACAACAGTCTTTTATGGTGACCATGCCATGAAAAAGTGTTTTTTTTAAATGGCATAGGCGGTTTAAGGAGGGGTGGGAAGATGTCCACGATGATGCAAGAAGTGGGCAGACGGATGCAAATGTGAACAACAGTCTGAAAACCTTCAAACTCGCTCATCCACACTATATTGTCAAAAGTATTGGGCCACCCCTCCAAATCCTTTGGAGGGGGGATTATGGTGTGGGGGGTTGCTTTTCAGGGGTTGGGCCTGGCCCCTTAGTTCCAGTGAAGGGAACTCTTGTGGCGTCAGTATATCAAGGCATTTTGGACAATTTCATGTTTCCAACTTTGTGGGAACAGTTTGGGGATGGCCCCATCCTGTTCCAACATGAGGTCCATAAAGACATGGATGAGCGAGTTTGGGTGGAACAACTTGACTGGCCTGCACAGAGTCCTAACCTCAACCCGATAGAACACCTTAGGGATGAATCTTCTCCAACATCAGTGCCTGACCTCATAAATGTTATTCTGGAAGAATGGTCAAGCATTCCCATAGACACACTCCTAAACCTTGTGGACAGCCTTTCCAGAAGAGTTGAAGCTGTTATAGCTGCAAAGGGTGCACTAACTCAATATGGATGAAGACTGGGATGCCATTGAAGTTCACGAGCATGTAAAGGCAGGCGTCTCAATACTTCTGGCAATATAGTGTGTGTAGATAGATTACATATACATATTTGAATTTTTTTTTTTTATTAGGTCCGGGCAAGATACCACTGCCTAAGATAGAAAATCAGCAGGAGGAAAGAAAAGAAATGCAGAGTGAACAAGAGAGCAATGTGCTTGCTTCCCCTGTGCGCCAGCCTATTTTCCGTACAATTAAGGGGTGAGTGCATGCACAGTTTGGTCATGGTACCTGCACAATGAGTATATTGTGTTGCTTTGACCTTTTTTGTGTTTTGAAATTCCATAGATCTCCTCAAAAGAAATCTCACTTTGCGAAGACTCTTCAGTTTGATGTTGATAATACAGATGCCCCAACAACATCTTCTGACTCTGCAATTCCATCTCTGCCACCTTCACTTTTGCTTCTTGTGGGAACTGTGGCAGAAACTCCTGAAGAAAAGTATCGCCTGCTGGACCAGAGGGACAGAATCTTGCGACAAGGTAAGAACAGATCTTCTTTGGTTGGCCATACCAGGACATATTAGGTTGGCTATACAAGAACAGATTATTATTATTATTAGTTTTTTTTTTTTTTTAACCAACAGTCATAGGTAGTGGCCCACCCAGACTCATCCAAACAGTCACAACAACAACTAGGTGGAGAGTAGATTTTGTGGCAATGTTATCTAGGTGGATCACATGTAGCCTTGCTGGGTGACTGCAGCCTCAACAGTTGTAAGTCCATTTTGACTTTTTTTCCCTTTTTTTTTTTTTTTATTGTGGAAGCATTTTATCCTTGTGTCTTAGTTAATCTACTACACTATAAGGGCTCTTCCGTCTACCTTTTTTTCAGTGGACACTCTGAGCTTTACCAGAGATCACTGGTCAGCTCCTTAGGACCCCTTAGTTCTGCCCTGACTCCCCCCTTTTTTCTCTTTCGTACGCTACGTGTGGACTAAGTGTCTTGTAAGCAAGTCCTTCTTGCTTCACTGGGGCACTTTTGATCGCCTTCTGGGGGAATGTTAATCTCTCTCTGTCTCTGTCTCTGTCTGTTCTTCCTTGAAGGCATGTCAAACACTTAAGCTTTGCCTTTATGGGTCAGGTCGGGACTTTCATTTATAGCTGCTTGCCATGTTATTCCCCTGACGGCTGACCCCTATTCTGTTCCTCACAGAGTGGATTCTTCCCTGCTTCCAGATTCCAGGGCCTCTACCCTCAGGGAACAAGTCCCTCTTTTTCTTTAACACATTCACCTTTTACAGCATCTAGCATCGGCCCTACTCAAGCTTCTGTGTTTTTTCAAAACCATTTTTTAACAGGAGGCAATTTTAGCCTCTGCTTATCTCTGGTTCGGCTACAAGGTGCAACTTCTCTCAACTGTGTTTTTTAAGTCCGTTGACTCTTGTTCTTCTCGTGGACCTGTTTGCTGCAATTTTTTGCTGTTTGTTTGTCCACCCCTCAATTTATTGCTTGGGGGCCTGCCATGGTCTAAGAATCAACTCCTGTGTCCTGTACTGTACGAATAATTTAATTGGAATTTTGCTAAAAAAAAAAAAAAAAAATTGTGCCTTACGGAGTGCGTGGGGTTTTATGGGTACATTGAGGGGTGGTTTCCAGCAAAGCTTTTTCCATCACCTAAAGGTAACTGTACAGTGAGGGGAAAAAAAAGTATTTGATCCCCTGCTTATTTTTTCTACGTTTGCCCACTGACAAAGAAATGATCAGTCCTATAATTTTAATGGTAGGTTTACTTTAACGAGACAGAATAACAACAAGAAAATCCAGAAAAACACACTTCAAAGTTATAAATTGATTTGCATTTTAATGAGTGAAATATGTTTTGCAAAGGGGTCAAATACTTGACACTTGGTGGCAAAACCCTTGTTGGCAATCAGAGGTCAGATGTTTCTTGTAGTTGGCCACCAGGTTTGCACTCATCTCAGGAGGGATTTTGTCCCACTCCTTTTTAGTAGGTCCTCTCCAAGTCATTAAGGTTTCGAGGCAAACGTTTGGTAACTCGAATCTTCAGCTCACGCCACATATTTTCTATGGAATTAAGGTCTGGAGACTGGCTAGGCCGCTCCATTGTCATGCTGGAATACCTATTCATCACCCATTTTCAATGTCCTGGCTGAGAGAAGTAGGTTCTCACCCAAGATTTGACAGTACATAGCCCTGTCCATCGTTCATTTGAGGCAGTGAAGTTGTCCTGTCCCCTTAGGAGAAAAACACTCCCAAAGCATAATGTTTCCACCTCCATGTTTGACGGTGGGGATGGTGTTTTTGGGGTCATAGGCAGCATTGCTCCTCCTCCCAAACACGGCGAGTTGCGTTGATGCCAAAGAGCTTGATTTTGGTCTCATCTGACCACAACACTTTCACACAGTTCTCCTCTGAATCATTCAGATGTTTATTGGTAAACTTCAGATGGGCTGTACATGTGCTTCCTTGAGCAGGGGGACCTTGCGGGCATTGCAGGATTTCAGTCCTTCAGTCCTTCATGGCGTAGTGTTATCTATTGTTTTCTTGGTGACTATGGTCCCAGCTGCCTTGAGCTCATTGACGAGATTCTCCCGTGTAGTTCTGGGCAGATTTCTCACTGTTCTCATGATCATTGAAACTCCACGAGGTGAGATCTTGCATGGAGCCCCAGACCGAGGGAGAAGGACAGTTATCGGCAGGGGATCAAATACATGGTTGTGGAAGGAATCATTTGAGTTTCCATTATTTCTTATGGGGAAAAACTTGATATACGAGTGCTTTGGATTACAAGCATGTTTCCGGAACGAAATATGCTCGCAATCCAAGATTTTTCTGTACTTTTTTTTTTCCCTCACTGTATATATAACCCATGGTCTAAAGCTGGCTGCACATTATACAAATTTCTGGTACAATTTTCCTTTTGTTTACCAAAACCTTATAATATAAGTTCAAACATAAACACTTTACATTTGTATGCAATCAGGCTGGCCTTTGCACTACATAGTTAAAAGTAAATCTAAAGGAACTTAAACCGAAGAAATTGTATAATGTGTAGCCAGCTCAAGAATCGACTCCTGAACTCCATGATATGGAATTTACAGGTACGTTCATGAGTACGTCCTACATTTTTTATTTTATTTTTTATGATTTGTGAGGATGTAATTTGTTCCTAACAATTCACCTTAGGCCTCCCAGAGGTGTTGTGTTTTTTTTTTGTTTTTTTTTACTCTAATACAATTATTTTTGGAGTATAGTTTGGGGAAAAGTTATGAAATTTTCATGAGATGAAAAACCAAGGGATTGTTGCATTTTAAGTGTTTGTGTTTTTTTTTTCCAAGTGTGTATTATTTTTTGCATGATTGCATGTTTTCTTAAGCTATTTTTTGCAGAGAATATTGAAAATGCATGTCTATTTTGTGGGATAGAGCAGACCCTCTGGGGTAGTAACCCTTTTCTAAAAATCTCACCTGGGACTTATCTGACAGGAAGCTGACCCCACAGATGCAGTTTTTGTCCTAAGAGATAAATACTTTAACTCTTTGCCACACTTTTTAATTTTCCCAATGCATAGTAATAATAACATTTTAAAAGTCAGTGACACTTTTTTTTTTTTGTTCCGTTTTGTAGCTCGAGTGAAGAGGACAGAGCTTGATCAAGCCAACGTGTTTGTAGGAACCTGTCCAGATATGTGCCCTGAAAAGGAAAGATACATGAGGGAGACACGCAACCAGCTTAGCATCTTTGAAATTCTTCCAGGAACTGACAAGGTATTAGAGATGTTAAAAATGTGCATTCCTGTACCTCCACTTAAGAAAATGTAAAGCATTTGCCAAGGCAAAATTAAAAGACTTTTCTTAATCGTACATTATGGGACTTGGGAGGAGAAGTCGAGTACATAGGGTTATGCTGCTCCCTTTCACTGGCAAACAAAAGCTGTGGTTCAGTATAACTATTCCCAGTATGTCTCAGTTTGCCAGTGTCCTTAGAACAGATGTATTCCCTCTGCTATGTGAGAAGCAAATCATTTCCGGTTTCTCTTTTTTGCTTCGTGTGTGTGTGTGTGTGTGTGTGTGTGTGTGTGTGTGTGTGTGTGTTTGTGTGTTTTGTTTTTTTTTTTTTTTACTAGCAAGCTTGTTTAGTTGCTGCAGTGCCACTGAGGCTGTACCTGGATCCAACTAGGTAGAAGCAGGGCTGGCATGTAATGTTGGCCACTGAACTCTGCTTTAAGGGCTCACCTAGGCACATGGCAGGGTGCTGTACCGGACTATGGTCCACCTGTCTGGATGAGCCATGTCCCTGAAAACCCCTTGGAGAGTGAAGACTGCAGGATGGGAGTGGGACATGTCCCCTATGCTTTGCTTTTCTACCTGGCTTGCACCACAGGAAATGTTAGGTCCACCACTGTGGAAAGTCAAGGCCCGTGGACCTTCTGGGAGCTTAGAGGTGCTAAGCCGACTCTCCTAATGGATTACTCTTGGTTGCTCCAGCTGTCTACTTTTGGTAAACTGTCAAGCAGTGACTTCTCCACTGCCATTTTAATTTTGGCACCACTTTTTTGGATTGGCTACATAGTTACATAGTCTGGTTGGAAAAATACATTTAGTCCTCCTAGTTCAGTGAATGCGAACCTTGGCACCCCAGATGTTTTAAAACTACATTTCCCATGGTGCTCATGCACTCTAAAGTGTAGTTGCACATCATGGGAAATGTAGTTCACATGACAAATAGAGAAAGTCCATATGCACAATCCTATACCCACAGTTGACCCATGGGAAAAACCCAATAAAGCATGATTCAATTTGCTCCAAGAGCAGTGAACAAATTCCTTTCTGATTTGCCCAGAAGTTGATCTGATGGATGGATCAACTACCCCTGGTGCTAATACATATAAGTATTCAGTTATATAATATGCATTTAGATGAACGCCGCTCCGCCGAGCCACTTAAAAAAAAAAAAAAAAAAAAAAAAAGAAAAAAAAAGCTCCCCACCTGATGCTGACTCCCGCCAACTGACAGCGCCACTGCAAAATTCACTAAGGGGCGGGGCCACCTGATGACTGGGGCGCGGTGGGAGGCAGGGGAATTGTCAGACAGGGGAAGCCAGTGCCCGGTGCGGATTTTCTTCTTCTCCTTCCTCCCTTCATCCCTTTCCTTCCTATCCTCCCCATTCCAGGTTCGGCGGAGTGGCATTCATAGTGATTGACGATGGATCTACATTGGGGGGCAATATATATTTTTTTCTTTCTCTTTTTTAATAAAGAACTTGTAAAAGACAGGCTCCTGGCTTATTTACCCGACTAACCCCCCCCCCCCCCCCCCCCGTGAATGAGTAGGGGTGCTATGTACACTGTACTCATTCACATATGATGGTGGGGGGTTTGTAAGATGGCATCTGGGGGACCCCACACCGTTTTTTTTTTTTTTTTGGACTTTGGGTACCCCTTTAAAACCTATTTACTTGTGGGATTTTTATGGTCCAGAGGGGACCAATCGCTTTTGAAAAGGTGTGGTTGAAATATTCTTGGCAGTTACAGAGGTCTGTTGGCGGTGTTATGACAAAAGGAGTTAGTTTCTATATTAGGATTCTGTGGCATCTAAATCAGAGCGGTTAATGAATTAATCTGAAGTAGAAATAAATAGCTAAGGCTTCTCACAACTGTATAGGGGCTGTGTAATAACCGTCATTAGATGCACACTGCCTGTTGTGAAGCCTTAGAACAGGTGGCTATATGCAGTTGTACATCAAGGGTTGTGTGAAGCATCCACATAGGCACGGACATATGATCCGAATGCAGGTAGTGTGCATTCGGAGCATATATAATACATGCGGGTGCTTTACGCAAACCCTGGCATACAACTGCGGACAGCCACCTCTTTTATAGCATCTCAATAGGCGGCTGTATGTGGTGACAGCAGGTACTAGGAACGTCATTACATAGACTCTGCACACTGTATGGCTGTGTGCAAGAAGCCTAACTGGTTTAGTTTTGTTTAAAAATAGAACTTTGTACTAATCCGTAAAGGTATTACTTGCATACTGTACAAATTTTTATTTCCTTAGATTGACCACGCTACTTCCATTAAAGAGTATAGTCGTTCTTCAGCTGATCAGGAGGAACCACTCCCCCATGAACTCCGCCCTTTGCCTGTGCTGTGCATGACAATGGATTATCTAGTTACTTATATCATGGATAATGGGGAGAACAATTACAGAGATTGGTATGATTTTGTGTGGAACCGAACACGAGGAATTCGAAAGGTAAGAATGGACTAAGATTTGCTGATAACCCCCTTGTGACCGCATAAAGTAAATCTCACTAACTCCATTTTACAGACCAATAGGGTCTTGACTGTTATAAATAAAATCCTACCTATAAGCATTTTTATAGGTTTAATTCTACTTTGTCATTACATGTTTTCTTTGAGAATTTTGGAACATGGCAAAATCTCTTTGATTTAGATGGTATGTTTTTTCTTATAGGACATCACACAGCAGCACTTGTGCGACCCTGTGACTGTATCTCTAATGGAAAAGTGTATGCGATTTCACATCCATTGTGCATATGAGCTATGTGAAGAGCCTATGTCGGCCTTTGAACCAAAGATCAACAATGAGAACTTGACAAAATGTCTGCAGAGCTTGAAGGAGATGTACCAAGACCTGCATAATCGTGGGGAGACTTGTCCTTGTGAGCCAGAGTTCAGGGGCTACAGTGTCCTCCTCAACCTAAACAAGGGAGATATTCTCAGGTAAATCACTGCCATATTTAATGCTTCTAAAGTAGATTTAAAGTTTGACTGAATAGCATTTTCTTTTGCTAAAAACTTTGGCTTAAAGTATACCTAAAGGTAGAGGTGCATCGAAATTTCAGGCGAAAGAAAAAAAGTGGCGATAAGGCACCGAAAAGGGGGGGCGGTTCGCCCTGGGTGCGGCACGTTGCGGGGGCTGTCATCCTGGCACGCCCCAGTCAAAGTCTTTCCCTCCCTCCTCACCTTGTCACACACAGCGGCGATCTCCCTCTGTGTCACAGAGCTGAATTGTTCGGCAGCCGCTGTAACAAAGTCCTGCCTTCTGTGATTAGCGGCACACTGATCCAGTGCTGGGAAATTGAATCAGGGTGATGTTTATTATAGGAGGCAGGACTTTGTTACTGCGGCTGCCCGGCCCGGGCAATTCAAATCCAGCTCTATGACACAGTGGGAGGTCACCGCTCTGCGTGATCCGGGCACTGGTGAGGCTGCATCTGATGGGCACTGGTGAGGCTGCATCTGATGGGCACTAGTGAGGCTGCATTGATCTCTTGTATCATGTGGGCAGTCTGACCATTTCCTGTACCATGTCTGCAATCTCAGACCATCACTTGTAGTGTGTGTGTGTGCGCGCGTGTGTATATGTGTATACATACATACATACATACATACATACATACATACATACAGTGGGGCAAAAAAGTATTTAGTCAGCCACCAATTGTGCAAGTTCTCCCACTTAAAAAGATGAGAGAGGCCTGTAATTGTCATCATAGGTATGCCTCAACTGTGAGAGACAAAATGTGGAAATGACATTGTCTGATTTGGAAATATTTTTTTTTCAAATGATGGTGGAAAATTTTGGTCACCTACAAGCAAGCAAGATTTCTGGCTCTATCAGACCTGTATCTTTTTCTTTAAGAGGCTCCTCTGTCTTCCACTTATTACCTGTATTAATGACACCTGTTTGAACTTGTTATCCATATAAAAGCCACCTGTCAACAACCTCAAACAGTCACACTCCAAACTCCACTATGGTGAAGACCAAAGAGCTGTCGAAGGACACCAGAAACAAAATTGTAGACCTGCACCAGGCTGGGAAGACTGAATCTGCAATAGGCAAGCAGCTTGGTGTGAAGAAATCAACTGGGAGCAATAATTAGAAAATGGAAGACATACAAGACCACTGATAATCTCCCTCAATCTGGGGCTCCACGCAAGATCTCACCCCGTGGGGTCAAAATGATCACAAGAACGGTGAGCAAAAATCCCAGAACCACACGGGGGGACCTAGTGAATGACCTGCAGAGAGCTAGGACCAACGTAACAAAGGCTACCATCAGTAACACACTACGCCGCCACGGACTCAGATCCTGCAGTGCCAGACGTGTCCCCCTGCTTAAGCCAGCCGCCTGAGGTTTGCTAGAGAGCATTTGGATGATTCAGAAGATGATTGGGAGAATGTCATATGGTCAGATGAAACCAAAGTAGAACTGTTTGGTAGAAACACAACTCATCGTGTTTGGAGGAGAGAGAATGCTGAGTTGCAACCAAAGAACACCATACCTACTGTGAAGCATGGGGGTGGCAACATCATGCTTTGGGGCTGTTTCTTTGCAAAGGGAACAGGACCACTGATCCGTGTACATGAAAGAATGAATGGGGCCATGTATCGTGAGATTTTGAGTGCAAACCTCCTCCCATCAGCAAGGGCATTGAAGATGAAAATGTGGCTGGGTCTTTCAGCATGACAATGATCCCAAACACACCGCCCGGGCAATGAAGGAGTGGCTTCGTAAGAAGCATTTCAAGGTCCTGGAGTGGCCTAGCCAGTCTCCAGATCTCAACCCCATAGAAAACCTTTTGGAGGGAGTTGAAAGTCTGTGTTGCCCAGCGACAGCCCCAAAACATCCCTGCTCTAGAGGAGATCTGCATGGAGGAATGGGCCAACATACCAGCAACAGTGTGTGACAACCTTGTGAAGACTTGCAGAAAACCTTTGACCTCTGTCATTGCCAACAAAGGATACATAACAAAGTATTGAGATGAACTTTTGATATTGACCAAATACTTAATTTCCACCATATTTTGAAAATAAATTCTTTCCAAATCAGACAATGTGATTGTCTGTCTGGATTTGTTTCCACATTTTGTCTCTCATAGTTGAGGTATACCTATGATGACAATTACAGGCGCCTCTCATCTTTTTAAGTGGGAGAACTTGCACAATTGGTGGCTGACTACTTTGTTGCCCCACTGTATATATAATATAAAAAAAAAATTCTTTCATTTATTGACGGACGCAGCACCTCATTCTTGACGTTAGGGTTATATCGCCACCTTTAGGAGTAGGACTAGGCAGAAACAAAAAAAAACAAGCACAGCACCGCCCAGTAAGGACCGCCTCTGGTAGTAACACCCCCCTCTCCTACCGGCAGCTCAGTTTTTTCTGACTAGTCTAGGAGGAGGACCTGGCTCCCTGTTGGGACCTGTGGTTCCTTTGGTTTTATTTCTATTGTTTTTTATTATTAATTTTTTACGATGCATCTGCAATCAACTGCTGGGCTGGGTGACAGGCTGGATATCATAGATCCTGGTAGTCTCCCCAGCCTGGCCACCGAGCGCGCGCAGACCTGAGCTCCGCGCTCTTTCGGCCGCGACGAGCCCCATCCTGCACTGGGGCGACCGGCAGGCTAGACGCCTCACAGGAGCACATATGACCAGGTACCTGACGTCCGGGTCACAGTGTCACCATGTCTGACAGCCACTCCGCCTCGGCGGGAGATGGTTCTGTCTTGGGAGTGTGACCCGCAGTCCCTGCTGGATGGGTAAGTACTGGCTCCACCGGCCCAGCCCGGGTACGGTTTGGAGCAGCTGGGTACTCACTGGTGTGGTCGGTTCTGGGGAATCCCCCCATCTCCCTCCCCTGCTCCGCTGCCTGGCTGTCGCTGTCAGTTGCTGGGTGCCTCTGGGACTTGTGGCTCCTACCTGTCCTTTGTGGGGTCCCCTCTGGGTGGTCTCTGTGCTCTTCAGGCGCGGGGTGTGTGCCTGGCTTCCTCCGCCGCGTGTAACAGCCGCCATTGCATTGGGGCCGTGCGCCTTGGCCATTTTCTTGTAGCCACGGCCGCCATTTTGCCTTGGTCTTTGGGCAATCCTGGCTTCTGGCTCTTTCTGCGGAAGTGCGGCCGCGGCCATTTTCTTGTAGCCTTGTGGGAAGATTTTTGCTGGTCCACTAGCGCCAGAAGTTATACCTGGAGCGAGCACGGATCTCCTCGTCGTGTTTCTCATCTGCTGGGGGAGGGACGGCACACAGCACTGTTCCCCTGAGTTTGGGTTGGGTGGTGAGTCCTTCTGGGGTTCCCCCCAGTCTGCGGCAGCTAGGGGGGTGTTTCCCTTCTTTCTCTACCTTGTGGGTGTTCGGTCCCTGGTGGTGTTAGGTCATAAGTGGGACTGCCATGGTGTCTAAGGCAGGCGCCCCTCCCCCAGACACCCCTGTGATGGCAGCTGGTCCCTCTCTGTCTGCTGGTCCCCTGGACGCTTTGTCAGCAGTCTGGAATCTTTCTTCTCCCGGGTTGAAGTGGCGTGCGGGGGTAAGGTGGGTAATAAAGTCCCTTTCCCCCTCCATCGTCTGGGGAGGACTCTGATCCAGAGTCGGGCTCCGCCATAGCGGGTGGCACCTGTCTGGAGGGCTCAGATGATGCAGGCCCTGATCACAAACCCTCTTCTGCATGAAGTTTTACCCCTGCCCGACTTGCAGGTGGGGGGTCGTCTTCGGGGGTTTTGCGGGCCGGTGGACTTCCCTATTTTCCAACCAGTGGGTCTACGAACTCATTTCGTCCGGCTACAAAATAGTTTCTTTCCTGTGCACCAGACATGTTTTTTTCCCTCCAATCTTCATCTTCCACTGTCTCTTCGGCAAGCTTTGTTTGGGGCGGTGCAGGACTTGCTCCTTCGGGGGTGATGGTTCCTGTACCAGCGTCCAGAAAGGTCTTGGTTTCTGCTCCTAACTGTTCATAGTTCCAAAGAAGGAAGGGGTCCGGCCGATCTTGGATCTCAAGGCCCTCAATTGTTTTGTGAGGGTACGGAGGTTCAGGATGGAGTTTGTTCGTTCTGTGGTGGCCGCGCTTCGTCAGGGGAATTTCTAGGCCTCCCTGGACATCAGACGCGTACTTGCATGTCCCCATCTGTGTCAGACACCAGCGTTTCCTGCGCTTTGCGGTCGGGGACGCACACTATCAGTTTGTAGCACTCCTCTTTGGCCTGGCCTCGGCTCTCCGGGTCTTCACCAAGGTGCTAGCAGCGGTTCTGGCATTGCTAAGACAGCGGGGGATGGCTGTCACGGGCTACCTGGACAATCTCCTCCTGCGAGCGGCGTCGGTGTCAGAACTGCAGGGCGATGTGGCGATTGCCATGCAGGAGTTCGGCTGGGTGCTGAACCTCCAGAAGTCTGTGTTGCTCCCAACCCAACGCCTGGAATACTTGGGGTTGATTCTGGACTCTGCAAGGGTTTTTTCTTCCGCCAATCAAGCTTCAGACCATTCACTCAGCAGTGCGGTTGCTGCTGTCCTGCAAGTGGTCGTCTCTACGCTTCTGCATGCGGGTTTTGGGCCTCATGGTATCCACCTTCGAGGCTGTCCCATATGCCCAGTTTCACACTTGGGGCTTGCAGAGGGATATCTTATCCAAATGGGACAAATCTCCGGCATCTCTGGATTGCCAGATCCGCGTGGGCCGTCTGACCAGGGCCTCGTTTCTTTTGCTGGCTACGGTCTCCGGCCCTACGGTCCGGGAAGTAGTTTCTTCCTCTCCAGTGGATGGTGATCACAACGGATGCCAGCCTGTTGGGCTGGGGGGAGGGTACTGGGCCTTCAATCGGCCCAGGGCCGCTGGACGTCGGAAGAATCTTGTCTATCGATCAACATCCTGGAGTTGCATGCGATCAGATTGTCTCTCCAGTTGGACGCAGCTTCTGCGCGGTTGACCGGTCAGGATCCAGTCGGCCAATGCCACAGCGGTGGCTTGCGTCAACCACTGGGGGGGGGGCGAGGACCTCAGCAGCGGCACTGGAGGTCTCTCGCATTCTGCAGTGGGCAGAACTTCACGTGCTGGCTCTCTCCGCCGTCTACAATTCCGGGCAAGGAAAACTAGCAGGCGGACTACCTCAGCCGTCGGTTGCTGGATCAGGGGGAGTGGTCACTGCATCCGGAGGTGTTTCGTCTGATTTGCCTGCGGTGGGGCACGCCGGATGTGGATCTTCTGGCCTCCCGACTCAATCGTAAGGGGCAGAGATTTGTTGCCAGAACAAGGGATCCCTTGGCGGATGCGTCGGACGTGCTGATTGCGCCATGGGGGCAATTATCAGCTAATTTATGCCTTCCCTCCTCTCAAGCTCCTCCCTCGTCTGCTGCGCAGGGTAGAGGCAGAGGGGATAACGGTTATTCTAAATGCTCCGTATTGGTCTCGGCATCCATGGTACGCTGATGTGGTACGGATGGTGGCGGATGCTCCCTGACGACTGCCAGTATGGGAGGACCTCCTGTCTCAGGGACCGATATTCCACCCTGCTTTACCGTCTCTGGCTTTGACGGCCTGGCTATTGAAAGCAAGGTGCTGAGAGACCGGGGTTTACCGGCTTCTGTGATTCCCACTATGCTGAAGGCGCGTAAGTCTACTTCACGGAGGATTTATCATTGCACCTGGAAGGCTTGCATCTCTTTGTGCGAGGCTATGGGATGGCACCCGCGTTCCTATTCGGTATCTAAGATCCTTGTGTTCCTGCAGCATGGGGTTGATAAGAAGCTGGCTTTAAGCACTATCAAGGGGCAAATATCGGCTCTGGCTATCTTCTTTTTTTTTTTTCTTTTTTAGTGGCCATTGGCTACTCACTCGTTGGTGCTTACTTTTTGTTCAAGGGGTTCGGCACGCTCGCCTCTGCCTCCGCGGGATCTAAATCTGGTGCTCTCGGTACTTCAGAAGCCTGCCATTCGAGAACATTAGAGAGATTCCTTTACTCTAAACGAGGACATTGTTCTTCCCTCCTTGTGTCCTCGACCGTCTCATCCCAAGGAGGTCGCCTTGCACTCTTTGGATGTGGTTTGGGCTCTGTGTGTATCTGTCGGTTACGGCTTCCTTTCGGAAGGCGGATTCCATGTTTGTAAATGTGGATGGTCCGACACTCTTCGGCCACTATTTCTCGTTGGATCAGACAAACTATTGTCCAGGCCTACGCCATTAGGGGGCGGCTGCCCCCCTTTCCCGTCACGGCGCATTCTACCAGGGCGGTTGGTACTTCTTGGGCTTTCCGACATCAAGCGTCTGTTTCTCAAGTGTGTAAGGCGGCTACCTGGTAGTCAGTACACACTTTCACCAAGTTTTACAGGATGGATGTTTTGGCATCTTCGGATGCGTGTTTCGGCCGCAAAGTTTTGCAGGCGGCCGTCTGAGGTTTTGGCTCCCCTTACGGGGTGTTCGGTTTGGGTGGAGGTTATTTTTTTCTCTTTTTTTTTTTTTTTTTTCTGTTTTACCACCCCTCGTTGTGGCACTGCTTTGGGACGTCCCCAAGGTCAAGAATGAGGTTCTGTGTCCGTCTATGAATGAAAGAGAAAACTAGATTTTTTTTTTTTTTACTCACCGTAAAATCCCTTTCTCTGAGTTCATTGACGGACACAGAACCCACCCCTCCTCCATGTTTTTGTTTGTCCTGCTTTGTAACGAACTGAGCTGGCCGAGAGCGGGGGGTTACTACCAGTAAGGACCGCCCCTGGGCGGTGGTGCTGTTTTTTTGTTTTTGTTTTTCTGCCTAGTCCTACTCCTAAAGGTGGCAATATAACCCTAAGGTCAAGAATGAGGTGCTGTGTCCGTCAATGAACTCAGAGGAAGGGATTTTACGGTAAGTAGAAAAAAAATCCATTTTTTTTTTTTTTTTCCATCAATTCAGTTTGTTATAATGCCATACCGATTTTGTAATTGTGTTATATTCATATTGCTATGTTTTTTCATCTGTATTTAGAGAAGTGCAGCAGTTACAGGAGTCTGTTCGTAACTCAGCGGAAGTGAAATTTGCTCTACAGGTCTTCTCTGCATTCAACAGCACAAACTATGTGCGTTTCTTCAAACTGGTCCGCTCTTCATCGTATCTTAACAGCTGCATATTGCATGGCTATTTTGGCCAGGTATGGAGAAAGCTTTGATTTTTGTTCACACGTTCATTTTAACTTATAATGTAAATTTATATTGGCTAAATGAGGATATGTTTGCATCACAGTACATGTATGCTATTTTTGTAATCTGGTCACTTGCTTGAGGAGACTTTACTGGTTTCCTGGTCTGGAAATGGTTGAGGCAGGAAATAAGGGTAACCCTCCTTAAAGTGGGACTTTTACCCATAACGACTTGATAAAGAACATTATTTTTTAGGAAGGAACATATATTCCACATTAATAATTGTGCTCCCAAAATGACTGTGCTGTAAATTGTAAGGTTCCCACACGACTTTTTTCCAATTTCATTGCGACTTGCATAAACTTCTGTTAAACGAAGTTGCAAGCCGCAATGAAATCGGAGGTGCAAATCGCACTGATCTGCGGCTTTGAAATCACGCTGAAGTAGTGTGATTTCAAAGCTGCACCAATATCAACAAGGGCTTAAGGCTGTCAGCAGATTGGCCTCTCCAAACTCAGCAGTGCTTTAAAATGCCTAAACATAGTTTCAACTGAGTATGTGCAGAGTGCGGTGAAACTGTGTATTACTGGATAAACAGTATAGACACTTCTTTTTAATGTTTTACATATTTATACCTGCAAAAGGGCCCAGCCTAAAGCGATCTAGCAGGACTTCATTTTCTGACTAAAGTTCCACTTTAATGGGCGGCACAGAAATTTAAAAACTGACAGTTTCTAAGTCTTCTTTACTCTAACAAAACAATTTAAAAAGAAAATGATCATCATTTTGTTTGGAGTGGTTTTAAAACAAATAGGACAGATATGTTTAAAGTGATACTAAAGGTTGTCATACTCCCAACCTCCCCCCCCCCCCCCCCCGTCCATTGACACAGACAGTAGGACTCGGCTCCTCCCCCCGCTCCCGCATCATTGGATTTGGTTAACAGCAGTGGGAGCCAATGGCTGCACTGCTATCAATCCAATCAGGACCCAAGACACCGGCTTGAGCAGGGTTGTAGTCTCCGGTGCAGGAACGATCGAGCTCTGGTAAGTAAAAGGGGGGCTCTGGGGCACAGATGCACTACAAGAGGTTTTTCATCTCAATGCATAGAATGCATTGAGGTGAAAAACAGGGAGGTTTTACAGCCCCTTTAATAAAACGGGTAAGAAATCACAATTTTTACAGTTGCAGTAACTGTAGATTTCTGTGCAGTGATGGTGATAACATTAATATTTAAAATCTAGTTAGTCTCATATAATATAATTTTTTTTTTTTTTTTTTATTGGTGGACCAAACATGTTTTCCTTGTTTGAAAAGTAATCATAGATGTTTAATTTCAGGAACATTGTTAAAAATATATAAATATATAAAATCTGCTTACTCTAAAATAATAGTGTTCTAACTTACTGCGTTAATTTACAAAATCTCGAGTCTGCAAAATCTGGTGCAGCTGTGCATTGTAGCCAATCAGCTTCTAACGTCAGCTTGTTCAATTAAAGTTTGACAATAAGCCCTGGTTCACACTGATTCAATTTGGGATGCAATTTGACATGTCAAATCAGGCGGCATTTGCCGGCAATGGCTCTGTCCTAATCGGTGCTACTCTGCATCTGCGACGCTGCACCGATTTCAAAAAGTAGTTTCTCTAATCGCTGCCGAAATCGGGACCGCCAGCGGGAGTGAAATTGTGCGAGTTCAGCTGCACTCGCATGGCTTCCCCCCTCGCATGGCTTCACTGGGCTAAAACCTGGAAGCTGATTGGTTTCAATGCGGTGGTTTCTATCGAGTTTTGGTAAATCAACCCCAAAGGGTCTTGCTTGCATTGCTTTTTATCTATCTATTCCAGAGACCTTTACCTGGAGATAAACAAAAGTTAAGCATGGAGTGACCCAATCAACTTAGCTCTCCACTTTGTGTTAATGCATTTACCTTTTTAAAGTCCATGTTCTCTCACATCTGACTTTTCAACTTCAGGTGTCTCTCAGTGACTTAAAGCTCTTGCTTGTTGCCTATTCTGCTGGTCAAGGTAAAAACCACACTTGTGACTTGCAGCGTTGAGACTCAAATTAAGATTTATTTATTTGCCTCAAACTAGGACTAATTCAACCGCTTGCCACCCCCCCCACTGTCAAATGACCGAGGGACGGTACGGCTCTTGTTCTGGGAGGATGTCATAGGACGGCATCCCTGAACGGCCGCTATCGGCGATCGTGGCCACGTCGCGTTGTTATGACACAATGCACCCCCCCGATCTCTGTAAAGACCTATGGCTCTTTAACCATGTGAAGTACGTGAATCTGCTCGCCTCACCTCACACTGACAGAGTGTGTGGCGATCAGCCGCATCTCCTCGCAGGGGAGACCTGGACACGTAATCACGGCACTGATCATCAGTGCCCTGATTACAGGAAAGCTCCATCGGTGCCTACAACTGCTGCCTATCCGTGCCCACCAGTGCCACCTTTCAGTGCTTATCCGTGCCGCCTCATAAGTGCCACCTCATCAGTGAAGGGGAAAAATTACTTATTTACATAATTTACTGACAAACTAAAAAATCCCAGCAGTGATTAAATACCAGCAAAAGAGAAAGATCTTTGTGTGGGGGAAAAAAGAGATAATAAAATTAATTCAAAGTGCGACAGAGCTGAAAGCTTAAATATGGCTTGGGCAGGAAAGGGGTGAAAGTGGTTAACCACTTAACGACCGCTCACTGTATATATACTTCGGCAGAATGGCACGGACAGGCACAATCACGTACCTGTACGTGACTGCCTTCGTATGGGTGGGGGGTCCCATCGGACCCCCCTCCGGTACAGTGAGTGGCCGGGATCGCTTCGGGAGCGATCTGTGATGAGGGGGCCGCCATTCGATTCTGGCCACCCCCTCGCGATCGCTCCCGGCGAATGTAAAGCTTCCTCTGCCTGTGTAGTGTTTATACAGGCAGGAGGAAGTGATGTCATCTCTCATGCGGCGCTCACATATACCGAGCGCCGCATGAGAGAAGACATCAGGTTAGTGCACTAAACAGCACACTGACACCAGGACACATAGGCACACGATCGCCCCCCCCCCCCCAGACACCCCCAGATCACCCCCCAGTCACAGTGTCAGTGATTGCAGTGACCATTTATTTACTGATCACTGCAATCAGTGACATTTGTGACTGTAAAAGTGTCAGGGCAGAGTGTTTTAGGTCCAGTGTAGCCCCCTAACCCCCCCTAATAAAGGTTTAACCCCTTGATCGCCCCCCCAGGTAACCCTTTCACCGCTGTCACTAAGCGATCGTTTTTCTGATCGCTGTCTTAGTGTCGGTGATGCTGATAGGTAGCCAGTTATTTTTTTAGGTTCGCCGCAGGTTTTTATAGCGTCGGGTACCCCCATATATTAAAGGTTTAACCCCTTGATCGTCCCCCCAGCTAACCCTTTCACCCCCTTTTGCCAGTGTCGCTAAGCAATCGTTTTTCTGATCGCTGTATTAGTTATGCTGGTGCCGATAGGTAGCCAGTTATTTTTTTTAGGTTCGCCGCAGGTTTTTATAGCGTCAGGTACCCCCATATATTATCTAATAAAGGTTTTAACCCCCTAATTGCCCCTAGTTAACCCTTTCACCAGTGATCACCATATAAGTATTACGGGTGACGCTGGTTAGTTTGCTTTTTATAGTGTCAGGGCACCCGCCGTATATAACCCAATAAAGGTTTAACCCCCTGATCGCCTGGCGGGTGATATCAATTAGGTTTTAGTGTCAGAGAGGGTCTGCGTCAGGTTAGTGCCAGGAACGCTAACACCCACGCGTGAAGCATACACCTCCCTTAGTGGTATAGTATCTGAACAGATCAAGATCTGATCAGATCTATACTAGCATCACCAGCAATTTTAGGGTACCCAAAAAAGCAGTGTTAGCGGGATCAGCCCAGATACCTGCTAGCACCTGTTTTGCCCCTCCGTCCAGCCCAGGCCACCCAAGTGCAGTATCGATCGATCACTGTCCCTTACAAAACACAACACACATAACTGCAGTGTTCGCAGAGACAGGCCAGATCCCTGCGACTCCAGTGCTGTAGGAGGTGATTTCACCACCACAGTTAAAAAAAAAAAAAAGTATATGCCGAAGCAGGGGGCAGCAGGGGCGGAGGAGCGATTTTGCTCCTAATGCCGCGTACATACGGTCAAAATTCCGAAGGAGGCATGCCCGTGGAAAAGTCTGACCATGTGTGTGCGGCATAACTTTTGCGGGAGGATGCCGCCATGCTTCGGCATATATAAATGGAGCATGTATGCCCATCATTAGAAGTGGCTGAATGAAGGAAGGTATTCTAATGGTGGGCATACCCACCGATCAATCTCTTTTTTTCGTTCAGCCAACAGGCTGCATGGAAAAAAAAAAGATTACAATACATGTCCAACAAGGACCAGCAACGTACTGGTATCTTGCTGGACTTTGGTTATACCAGATTGATGCCTGTGGGTTTAGGTATCATCTTGGTATCATTCTTTTCAGCCAGTGGCAGACTTTTAATATAAAAGCAATCCTAGCGGCTAATTAGCCTCTGGACTGCTTTTACAAGCAGTGGGAAGGAATGTTCCCCCCCCCCTCCCCCCCCAGATATAAAAAGCGCCATTGGGAAATTGGGAAAGCATTTTATCACACCGATCTTGGTGTGGTCAGATGCTTTGAGGGCAGAGGAAAGATCTAGGGTCCAATAGACCCCAGTTTTTTAAAAAAAGAGTACCTGTCACTACCTATTGCTATCATAGGGGATATTTACATTCCCTGAGATAACAATAAAAATGATAAAAAAAAAAGAATATATGGAAAGAACAGTTTAAAAATAAAATAAAAAAGCAAAATTAATAAAAATAAAATAAAAAGCACCCCTGTCCCGCCCTGCTCTTGCGCAATGGCGAAACGCAAGCGTCGGTCATATGTAAACAGCAATTGCATCATGCATGTGAGGTATCACCACGAAGGTCAGATCGAGGGCAGTAATTTTAGCAGTAGACCTCCTCTGTAAATCTAACGTGGTACCCTGTAAAGGCTTTTAAAAATGTATGTAGTTTGTCGCCACTGCGCGTTTGTGAGAAATTTTAAAGCATGTCATGTTTGGTATCTATGTACTCGGCCTAAGATCATCTTTTTTATTTCATCAAACATTTGGGAAATATAGTGTGTTTTAGTGCATTAAAATTAAAAAAAGTGTATTTTTTCCCCAAAAAATGCGTTTGAAAAATCGCTGCGCAAATACTGTGTGGAAAAAAAAAATGCAACACCCACCATTTTAATCTGTAGGGCCTTTGCTTTAAAAAAATATATAATGTTTGGGGGTTCAACGTAATTTTCTTGCAAAAAAAAAATAAAAATATTTTCATGTAAACAAAAAGTGTCAAAAAGGGCTTTGTCTTCAAGTGGTTAGAAGAGTGGATGTAAGCTTCCTAATGTTGTGTATAAAATGCCAGAACAGTTCAAACCCCCCCCCCCCCCCAAATGACCCCATTTTGGAAAGTAGACACCCCAAGCTATATACTGAGAGGCATGTCGAGTCCATGGAATATTTTATACGTTGACACAAGTTGCGGAAAAAAGACAATTTTTTTTTTTTTTTTTTGCACAAAGTAATCACTAAATGATATATTGCTCAAACATGTCATGGGCATATGTGGAATTACACCCCAAAATACATTCTGTTGCTTCTCCTGAGTACGGGAATACCACATGTGTGAGACTTTTTGGGAGCCTAGCCGCGTACGGGACCCCAAAAACCAAGCACCGCCTTCAGGCTTTCTAACGGTATAAATTTTTGATTTCACTTCTCACTGCCTATCACAGTTTCGGAGGCCATGGAATGCCCAGATGGCACAAAACCCCCCAAATGACCCCATTTTGGAAAGTTGACACCCCAAGCTATTTGCTGAGAGGTATGGTGAGTATTTTGCAGATCTCGCTTTTTGTCACAAAGTTTTGAAAAAAAAAAAAAAAAAAATGTTGTTTCTTAATTTTCAAAAACAAATGAGAGCTGTAAAATACTCACCATGCCTCTCGGCAAATAGCTTGGGGTGTCTACTTTCCAAAATGGGGTAATTTGGGGGGTTTTTGTGCTATTTTGGCATTTTATGGCCTTCGAAACTGTGATAGGCAGTGAGGAGTGAAATCAAAAATTTGCGCCCTTAGAAATCCTGAAGGCGGTGCTTGGTTTCCGGGGTCCCGTACGTGGCTAGGCTCCTAAAAAGTCCCACACATGTGGTATCCCCGTACTCAGGAGAAGCAGCAAAATGTATTTTGGGGTGCAATTCCACATATAACCATGGCATGTGTGAGCAATATATCATTTAGTGACAACTTTTTGTAATTTTTTTTTTTTTAGTCATTATTTAATCACTTGGGACAAAAAAAAATATTCAATGGGCTCAACATGCCTCTCAGCAATTTCCTTGGGGTCTACTTTCCAAAATGGGGTCATTTGGGGGGGTTTTGTACTGCCCTGCCATTTTAGAACCTCAAGAAATGAGCTAGGCAGTCATAAATTAAAAGCTGTGTAAATTCCAGAAAATGTACCCTAGTTTGTAGACGCTATGACTTTTGCGCAAACCAATAAATATACGCTTATTGACATTTTTTTTTTTACTAAAGACATGTGGCTGAATACATTTTGGCCTAAATGTATGACTAAAATTTAGTTTATTCGATTTTTCTTATAACAAAATGTAGAAAATATATTTTTTTCAAAATTTTCAGTCTTTTTCCGTTTTATATCGCAAAAACAAAAAAAATCGCAGAGGCAATCAAATACCATTTAAAAGAAAGCTCTATTTGTGGGAAGAAAAGGACGCAAATTTCGTTTGGGTACAACATTGCATGTCCGCACAATTTCCAGTTAAAGCAGCGCAGTGCCAAATTGTGAAATCACCTCTGGTCATTAAGCTGCGTAATGGTCCGGTCCTTAAGTGGTTAAAGCAGTATTTGACTCAAAAACAAAAATGTAATGTATTGCAACTTGCCAGTTAGATGAAGTAGCTGCATTTTTTTGTTTTTTGTTTTTTTAGGCGTAAATATTTTCATTTGTTGACCTGGCCAATTAAGCCACTACAGTTTTTTTTTTTTTTTTTTTTTTTTTTTTTTTTGTGCAGCAGGTTGCGTGAAAAAAAAACAACTCACCTGTTGGCTTTATATATTTGTTTAATATAAAATAACTACAAATATCCAGAAGGGAATGTGTGTAACCTTTGTTGTGTATCGGGCAGGTGGGCAGACCTGTTAACACAAGTGCATATCTTGTCACAGGAATGACCAGGAGAAATAAGAAACTGTTGTTAAAGTGGTTGTAAACTTTAGACATCAAATATGAACAAAGCATATCCCTCTATAGTGTGTACGTGTCTCAATCCAGAGCACAGTCATTTTTGTCACCGATTTTGTTCCTCTGCTATAAGCAGGAGTCACTTCTGATAAGTTTTCCTGACACCAAGAGAAAAATGGTGACAGGGAAGGGATCTCCAGCTGATTGACAGCCTCAACTCTGTTCCTGTGAAGGGGGTGTGCCAATTTTCCTCCTTCAGCTCTCGGCCCCCTGCTTTTCAGAGTGCTGAGATTTTGTATAAATTCTTTACTTTGGATGTAGGGGAAAATGGCGGTAAATAGACAGGTACAACTTATGTAGGAGCATTCACTTGTGTGTATGTAAGGGTTTACAACCACTTTAAATTTACCTCTCCAGCATCAGACAGAAAAGTAATTATCAAACTTGCTAAGGTCTCATTTTCATGTGTTTACTTTCTAACAGATACGTCGACGGGCTCTGCAGGTTATGAATATTGCTTATACATTTAGTCCCCAGAGGCCCACCTTATTTCCATTAGAGGAAGTTGTACGTCTTCTGTTATTCCAAGATGCTGATCAAGCTGCCGGATTCCTCACAGCTTATGGCTTAAGTGTGTCAGATGGGTAAGTAGATCAGATATACAGTACAAGTGATTTTTGTTTTTTTTACATTGTTTCATTAGAAAATCTTGGCTTTCCAAAGCAAATGTGAAACAACGTGAACTCCCGGATTATAGAGAGCATCGTCCGTGCTACATCTCTGCCATTTAGAGAAGTCTTGTATTTTTATCAATGAATACAGGCTTCCTCTGATTGGCTGAGGTAGAAACTGATGACTACAACCGCCCCCATTGGCCAATCAGAGGAAGTTTTATACTGATAAAAATACAAGCCTCCTCCTAAATGCTTAAGATACAGTACAGACGACTCTCTAAATCTGGCATTAGAAAGGAATTGGTGCTACTACCAGAACACAGCACCACTTACTGTATATAGCACAAGCTACTACAGTAGGTTACAGTATAAGCATCAGCCAGTCCAGTCTAGCAAACATATAATTCATTTTGTACAAGCTTGCTCAAACTAATTATTTAAAGTGGCTGGAAACCTGGAATTCTCTCTTAACCACTTTTGGGACCACCCACTTTGACGTTCAATACCATTGTTATGGCAGCAGATAGCTGCCATAACCCCAGTATTTTCTTCAACGGCAGGCGGTCTGCTTTAAGATAAAAGTGGTCTCCTCCATGGTGGATTCCCGAGATCGCTTTTATCAGCAGCAGGAAAGGTGCCTACCCCCCTCCCGCCACGTCACGGTTGTCTCCGCCGCTTACCGGAGCTGTCGGTAGTGGCAGAGACGATCCGATGCTGTCGAGTGAGGGAATGATGGCCCCCACTCGACTCGATGCCATTGGTTGACGGAAGCGTCCGACAGCCTTAATGGGACAATTTTTATTGCATTTAAGTGTAAATGTGAAATCTGAGCTCTTTTTGACATCTTGAAAAAACTTTGCCTGGAGAAGAAAAGGTGAGCGTTACCATCAGTCCTGAGTCATGTCAACTGTAAAGAATCCTGAGACCATTCATGTGTGGGGTTGCTTCTCAGCCAAGGGAGCGGGCTTACTCACAATTTAGCCTAAGAATACAGCAATGAATAAAGAATGGTGCAAAAATATACTCCTAAAAGCAACTTCTCCCAACCATCCAAGAATAGTTTGACGAACATTGCCTTTTCCAGCATGATGGAGCACTTTGTCATAAGGCAAAAGTGATGACTAAGTGGCTTGAGGAACAAAACCTCTACATTTTGGGTCCATGGCCAGGAAAACTCCCCAGACCTTAATCCCATTAAGAACTTGTGGTCAATCCTCGAGGCAGTTGAACAAAAAAACCCCTTACAAATTCTGACAAACTCCCAGCATTGATTATGCAAGAATGGGCTGCCATCGGTCAGGATGTGGCCCAGAAGTTTGACAGCATGCCAGGGCAAATTGCAGAGGTCTTGAAAAAGAAGGGTCATCACTGCAAAAATTTACTCTTTGCAATGTAATTGTCATTAAAAGCCCTTTACAGTCTGAAATGCTTGTAATTATACTGCAGTATACCATGGTAACATCTGACAAAAAGATCTAAAAACACTCAAGCAGCAGACTTTGTGCAAATTAATATTTTTGTCATTCTCAAATTTTGGCCACGGCTGTGCAGTCGGATTGTAACATTTGTGTGTGGGGTGCTTAAAGGGGTTGTAAAGGTAATTTTTTTTTTCACTTTAATGCATTCTATGCATTAAGGTGAAAAAACATCCGACAATACCGACTCCCCCTGGCCCCCCCCGTTTAGCTTACCTGACCCCTCGAAAGTCCTGACATCCTCTTCGCCGCTCAGCCTGGCCATTGATTGGTTACAGTGGATGGATTGAAAGCAGCGTAGCCATTGGTTTGCGCTGCTGTCAATCACATCCAATGACGCGGCGTGCCGGGGGGCGGGCCGAGTTATACAGTGAGCGGCTATATCACAGGAGCGCGCCTGCAATCACTCACCACCATGCGAGCTCGCTCGCAATATAGGTGGTGAGTGATTGCGGTAAGGAGCCGAGACAGCCACCGAGGGACCCCAGAAGACGTGGATCGGGGCCACTCTGTGCAAAACGAGCTGCACAGCGGAGGTAAGTATAACATGTTTGTTTGTGTTTATTTTTTTATTTTTTTTCTTTAGTGTTCCTTTTAAAGTGGTTGAAAACCCTTTACAACCACTTTTTACTACAGGTAAGCCTATAAGGCTTGCCTGTAGCTACCCCGGATATTTAATAAACCTGCATGGTTTAGGAGATATCCCCTGTATCTGCATGTGACAACGTCATCAGCACATGCGCACTGAAGCAATGGCACATATGTGCCATTGCTTCAGTTAGTGTGTCGTTACCGGTGGCTCCCGCGCACATGCGTGGTAGTGACATCGTGGCTCTGGCCAATCACAGCGCGGGAGCCCGCGATACCCGGAAGTAACAACGGAAGCGATCTCACCGCCCGGAGTGGTGTACGAGGACCGCTGTGGGGGCTTCGATCCTAGGTAAGTAATTCATAATGCCTTTGTCTTGCAGGTTTTTTTTTTTCTTTTTTGTGTGTTTGCAACCACTTTTAACAGCAGTCTTATCTGACAGCTAAATACATGATTTAAAAAGTGGGGCATTTTGATAGATAACTGCATTCCAGCAAGCTTTGACCAGAATTGATAGAGCTTCTAGAGAAATAATCTAAGCTGCTTTTTCAGTTGCCCTCCCTCTTATGCTCTCACTCCCCTCTTATTTCTTCTTTGCTTTCCAAAACATATGTACAGTATGTTAAAAAAATAAAGTACTATTGCATTGGTCCAAGTGGTAATATTTTTATACGTTCATCTTTATCTTTTTCATAAGTGAAAACCTATAAAAATGGTGGTTGAATAAAGCAAATCACTAATATAGTTTTCAGATATAAATATTTTCTTATTGTTTCTTTAAGCTTTGTAGAGATAAACCGATCTGCTTTTGCCGAGCCTGAGGCTCCCTTACAGCCAAAGAAGAGTCCGTTGATCAGCCACAAATGTAATGTATCTGTGGGACAAGTGGTAAATGGAGCCCCGCTACCAACAATCCCTTTGCACACACCTGTGTGTAGTTTTGACGTACAGAACAGATATACAGGATTTACCAACTCAACCGAAATAGTAGTTAAATCGGGACAAGAACCAACAGGTTAGTCACAAAAAAGTGTAAAGTGTATCCAAACCCAAAAACAAAAATTATCTATGGCAGCTTGCTAGTTATTTGGTAGCTGCATTGGTTTCCCTCATTTTCCTTTGTTACCTGTTAATTCTGCAAATAACACACTTCTGTCCTATATGCTCACTCCACTGTAGTAGTTTACAGAAGGAGGAGGAGAACCTTGTTTGTGCTTTCAGTTTCACTCACAGGAAGTGACAAGTACACCTTTTCATCTACAAGTATTTACTGTACTTGCTGAAAATGTTATTGGCCTAAAAAAAACGAATGCAGCCACCACCACAAGGACTGGTAAGCTGCAATATTTGTATTTATTTTTTTCTTGGGTTAAGCTATCTTTTTTCCAGGCCACTAACATGAGAAATGATAGGCTCCTCACTGTACAGGAATCATCAGTTAAAGCATAACTCCGGGCAAAATCTTTTTTCCATGGTCTCGTTGCTGATCTCCTACCTTCACCAACTATGTCAGCCGTGTTCTTCTGAGCTCTGTAGTTCCTCTGCAATAGCCTGCTGAACTTGCTGAAAAAACGTTATTGCCTGGTGATTTCTAAGACCGCTGGCTGCTATTCCTCCTGTAACGCCCCCTTGTAGTTCTTTGAAAGCGAGCAGCCTGGCTCACTGTAGTGGGTGGAGGGGTCTCACAGCCCCTGGTCTGTGCCGCCCATAGAGGTGTCCTCCTCCTCCACCCTGCCAGCACTGCCCCCTTCCTCCCCGCCACCACCGCCCGCCCGCCATCTGTCTCCAGTGCAGGGAGAGTTGCAGATCATCGGGATGACAGAGCGCATCTCAGGCTGATTGGTCTGGACGTGGTGTATCTGGATTTTGCAAAAGCATTTGATACAGTTCCCCATAAACGTTTACTGTACAAAGTAAGGTCCGTTGGCATGGACCATAAGGTGAGTACATGGATTGAAAACTGGCTACAGGGGCGAGTTCAGAGGGTAGTGATGAATGGGGAGTACTCAGGTCCAGGGTGGAAAGTGGGGTCCCCCTGGGTTCTGTCCTGGGACCAATCCTATTCATAAACAACCTGAAGGATGGGATGAGCAGCTCAATCTCTGTAATTGTGGACGATACTAAGCTAAGAGAGAGCAGTAACTTTTCCGCAGGTTGTCGAAACCTTGCAAGAAGATCTGAACACATTAATGGGGTGGGCAACTACATGGCAAATGAGGTTTAATGTAGAAAAATTTAAAATTATGCTTTTGGGTGGCAAAAATATGAATACAATCTACTCACTGGGGGGGGGGGGGATCTGGGATGGAAAAGGAGGTCCTAGTAGATGAAAGGCTCAGCAATGGCTTGCAATGCCAAGCTGCTGCAAGCAAAGCAAACAGAATATTGGCATGCATTAAAAAGGGGATTAACTCCAGAGATTAAAACAATCGTTTTATCTCTGGAGACTCTGGTCCGGCCGCACCTGGAGTATGCTGTCCAGTTCTGGGCACCAGTCCTCAGGAAGGATGTGCTGGAACTGGAGAGAGTCCAGAGAAGGGCAACAAAACTAATAAAGGTACTGGAGGACATTAGTTATGAGGAAAGGTTATGAGTACTGAACTTTTTCTCTCTGGAGAAGAGACGCTTGAGAGGGGATATGATTTCAATGTACAAGTACCGTACTGGTGACCCCACAGTAGGGATAAAACTTTTCGACGAAAGGGAATTTAATAAGACATGCAACCATTCACTAAAATTGGAAGAAAAGCGGTTTAACCTTTAAACTGCGTAAGAGGGTTTTTTACTGTAAGAGCGGTAAGGATGTGGAATTCTTTTCCACAGGCGGTGGTTTCATCGGGGAGCATCGTTTATTTAAAAAAAAACTATTTGAGAAGCACCTGAACGACCACAACATACAGGGATATACAATGTAATACTGACATAAAATCACACACACAGGATGGACTTGTGTCTTTTTTTTCAACCTCGCCTACTATGTATGTTTTTTTCAGTTGTTCTAGATAAACCAGAGGTCAAAGACTCAGTCCCTGAAGATAGGTCTATCAAACGCACGATTGTGCTTCTAAAAGACAACCAGGAATCCTCCTCTATTCCTTGTCAATCAGTCTTCCAGCCCATAGTGCCACCTGAGGTCCCTCCATCCCCACCAAAGCCAGCTTTTACTGATGTGGTACGTTTTAAGATGCACATTTGGGTAATAACATGTTCTCCTTCACCTGTCTTGCATAACAGTTTTACATTTTATTTACCAATATAGGATGTTGCTGCCATGCTTCATGATATTGTGGAAGATACAGTGAAAGAATTTAGTGTGGAAATCAGCCAGACGGGAGCTGCTTACATTTCTGCTGCACTTGGGTAAAAAAAAATTATAAAAAAAAATGAAAAAACGCTGGTTAAATATTTCAAGCTTACAATTAAACTTTAAGGAGTAAATATGGATCTCTGAGCTAGTCTGGTATGGAACTGCGGCAACTCAAATCTTGGAAGGGATTAAGTAAATAAAAATGACTAATGGTGTGCTGTTCCTATAAATAGTGAACTGTTGTAATGATAAACTAAATAAAGTGAATAAATCAAAAGTTTGACCTAAGTGTTCAAACCTAAAAATTGTGTCAGTGTATGAACATACAACGATCACAAATTAGTGATGCAAAATGGCACAATATCACAACAAGTGCATTAATCAAATATCAATATACAAAAGATTGTTAATAGAATTGAAAACTTGAGTCCATAAGTGAATCCAAAAACTTAATAAAATGTGGTGAGTGGAAAAAATATTCAATTCCATGACTACCAGTGTTCAAGAAAAATGGCAAAGTGTTCCATCCACAAGAAAACAGTGTGGCCTCTTACCAGATCTGATGGATCCCTATTACAGAGATCAGGGAAGCTTCTCCCAAAATGATCACAGGTGTGGAGATTTCAAACGGCATGTCTTGATACACTTGCAAGGATGAGCTCCATGCATTCAAAAGATCATATGTGAAAAGGGAGAAGCCTCGTAGTGTAAATCAGCCAATTTTATTTTAAAAAAATTGTATAGCTACACTTACATAAAGGTTAAAAAATTCCAGCATGAATAATATCTCTAGTGGCGGTGTCAGTCTGCCAACTAGCTCAAATGGTGTTGCAAGTACTCTCTGATCCTGTTTGAAATCTCCACATTTTTTTAACAAAGTTTTGGCAACATTTTGTGTACTTTTGAATATAAAGATATTTATTGTTTTGAAAGCGGTTTTAACACACAGATTTGTTACTGCCTAAATATCCTATAGAAGAAAACATACAAATTTTTAGTTTTCCTTTCCTAAAATGGCAGCTTATGTATAAGACTGAGCAGCTAAGTTAGACAAACGTTGGTTATCTTTTATTTCTGTGCAGGTATCAAGAGTTATCTGTGTAAATACAATGGGTAATTTTGTAAAATGAAAACTATTTTAGATACAAAAATTGTTTAAGGATGATCTCTTTAACACATCGAGGAAATACTCATACAGCACATTTAGAGCAAATGCCTATTAAAACCACACTTTAATTTCTTAACCAAGTCAACAGCTAAAAATTGTAAATGATTTATTACTCTTGTTCCAGTATCCAGTTGCCTTGCTGAAGAATTTTTTCTTTTCCATGTTTCTGCTATTCTAGAGAGTCGTCATTGGTGGCTGACCAGCTTCTTGCAGATGTAATCTTGGATTTGTCAAGCACTATTACAAAAGAAGAGGTGAAAGCACAGACTGAGAGAGTGTTGGAGGAAAAACGAAGAAAGGCAGAGGAAGCCAGGCATGTGTTATAGCCATTATAGATAACCAACTTTTAAATATCTACCAGCTGATCATCTTTATTAACCAGCATTTTACAGGTCCAGGTGTGTGTGTATGTGTGTGTGTATGTGTGTATATATTTATATATATATATATATACATACATACATACATACATACATACATACATACTCAATAAAACTTAAAAGACCACTTTGAAAACACATCGGATCTCAATGGAGAAAAATATCATGCTGGATATCTATACTTCTATGGACTGGGTAATGTGTTAGGAATGAAAGGATGCCACATCATTTGATGGAAATGACAGTTTACAACCTAAGGAGGGCTCACTTCAAAGACACCCCGAAAATTAAAGTGAAAAAATTATGCAGCAGGCTAGTCCATTTTGCTGAAATTTTATTTCAGCAACTCAAAATGGTACCCAGTAGTTTGTATGGCCCCCACGTGCTTGTATGCATGCCTGACAACATCAGGGCATGTTCCTAATGAAATGACGGCTGATGTCCTGAGGTATTTCCTCCCAGATCTGGACCAGAGCATCACTTAGCTCCTGAATAGACTGAGGTGCAACCTGGCGGCGTCGGATGGACCGAAACATAATGTCCCACATGTTCTATTGGATGAAGGTCAGGTGAGCGTGGAGGC
Organism: Rana muscosa; assembly: GCA_029206835.1. NCBI lineage: Eukaryota > Metazoa > Chordata > Amphibia > Anura > Ranidae > Rana > Rana muscosa. Next base: position 363,306,193 of record CM055127.1, read on the forward strand.
CATTTAATAGTATCAATTCCTCCATCCTCCAGGAACTGGCTGCATACTCTTGCCACATGAGCCTGTGCATTGTCGTGCACCAGGAGGAACCCCAACCCACTGCACCAGCGTAGGGTCTGACAATGGGTCCAAGAATTTCATCCCGATACCTAATGGCAGTCAGGGTTCCATTGTCTGATATGCCTCCCCAGACCATCACTGACCCACCACCAAACCGGCCATGCTGAATAATGATAACAGGCAGCATAACGTTCTCCTCAGCTTCTCCAGACCCTTTCACATCTGTCACGTGCTCAGGGTAAACCTGCTCTCATCTGTGAAAAGCACAGAGCGCCAGTAGCGGACCTGCCAATTCTAGTGTTTAATGGCAAATGCCAATCGAGCTCCACGGTGCCAGGCAGTGAGGACCGGGCTCACTAGAGGATGTCGGGCCCTCATGCCACCCTCATGAAGTCCTATTTCCGATTGTTTGGTCAAAGACATTCACACCAGTGGCCTGCTGGAGGTAATTTTGTAGGGCTCTGGCAGTGCTCATCCAGGTTCCTCCTTGCACAAATGAGCAGATACCGGCCCTGCTGATGGGTTAAGGACCTTCTAACGGCCCTGTCCAGCTGTCTTACAGTAACTGCCTGTATCCTGGAATCTCCGCAATGCTCTTGAGACTGTACTGGGAGACGCAGCAAACTTTCTGGCAATGGCACGTATTTATGTGCCATCCTGGAGGGAGTTGTACTGCCTGTGCAACATCTATAGGGTCCAGGTATCTCCTCATGCTACCAGCTGTGACACTGACCCTAGCCAAATGCAAAGCTAGTGAAAAACAGTCAAAAAAAATGCGTAGGGAAAAAAGGTCAGTGGCCTCCACCTGTAAAACCATTCCTGTTTTGGAGGTCATCTCATTGTTGCCCATCTAGTGCACCTTTTGTTAATTTCATTAACACCAAAGCAGCTGAAACGGATTAACAAACCCCTTTGCTACTTAAACGACCAGATCATTACCCCAGGAGTTTAATTGACTTGATGCTATACTCCTGATTAAAAAGTGTTCCTTTATTTTTTTTTAAGGTGTGTGTGTGTGTGTGTGTGTGTGTGTGTGTGTGTGTGTGTGTATATATGTGTATATATTTATATTATCCATCAGAATACTGTATAGCCACCAACCTTTATCTACAATGCTTTATGTACATCCAGCAGCCTTTTTAAAATTTGGCTACTGTGCCCTGTGCTACTCCAAGTGTGGTTTAGTGGTTTGCAGCAAGTCCTGGCACCCTCTTGGTGCAAGTCTTCGCAAGCCATACTGAAAGTGGCACAAGCACTTCTAACTTTCCTGATTTTAGAAAGGGGTAAAGGAGAAAAGTTTGCCAGAGGCGGGTAGGGGTGCATCTAGATGTGATGGTGGGAACATGGGGTATATTGATGATACTGATATTTTCTAATGATGATGAGTCAAGTGCAACTTCTTCTTTAGTCCCAGTGTTTGAAGTAGCTTTAAAACCAGTGGGCTTACTGTATTTAAAGCATCTGTTTTTACCTTAACTCACGCCTGTTTAATAGGTAAAAGATTGAGATGTCAATTATGCAGAATGTAGGTTTTGTGTCTTCCGTCGTCTCAAATGAGCTCCCCACCCACCCCTTTGAAATTCAGGACCTCTTTTTTTTGCTGACAGGTGCATTTCTTTCTGGGAGCTAAGGAGCATAAATAGAGCAAATTAAATGCAGCATGTTTCAGATCATTAATTTTGCTCTATGGCAGTTACTAGCATTGGTTCAAAGGCTGCACATTGTAACAAATGGACACCTTTTGAATTATTCTCTAATCTTCATATGGCTTTTTTGAATTATTCTCTAATCTTCATATGGCTTTATTTACTTAATAAGATAAACTAAGTGAGCAGTAAATAGCAGTAAATTGCAGCATAGTAATTCTAACACCTTGCAACATGAAATGAATACAGAATGCAGTAACCTCAATACGGTAATCAAAAATCTCTCCTATTTCCTCACATCTGTGAGGGCACATTTAAAAAAGGCTCTTGAAGACACACAGTAGATGATCCTTGAAACCTTTAATCCGTAAATGACCATCTGTTTATATTACAATGCTACTGAGAGCTTTCTCTGCTTGCATGTTGTATCTGATATTAAGCAACCGCTGTATGAGGGCTCGTTCACAACAATTGCAGTGGGAAACGCACGTTTTCATTAATTGTTAGTGGTACCCCAAACGCACACATGTTGCGGCGACCAAACCACATGGTACCGTAGTACTATGCAGTTTGGTGTGGCACAATAATAAAATTTGCATCTGCCCTACTTTTTGCACATTCCTGTGCATTTGGCAGCCCATTAAAATGAGTGGGCAGTCAAAAACGTACTACACAGGAACGTAAAAAAACTTCTGTGCATTCTAGTGTGATCCAGCCCTTAAGTATTAAAATATTGAAAGAAAATATGCTCTTGAGACAGACTATATAATTTTAGTTTAACTATACTTTTTGTTGCTTTTCATTTCAGCCTGGAGGCTGGATTTTTGAGTTGAGGGAGAGTTTATAGAGGAGACTCTCCTCTTCCTTATTAGAGGCTCTATTCTTCTATTCCCACTTCAGGTGGAGGAATCTGGGTAATGGGATAAGGTCACTGCTTTTGATAAACCAGCAGGCTGCCCTTGCCTTATTGTGTCAAGCATATAGTAGGCATTTTTCTCTGTAGTTTTTAAGAAGGTGTCAAGTATGGTGAAATTCATGTGAGTTTTGTGACTCGCATTCCTTGCTCCTCACCATCCTTTGTCAATTTTTTTGACCAGTTTTCGTGGTTTGGCAATTTTCAGATCCCGGTGCAATAAGTAAGCTATTTGTCTGTTAACACACCTTCTACTCCAGGATTTATTGCTTGATTGTAGCTGGCTTTGCTTTTTTTAAATTAAATTTGTATCTGCATCTATAGAACAAATATCTAGAGCATTTGTATGCCAATTATTTTTTTCTTTTGTAAGATACTATTGTTTGGTGGTTATTTTTGATAAGGTAGCATGATAGTACAGAATTTATTCCTTCTGTGGTAATTTTACTACTCTCCTGGTGTTCATGTACTGGGAAAGGTGAGATTAAATGAACATTCTGTGTTTTCTTCTTCCTTATTCATGGGTAGATCTTCATCTGTGTGTGCTTTCATGGAAATTTGATGAAAAGAAAATTGGTGATAAGGGTGTTTTTTGACTGCTCCAAGTTTGTAGAAACGGATTTAGCTACTGCAGTTGCACATCATCATTTGTCTTTAATCTGTCTTTTATAAAATACAAATTCATGTTTTGAATTTATTTTTGAATTACATTTTTTAACAGGCGAATTCAGGAAAGGGAGCAGCTGCTTTCTGAGATCAGTCAGTGCGAGTGTGACAGTCTGTTAAAAATAGTGCTTCAGGAAAACATCCAAAAAATATCAAGTGAAGAGCTGCAGTGAGTATTACCTGTGATTCCTTTATTATACTTTTTAAGATCTAACGTCGCTTTTTCATAAATAAGACTTTTCTTTCCTAACCAACATCCAGTCTGGCTGCTCTTTGATTTTAGGCGATATGACTTTGTCTAAAATGTTCCCCATAAAAACTTTGTCTAACTGGTCGGCGTAGTAAATTAAATATAAAAAAATATATATATATATGTGTGTATGTATGTATGTATGTGTGTGTGTATATATATATATATATATATATATATATATGTATATATATATATATATATATATATATATATACCTTTTTTTTTAATTACCTGAAACTACGATCACATGACACCACCAGCCCAAGTCTACTCTGTTTACTTTCTGGAAGGGCACTTCTTTGCGTGTCCACATCACTAACTCTGAGATATGGACACTTCCTATCGGTTGGCTGCCGGGTAGGGTCCTCTCAGGAGAGACAAGAGGACCTCATCTCAAGGGCAGCGACTGGTGATCTTGAAGTGTCTCTGCAACGCTGGATCAGTGGCCCCCTGCCCGGACCTGGACTGGGGGACATAGGTGATTAAATCTAGTTTTTGCTCAGAGTGGGGCTTTTTTAGTTTGATTTGATTCAAGATAAAAAATTTACATGAGGAAAAGCGCTAAAGCACGACTAGTATCAATAAAAATGAGAATTTCTTGACTTCAAACAATGGTAATTCTTCAGCTCTTATTCTGGTTTTGCTTCCTTTTATTTAAAGAGAAAAAAAAAACACTTAATTGATTGTGACATTAAGTGTTTTTCTTGCAGGAAAGCCATACAAAAAGATCACAATGAACGCATTAGCCGATGCTCTCAGCATGTCAGTCATCAGTTTGTGGATCAGTTTGTGAAAGGAGAACTCGACCAAATAGCCAAGGAAACGCTCCATGAGATCCAGCTCTGCCGGAAATACTTTCAGAGGTCTTGCGTGAAAGCTTGTATAAATCTATAATAACATTTATGACCGTTATTCGGTTGCAATTGATCAACTGTTTTGTTCTCAGGTGGCGGGAAGTTTTGGGTGCTCGGAAGAAACTAAGGCGTCAAATGCGAGGATTTCCAGCTGCTCCTGGTTTAATGGGCCATAGTGGTACACTGAAGGCATTAATTCCCAGTGCTATACAAAATTTGCAAACTCGGCCCAAAGGGATTGTGAATTTGGGGAATGCAGGGAAACTGTTTGTTTCTTTTATTAGGTGAGCTTTGTTCTTTTTTTCAAACTGTATTTGAGATTTACAGATTATAAATGGTATGCTGCAAAAGATGGTTAGGGAAGATGCACTTTGCCTTCATTAAGTATTTGAGTGCTTTGAAAAGTTGGTGCTACACCCCAGTTAATGCTCTGGTAAACCTGAGCCCTAATTAACCTGGTAACTTTAAAGTAGACTAGAACTAAAGGCAAAGGTTTTTGCCATTTGTGCTGTTGGGGAAATTTTATTTTACTTCTCTCTGATAGGCACAACAGGAAGTGAGAGGAAACCTCCACAAAATGAAATTCCTAGTAGTCAACTGAGTTAGCAGAACTAGTGTCCCCGTTGAAATATTTTCCCTCTATTCTTGTGTTGGTGAAAACTCACAATTTGTGATTTTTATTCACCTTTGGTGAGAACAGTCACCGGGACAAATAGACACACAGACAGAAAACACTTTAAAAATCTATATATATTTTGTTTACAGGTATACTTTTATTGACCAGATAATTTTTTAGTGTAATTGTCATTTAGGTAATCCTCCTTGCAGTCCCAACTGTAAAGCCCTAATCTGCATTGCTGCATAGCCCTTGCAAAGAAAACGTCCTAGATGGTTCCTCTCCCTGTTTTTTTCATTTTGACCACTTGCCCCAGATAAGTGACGCAAACGCAGCCAGGCCATCCACAGGAAGTAAAAGAATATGTGATTCAGCAGATCAGTCCACCTTCTTCCATAATATACACATACAATGAGTGTGCATCCACACAAATAAGTCCACAAACATCAAGTGAAAACATCAAAGATGTGCAAATCTTCTAAAAAAAACAGTAGTCCCGCAACAAGTGAAAACGTTTAACTATCCACCAACTCCGTGAATGTATCCTGTTGAGACGACCAAGACACTCGTGGGCTTCACCACAAATAAGGTTGGCCTCTTGCCAAATATGAAAGATCCCTACGAGAGAGATCAGCTAGGTATGTAATTAACAGGCCTTCAGACTTTCAATGGCAATAGCAGGACACAAACTTCCGGTTTCTGAGGATCAACATGTCAGATTAGGCCGCACCACCTTCTATTACTCCGTGGTTCAGTTCTGATGCTCCCGTGCTCATTGTAGGCACTTTTGACTGTGATCACGGATCAGCATAGGCACCCTGACCAGTCTGCAGATACGCAGCCCCTTTTGCAACCAACTGCGATGTACTGTATGTTTTGCCACTTTTCTGTCAGAACCAGCATAAACTTTTTCAGTAATTTGAGCTACAGTGACTTCTGTTGGATCGGAGTACACGGAGGAGCCTTTAAACCCCACAGGCAAAAGTAAGCCTTGACCACCCATGACCCTGGCATCGGTTTGCTGGTTTTCCTTTCTTGGACCATTTTAGCTAGGTCCTGACCACTACAGACTGAGAACATCCCCCAAGAGTTGAAGTTGTGGAGTTGCTCTGACCCAGTCGTCTAGCCAATACAATTTGACCCTTGTCAGTCTTTCAAATCCTTATTCTTGCCTGCTTTCAAATGATCAACTTCAGGGACATGCTCACTTGCTGCCTAATTTATCTCACCCGCTTTCAGGTGCCATTGTAACAAGATAGTCAATGTTATTTACTATACCTGTCAGTGGTTATAATGTTATGGCTGATTCATGTATTTCACTGCTTTTAAACAATGTTTGCCTTGCCTATCATCCTTGACAGCTGTGCGTTTACTACTAATGGTTTGTTTTTCTTTATTACAAGAAACAGGCTATGTTTGCATCTTATTGCTCTATAGTCTGTCATGATTGTTTTCTCACTTTATAGCCCACAGCAGCGCACAGAACAGATTCTACACACAATGAAAGTCCAGCATTTCTTTCAAGAGCTGCTTTGGTTTGTATTATATGTTTTTAAGTTTGTATGGATTCTTTGTATTATGTGTACAGTTTTTCTACAAAGCTGTCTGTTCATAATCTTAGTGATGCTGCATGGACGCCGCTGGAGCTGCCATCTTTGATTGCAAACAGCCTGCCTTCATGGAAAAACTGCATATTCTGGAAAGTAGTTCTGGCTCTTCCAGAAACAAGTCAGCCTGATGATCTTAACAGGTAGGAGAATTGTTTCATGTACCCTATGATGACATTGCAGAGTATGTTTGTTTAATATACTAATATAAATTTTGTATTCCAGTGTTCTGTCTAAGTGGTTGCAGGCAAAGTTCTGCTGGGGAGGAATTCAGCCGGCAGATGCCCAGAAGCAGCAACTTCAAACACTAGCACTCTACAACTCATTAGTGTCACAGGAAGGATGCCCTGTGTCTTTAAATGTTTGTGTAAAGGTGAGTGTGTTTTTTTTTTTTTTTTTTTTTTTTCTATTTCATTTTCTTTGAAATAAACTGCTTTTATATGATTTTGTTTAAATATATTAAACTTCTAGCGTAAGCAATTTACTATATCTTTCCTTAAGCCCTGGTTCGCACTGAATGCAACTTTGAAATCGTACTACGTCACTTGAAGTAGCATGATTTTGGAAGCCACAGGTCAGTGTGATTTTAGGTGCGACTTGCCTGACATCTGTGCGACTTAATGTACAGACGTCTATGCAAGTCACATCTGAAAGCTAATGCAGGACCCTTTTTTTCAAATTGGTGCGGCACCGCAAAGTCAGAGTCGCACCAATTTAAACGGTTCCATTGCCGACAATGGAGTGCGACATGTCATGTGATTTGGAGCTGTCTAATGACAGGTAACACTTGTGTGAACGGGGAGCTCACTGTAATTGCATGTTCCTGTGAATGATTATTTTGTTTACATATTTTGTCTTATGGCAGGCAGTACATGGACCTCTTACAGATTCTGAGCTAGACAAAGCTGAATGTCAGAATGAGTTATGGGGAACCAACAGCCTTGTTTTTCTCTTACCTTTTACATATGAAAAAACTGAAGAGTACTGGATTTCGGCAATCTTGCAGCTAAAGCAGCTACTGAATTGTAAGCCCTTTTGGCCAGCACCAAGCCTTGCTGTGCTGGTGCCTGGATCTTCTCCAAATGAAGAGCAAAATATAGAGGAAGGTCAGGGTTTTTTTTTTCTTCTGTAGTATGATTGTAACTATGTTGTATTTAAATTCTTAACGTGCCTTTCTTTCCACAGAACTTGGCCTTCAGGACCTAGTGTCATGTGAACTCATTGCGGATTACATAGTGCTGTCAGTACCAGAAACTGTGACTAACATGAAAGGAACTGAAGTGGTAAGTTACACTGTGTGCATTTTTTCACATTCTTAAACTTCCCCAATGTAATTGTTAGCAATAAAGATGAGTCTGCCATACCTTTCTCAATATATGCCCTATTTCCAGCTGAATAATTAGTTCTCTGTTACTAGGACACAGGAAGCATCTCAAGAAAAAATTTTGTGCACGTCGTAATATTCGATCTATATACGAAAACCTAGAACTAAAAGTTTACTGATTAAAAACATTTTTTTATGGCCGTGAGCATTAGTCCTAACTGTATTTGTTTCTTTTTCGTACATCACGGGACACAGAGCGACATAGTCATTACTATGTGGGATTATATAGATTACCTTCAGGTGCTGGCACTGGCAACTTCCAAACAGGAAGTACCCTCCCCTATATAAGCCCCTCCCATCCGGGAGTACCTCAGTTTTTTGCCAGTGTCTAAGGTGTTGGCCAAAGAGTAACATGTGTTTTTTCACTGGGCTTGCGTACAGGTTCTTTTGGGCCTCAGCAAGCTATTCCGGATCCGACCAAAAAAGCTTCATAGCTAAACGGTCGGTACCCGGGCCTTGCAGAGAAGAGCAAGGTTTTCCCTGTAATGCCTCTCTTAGGAGGGCTGGACCCTGGGATCCAGAGCTCTGGTCATACCCGCGACCAAGATGTTTTCTGTGCAGGGTGCTATACAGGTCCAGGGGAGTGGAATCCTTGGGAACCCGGTCCCTGAAGGTCTACGTACAATGCCTGCCGTGAGAGGTGAAGTTTGGGCTCCTGTGGACCAAACAGAGTCCTGCGGCGGGGAAAAGGTAAGTGGGGGCCCCTCAGGAACTTGGTTCTATTGAGGGGACCCCCAAGCCTAATATGTCTTTCTGCCTGTTACCTAGACGGTATTCCCGCTAATAGCTGTATATGCCTAAAAAACTGCTAAATCCTAGAAATGTTTTTTCATAGAGGAAGTTTAAAAAAAAAAAGACAAGGTGCGGTACCTGTGTTTGTCCACTAGAGGCCGCTGTGGAACGTCTTTTTTTTCTGGGACTATTCCTTCCAAGGTAAAAGTCCAGGCAGATGGTAAGCTCTCTGTAAGGGAAGCTGCATCCTTCTGTCATGTTGCCTAGAAAGTCTCTTCCATCCCCGGGTCCTGGTGGAAACAGGGACCCTGGCTCCTCTCCCTGGATAGCGCCGATAGCGCACACGTGCACGCGCGCGCGCACACGCTTTCTTTTATAAAGACAGGCCGCAAAAAGGGGCGGAGCCAGGCGGATGACGCGCTCTGTGCGCCGGGCGCTTCTGCGCATGTGCGAGCGTCCCAGCAAGGTAAAAGGACTCAGTCCGATGCACTAGCTGTGGAGAACAGAGCAAAAGAGGGGGCTGGTAACATGTCATAGCAGGTTTACAGCAGGCGGTTGATACAGGCATCCCCCTAGAAAGGCACATTGGTAGACACCCACTGATACACATAGCAGCAAATTGCATTAGACTATTTCAGTAAAGGGTGTACTGCGGCTGGAATACCTCAGCTTTGGACTAAGGAATATGCCGCCTAAAAAACTCCGGGACTTACCTCTCAGGAAGTGTAAGGGGTCTCTATCGGGCTCTGAGGATCTGGAGCAGGCATCTGCACCTACCTCCCCTGAGAAATCAGAGGTTAGCACCCATAGAGAACCCCCAGGAGTGCCAGGTATTGTGTCTGTCCTCAGTCCACCTGCTCCTGTGTATATAACAGAGGAGGTTTTTGCCTCAACTCTGGGAGGATTGGAGGAAAGATTGGCAGCGTTGATCGCTTCTTCCCTACGGGAAAGAAAGCGCGCCAGATCTCCATCACCTCCGTCAGAGTACCTGTTGGCAGAGCAACAGTCCCAAGAAGGGATTGACCTACCTGAAGGGGATCAGGATGAGGTTGACTCTGTCTTTGAGGAATCAACAGTAGAAGAACCATTCTCAGCATCACAAGCTGAAAGATTATGGGTTCAGACCCTAACTGACATGGTTCGATCAGCATTTAAAATGCCTCTTGTTGAACCATCAACTACTTCTGTCTCCTCATTGGGGTCGCTAAAAGCTCCCCAGACTAATTGTTTCTTTCCAGTTCATCCGTTACTGGAAGGACTTATATACCAGGACTGGGAACATCCTGATAAACTATTTGTTCCACCTAAGAGATTTCAGGTGATCTATCCCATGGAGGATAAGTTCACCCAAAGATGGAGTGTTCCTACGGTGGACGCAGCCATCTCTTCTGTGAACAAATCACTGACATGTCCAGTAGATAATGTTCAAATGTTCAAGGATCCAATAGATAAAAAAATGGAGTCCTTGTTAAAATCTGCTTTTTCCACAGCAGGGGCGGTTACATAGCCAGCAGTGGCAGCCATTGGGGTTTGCCAAGCTTTGAAGGATCAGATGAAACTGATCTTAAGGGATTTGCCAGACCAGCAAGCCCAGGCTCTGGCTGATCTGCCTAGAGCATTATGCTTTGCGGTTGACGCCCTTAAGGATTCTATCCATCAGGCCTCCCGCCTTACGCTGTCTTTGGTACATATGCGTAGACTTCTGTGGCTTAAGAACTGGTCTGCTGAAGCTCCCTGTAAGAAGCTCCTAGTTAGCTTCCCATTTCATGGTGAACGCCTATTTGGCGAAGACCTGGATAAGTATATCCAGAAGATTTCCAGTGGTAAAAGTACTCTCTTACCGGTTAAAAAGAGGTCTAGAGGTCCATCTTTTAAGAGGCCTACCTCTCCAATCCCTGGGACATCTGCTGCTAAGCAGTTCCGACGGCCTCCTCGGTCAAACTCCGGAGGTAAAGATCAGGGACAATCACAGGGTAACAAAAGACCCTGGATCCGAAGAGGTACTAAACCAGCCTCCAAGTCAAGCCTATGAAGGGCTGCCCCCACTCAAACGGGTGGGGGGAAGACTTCGGTTGTTCGCAGAGACCTGGCGGGAGACGATCAGAGACAGATGGGTGCTCTCCACTGTAACTCTGGGATACAAGTTGGAGTTAAAAGAATCTCCTCCTTCCCATTTTATGTGGTCAGGCATGCCAAAAGACCCTCTAAAAAGGAGGTCTCTCCTGTTGGCGTTAGAACAACTATTGCTCCAAGGAGTAATTATGGAGGTTCCTATGGAAGAGTGGGGGTTGGGTTTCTACTCAAACCTTTTCACAGTCCCGAAACCAAACGGGGACATAAGACCCATATTGGATCTAAAGGGTCTAAACAAATTCCTGAACATCCGATCCTTTCGGATGGAGTCGATCCGGTCGGTAGCCGCTGCCCTACAAGGGGAAGAATGGTTAGCCTCGATCGACATCAAAGATGCTTACTTGCATGTTCCCATCTTTCCAGGTCATCAAAGATTTCTACGCTTTGCGGTAGAAGGGCGCCATTTTCAGTTCAGAGCCTTACCCTTCGGTCTGGCCACAGCACCACGGGTGTTCACAAAAATTCTGGCCCCACTGGTGGCCGATCTAAGAACACGAGGTGTAACGATAATGGCATACCTAGACGACCTGTTGTTGATGGACCACTCAGTTGCCAAACTAGAGGTGGTAATTCTCGATACGATCAGGTATCTAGAATCTCACGGTTGGATCATCAACCTGGGCAAGTCAGCCCTACAGCCAGTCAAAAGTCTGGTGTACTTAGGGCTACGGCTGGATTCAGACCAGAGGAAGATTTTCCTACCTCAAGACAAAGTATCCTCCTTTGAGGGACTTGGTCCACCTACTTTGTGCAAAAAGACAGCCGTCCATACGCCTGTGCATGAGGCTGCTGGGAAAGATGGTAGCATCATTCGAAGCTGTGCCATACGCCCAATTCCACTCAAGGAATTTGCAGAGGGCCATACTGTCAGCCTGGAACAGAAAGGTTCAGGCTATAGACTTCCCGATGTCCTTATCCCCTTCCGTTCGGAAGAGTCTCTGCTGGTGGTTGATCCCCCAGAATCTCCAGAAGGGAAAATCCTTCAGTCCGATTTCCTGGAAGGTGGTCACTACAGATGCCAGCCTTATAGGTTGGGGGGCAGTACTGGAGCAATGGTCTCTCCAGGGCAGATACAGAAAAGACCCTGCCCATCAATCTCTTAGAGATACGAGCAGCCCGGTATGCCCTAGTAGCATGGACATCCAAACTCCTAGGGTCCCCTGTCAGAATTCAATCAGACAATGCCACGGCAGTGGCATATATCAATCATCAAGGGGGCACCAGGAGTCGTGCAGCCCAGAGGGAAGTAAGTCACATCCTGGAATGGGCAGAAAAGCATGTCCCATGCATATCAGCTGTCTTCATTCCAGGGGTGGAGAATTGGAAGGCGGACTTTCTGAGTCGCCAACAGTTATGCCCAGGGGAATGGTCCCTTCATCCCCAGGTCTTCCGAGCAATATGTCAGCGGTGGGGAACACCGGATGTAGATCTGCTAGCATCCAGATTCAACGCAAAGGTGGACAGATTTGTCTCCCGGACAAGGGATCCCCTCGCTTGCGGCTCGGATGCTCTGGTGTTCCCTTGGGATCAGTTCAAACTGATATATGCTATCCCTCCGCTACAATTGTTGCCTCGACTCCTTCGCAGAGTCAGGTTGGAAAAGAGGCCGGTGATCCTGGTGGCTCCAGCGTGGCCCCGAAGGGCCTGGTACGCGGAGATTGTAAAAATGTCTGTGGGGAGTCCTTGGACCCTTCCACGTCGTTCGGACCTGCTTTCGCAAGGACCGATATACCACCCTTCCTTACTAACTCTAGGTTTAACGGCCTGGCTATTGAATCCCACATCCTAAAAAAGAGAGGTCTCTCTAACTCTGTGGTATCTACTATAATCAATGCCAGGAAGCCTGTATCCAGGCAGATTTACTATAGAGTCTGGAAGGCGTACATCACTTGGTGTGAGGCCAGGAAATGGCATCCACGTAAGTACGTTATAGGCAGAATTCTGGACTTCCTGCAGTGGGCTGTAGACAGGAAGTTTGCCTTAAGTACTATCAAGGGTCAGGTTTCGGCCTTGTCAATACTATTTCAAAGGCCCCTGGCTATGCATTCACTTGTCAAATCCTTTGTACAAGGGGTGACTCGTATTATTCCACCGGTTAAAGCTCCCATATGCCCATGGGATCTAAATTTGGTTCTATCGGTTCTACAAAAGCAGCCATTTGAACCTTTGCGACACATTTCCTTGGTTCTACTCGCCAGGAAATTGATATTTTTAGTAGCCATATGTTCGGCTAGAAGAGTGTCGGAATTAGCCGCCATGTCCTGTAAGGAGCCATATCTGGTTATCCATAAGGACAGAGTAGTGTTACGTCCTCATCCAGCCTTTCTTCCTAAAGGTGGTATCGAGGTTTCATTTGAACAAAGATGTGGTTCTTCCTTCCTTTTACCCCAAACCTAGTTCGGTAGAGGAAAAGTTATTGCATTCTTTGGATGTAGTAAGAGCAGTTAAAGCTTATCTAAAAGCCACTGCTCAGATTCGTAGAACGGATACTTTATTTATTCTGCCGGAAGGCCCCAGAAAGGGTCAGGTAGCGTCAAAATCTACTTTAGCCAAGTGGATTCGACAGGTCATAATGCAAGCCTATGGCTTGAAAAAGAGACCGCCTCCGTTCAAAGTTAGGGCGCACTCCACGAGAGCAGTTGGAACTTCATGGGCAGTGCATCACCAGGCCTCCCTGGCTCAAATCTGTAAGGCCGCAACATGGTCTTCAGTACACACGTTTACTAGGTTCTACCAGGTGGACGTTAGAAGTCAGGAGGATATCGCCTTTGGGTGCAGTGTGTTGCAGGCCGCAAAAGATCCTCATGTCTAATGGCGCCCAGCTTATGTATGGTGTATCCCCCCCCCTAATTTGGCATTGCTTTGGGACGTCCCACATAGTAATGACTATGTCGCTCTGTGTCCCGTGATGTACGAAAAAGAAAAAGGGATTTTTATAACAGCTTACCTGTAAAATCCTTTTCTTGGAGTACATCACGGGACACAGAGCTCCCACCCCTCTTTTTGGGGACACGTATTGCTTTGCTACAAAACTGAGGTACTCCCGGATGGGAGGGGCTTATATAGGGGAGGGTACTTCCTGTTTGGAAGTTGCCAGTGCCAGCACCTGAAGGTAATCTATATAATCCCACATAGTAATGACTATGTCACTCTGTGTCCCGTGATGTACTCCAAGAAAAGGATTTTACAGGTAAGCTGTTATAAAAATCCCTTTTTTAGAATCTGTTTGTTATTTTGAGCAAGTGTGTTAAAGGTACAAACAGATAAAGTGCTATAGTGCTAAAATAAATTGTGGTGTTGTGAGCCACACTTCCCTCTTGTGACCCCACTCACCAGAGCTTTGCAGTCTGTGGGACTATTGATCTGGTATTTATGGGGTAAACTTGGGACTCCTCAGAAAGCTCTCCACATTTAAAACGGTCTTGGGGGGGGGGGGGGGGGGTTTAAATTTGGATCCACCAGGCTCGAAAAAAATGATAGTGAAGTACTGTTGTATAAATGAATTTGAGGCTGCTGGATCCAAATTTAGCCACCCCCCAAGACAGTTTCAAATGTCTCAAGTTTACCCCACAAATACCAGATCAATAGACCCACAGCCTGCAAAGCTTAGTGAGTGGGATCACAAGAGGGAAGTGTGGCACACGGCACCACAATTTATTTGAGCACTTATGTGCTCAACTTTTCCATGTTAAGAGACACCCAATTGGGCACGGGGTTGGCAATGTTTGGTGGCAACATGGTGGAAGATTTCAGATGGTGTGGAAAGATATGTTCATGGCACGTTATCCGAAAGATTAACATAAGCCACAGGTCAGCAGCATCCCGATCTTATTCAAATTCCAATAGTCCACAGTTCTTGTACAGGTGGCTCATAGAACATACACTATATTACCAAACGTATTGGAGCGCCTGCCTTTACATGCACGTGAACTTTAATGGCATTCCAGCCTTAGTCCTTATGGTTGTGTCTATGGGGATGTTCGACCATTCTTTCAGAAGCGCGTTTGTGAGGTCAGGCACTGATGGAGACAAGAAGGCCTGGCTCGGTCTCCGGTCTAATTCATCCCAAATGTGTGCTATCGGGTTGAGGTCAGGACTCTGTGCAGTATAGTCAAATCCTCCACCCCAAACGCGCTCATCCATGTCTTTATGGACCTTGCTTTGTGCGCTGGTCCAAATTATTTGGTGGAAGGGGGATTATGGTGTGGGGTTGTTCAGGGGTTGGGCTTGGCCCCTTCGTTCCAGTGAAGGGAACTCCTTAAGGCATCAGAATACCAAGATATTTTGTCAATTTCATGCTCCCAACTTTGTGGTAACAGTTTGGGGATGGCCCCTTCCTGTTCCAACATGACTGCACACCAGTGCACAAACGAGGTCCATAAAGACATGGATGAGCGAGTTTGCTGTGGAGGAACTTGACTGGCCTGCACAGAGTCCTGACCTCAACACGATGGAACACCTTAAGACACACTCCTAAACCTTGTAGACAGCCTTCCCAGAAGAATTGATGCTGTTATAGCAGCAAAGGGTGGGCAAACTCAATATTGAACTCTATATAGACTAAGACGCCATTAAAGTTTGTGTAAAGGCAGGTGTCCCAATACTTTTGGTAATATAGTGTACATGCAGAAAGAATCCAAATGGTGTAATATTGCAAAATAGATTTATTGAGTAAAAAGATTTAGAAGAGACACATACTAATACCTTTGTGCTTTTGCCTTTAGGGCATCAAGACTAAAGAGTGCAAAAAAAATTGATGTCAGTCCCATAGATTTAAGCCCTGTTATCACTTGGAAATGGGCCTGCTTTGTTTCCTGTAATTGCTGCAGACGGGAAGCCCCATTAAATACAATGGGATCCTGACCGCGCACGCAGCTATTCACAGCAGCTCACATGCAATCACTATTGTAGCAATTACATGCAGATGATTGGACCTGGACGCGGACTGTCTTTGTCTGTGGCTGATCATTCGCAGGTAGTCACTGCATGTGCCCACCCACCTTTGAACTGGTATGGAATGTTTAATGTCTGCATATTCACAGGAAGGTACAAAAAATGTCCATTTAGGACTGTTCTATTACCATCTATGTTTGGTCTTGCATTTGTAATGGGTGCCTCATATCAGCGGATAAATTAGCGTGCCTAGATATCGGTTTGGCTTGAATTTAGAATAATTTAGGAGAGTTCAGTAAGTCAACTTCAGCAGATACAGGGATGTTTTTACAATGTTTTTTTGTTTCTTTTTACGGTAGATCTGGGAACATCATTTAGTGGGTATCTTTACTATTTCTGTCCTTTTTTGATGTTATATTTTTGTATTCAGAAATGTATGTGGTTGACGCACTAAGCTTTTTCATTTAAGTCTATTTATTTGAAGTCTTTGCACCACCAGTTACATAAACTTAAACCTAAATTTGCCAGGAATTTTACACTTCTGTAGGTAATTGCCCTACCTATGAATAAGTGCAACACTGTACCTGTCATTGGCTTTGGTAGCCAAAAAAATAATTTGTTTTAGACCAGTGTCACCCTGTCCATTGAGGGCGCCCATTACTAGCCATTGAAGATTTTTATTTTTTTTATTGCACAGGCAAAACAGGGCTTAGCCCAAAAGCCAGAACATGGGCTCAGCACACAGAAGAGGCTATTAACAGAAAGCAGTTTGTGTTTGCAGCTTTTAGTCAGAATTATTAAAAATCGCAAATGGCTAAGGCCCCTTTCACACGGGACAGATCAGTAATGATCCGCCCCGTGAAACTCCGCTTGCTCAGCGAGGATCGCTCTGTTGATCCCCGCTGAGCTGGCGGATAACAGGGCGGTCCCCGCACACTGTGCAGGGACCGCCCTGTCAGATCTCCGCTCTCCCCTATGCAAGTAATTTTTTAATTCCTCCAGATTGTTTTGGTGTACCCAGGATGCTACTCTTTGCCAAGTCCTGCCTATTGCAAGGCCTTCATCCCATCCGATCCCTTCATTTAGCAATACAGTGCCAGAAACTCTACTGGGTTCTGGGATGAGGTTGTTGATTGATGGAATGCAGTGATCAGTGCTGATTTAAAGACACTGCCATTCAGGTTTATGTATCAATCTACATATTCGATCTTTTCAAAGCTCAGTCATTTACTCATAATTAGATTTTTTGCATATCATAGTAAAGTATGCATTCAATCACTGTGTATAACCAGAGAAAATTGACATTTTTATTTAACAAACTCTCATTCTCACTCTTTCTTCTTTACAGGTCACCTCTGCTGTACAGTTCTTGCTTTCCCATTGTCCCCGCTCTCCGCAGCTACATGCACTTCCATTCCGACAGTTTATAGAGGATGGGGTATATCATGCGTTCAGTGATCCTTTCTACCATGACATGTCGAAGCGTAGACAGTTTGGCCTTCCCTCTCAGGACCCTGCAGCGATCATCGATTTATATAACAGCGCTATTGGCTATCTGGCAAAGGTGGTCTCATCAAGCCGATTTGTGGAATTGTCCTGGCCTTTGACAGAGTTCACATCTTCAAGGGGAAGCTTTGTCATGCCACCTATGGACTGGAACAGTCTAGAACACCTTTCTTGGCTAAAGAAAGCTGTACTTTCCTTTCAGATCCCAGAAATGGACAAGCCTCCAGAGGGAGGTGAGCATTTCACATATAAAAGTAAATTTCTTTTTAATGTTGCATGCTGGTAGCTTGAGCTATTTAGTGACGCTAAACTCTGGATAAAAAAATATTTTAGTATGTATTCCTAACAAAAGTACATTTTTATGTTCTCAGCCTCCTCCAGATCTATTCCTTTTTGTTTGCTGCTTTGATCTGATTTTGTTAGTCTGTTCTCCATGGTTCAAATGTAAGTGGGAACGTAGGCGCCTCCTTTTGATCGCTCCTGAAATGGACTAGGTAGAGTGCATAGAGCAGTGCACATGACAACAATTGATGTTCACTGCTCGTTCCAAACAAACAGAAGCAGGGGGGAAAAGCAGAGAGGTGGAAGCTTAAGAAGGCTAAAAAACAAACAATTTCATGAAAAATAGATTACAGAACTATAACTAGTGGATATGTATTGATGATTTTTGGAGAAAGATATAGTTCAGTGTCAGTGTTGGAACACCTGCCTCTACATGCACATGAACTTTAATGGCATTCCAGTCTTGGTCCGTAGGGTTCAACATTAAGTTTGCCCACCCTTTGCAGCTATAACAGCTTATATTCTTCTGGGAAGGCTGTCCACAAGGTTTAGGAGTATCTATGGGAATGTTTGACCATTCTTCCAGAAGCGCATTTGTGAGGTCAGGCACTGATGTGGATGAGAAGGCCTGTCTCGCAGTCTCCTCTTTAATTCATCCCAAAGCTGTTCTATCGGGTTGAGGTTATGACTCTGTGCAGGCCAGTCAAGTTCCTCCACGCCAAACGCGCTCATCTATGTCTTTATGGACCTTGCTTTGTGCACTGGTCCAAATTATTTGGTGGAGGGGGGATTATGGTGTGGGCTTGTTTTTTAGGGGTTGGGCTTGGCCCCTAAGTTCCAGTGAAGGGAACTCCTTAAGGCATCAGCATACCAAGGAAATTTGAACAATTTCATGTTCCCAACTTTGTGGGAACAGTTTGGGAATGTCCCCTTCCTGTTGCAACATGTGCACAAGCAAGGTCCATAAAGACATGGATGAGCACAATTGGGGTGAAGGAACTCGACTGGTCTGCACAGAGTCCTGACCTCAACCCGATAAAACACCTTTGGGATGAATTAGTGCGGAGACTGCGAGCCAGGCCTTCTTGTCCACATCAGTGCCTGACCTCACAAATGCGCTTTTCAAAAGAATGATCAAACATTCCCATAGACACACTCCTAAGCCTTGTGGACAGCCTTCCCAGAAGAGTTGAAGCTGTTATAGCCGCAAAGGGTGGGCCAACTCAATATTGACTGGGATGCCATTAGCGTTCATGTGTGAGTGTAAAGCCAGGCGTTCCAATACTTTTGGTAATATAGTGTATGTTTGGAGCAAAATTTTGTATTTTTTTTTTTGTGTAAATCGTATCACTGTGCACATCAAAAAAAAGGATGGGGTAAATGAAAAAAAAAATCAAGCCTGGATATGAACTTAAAAGGCAGCACCAGCATCTAGTCAAAGTATGTTGTTGATTTTCTAACCTTGTTTTTTCATCTCTTCCTCCTAGCTCCCTGGCATCCTGTGTGTTCCATGATTAAGGGTTATGTATCTCAGATCTCCAAGTCTTCAGAGGCTTTGCCTGTGTTGAACTCTGAAGTACAGATGCTTCTTGGAGGTGTTTGGAACCATTGTCTGGAAAATGGTGAAAGTGAAGGGTCAGACTCTGAGCTATTTGTACATGAAATCCCTTGGGATGACTTAATAGCTCTTTGCATCAATCACAAGTTGAGAGACTGGAATCCTCCTTTTAATGAACATATTAAAGGTATAAGTATATGTGCCCATATTTTCATAGAATGTATATAGACAGTAGTCAGGAGATGCGTTTTATCTCTATATATTTCTAGTTTATCAGATTCCGACTGACCAGTCACAAATCGCAATTATCTGCGATTACAATCCCGTTTTTCGTAGATGAGCAAACTATCATGTGAATTTGCCAGGAGTGTATGTTTTGTGATGCGCTACTCACTCAAAATATTTCAGCTTGCCAGTTCTTGGATGTAGTGACTGCAGCCGTTTTTATTTTTCAGGCGAAGAACCATTTTCAGCTAGTACAGAAAATGGAAATCTTTTCTTGAAGTCCAATAAAACAACCCTTTTAGCTTTTGGATTATACTGTCATCTACAACAGGGATTGGAAACTGGAAAACAAACTGTAGGGCCAGACCATAATAACTAGTTTTTTAATGCAATACTGAGAGCATGGTCATAAACACAGAGGGTAGGACCTGTGTCCCCAATAGACTCCAAAAAAAACCCTTTTCAGTGATTACAAAAGTCATGTTTTTCCTTCTCATTAATTGAGGAACACAGGAAGTCTTTAACCACTTAAGCCCCGGACCATTTCGGGCCATTAGGACCAAGCCTGTTTTTGGGATTCGGCACTGCGCTGCTTTAACTGTAAATTGTGCGGACATGCAATGTTGTACCCAAATGAAATTTGCGTCCTTTTCTTCCCACAAATAGATCTTTCTTTTAATGGTATTTGATTGCCTCTGCGATTTTTATTTTTTGCGATATAAACAGAAAAAGACCGAAAATTTTGAAAAAAAATGATATTTTCTACTTTTTGTTATAAGAAAAATCGAATAAACTCAATTTTAGTCATACATTTAGGCCAAAATGTATTCAGCCACATGTCTTTAGTAAAAAAAATGTCAATAAGCGTATATTTATTGGTTTGCGCAAAAGTTATAGCGTTTACAAACTAGGGTACATTTTCTGAAATTTACACAGCTTTAAATTTATGACTGCCTATCTCATTTCTTGAGGTGCTAAAATGGCAGGGCAGTACAAACCCCCCCCCAAATGACCCCATTTTGGAAAGTAGACACCCCAAGGAAATTGCTGAGAGGCATGTTGAGCCCATTGAATATTTTTTTTTTTCGTCCCAAGTGATTGAATAATGACAAAAAAAAAAAAAAATTACAAAAAGTTGTCACTAAATGATATATTGCTCACACATGCCATGGTTATATGTGGAATTGCACCCCAAAATACATTCTGCTGCTTCTCCTGAGTACGGGGATACCACATGTGTGGGACTTTTTAGGAGCCTAGCCACGTACGGGACCCCGGAAACCAAGCACCGCCTTCAGGATTTCTAAGGGCGCAAATTTTTGATTTCACTCCTCACTACCTATCACAGTTTCGAAGGCCATAAAATGCCAAAATAGCACAAAACCCCCCCAAATGACCCCATTTTGGAAAGTAGACACCCCAAGCTATTTACTGAGAGGCATGTTCAGTCCATGGAATATTTTATAATTTGCCACAAGTTGCGGGAATATGACAAACTTTTTTTTTTTTTTTGCACAAAGTTGTCACTAAATGATATATTGCTCACACATGCCATGGGCATATGTGAAATTACACCCCAAAATACATTCTGCTGCTTCTCCTGAGTACGGGGATACCACATGTGTGGGACTTTTTGGGAGCCTAGCCGCGTACGGGACCCCAAAAACCAAGCACCGCCTTCAAGGTTTCTAAGGGCATAAATTTTTGATTTCACTCCTCACTACCTATCACAGTTTTGAAGGCCATAAAATGCCAAGATGGCACAAAACCCCCCCAAATGACCCCATTTTGGAAAGTAGACACCCCAAGCTATTTGCTGAGAGGCATGTTGACCCCATTGAATATTTTTTTTTTTTTGTCCCAAATGATTGAATAATGACAAAAAGAAAAAAAAAAAAAAATGTACAAAAAGTTGTCACTAAATGATATATTGCTCACACATGCCATGGTTATATGTGGAATTGCACCCCAAAATACATTCTGCTGCTTTTCCTGAGTACGGGGATACCACATGTGTGGGACTTTTTGGGAGCCTAGCCGCGTACAGGGCCCCAAAAACCAAGCACCGCCTTCAGGATTTCTAAGGGCGTAAATTTTTGATTTCACTCCTCACTACCTATCACAGTTTTGAAGGCCATAAAATGCCAAAATAGCACAAAACCCCCCCAAATTACCCCATTTTGGAAAGTAGACACCCCAAGCTATTTGCTGAGAGGCATGGTGAGTATTTTACAGCTCTCATTTGTTTTTGAAAATTAAGAAAGACATTTTTTTTTCTTTTTTTTTTTTTCTTTCTTTACATTTTCAAAACTTTGTGACAAAAAGCGAGATCTGCAAAATACTCAACATACCTCTCAGCAAATAGCTTGGGGTGTCTACTTTCCAAAATGGGGTCATTTGGGGGGGTTTTGTGCCATCTGGGCATTCCATGGCCTCCGAAACTGTGATAGGCAGTGAGGAGTGAAATCAAAAATTTACACCCATAGAAATCCTGAAGGCGGTGCTTGGTTTTTGGGGTCCCGTACGCGACTAGGCTCCTAAAAAGTCCCACACATGTGGTATCCCCGTACTCAGGAGAAGCAACAGAATGTATTTTGGGGTGTAATTCCACATATGCCCATGGCATGTTTGAGCAATATATAATTTAGTGACAACTTTTTGTACATTTTTTTTTTGGTCATTATTCAATCACTTGGGACAAAAAAAAAAAATATTCAATGGGCTCAACGTGCCTCTCAGCAAATAGCTTGAGGTGTCTACTTTACAAAATGGGGTCATTTGGGGGGGTTTTGAACTGTCCTGGCATTTTATGCACAACATTAGGAAGCTTATGTCACACATCATCCACTCTTCTAACCACTTGAAGACAAAGCCCTTTCTGACACTTTTTGTTTACATGAAAGAAAATTTTTTTTTGCAAGAAAATTATGTTGAACCCCCAAACATTATATATTTTTTTAAAGCAAAGGCCCTACAGATTAAAATAGTGGGTGTTGCATTTTTTTTTTCCACACAGTATTTGCGCAGCGATTTTTCAAACGCATTTTTTGGGGGAAAAACACCCTTTTTTTATTTTTAATGCACTAAAAAACACTATATTGCCCAAATGTTTGATGAAATAAAAAAGATGATCATAGGCCGAGTACATGGATACCAAACACGACATGCTTTAAAATTGCGCACAAACGCGCAGCGGCGACAAAACTACATTCATTTTTAAAAGCATTTAAAAGCCTTTACAGGTTACCACGTTAGATTTACAGAGGAGGTCTACTGCTAAAATGACTGCCCTCGATCTGACCTTCGCGGTGATACCTCACATGCATGATGCAATTGCTGTTTACATATGACGCTAGACCGACGCTTGCGTTCGCCTTTGCGCAATAGCAGGGGGGGACAGCGGTGCTTTTTTTTTTTTTTTTTATTATTTATTTGGCTTTTTTATTTTATTTTTAAACTGTGCCTTCCATATTTTATTTTTTTACCATTTTTATCGTTATCTCAGGGAATGTAAATATCCCCTATGATAGCAACAGGTAGTGACAGGTACTCTTTTTTTGAAAAAAATTGGGGGGTTAGACCCTAGATCTTTCCTCTGCCCTCAAAGCATCTGACCACACCAAGATCGGTGTGATAAAATGCTTTCCCAATTTCCCAATGGCGCTTTTTTAATCCGGGGGGGGGGGACATTCCCTCCCACTGCTTGTAAAAGCAGTCTAGAGGCTAATTATCTGCTAGAATTGCTTTTACATGAAAGCCGGCTGCTGGCTGAAAAGAATGATACCAAGATGATACCTAAACCCGCAGGCATCATTCTGGTATAAACATTCAAAGTCCAGCAACATACCAGTACGTTGCTGGTCCTTGTTGGACATGTATTGTAATCTTTTTTTTCATACAGCCTATTGGCTGAACGAAAAAAAGAGATTGATTGGTGGGTATGCCCACCATTAGAATACCTCCCTTCATCCACCCACTTCTAATGATGGGCATATATGCCGAAGCATGGGGGCATCCTCCCGCAAAAAAGTTATGCCGCGTACACACGGTCAAGCCTTCGTCGGAATTTCGACCGTATGTACGCGGTATAAAAGGTTATGCCGCGTACACACGGTCGGACTTTTCCACGGATAAGCCTCCGTTGGAATTTCGACCGTATATACGCGGCATTAGGAGCAAAATCGCTCCTCCGCCCCCATGCTTCGGCATATATGCTCTTTTTTTTAACTGTGGTGGTGAAATCACCTCCTACAGCGTTGGAGTCACGGCTTTATGTATCGTGGGAGCAAACGCTGTTGCTGTCAAGATAAATAGATCCGCGCAGCAACTGAATGGCGTACCTGCTAAGCAAATGGTGGTTAACATTAAAACAAAGTAACATTACAGTACAACAGTAAGACCTTACCATGCCATACCTGCAAAGCAAATACCAAAACAAAACCTAGTAAAAAAGAAAAAAATGTTTTAACGCAACCTGTGCCTAAAATATATATATGCCGAAGCATGGGGGCATCCTCCCGCAAAAAAGTTATGCCGCGTACACACGGTCGGAATTTCGACCGTATGTACGCAGCATTAGGAGCAAAATCGCTCCTCCGCCCCTGCTGCCCCCATGCTTCGGCATATATGCTCTTTTTTTTAACTGTGGTGGTGAAATCACCTCCTACAGCACTGGAGTCACGGCTTTATGTATCGTGGGAGCAAACGCTGTTGCTGTCAAGATAAATAATTCCGCGCTGCAGTTGAATGGCGCACCTGAAAACAAAAAATTACATACCTGAAAAGCAAGCATGATAAAACATTGCAGAATAGAATACAGTAAAAAAGAGCAGAACAATAGAGAGAAAATAGAGAGAGAGAGAACAATAAAACGACAACTATTTTTGGTTTTTTTATTTTATATTTTTTTTGTGTTTTGTTTTTTACGTTTTTTTTTTTCTTTTTTACACTTTTTTTTGTAACTTTACAACTGTAATGGTTCGGGTCTCTCAAAATGTAATGGCATCTTGGGAGACCCTGTGTAAGTGTGTCCTAGTCTGTGAAATGCTGTACCCTACGCTAAAACTTCACTTTTGAGTGGTAGCGTTCAAAACATTCACCTTGGCAAAGACCAGGCTTGTCAGGACAGAGTGGACAAAAACTACGGGTGTCACGCCTAAATCCGCGCTTGCTACAGACACGACATCTTTTTTGGGGGTGGCTTTGGGTAGGGGTACTCGGGAGGACATACGAATAATGCCTCTCATGCAGCCGGCTTACTGCATTTGGTTGGGGATGGTGAGGTGCAGAACCGCCTGGATACAGGAGTTCTGTGACTATCTCATTCTGGAATTTTAGAAGAGATAACGTCCCGCCTGAAGCTCTGTATAGCACATGAGCGTTCAGCAAAGCCAATTGGAATAATGATAGAGACACTTTTTTGTACCAGCGTCTCGCCTTACGGTCAATTAGATACGGCGCCATCAACTGGTCGTTGAGGTCCACCCCTCCCATATTTTGGTTATATTCGTGGACACAGAGGGGTTTCTCCACAACACCAGTCGCCGTACGAATTTGGACTGTCGTGTCTGCATGAAGGGAGGTAAGAAGGAAAACATTCTTATTGTCCCTCCACTTCATAGCGAGCAAGTTATTACACTTCAAGCAGGCTCTCTCCCCCAGCCTAAGACGGGCATCTACAAGCCGCTGGGGAAAGCCCCGGCGATTAGGTCGCACGGTGCCACATGCTCCAATCTGATGATCAAACAAGTGACTAAACAGTGGCACGCTCGTGTAATAATTGTCCACATACAAGTGGTACCCCTTTCCGAATAAGGGTGACACCAAGTTCCACACTATCTTGCCAGCGCTCCCTATGTAATCCGGGCAGTTGACCGACTCAATCTGACTGTCTTTTCCCTCATAAACCGTAAAGTTCACTACATAGCCTGTTGCCCTGTCACAGAACTTGTAGAGCTTGACCCCGTATCTGGCACGCTTGCTGGGAAGGTACTGCTTGAAAGACAAGCGGCCAGAAAATTTAATCAGGGACTCATCAACGCAGACAACTTGATCGGGAGTAAACAAGGCTGCAAAACGTTCGTTGAAGTGGTTTATGAGGGGCCGAATTTTATAGAGCCGGTCGTATTCAGGGTCCCCACGTGGACGACAAAGTTCATTGTCGTTGAAGTGCATGAACCGCAAAATCTGCTCGTATCGTGCCCTGGACATGGAGGCAGAGAACACGGGCATGTGGTCAATTGGGTGCGTGGACCAATAAGCACGCAATGACGGAAATTTATGTGTGCCCATGTTGAGGGAAAGGCCCAGAAAGGTCTTAAATTCGGAAACCGTAATTGGTTTCCAATTTCTGGCAATTTTAGGCAACTGGGGGTTAGCGGCGATAAATTGACCAGCATATAAATTACTCTGGTCCACAATAGATCTATAGAGATCTTCCGTGAAAAACAGCGAATAAAAATCGATTGGCATAAAATCAGCTGTTTCCACCTGAATACCGGGTTGGGCAGTGAATGGGGGAAGTACGGGTTCTGCAGAAGTGGTGGGGACCCAATCAGGATAGGCGAATTCTGCAGGAAGGGCAGTATGGGCACGACGGGCCTGCCTTTGTCTTCTTGGTGGCAGCGGGACACTACTTGTGCTTGCCACCTCGCCAGCTTGAACTGCACTTATGGGACTCGCCACGTCACCAAGTGTTACTGCAGTGCTGGATGTACGTCCAGGCTGTACTAGGCCGCTGGTGCTTGCCAGTTCACCAGAAGGAATAGCGGCGCTAGTACTACTCTGCTCCATGATACGAGAGACCTGCGGTTCTTGCTCCTCAACAACCTCAGAAGATCGGGATCGGGTACGCCTGACCTTAGCAGGGACCTCAACTTCGTCGTCAGAGCTATCTGACGTGGGGCCGCTGACGTCACTGTCTTCTACGGGAAGATATTCTGAGCCTGAATCTGACAGATACGTGACCTCCTCTTCACTATCTGTCATGCTCAGAATCTCGTAGGCCTCTTTACTAGTGTACCTTCGACTTGCCATTTTGGGCTCTAAATTTAGGGGTACACTAGTAAGATTCACAGGAAAAAAAGCACCTGACTGTCGTCAGCAAATATATCAAACGCTACAAAAAAACTGTTAGCGATCGCAGGGATCAGGCCTGTCTCTGCGAACGCTGCAGTTATGTGTGTTGTGTTTGGTAAGTGACAGTGATCGATCGATACTGCACTTGGGTGGGCTGGGCTGGGCTGGGCGGAGGGGCTAAACGCAGGTACTAGCAGGTATCTGGGCTGATCCCGCTAACACTGCGTTTTTGGGAACCCTAAACCGCTGGGGATGCTAGTATAGATCTGATCAGATACTATACCACTAAGGGGGGTGTATGCTTTGCGCGTGGGTGTTAGCGTTACTGGCACTAACCTAACACTGCCTGGGGCGACGCAGACCCTCTCTGGCGCTAAAACCTAATTGATCTCACCCGCCGGGCGATCAGGGGGGTTAAACCTTTATTGGGTTATATACGGCGGGTGCCCTGATGCTATAAAAAGCAAACTAATCAACCAGCGTCACCCGTAACCTTTATATGGTGATCACTGGTGAAAGGGTTAACTAGGGGCAATCAGGGGGTTAAAACCTTTATTAGGTTAAATATGGGGGTACCTGACACCAATAAAAACCTGCGGCGAACCTAAAAAAAAAATAACTGCCTATCTAAAACACCAGCGACACGAATACAGCGATCGGAAAAACAATCGCTTAGTGACGCTGAAGTTAGGGGGTGAAAGGGTTACCTGGGGGGTGATCAAGGGGTTAAACCTTTATTAGGGGGGTTAGGGGGCTACCCTGGACCTAAAGGGGCCTAATCCTAACTGCCTTGCAACTTTTTACAATCACAGATGACACTAAATGCAGTGATCAGTAAAATAAATGATCACTGCAATCAGTGACACTGTGATTGGGGGCTTTGGGGTGACCTGGGGGGTGATCTGGGGGTGACTGGGGGGTGATATGTGTACCTACGTGTCAGTGGACTGTTGGAGCACTAACCTCTGTCTTCACTCCTCGGCGCCGGGAACGAAAAGACCGCGGCGAGGGAGATGACATCACTTCCTCCAGCCTGTGTTTACATCACATGGCGGAGGAAGCAATTTCATTGGCCGGGAGCGATCGCGAGGGGGGGGGCGGAATCGAGCGGCCGCCCCCTCATGCCTGATCGCTCCCGAACACTTAACGGCCGCTCACTGCAGTGAAGGGGGGTCCGGATGGACCCCCCAACTGCACAAAGGCGATCACGTAGATCTACGTGATTCTGCCTGTCCGTGCCATTCTGCCGACGTAAATCGGCGGTGGGCGGTCGTTAAGTGGTTAAAGCATTCTAAAGTCTATTAACTTTTTACCTTAATGCATTTCTTGCATTAAGAAAGCAATGTCCCAGTACTTGTTGTGCCCCTCTCCCCAAACTTTTACCTTACTAAACACTTTACTGATCCTGTGCCATCTGATCTTCAGCACCGCTGCTTTCTCTTGAAATTAGTGCGTTTACCATTAATGCGGCCACCACATCTAAAGAATAGTAAGCTACAATATATTACATTTTTGTTTTTGATGAAAGTAGCTTCCATCAGAGCCCTCTTGCTCAGCTATTTTACTTTGTGTCCGCTTCCCTTTTAAGATCCAAATGTATTTTCATCATTTCTCATACCAGCATTATAATTTGCTATATTTCCAAGACTATAAAAATAGCTACTGTACTTATGTTCACATTATCAGTTTGAGTTGTAAATGATCTTATATTTGCCTTTTTTTTTTTTTCTTTCCATAGGCTCCCTGGAGGACCTTTATGTTTATTTCTTTGAAAAGGATTTGGAAAATTTCAAATTGCCAGAATCATGGCTGAAGGCTTGTCACACTACAGATAAAGATGTACTGATGCCTAGTGAGAGGTGATTATTCAATGTAACGATTGTTCTTGATGCTGAACTCCAGGGAAATAAATAAAAACCTCCTGCGGTGGGGCGACCCCTGCACTGTAAAGGTTAAATGCCCGTTATTTGGTACCTGGAAAAAAGACTCATCCCTCACTGCCCTTGCAGGTGGTGCTATGTTCTCTCTGATACACCAGGTGTCTGGTAGGATAGTGAGGGAGTACCAGGAAACAAATTTTTGTTTCCTGGTACTCTAGGTAAAAGCGAACATTCCTTAAATTTTTCATTTTTTTTTTTTTTTTTTTTTTTTTTATAGGAACTTTCTCTGCAGTTTTACTTGTTATATTCTCTGTTTACGGTACATATGCTGTGCTTTATTTTATTATTTATCTTTATGTCCCCTTTACCCCTCCCCACTTATTTTTCAAACTTTAATAGTTGCAATGGGTGATGCACTAATTAAATGTTAGTGCAGTTTAACCACTTTAACCCTTTCGCTGCCAGGCCCGTGCTCCACTTATAACCACTTCAGCCTCAGAAGGATTTACCCTCTTCCTGACCAGGCCATTTTTTACGATACGACACTGTGTTATTTTAGCTGACAATTGCCCGATCATGTGCCGTTGTACCCAAGTAAAATGTATGGGGTTTTCCCCACAAACAGAGCTTTCTTTTGGTGGCATTTGATCACCTCTGCGTTTTTTTTTGTTTTTTTTTCGGTATAAACAAAAAGACAATTTTGAAAATAACAATATTTTTCACTTTCTGCTATAAAACATACCCAATTAAAAAATCGAATTTCTTCATAAATTTAGGCCAATATGTATCCTGCTACATATTTTTGGTAAAAAAAATCCCCAATAAACGCATATTGATTTGTTTGTGCAAAAGTTTTGGCATCTACAAAATGGAAAGATTTATGCCTTTTTTTTTTTTTTTTCTTACACTAGCAATGGCGGTTATCATTGATTTTTTTAGCGGGACTGAGACATTACAGCAGACAGATCAGACACCTAGCTGACATTTTTGACACTTTTGGGAACCAGTAACATTATTACAGTGATCAGTGCTAAAAATATGCACTGACATTGTACTAATGGCACTGGCAGGGAAGTGGTTAACATCAGGGGCAATCAAAGGATTAAATGTGTTCCCTCAGTGTGTTTCTAACTGTGTGGGGGGATGGGCTGCCTGGGACAACACTTAGATCCGTCCTCCTGCATAGCAGGAAGACAAGATCTTGTGTCATCCCCTGTCAGAACGGAGTTCTTCCCCGTTTACACAGGCAGATCCCCGTTCTGTCTCTGCAGGGAACAATCGCAGGCAGACATCGAGTCTGCCGGACCCGCTGATTGGCTCCCCCACTGGCCAATCGGCTCACCCACAGAACCTCATGCACAAACCGACGTACATCTACGGCGATTCGTGCAGCCTAGCCAGCTTGCCACAGTATAACTGCAACGGCTGGCCGGCAAGAGGTTAAACTCAGGTGGCCAGACCATTTTTGCAATTTTTCCATTGCCTTTTTGTTTTTCCCTTACAGCTTTCAGAGTTTGTGAAAGACCCCTAAACCATATATATTCTGAAAGCACATGACCAGTAGAAATAAAGGTACTACTGATTTTTAAGGCACCACGATATTTGCACCAATATTAATTAAAGCAATATTTTAGTTGAAAATACTCTATAATCCTTATTAGCAGATAAAAACCACAGTAAATTTTACAAAATTCCTGATGAATATGAAAGCTTAACCTGTATTGATTCAATAAATAACAAATATTTGTAAATTTTAAATTGCACCTTTTTGCGAAATGGTAAAAATCGAACAAACGCAAAAATGTAAATATCCAAATTTCTTTTAAAATCTGGAGGTTTTCCTTTTTTCTTTTACAGCTTTCAGAATTTGTACAAGATCCCCAAACCATATATTTTCTGAAAGCACATGAACTGTAGAATTGCAAATAGGTGCTACTGATTTTTAAGGCCCTGCAATATTTGCGTGAATGTTTATGAAACAATATTTTCTCATAAAATACTCTAAAATCATTTTTGGCAGCTATAAACACAGCACATTTTGCAAAGTTTCTGCTAAATTCTTACTTAATAATAAAAGCTTAACCTGGACCGAGTAAAAGTCCTGTTCATTCCACGGCCGCCACTTAGCAGCTGTGTGTTCTCTCCCGAGTCTCCGCTATCATCTGCACACCAGGGGGTTGCAGGGGGGGTGGGGGGGTGCTGCAGATCAGGACAGAGTGGGAGTCTTTTTTCAAATAAACAGGTTATCACCCACTTGTTAACAGTAAGTTGGGCAGCCTCCGTCCAGATCTGCACCACCTACTGGGAGAGCAATTCCAGGCTGATAGATTCCTCTGCCCGACCGATGGTAGGACTGTGACGGGGAGGCTTGCATTAAAATGGGCACTCTGATATGAAGGAGCACTGTGACAAAAAGGGGTAATGTAATGTGAGGGGCACTCCAGTGTAAAGGGAAACTGAGGACACTGTGGGAGGGCTTTAAAGGAGAACATGGTACTTGGATTCCTAGAAAATGTTATGTGGGCCCTTCTGGATTGTCCGGGCCTCCTGTCCCATAGACCGGCGTGTCATCTAGCTTCTAAGTTGATGTCTTTAATGGCATGGCTGTTGAAGCCATTGTCCTGTGGGCCAAAAGCCTTTTGGATGCAGTCATTCTTACCTTTTTAAGGACCAGGAACTCAACTTCTTGTAAAGTCTACAATTGCACCTGGAAGGCCTATTTTTCTTGATGTGTGTTAAGGAACTTTTATCCTGTTAAATACTTTGGGTTGTGTTCTGTCATTTCTTCTAGACCCATCTGAGCAAACATCCGGCTTTGAGTACCATCAAAAGACAAACTTGGCCTTGGCCATTTTGCTTCAGAGATTCTTTGCCTCTCACTCCCTAGTTAAGACCTATTCTCATGGCGTGGATCACAGCCCCCCGCCGCTCCTGTGTCCTATTGAGTCCCTAGTCTGGCTCTCGGCTTTTGCAGAAGCTGACCTTTGAACCATTTAGGGGTATACCCTTGTTCTGACCCTGACCTTATCTGTAAAGTGGTCTTTTTATGGTGAGGGCAGTCGCTGTAACTACTCTGTAAGGTGCCTTTTCTTAGTGTCGCAAAAGGAAAACGTTGTCTTGAGGCCTAAGGCCTCTTTTTTTTCTCCTGTAACTGTTCTCTGACTTGCACCTTTATCAGGATATTGTCCTTCCTTTTCATCCTGCCATGAAACTCCTTCAGAAATTTCTTTCAATCTCTGCACATAATGCGGTCTGTGAGGGTTTTGGATTCCCTCTTTGCACTTCTAATGGTTCCTTGAGGAGACGCCCTGCCTCTTGCTCTGCCATTGCTAGGACAGACAAGTAACACAAGTTATTATCAGTGCTTCTAGTCTAAAGGGTTAGGTTCCTTCCCTCCCTGTTAAGTCCCACTCTGCCTGCTCTGTTAGTGCTTCATGGGCTGTCCAGCATCAGGTATCTGTTTCTCAGTTTTGCAAGGCTTATCACCTTGGCTTCTGTTAACACATTTAAGTTCAACCAGGTGGATGTTCAATTCTCCTCTAATGCCAGTTTCAGGGGTAGAGGACTACAAACTGCTGTTTGAGTTTATCACAATTCCTTGACCTGTTGGTGTTGCCTGCTGTGTTGCCCACCCCTCAGTTGGTGTGAATTTGGATGCCCCAGTCATAATAATTAAAGAGCTTGTGTGTCCTGTGCTGTACAATAAGAAAATTGGATTTTGACTTGTCAATAAAACCTGTTTCATGGAGGAAATTGGTCCCTGTTTTTAGGACTTAAGAGAAAACTGAGGCTAGCAGGGAGTGAATAAAGGGATATCCCTGCTGCTCCTTTTTATTTTTTGCCAGTGTCCAGTCACCTGAAAATTGCTGCACATAACCCAGTCATAATTTAATGAACCTGTGTCCTGTACTGACTCCAGGAAAGGGATTTTACTTGTAAGTCAAAAATCCTATTTGTGGCCTCAATAAGAAGGGCATGTCTGCTATCAGGTTTCACAACATCATCAGCAAATGTATTCTTCTAGTTTATTTTTTAAATTGTTTGTTTTACAAAAATAACAACAAAATAGGCATGCATCTTAGATTCTACAGATCTTTAGATCATTACACACTATTACTCAAATGAAAACTTTACTCTTCCAGTTTCTTTAACACGGTTATATTAAAGTGGTTCTAAAGTCTGAACATTGTTTTCCTTAATGCAGTCTATTCATTAAGGTAAAAAAAAAAGCCCCACTACCTGTTCTCCCTGTCCCTAAACACTTACCGGTTTGCTTGACAAAGAAGAAGGTCCTTCAAAATGTGTAGCCATGCCCACTGCTTCGCCCACATGTGACATCATCTAGGAAATCCCCCTGCAACACACACTAAACAAAAAAGCAGAAGGTGCCACCATCTAAGTGTATCCGTTTAATACAAAATGGTTAAAAATTCACTCACAAGAGTGGAAGAAAGGCAAGGCTCATCATCTGTCTTTAGTCACTAGCAGGACTCGATGGAAAGCGGACAAATGCTGGCAGATAGAAGCAACTGTGTTGTGCAGGAGACATCTAGCTGAGGAGGGATGCAAGGCTTGAACAATATACACTGTCCTTCCTTTTTTATTTAACAATAAATCCTTTACAGTCACTTTAGGATTTTTTGCCACGGAATTGTAGCCAAAAAATACAGGAAAACATAGTTCGAGAAAGTTGGATTTTGAACTATTCGCTTCCATTAGCTTTTTCCCCTGACCACAGTGGCCAGCGAAAATAACAGAAAGCAGAAGTGACAAAATCCTCAACAATTCTGGGTTCTTGGGAGAGATCCGTGAACAGATATTCTCTGGTCTCCATTCCTTCTACCCGGCAACACCGCCATGTGAGTCACATGTTTTTAGGTGGGATAGCAGAGACTTAAAACTTGGGACGAGTGTACTAGGGGTCCATAGAAGAAGTTGGGCAGCTGTATGGCTGCCTGATCGCTTCCACCTGAAAGCCAACAGTCGGCTTGTTAAATTTAGTCCTGCTGCAGGAGGAAGCGGGAGTGTGTGAAAAACCCCCAATGCCATTGACGTTTAACATATACTGTACATCAGTAGTAGTAAAAGTTAAATGGAATACTGCAAGTAAAGATAAACTCCAGGCAGATTTAAGACGCACAGCTCTGCAATTATCAATGAAACAGTAAATTTGTTAAATGCAAGCAGTGTCAGTACTTGAATGTGACCTGTTCATGTGACAGAGCTATTTAAATCTTCTAACTGGGTGGACAGAAATGCAAATGCTTTGGCTCCCTTTTTATATATTTCATCTGTGTATTTAATTGTGCCTGAAATTCAGTTTTAAAAATTTTAGATTAACACTTTAATATTGTGATTACAAATGGGTGACTGAAAGGGTACCACTGTCCTCCGCCTGGGTATAAGCTTTTTCCTATAGTATTTAAATATCTGATCTAACTACTGTGCTTCTTTCTAGTTCATCATGCAGAAGGAAGCGTAAACTGCAGCCATCTCAAACAGCACCATCTTTTCTTACCTGTGAAGAAAATACTCAAAAAGATGTTAAAAACTTGATGTCTCTTCACTCACATCTCAGTCAGTTTCTGCTGGAGGAGGAGAATGAAAGGTAAATGGTTTTTGTAAGCTGTAGTGAAATAATTGGCTGGGTACATCACTGCATCAGCAGATTTCATGTAACAAGAAAGGATAAAGGAAACCTGTACAGAGAGGATTAAGTGGACTGACCTGCTTACCTCTAATTGCTTTAGGGTACTGATTTTTGATGATGCATGCATGTTCTGGGTCAATTACATAGAAAGTATTGAAGCCAGAGACAGCGAGACAACTAGACAGCCAGGGGTGACTGCAGACATTTTTCCCGCCCCTGAATCTAATGTTCTAATAAAAGCAGTCTTACCATAATGAGACACAATTGGTCAAAAATGAAATGCTTATTCAAAGAATGAAAGCTGTTTTGTAAATTTTATTTTAGGAAAGAATTCAGAATGTACATAGAAATATTGGGGTTTATTTACTAAAGCTGGACAATTATAACCACAAAGATCCTCCAATGAAAGAGCTGAGGGATTCTAGAAGTCTGTATGGCCACAAACCAGTGTTGTGAAAGCTGGTGGCTGGTAGTTGTAGTTCCACATAGATGAAAGACCAAAACCACAGTTATAACAAACATATGGGATGTCTATTGGTCCAACAACAAACTTTAAAAAGGCTGCAAAATCAGGCTCACTTCTGCACAGAAACCAATCCGCTTCTAACCTCAGCTTGTTCAGTTAAGATTTGGTAATAAAACCTGGAAGCTGATTGGTTTCTGGGCAGAAGTGAGCCTGATTTTGCACTCTCCAGCTTTAGTAAATAAACCCCAGTATGTCATACAGAGGCTAACAGCCTTACAGATCTGGAAAACGTTCAAATCATATTGGATACAAGGACAATAGACAATAACAAAAGTGCCCATGGTAACTATATAGTGTGCATTGGCAACGTATCGGTCATGATTACAATAATCCTATGGAGTATACGTCCCAGGATGGTAGTGATAAAGAACCGTGTCCTAATGTGTTAAGCTATAAAGAGGAGTAGCAAGAATTAAAAAAAAAAAGAAAAAAAGGCTTCTGAAGATTTGAATCAGAAAAAGCTATGGTGGTTTCCCAAAAAGTAAAAATACTAATGTACGACTGGTGCCCCTTTTAATCACATTTTAAAGTATACAGAGTCAAGTGGGTTTAGAAGTATGTAACCCCTAGCAAGTGTCAAGACCAGCAGTGACAACCCCCAGAATTGTCAGGACCTACAATTCTTTTCTTCCGTGAGTGTTGTGGCAAGCAATAACCCCCAGCATTAGTGTTCTGAGAACACACAGCAGTAACAGCAGAGATGAGCAAAACGGTACCACTGCTAAACTCTAAAGCCTCAAACACACGATCGGATTTTCCGCAGACAAAAGGTCAGACTTTTGTCCGACGGGCGTGTGCCACAATTGTCGGCCAACAAGCACAAACGTAATGACGTACTACGTGGTTTTTCAGCTCTTTAGCGCGACCCTTTGGGCACCTTCTGCTAATGGTGTGTTTGGTGAGCATTGCTTCCCGAGCATGCGCGTTTGTACTTTGGACTTTTGTCCGACGGACTTGTGTACACACGATCGGAAAATCCGACAACAGACCGTTGTCCACGGAAAATTTTAAAGCCTGCCATACAACATTTGTCCGCGGAAAATCCGACAACAATTGTTTGATGGAGCGTACAAACGGTCAGATTTTCTGCCAACAGGCTGTCAACACACAATTCCCGTTGGAAAATGTGATTGTGTTTGCGAGGTTTTACTCCTATTGCATACTCACAAAATCTGTGTAGGTGGCGTATAGGCCAGCAGAAAACATAGCGGTGGTCAGACTGCATAACAACTCTCACTGTAGGCAAAGTTTATTCTGGCTTTTCTGTGAAGGGAGTGCCTCGCTGTGTCACTGAAGTGTGCTGATTGCAATAGCAGGAAGAGGCAAAAAGTAGCAGTGAGTTGCAGTGCAATGCATGTCCCATCCAGAAAGGAAATGGAAGGCATGCATCCATCGCTCCACCCCTTCTTGTGACATGTCCTGTCTGATCTCAGAGAAGAAGTAATATAGAGGGATAGCAGTCTGCACAAAATGGTGTCATGCTAGCGTTCATAGCTACCAGAGAAGCACCAAATGCCTTATCTATAATAAAAAGGCAGTAGACCCTCCTAAACACAGCCCACACACTGCACTTAGCCTATTGGCTTTTGATTATGGTGCAATTGGGGTGTGAACAGAATTTTTGGGGATGTCGTAGCACATCCATGACCCCACTGGCAATAGAAAAATATGAAAAAATATGTATAGTAAGTGCGCAGATAAAAAAGTTTGATAATCAAAAACAGCAGCTGGCAATCGCACAACAGAACATGTGTATAAATAATAAGACTTGAGATTGCTGCGCTAAAAGGAGTGAAAAAACACATAAAATATAAATGTATATATACTATGATCAGTCTATGAAGTAGGGCCGAAATAACCGATTAATCGACAACTAATCGATTATGAAAATAGTAATTGATTAATTTCATAAATCGATTAATCGGCCAGTAACATAATGGGGTTAAAAAAAACTAAAATGAGCCCTTTATAGTACAAAAAGAGCAAATCGCTACTGTAAATAATACTTTCACTGTCCCACAGTAAAAAATGAACCCCTTACAGCGATTCTTTGCTCTTTTTGCACTAATTTTTGTTTTTTTAACACCATTATGTTACTAAACATCTCAGGCCTGGGTCACACCTCTGTGTTTTTTGGTGCTTTTTGCAGAAACACACTACAGGTAATTTACATGGTTTCCTATGGGACACGTTCACATCCATGATTTTTTCAGCTGCTGCGTATTTGGAAAGGGCAAGTACTTTTTTTAACGCAAAATGGTGCTATTTTGTTTTTTTGGTTCAATATACTTCAATAGAGAAGCTGCAGAAAAGCATGTAATAATGTGTTTTTGCAGCAATTTGTGTTTTTTTTTTTGTGTTTTTTAGTCTGCCCAACAACAAATTGGCCAAAAAAAAATGTAAAAATGCAGCAAAATTACTTTTTTTTTTTTTTTTTTTTTTATGGCTATTAACCGATTAATCGTTTAATCAAAACAATAATCGGCCAACTAATCGATTATGAAAATAATCGTTAGTTGCAGCCCTACTATGAAGACATCCAAAGTAACAGTGATCAGTCCGTAAAGGATTCCAAAATAAGTGAAATGTTCTTGAATATTCGTTTCTCAGTGGTAATGAATTAATAAACACCAGAAGTGCACTTTCCACCGTGCTAAAGGAAAAAGATGTGCCCTTACCAGATGACTAGACTCAACGTTATAGGAGCCTAGTAAAGCGTGGGTTCATACAATGCATAGAATCTGTCCTCTGGTTGTAGGCAGGGTGGTGAAGATATCAGTTCAAATGGCTGCTCTGTCTCTCTTGCTCCCAGGTGAGGTGTAAAAAAAGAGGAAAGAACGCCAGCATAAAACCGTGATGGTTTTTTGGGATAACACAAGTCCAATCAGACAAGAATAAAAAGTTTCAAGATAAAAAACAATCTGCAGATCAATACAAGAACTAGCGTGGTGGGACTGAGCATAGACTTCACCCTACTAGTTTCGTAATAACTGCCAACATCGCATTGTTTTTTTTTTTTTGTGTTTTTTTTTTTTTTTTTATCTTGAAACTTTTTTTTCTTGTCTGTTTGGACTTTTGTTATCCCAATAAACCATCACGGTTTTATGCTATGTTGGCGTTCTTTTCCTCTTTATTACACCTCACCTGGGAGCGAGAGACAGAGCAGCCATTTGAACTGATATCTTCATCATCCTGCCTACAACCAGAGGACGGATTCTATGCATTGAATGAACCCACACTTTACTAGGCTCATATAACGTGGAGTCTAGTCATCTGGTAAGGGCACAGCTTTTTCCTTTATCACGGTGGAAGGTGCACTTCCTTAGTCATTTATTACTACTGAGAAACGAACATTCAAGAACATTTCACTTATTTTGGATTCTTTTACGGACTGGTCACTGTTACTTTGGGTGTCTTCATAGACTAAACGTAGTATATATACATTTTATATTTTGTGTTTTTTTTCACTCCTTTTAGCGCGACAATCTCGAATCTTTTAATCCTATATTTCTGCCTGAACAGTCTTCCTTCAACGTGGAATTAGGGAATTGTTTTTCTTCATCTGTAACAATCCTTACTATTGGGGTGCTATTATTATGCTACAGCCAGCATTCTTGTTCTAGCAATCAATAAATCACCCATAAAGGTTCCTGTCAGTTGTGGCGGTTGCATCGCCATTAAAATTGTGAGACTTTCACCATGGCATTCCCACTGGGAACAGGTGTGTGGCTCTATTTAAAACTGTTACCTACGGCCATGAGGACCTAATTGGACTCTGCGATGGACGTGCAGGGGCAGCCTGTAATTCTGCTGTTCAGCACTGGATCCTGCTTAATGGTACCCTGTGCATTTTTCTATTGCCTGGTGGATTGGTAGAGTGCTATACTGGTTCAGGGTGGTCTTCCCTAACATGGGAGTCATGTCCCTGAAGGCTCTAGTGGCTTGACCGCCGAGATGGGTGGAGTTTTGTTTGGACCTGCTGGGGGTCCTTCAGCGCGGACCAGTGAATATATCTGATGGCAATCTCTCTAGTAGCTGTACACTCGGAAAAGGGTATGTGCCTGTGTTAGCTATCCCTTCTCTGGCCAACATTTGCCGGGGGAAGGGGTTCCTTTAACATTGAAGCAGTGCTACATTGATCTTGTAAAGCTGCACAGAAAGTTTGCAAGCTTCAGCCTGCCGCTTTCTCCTCTATGGATCTTTAGCACTCGCGTTTGTGCAGTGCATTGGTGTCATCATAGCAAGAGTCAAGGGTGGAGCTCTCTAATGTCCATTATTTTGGACTCCTTTCTCCATGTGTCTGGGACGTAGGAGAGAGGACGATTACTCATGAGGCACAGAGAAATCTGGCGAGCATACCAGAAAGATCATTACCTGCTTGCCAAATGGATTGCTGGCTTAAAAGAGCAGTCATTTTTTCTTCCCATCTTCTGGGGTGCAATTCTCCATATTAAGGGGTGATAGTTTGGCGAGAGTTAATATACTTGCCTCTCTCAGCAGATTGTTGACTGTATCTTACAGGCAGAGTGGCGGGGGAAACTGAGGAGAAGGTTCACAAATTCCTCTATCAGGTAGGAAGGAACCTAGCCATAGCTTCCTTAAGGGACAGTTGGTTCTGTGTGCATCTGTTTCCCTCCACTTCAGGGTTTTCAACTCATCTAGGGCACCTTCCTCCAGTTCCTTTATGTTAGTGGAGGAATTTTCTACAGCTATTGCTAGTGTACAACACCAGCTTTCTGGGTGTTTACCAGTTCAGACCTCATAGGTCGCAAACAGAAAGGTTTTCCTTTCCCTCCTACCACCTTGTTGATGGAGGAGCAACCAGTTGAGGAACCTATGCAAGAAGGAGTAGAAGAAGAACCTGTGCTGCAGAAGGTAGGAGAGGCTGACCAGTCCACCTCTGAGGAGTCTACTCCTGAAGAGTCCCAGGGCCTGAGTTTGTCGCAGACTACCCCAATGTTTATTGGATTGGGGTTGTGGCGGCTCCCATCCTTATCGGCGAATATCTGACACTCAAAATGGAGTGTCAGATGTAGATGCCAGTTTCCTATCTCAACAAGACCCTGACCGTTCCTATGGACAAAGTACCTGTCTTTAATGATGCTACGGATAAGCACCTGGAATCCTTAAGTTAACTTTATCCTTAACTGTGAAACATGATTTTATTTTTTAATTTTCCATGGTTTTTTGTTTGTTTAGCAAGAAAGAAAAACCTCAGCGGTGATTAAATACCACCAAAAGAAAGCTCT
This sequence comes from Rana muscosa, assembly GCA_029206835.1. Lineage (NCBI taxonomy): Eukaryota > Metazoa > Chordata > Amphibia > Anura > Ranidae > Rana > Rana muscosa. The sequence continues at coordinate 363,345,903 of CM055127.1, forward strand.
ATTTGTGTGAAAAAAATGATAAAAACGTCATTTGGGTACAGTGTTGTATGGCCGCGCAATTGTCATTCAAAGTGCGTCAGTGCTAAAAATTGGTTTGGGGGGGGGGGGGGTGTTTAAGTGCCCTGTTAGCAAGTGGTAAAAGTAATTGTAAAGCTTTTTTAATTTAAAAACAAACATGTCATACATACCTCCACTGTGCAGTTTGTTTTGCACAGTGGCCCCCGATCCTCGACTTCTGGGGTCTCTCGCGGCTCCTCCCTGCATCGTATAACCCCCTAGGAGAAGCACTCTCCCGGGGGGTTACCTTGCGGAAATGCTCCAGAGTCCAGCATTCAGCGTATATAGACGCCGAATGTAGGACTTGGCCCCAGTGCCCGCGTCATTGGATTTGATTGACAGCAGCGGGAGCCAATGGCTGCGCTGCTATCAATCTATCCAATGAAAAGCCAAGAACCCCAGGCAAGGAAGAGCGCATCTCCGCCATGGGAAATTCCAGTACTTGGGTAAGTAAAACGAGGGACATAGGATGCATTAAGGTGAAAAAACACTAGGGTTTACAACCCCTTTTTAAGGTTTGGGATGGATAATGAGAAAGAATGATTCTAAGCAGGGGGATGTTGAATCAGGTAGACACCTGGAGGATTTCTCTTGCACCCTTAGTTTCTCAAGGGATGCCTTGATAGACTATTCAACAGCTCTCTGATGTGGGCGTTTTATCTGTGCATATGCGCAAGTGTTGGCCAGCGGAGATGCCTTGTAAGAAGCAAGTTGAATGCCTTCCTTTTAAACCTGGAATGTCTGTTTGGCCCTGTCTTTTGATGATTGCATTCAAAAAAAGTAACTGTAAGAGTACCCTTTTACCTCTTAAAAAGAAGGCAAACTCTGTGGTACTGAAGCGCCTCTGACTCCAACCCTAAACCCAATTTTGCAGAAAGCCCAATGAAGGGGTGCCACCGCCTGGATGAGGGAAAGTTTGCTAGCCTTTGAGGATGTTTTGGGCTCCGGAAGTTATGGATGAATGGGTCTGCAGTGTAGTGACTTGGGGCTACAAGCTGGAATTTCTGAGCCTTCCCCTTCCATGTTTTACGTTAACGTTTTAAAGTTACAATTATAACCTCTTCACAATGCCCAAGCCGATTGGTAGCTTTAATCCAATTCCTCAACAGATTTTTTTGTGTGCAAAAATTCTGAATGGAATCTGTTATGTCAGTGGTTGCCTTCCTACAGTAGGGTGATTTAAAGGATGGCATCCCAATTCACCAACTTCACCAACCGTTCCCGTGGTTTGCCGTGGAGAGCAAACCTTTTTGGTTTGTAGGTCTGCAGTTTGGCCTCTCCACTTTCCCCAGGATACTCACCAAGGTGTTGGCTCTGGTCTTGGGCCTCCTCTGTTCCCAGGATATTCCCGTTGTGGGTTGCCTGGACAACCATCTGCTCTGATTCTTGAGTCCAATGTACATTAGATGGTGCTCATTTTGGAAAGGTTGAAGTGAACTTCCAAATATCGGCCCTGGTCCCAACTTGATGCCTCAGCCTTGTCTTGGACACAGATCAAGCGAAGGTGATCCTACCCCCAGAAAAAAATACCTGTCGCTTTGTACTTTACAATAACCCTTGATATGCTTCTGCATGAGGGATGGTAAATTCCTTTGAGGTGGTACAATTTGCCTAGTTTTATTAAAGGGTCCTTCAACTGAATGTCCTATCAGCATGAGACAAGAGGATGCAGTCAATGGATTCTTCAATATGTCTGCACCCCAGGACAAAACTGTCACTTACAAATGCTGAAGATGGACTAATCATTCCTTCCGTTGTCTTGTCCTGATGACAGTGGCAACATCCAGTCAGGCTGACATATTATCATCCTGAAATTGAGGACAATTAAACTAGCTCTTCTGTATTGGTCGGCACATCTGTGAGGTCTCCTGGTGCAAATGCAGTCAATGTCACAGCAGTGGCATACATCAATCGCCATGAAGGAGTCAGGTTGGGTCCCTCAGGAGAAAACCACAAGTCCTTTTCCCCGCCTGTCTGCCATACACTTTCCCAATGGAAGGCAGACTTCTTCAGTAGACAACATCTGAATCTGGGGAACAGGGCCCTTCAACCAGCAGTGATAAAGACACACTGTCGAAGATGGGGGGTGCTAGATGTGAATTTTCCAGCATTCAGGTACAATGTGAAACTGGACAGATTTGAGTCTAAGTGTAGGGACACTCGAGCGTTTGCGATGGATGGCCCTGGTGACACTGCAGGACCAGTTTACCCTAATTTTTGCCTTCCCTTCGCTAAAGCTTCTGCCCCTACTGTTTTGCAGGATATGATTGAAAGGGATTCTGGTTACTTTGGTCACTCCAGCCGGAATCAGGAAAACATGGTATTCCTGTTGCAATGGTTCAATCTTTCATCCTGCTCTTTGGTTGCTGGCTTTAACAACTTGGCTGTTGAAGCCAGGGTCTTGAGCCAGAGGTATGCCTGATTTTTTTTAATTTTTAATTTTTATTTATTCCTATGCTTCTGAGGACTAGGTAGGTGTGTTTGCAGAAGATTTATCATCGGACTTGGAAGTCTTATTTTGAGTGGTGTGAGGCCCAAGTTCGCCCTTGGGACACATTGTAGCTTTTCTGCAATTAGGAGTAGACAAAAGGTTGATCCGGAGTACCATCAAGGGTCAGATTTCTCATTTTGCGGTTCTCTTTCAAAAACTCATTACCTACAATTCTTAATGTGCCTTTTATACAGGATGACACACACATTGGTCCACTAGTCTGCTCTCTGTTGGCTCAGTTTAACCTCAAGTTGGTACTTTGTGTTACAAAAGTATCTGTTAAAGCCCATGTGAGATATTCTCATAGTTTCTAATGAGAAAGGTTGTCTTATTGGTTGATATTACTTAATATACTTAATAGTGGTCTTATGACCTTTTTGCCCAAGGTGTTTTCTTGTACCATCTCAATCAGGATATTTTGTTGCCTTCCTTCTGTCCTAACTTCAGACAGCAAAAGACGGATCTTGCTTAAATTCAAGAGTGTTGATTCAACAATCTGATTTCTATTTTTCTTGCTGGCATCGCTTTCTAATCTGCTAGAAAGGATTAGAGGCGGAGTGCACTTGGTATCGCTACGCCTGGGACAGGAGCCATAGCTACAGAGGAAACATCGGCTTATGTGGCGCTAGCTCACTGCACTCTGATGCTCTGGGATAGTGGGCTCTCTTAAGGTGGACACCTGCAGCTGTGTACATTCACACCGAGTGCCAGAATCGGTCCTGCCTCCCCCCCCCCCCCCCCAATGGCTGCGCTGCTATCAATCTTTCCAATCAAGAGCCGAGACAACAGGCAGAGAGGAAGAGCGTGTCTGCCGAGGGAACGAACGGGCTCAGGTGAGTAAAATGGGGGGGCCGGTCACTGTCAGAAGATTTTTCACCTTTATGCATAGGATGCATTAAGGTGAAAAAACACGAGGGTTTACAACCCCTTTTTAATATGTTTTCTATTTCCTATTGGGAATAAACTAATGGGTTTATGAGATTTGCATATCATTGCATTCTGTTTCTATGTGTAGCGTCTCAACTTTTTTTGCAACTTGGGTTTTACATCACGGGACACAAGGATCCCACTCTCTTCCTATATTGTTCATGGCTTGCTACAAAACGCAGGCTGTGCCTTGCTGGATGGGTATTGTCTGGAAGGGGATTACTGTCCTTTTTATTTTTTTAAATTATTTTTTTCAGTGTTAAATCACTTGAAAGTGGCAGCATACCCATATCATAATGTACTCCAAGAAAATAATTTACATGTAAACCAAAAATAAAATTTTTGATACACTAAGCTGTTGTATTTTGCTTTCTGCAGTTCCTCAAGCAAAAAGAGGAGTGTATTAGTGCCATCTCAACCTTTGGAGTCTTCCTTTGTGGAACATATGGAAAATGCACAGAAGGATTTAGACCGTCTGAAGTCTCTTCAGTCACAACTGAACCATGCCTTGTTGGCAGAGAAACAGGAATCTGAAAAGTAAGGTTTTATTATCGTATTGTAACTGTTTTCCTGTATCCAACAGAGAACTTGCTTCCAACTTGCCTTGGCTGTGGAGGCATGGAATGCTCTGGCTTGTAGTACATAGAGGAACGCAATGGCTTGTAGTAAATAAGAGGTCCCTTTTCATCAGATCAGGACATCTTATCTTATTTCTTCCTGTAAAGCACAATGCCTCCCCCTTACTAATAATATAGTCCCATACTAGCTTGGATGTTGGGAACAAAGTTATGTTTTAAAAGATGATCTCTAAGACAAGGCCATACATGAGTTTTTTTTTTTTTCAACCAGCGGATTAAAAAAAAAAAAAAAAAAAAAAGCTATTTCCCCATCCACACATTCAATATGGGTGGGGAAATCCTTCCTGCTAAGCTATTGTATTTTCCCTGTTAGCAGGATACAATGGTAAGTGTTGCTGGCTATAGCCGGCAGCACTGATCGTGGGGATAAAACACAACTTGGATCTAAACTTGGCCGATCCCCAGTGAACGAATTTTGATCCCATGTATGGCCAGTTTAAGTCAAAATGTTTAAAGTAGACATTTTATGTGCTTTTTTTCTTTTACTGCACATCCTTCACAGATTAAAACAAAAGTGCAAACAAAGGACAATGATTTGGCTGCTCATGCGATGCTAGGGACCATAGAAATTGGAGAGATTGTTTCATTGTTTCTGGAAAAAATAATTTGTCTTTTTTTTGTGATGAAAGGGAGCCAAGAACTTCACTTGCTGGCCAGATATAAAAATACTAAATATTTGTATAAAATATTGAATGTACTTTACAAATAAATTAAACTTTTAATGGTACTTTTCAGTTCCGGCCATAATAAAGAAAATGAACAAAACCACTAAACTATTCTATTTGGGATTTTCTTCTGTACACCACTGTGCAAAAGTTTTTTAGCAAGGTGTGAAAAAATACTGTACATTAAGAATGCTTTCACAAATGTAAGTGTTAATAACAGTTAAAAAAATGGAAAGTAAATGAACAGAAGAGAAATCCAAATTAAATCAATATTTGGTGTGACCCCCCTTTGGCTTCAAAAGAACATCAATTGTTCTAGGCACACTTGCACACAGTTTTTGAGGGAACTCGGCAGGTAAGTTGTTCCAAACATCTTGGGGAACTAACCACAGATCTTCTGTGAATGTAGGCTATCTCTGACCTTTTTTGTCTTTTCATGTAATCCCAGACAGACTCGATTTGAGATCAGGGCTCTATGGGGGCCAAACCATCACTTCCAGGACTCCTTGTTCTTTATTATGCTGAAAATAGTTCTTAATGATATTGGCTGTGTGTTTGAGGTCTTTCTCCTGCTCCAGAATAAATTTGGGGCCAAGCACATGGCATGATGTATAAGTATTTGCCTGTACTTCTCATAATTGAGGACACTATTGATCCTGACCAAATCTCAAAATCCATTTGCAGAAATGCAGTCCCAAACTTGCACGCTTCATTATTGACTGCAGACACTCATTGTACCGCACTCCAGCCCTTCGGTGAACAAAACTGCCTCCTGATACAGCTAAATATTTCAAATATTGACTCCTCAGTCCAGAGCACTTGCTGCTATTTTTCTGTGCCCCAATTTCTATGTCTTTTGTGTATGGTTGTTTAGCCTTGTTTCCATGTCAGAGATGTGACTTAGTGGCTGTAATTCATCCATGAACACCACTTCTGGCCAGACTTCTCCGGGCAGTATATTGGTGTACCTGGGTCCCACTGGTTTCCTCCAGTTCTGTGCTGATGGCACAGCTGGATATTTTACACTGTAAACAAAAGGTAAAAAAGTGAGCGCTAAATATAAATACAGTAATATATGAGTAACGTGGTATACAAGCGTTGTTTTTTGTTTTTACATTTTGACTTGATATGTGAGTGCTGACTTGATATACGAGCAGTACAATCCATGCAGTAAAGCCGCTGTTGTATGCAGTACTGCATGTGGCCAGAGGGCCAGGGGCGCTGGAGAACTCTGAGACACTCCCAGCTGGGTGGTGCGGGAGTAACGTGCGTCGGAACACCCAAAAGTGTCAACCGTTCCTGAGCGTCTCTGTGTTCTTCAGGAAACGCCTTTTGCTATATACAGTACTGCATAAACCAGTGCCCCCGCACCTCTGGCCACATTCAGTACTGCATGCACCAGCATTGGTTGTGGAACGAATCATCTGAGTTTCCATTATTTCTTATGGGAAACTCGCTTTGATATAGGAGTGCTTTGGCTTGCAAGCATGCTTCTGGAACAAATTGTGCTCGTAATCCAAGGTATTTCTGTACAAAGCTGCTAGTACAAAAATAGTGATCATATGCCTCTAAATAAACCAACAAAACAAAAGAAGTGCAGTGCTACAAAAAAAGTCATAATAAATCACTACAGGTATTGAGTAATACAAATTAAAATAAAAAAGCATAAAGAGGTGGATTCCTTGATGATGTTCACAAAACGCGCCGGGTGCGGTTCTACATGCTGATGTCACTAATGCCGCATCTGCATGGTCGCGAGCAGTGGTTTTTGTTGCAAGTCTGGCCAGTCTTTTTTTTTTTTTTTAACAAAATGTTATGCTTTAGCGTTGTATTGTTTTACTCAACTCTTTTAAATAGAAATACTGCATGATATAAGTACTTTTGTGGGCTCCTGGTTGTGAGCTATTTTATGCAGCTTACATTTCCCTGAGCGACCCCCTTGTCTAAATGACAAGAGGAAGTGGAAGGGACTCTATTCTAAAGGAGATTATTAAGGCACATTTTCATCTATTTTCTGTTGAGTGTGCATGCTGGTTGGAGGCTCACAAGTGTTGATTTGGGTACATCATATCTGGTGGAATACACTTGTTGATAATGCTGGTATTGCATAAAATTCTGGTGGGTGCATATGTGAATATCATATGCATATGTGAATATCAACGGTTCACTGACTTCTTATTTGTATACCTGGCGGAGACTCAATTCTCACTCAGGACTGTCACTTTTAACCATCATTTTGGGATATCTTACGATGTCGAATGGAAGTAAGCATCATGTCTTTCATCTACCTGATTATGTTTCCTTGGCCGACCACTGCGTCTACGGTCCTCAACATTGCTTGTTTCTTTGAGCTGCTTCAAAACTGTTTGAACAGCACATCTTGAAACCCCAGTCTGCTTTGAAATATTTGGCTGGGAGAGACCTTGCTGATTCAGTAGAACTACCTTGAGTCTTGTTGCTTTGCTCAGTCTTTCCATTGTGTATGACCTACAATATGAAACCGTCTTCTACAACCTCACTTAGCAGCAGAGTTTGGCTGTTCCACATCCTCTTTAAAGCCTCCTACACAGCTGTTTCTGTTTTCGTTAAGGACTGTGTTTTCAACCTACATATGAAATTAGAATAAAAATGACAAATGAAGCGGGGCAAGTAGGGTTTTTCTGGTACCGTCACAAGACATTATTAACAACTTTTGTAAAAAAAAAATCATATGGACTTTCGAATTGTATATATTTTTTAATCACAATGTTGAATAAACAATTTTTTAACAAAGCTGTTATGTCTTGTGACAGTATCAGAAGAAGCCTACTTGCCCCACCCCTTTTGTCATTTTTATTTTAATATGATTTTGGGATGTAGGTACCTGTAGCTTTTACTATACATTTTTCTGAGCAGCCATTTCTGACTACATATGAAATTGATGATCATTGGCACCAGCTTGGTATAATTGGTTAATTTATACACCTGACTCTAATCCTACAAAATCCCTGACTTTGCAAGTATACAAAGTGCGTCGGTGTAAGAATTGATGCTGGTTTGAAGCCAAAGGGTGCTCACACCAAATATTGATTTGATTTAGATTTTTCTTCTGTTCGCTCCATTTCTTTCTCGTACATCACGGGACACAGAGCGACATAGTCATTACTAATGGGTTATATAGATACCGTCAGGTGCTGGCACTGGCAACTTCCAAAACCGGAAGTACCCTCCCCTATATAAGCCCCTCCCATCCGGGAGCACCTCAGTTTTTTGCCAGTGTCTAAGGTGTTGGCCAAGAAGAAACATGTGTTTTTCACTGAGCTTGCGTACAGGTTCTTTTGGGCCTCAGTAAGCTATTCCGGATCCGACCAAAAAAGCTTCATAGCTAAACGGTCGGTATCCGGGCCTTGCAGAGAAGAGCAAGGTTTTGCCTGTAATGCTTCTCTTAGGAGAGCTGGACCCTGGGATCCAGAGCTCTGGTCATACCCACGACCAAGATGTTTTCTGTGCAGGGTGCTATACAGGTCCAGGGGAGTGGAATCCTTGGGAACCCGGTCCCTGAAGGTTTGATTACAATGCCTGCCGTGATAGGTGAAGTTTGGGCTTTTGTGGACCAAACAAAGTCCTGCGGCGGGGAACAGGTAAGTGGGGGCCCCCAGGAACTTGGTTCTATTGGGGGACCCCCAAGCCTAATTTGTCTTTCTGTCTGTTACCTAATGGTATTCCCGCAAAATTCTGTGCATGCCTGTAACTACTAAAAAAATGTAATAATTTTTAATGGTGGTCAAGAAAAAAAAAAAAATTTTTTTTATATATATATTTAATATATTAGACTGCGGTACCTGTGTTTGTCCACTAGAGGCCGCTGTGGAATGTTTTCTTGTCATGTGGACTAGCTTCTTCTCAGCAGAGCAAAGTCCAGGCAGATGGTGAGTTCTCTTATAGGAAACTGCTTCCTCTGCCATGTTGCAGTGCTCGTCCATCCCCCGGCCTGCGGCAAAGAGGGGCCCTGGCTCCTGTCCCTTGTTACCATATTTGAAATTAGCGCCGAAGGCGCACGTGCCCGCGCGCGTGCGCGTGCACGCGCCTCTATATATAGAGGTGAGCCGGGAAAGGGGGCGGAGCCTGGGGGATGACGCTCTGTGCGCGCCGCAGCGCTTCTGCGCATGTGCGGGCGTCCCAGCAGTTTTAAAAAAAACACAATATTGTAGTGAGCTGGCTATGAAGTACAGAGACAGAGCTGGCAACATTTAAAGGCATACAGCAAGCGGTTGATACAGGCATCCCCTAGAAAGGCACATTAGTAGACACCAACTGTGATATAGCAGCAATTGTGCTAGACTATTCTCAGTAAAAGTGGTGTATTACGGCTGGAATACCTCAGCTTTAGGCTTAGGAATATGCCGTCCAGAAGCTCCGGAACTGAATCTTCCAGGAAGCGAAGGGGGTCTCATCGGGCTCGGAGGATCTTGGGCATACTCCTGCTGCACCAGTCTCCCCTGAAGTTCAGAGGTAAGTGACCGTAGAGACCCCGCAGGGTACTTGGTACTGTGGCTGTCCTCAGTTCACCTGCTCCTGTGTATGTAACAGAGGAGGTTTTTTCCTCAGCTCTGGGAGGATTAGAGAGAGATTGTCAACATTTATCGCTGCCTCCCTGTCAGGGAAAGCACGCCCGATCTCCGTCTCCTCCTTCAGAGTACCTGTTAGCAGAGCAACAGTCCCATACAGGGATCGACCTGCCTGAAGGGGATCAGGATGAGGTTGATTCTGTTATAGAGGAATCAACAGTGGGGGAACCTTTTCTCAGCATCTTAAGCTGAAAGATTATGGGTTCAGTCTCTGACTAACATGGTCCGATCAGCATTTAAAAATGCACCTTGCGGAACCATCAACCACTACTGTATCCTCGTTGGGGTCGCTAGAAGCCCCCAGACTGTTTGTTCTTTTCCACTTCACCCTTTACTGAAAGGGCTCATTTACCAGGATTGGGAACGTCCTGAGAAAATATTTATTCCCCCAAGAGATTTCCGGTGGTCTATCCCATGGAGGATAAGTTCATCAAAAAAAAAAAAAAAAATGGAAGGTCCCTACAGTGGACGCAGCCATCTCTTGTATGTATAAATCACTGACATGTCCAGTGGATAATGTCCAAATGTTCAAGAACCCAATAGATAAAAGATTGGAGTCCTTATGAAAATCTGCTTGGTGATACAACCAGCAGTAGCAGCTATTGGGGTCTGCTAAGCAGTGAAGGATCAGTTGAAACAGGTCTTGAGGGACTTGACAGATCAGCAGGCTTTGCCCTAGCTGATCTACCTAGAGCCTTAGGCTTTGCGGTTGACGCCATAGAGGATTCAGTCCATCAGGCCTTCCGCCTTACGCTGTCTATAGTACATATGCGTAGGCTCCTATGGCTCAAAAACTGGTCTGCTGAAGCTCCCTGTAAAGAATGGCTGGTTAGCGTCCCATTTCATGGTGAACGCTTATTCAGGGAAAACCTGGACAAATATATCCAGAAAATTTCCAGCGGTAAAAATACGCTTTTGCCGGTTAAAAGCAGAGTTAGAGGTCCCTCTTTAAGAGGCCTGCTTCTCCAGTCCCTGGGGCATCGGCTGTGTAACAGTTCCGACGGTCTCCTCGGTTAAATCCCGGGGGTAAAAAACAGGGACAGTAGCAGGGTAATGAGAAACCCTGGGTCAGGGGAGGTACAAAACCTCCCCCAAAGTTAAATTCATTGAAGCCCCCACTCAGTCGGGTGGGGGGAGGACTCCAGTTGTTCGCAAGAGACCTGGCGGGACACGATCAAGACAGATAGGTGCTCTCCGCAGTAGGTTTGGGATACAGTTTGGAGTTAAAAGACTCTCCTCCTTCCCATTTTGAGGTCAAACGTGCCAAGGGATCCCCGGAAGAGAGAGTCCCTCCTGTTGGCACTAGAACAACTATTGCTCCAAGGAGTAATTATGGAGGTTGCCCTGGAAGAATGAGGGTTCGGGTTTTACTCAAACCTCTTTACAGTCCCGAAGCAAACGCGGACGGGAGGCCCATATTAATTCTAAAAGGGCTATACAAATTCCTGTATATCAGGACTTTCCGATGGAGTCGATCCGATCGGTGGCCACTGCCCTACAAGGGGAGGATTGGTTAGCCACGATCGACATCAAAGATGCTTATTTGCACATTCCCATCTTTCCAGTCCACCAAAAATTTCTACGCTTTGCAGTAGAAGGGCGCCATTTTCAGAGCCTTACCCTTCGGTTTGGCCACAGCACCACGAGTGTTTACAAAAATTCTGGCCCTTTATTGGCCAATCTAAGAACACAAGGTGTAATGATAATGGCATATCTGGATGACTTGTTGCTGATAGACCACTCAGTGAAAAAACTAGACGTGGTCGTTCACAAGACGATCAAGTATCTGGAATCTCACGGTTGGATTATCAACCGAGACAAGTCAGCCCTAAAAACCAGTCAAAAGTCTGGAATACTTGGGGCTAAGGTTGGATTCAGGCCAGAGAAAAATATTCTTGCCTCGAGGAAAGGTGTTGTCTTTGAAAGATTTGATCCACTTAGTGGGTACAAAAAAGACAGCCGTCCATACGCCTGTATATGAGGCTGCTGGGAAAAATGGTGGCATCATTCGAAGCAGTACCCTACGGTCAATTCCATTCAAGGAATTTGCAAGGGGCCATACTGTCAGCCTGGAACAAAAAAGTTCAGGCCCTAGACTTACAATGTCCTTGTCCCCTTCCGTTCGCAAGAGCCTCCGTTGGTGGTTGGTTCTCCAGAATCTGGAAAAAAGGAAATCCTTCAGTCCGATTTCTTGGAAGGTGGTCACTACAGATGCCAGCCTTATAGGCTGGGGAGCAGTACTGGAGCAATAGTCTCTCCAGGGCAGATGGTCGGATGCAGAAAAGGCCCTGCCCATCAATCTCTTAGAGATACGAGCAGCCCGGTATGCCCTAGTAGCATGGACATCCAAACTCCAAGGGTCCCCTGTCAGAATTCAATCAGACAATGCCACAGCAGTGGCATATATCAATCATCAGGGGGGCACCAGGAGTCGTGCAGCCCAGAGGGAAGTAAATTACATCCTGAAATGGGCAGGAAAAATATGTCCCAGCCATATCTGCGGTATTCATTCCAGGAGTGGAGAATTGGAAGGCGGACTTTCTAAGTCGCCAGCAATTAGGCCCAGAGGAAGGGTCCCTTCACCCCGAGGTTTTCTGGACAATATGTCAGCGGTGGGGAACATCGGATGTAGATCTTCTAGCATCCAGATTCAATGCAAAGGGGGACAGGTTTGTCTCTCGGACAAGGGATCCCCTAGCTTGCGGCTCGGATGCCCTAGTGTTCCCTGGGGATCAGTTCAAGCTGATATATGCATTCACACCGCCACAATGGTTACCTCGATTACTCCGCAGAATCAGGGTAGAAAAGAAACCGGTGATTCCGGTGGCTCCAGCGTGGCCCCGAAGAGCGTGGTACGCGGAGATTGTAAAATTTCAGTGGGGAGTCCTTGGACTCTCCCACGTCGTCCGGCTTTCGCAAGGACCGATATACCACCCTTCCTTACCAGCCCTAGGTTTGACGGCCTGGCTATTGAAGCCCACATTCTAAAAAAGAGAGGGCTCTCTAATGCTGTGGTATCTACCATGATCAATGCCAGGAAGCCGGTATCCAGGCAGATCTACTATAGAATCTGGAAGGCGTACATCGCCTGGTGTGAGGCCAAGAAATGGCATCCACATAAGTACGTAATAGGTAGGATTCTGGACTTCCTACAGTGGGCTGTAGATAGGAAGCTTGCCTTGAGTACTATCAAGGGTCAGATTTCGGCCTTGTCAATATTTTTTCAAAGGCCCTTGGCTTCGCATTCACTAGTCAAAGCCTTTATACAAGGAGTGATGCGTATTAGTCCTCCGGTTAATATTCCCATATGTCCATGGGATCTAAACTTGGTTCTGTCGGTTCTACAGAAACAACCATTTGAACCATTACAGCATATTTCTTTGGTGCTTCTCACCAGGAAATTGATTTTTCTAGTAGCCATTTGTTCGGCTAAAAGAGTGTCGGAATTAGCAGCTATGTCCTGTAAGGAGCCATATCTGGTTATCCATAAGGATAGAGTAGTGTTACGTCCTCATCCAGCCTTTCTTCCTAGGGTGGTATCGAGGTTTCATTTGAACCAAGATGTGGTTCTTCCTTCTTTTTTCCCCAAACCTACTTCGGTAGAGGAAAAGTTATTGCATTCTTTGGATGTAGTAAGAGCAGTTAAAGCTTATCTAAAGGCCACTGCTCAGATTCGCAGAACGGATACTTTGTTTATTCTGCCGGAAGGCCCCAGAAAGGGTCAGGCAGCGTCAAAATCTACTTTAGCCAAGTGGATTCGACAGGTCATTATGCAAGCCTATGGCTTGAGAAGGAGACCGCCTCCGTTCAAAGTTAGAGCGCACTCCACGAGAGCAGTTGGAACTTCATGGGCAGTGCATCACCAGGCCTCCCTGGCTCAAATCTGTAAGGCCGCAACATGGTCTTCGGTACACACGTTTACTAGGTCCTACCAGGTGGACGTTAGAAGTCAGGAGGATGTCGCCTTTGGGCGCAGTGTGTTGCAGGCCGCAAAAGATCCTCATGTCTGATAGCGCTCAGCTTATATATGGTGTATCCCCCCCCCTCATTTGGCATTGCTTTAGGACATCCCATTAGTAATGACTATGTCGCTCTGTGTCCCGTGATGTACGAGAAAGAAAATAGGATTTTTATAACAGCTTACCTGTAAAATCCTTTTCTTGGAGTACATCACGGGACACAGAGCTCCCGCCCCTCTTTAGGGACACTTATTGCTTTGCTACAAAACTGAGGTGCTCCCGGATGGGAGGGGCTTATATAGGGGAGGGTACTTCCGGTTTTGGAAGTTGCCAGTGCCAGCACCTGACGGTATCTATATAACCCATTAGTAATGACTATGTCGCTCTGTGTCCCGTGATGTACTCCAAGAAAAGGATTTTACAGGTAAGCTGTTATAAAAATCCTATTTTTTGCATCCTGTAAACTGTTAAAAATAAACAATTTAAAAATAAAAAAAATTGAAAGCATTCTTACTTCACAGCATTTCTTCACACCTGCCTAAAACTTTCACACAGTACTGTACAGATTTTGCTGTCTAGGAAATGATCACGGTAATCGATAAGCTGTTAACATTGTATTATCTGCTTTCAGATTCAATGAAAAGCTACAACACCTGCTTGAAGAACCTCTAGATATATCCCTTAGCCTTCCTCTGTATCTTCCCAACACATCTTTACAAGGGGCTCTAGAAAATGCTATAGTAGTCCGTTCTCAGCATAAACCTTCAACAGACAGGACCCTGCATTCCAATTCCCAATCGGCTTCCTTGATGAGTGGTGTACATTCTCCCTCATCTCTAAGAGATCTCATGAACAGCTTGCACACAAGCATAAGAAGGTATAAAGATGAAGATATCGCTTTCAGTTTGCACATGGACAACCTTCTTGATGTGGCAGAGCTAAGCAGCTCTCCAAATTAAAACCAACATGTAGAGACAGTTATCAACCAATGTTTAGTTTTTTTTTTTTTGTTGTTTTTTTATGAAAGAGTTCAACTTTTATTTCTGTAAATATCCGGTCTCATTTGTTTAAATGTAAAAGCTTTGTTTGCATGTAGTAAATACATAGAGAAAACCAGCAATAGTTTAAAACCATGGCTGTCAAAGATAATTATTTTGGTATTTCTTGTGTCCGAATTAAAATGTCTTTTGTTTAAAAAAAAAAAATATTGCAGTTTGAATAAAACAGAGCTCATGCACACGGGACGATTTAAAAAAACGCCAACGCTACAGCAGTGCTAAAAATGACCGTTTCTCGTGTTTAGCCGCATTTTTACATTTTTAGCGTTTTATTGCAATTTTTTGGGGCGTTCGTGTTTTTGTTTTTTAATTAAAAACACTCCCTATAATGTCAAAAAAATCCAAAAAAATGCCAAACGCGGCTAACAGCTTGTTACAGCGTTTAGGGGCATTTTTTGTTTTTACAGCTCATTTTTACTGCTCCTGGAAGCACAGGCTGTCGTTTTTTTTTTCTGCTGCTCTTAAATGCTTATGCCTCCCAAATGCCTCTGACAGTTTGTGTGCATGGGCATTTAGAGGCAGTTTTAAAAAAAAAAAAAAAAGTCAGACAACCCGAACGGCAGCTGTAAAAACGTCCTGTGTGCATGAGCCCTTAGGCCCTCATGCACACTGGACTTTTACAGCAGCTGTTTTTGGCTGCAGATGTCTTTTTCTACAGTAATCAACTGTTTTGGGCAGTGGTGTTTTTGAGCTGTAAAAAAAAAAAAAAAAATAGTGAGTTCTGAGAGGCGTTTTTTAGCTGTAAAAATGCTGTATTCTCAAAAACCAATGATAAACAGCGAAAAACGCAGCTCACCAGCGTTTTTGTGAAGTTTTTGATCCATTGAGAAGAAAAAAAAAAAACGAGCTAACCCTGAAAAACGCTATGGCAAAAATGTTTAAAAACTCACTGCAGATATTAAAAAAACAATGAATGCAGTCATGCCAGGGGAACTCTATTGCATATATTCTGGGAATGTTCGCTGTTTCGCCTTCTTTTTTTTTTTTGCCAAACATCCAACTGGAGTAGATCTGGGGGCTGACCCTTTAGCTTTTCTTCCACACATGTCCCTTTCTGAGACCCAATGTATAAAAAAATCACTGCTCATCCACCTTTATAAACATGGCGAGATCTTGTATCCCACTGAAATGGAGAAGCACGGATTCCCTTGCAGCGGGTTTGTACATTTCAAGGGTTAATGAGATCAAAGGAATGCATCCCTGAAGCACAAGGAAGATAAATGTTGCTCAATCTGGTTTTCCTGGCATGATTTCAGTTTCTCAGAGGAATACCCTATTTACCTTGAAACTCCTCCTGAGCCTACCAGTTGCACCTCGGGTTGCCTGAACGAGTACCCCTTAAATATTTTTACTGAAGCTGGTGGGCTTCATGGTTGGTGGGAAGATGTCCGAGAGGAGGTCGAACTTGGTTCTTTCAACGCTTTCCTTCGCGCACCACATACCCATTCTGGTTCTTTTTTTTTTTCCCCTTATACTTCCCCACTTTTTTAAAATATATTATATTTGTATATTTTTTTTTTCTATACATATTGAAAATTCAGTCCACACTGTGCGTATCAGAAGTCACATTAACAAGGCACGTTTATTTATGTATTTTTCTTCTTTTTTGTGGATTGCATAAATAAAGAATTAAAGAAAATAAAGCAGTTGAATGTGTTTTATATAATTGTTGTTTTTTGTATACAACTAGTATAGATCCAATTCGGTCTTTAGCAGCTTCCTCTAATCTCCTGCACAGCAGAAATTCAAACTGGAAGGAACAGCACTAGAAGCTGATTAAACTTGACATGAGAAATGCTTCTGTGCAGTATCCCTACATGCCTAACAAATACTAAAGTACACACAACCTACACTACAGTATATGAGAAGTGGTACTGTGTGGGGCGCTGCAAATTACATCCAGCACATAGGACATGAAAAGTGACATAACAGTTCTACCCTCTTTCAAGAGGCTTGCCCTGAGCTATGGACTGCGATTAGCCTCAAGATCCCATGTTTTGATGGACTCTTTGTATGCGACTCCCTTTTCCGTATAACTTGCATTTTATTTTTATACAGTTTCATACAGATGACAGTGATGGACTGTCACCTTGTTGGGCAGCCTATTTCAAGTAGATAAAGTCGCACCGAAGTGTACTCGTTACATAGTAGGTGAGGTTGAAAAAAAGACAAGTCCTTCAAATGTTTTATTTTTTTCTGCCACAAATTAAATAGGTTACTATTACTAAAATGAACGCTTGATGTCACACAGGAAACGGCAAATAGTAGATCAGCATGCATCTTTTGCAGGTTTTAAGGAGAGTGGGGGATTGTCTGTGCTTTTACCTTCAATTCTTAAGTTGGTGGCAGGGCCTCTTTAAAAATAAATGAGCATGCATTCCATAGCACATACACTGCGTGTTGATGCACACAAGTGTGTGAATATGACCTAAAACATTACTTTGAACTTTTGGCTAACTATGCATATGGTAAGAAAAAAAAAAAAAAATCGCTGATCGCCGCCATTACTAGTAAAAAAAAAATAATTAATAAAAATGCCATAAAACTATCCCCTATTTTTGTAAATGCTACAACTTTTGCGCAAACCAATCAATAGATGCCGATTGCGATTTTTTTTTATTTTTTACCAAAAATATGTAGAAGAATACGTATCGGCCCAAACTGAGGGGAAAAAAAAGGTTTTTTTTATATATTTTTTGGGGATATTTATTATAGCAAAACGTGAAAAATATTGCATTTTTTTCAAAATTGGCGCTTAATTTTTGTTTATAGCGCAAAAAACCGCAGAGGTGATCAAATACCACCAAAAGAAAGCTCTATTTGTGGGGAAAAAATAGGAGGCCAATTTTGTTTGGGAGCCACGTCGCACAATTGTCAGTTAAAGCGACGCAGTGCCGAATCGCAAAAAGTGGCCTGGTCCTTATGCTGCGTATTGGTCCGGGTCTTAAGTGGTTAAAGTGACAAACAATTGATTTGTAGTTTTACATGCCAAAGGACTGCACAGCAAGACCTGTGACTCAAAGGGGTTGTAAAGGTTTGTTTTTTATTTTCTAAATAGGTTCCTTTAAGCTAGTGCATTGTTGGTTCACTTACCTTTTCCTTTGATTTACCTTCTAAATGTTTTTTTTCTTTGTCTGAATTTCTTACTTCCTGTTTCTCCTCACTAAACTTCACACCATCATCCGAGCGGTGGTTAGTCAGCCAGAACAGCTTACTGAGGAGGAACAGGAAGTGAGAAATTCAGACAAAGAAAACAAAGAAAAAAAATATTTAGAAGGGAAATCTAAGGAAAAGGTAAGTGAACAAACAATGCACTAGCTTAAAGGAACCTATTTAGAAAATAAAAAACTAACCTTTACAACCCCTTTTAAAACCCATTTGTCATGGGGATAAAAGCAGTTTTAGTGGTTTGATAGTCACAGGCTAGTAATATTGTGTATATATATTATAGTAATATTGTTCCCTGATTTGATGTTACCTTGGCAAATATAATGCTAATCTTGACACAAGCAAGGGAACAAATAAGCGATGTTACAATATGTGGTCAACAAAGCATCATGGCAAGCGCTGTGCAAACTGTTGGCGCTACATAAATCCTGTATAATAATAAATAACTGGAGCTCAGTTTGCCTTTGTTACCTTTACCCCAGGATACAGCAATGTTCATTTCCCTCTGGCCACATGCACCCCCAGTGGCTACAGGAAGGAGTAGGAGAGCACAGACCCTGACTCCTCTATTGGCTCTCTACAGTTCCAGCTCGCTGCTCCAGCTGCTAGCTGGCAGGAGTGTCACTGCTGTCCCAGGTAACATAGCCAGGGCCGCCATCAGGAATTTTGGGGCCCCCTACACAGCTTCAGGCATGGGACCCCTGGAGCAGAGGAGAAACGGGGGGGTGCTGCAAATTGAGAAGCGGGGGGGAAGCCGCAAATAGAGGAATTGAGAAGCGGGGGGTGCCACGAATTGGGGGGGAAGCCGCAAATAGAGGAATTGAGAAGCGGGGGGTTGCTGCCGCCGCAAATTGTTGAGGTCGGGGGGGCTTTGGGTGCTGACGAACAAAGAACAAAAAAGAGGGGGGTTGCCATCCGGTGCCCTGGGGACCTCTGGGCCCCCTACCAAAAATAAAAATAAATAATACTTTATAAAAAGAAAAAGGAAAAAATTTTTATGAAAAAAAAAAAAAAAAGGGGGTTGCCATCCGGGGCCCTGGGGACCGACCTCTGGGCCCCTTAAAAAAAAAAATATATATATATATATATAATTTTTTTTTGTTATAAAAAAATACATAAAAAGGGGGTTACCATCCAGGGCCCCGCGGACCTCCGGGCCCCTTACAAATTTTTTTTTTTTTTATATTTTATAAAAAAAAAAAATTATATAAAAAAAAAAAAAGGGGGGGGGTTGCCATCCGGGGCCCTGGGGACCTCTGGGCCCCTTACAAAAAAAATACATATGTAAAAAAATACACAAAAAAAGGGGGGTTACCATCCGGGCCCCTTACAGGTGTACTACCTGTACCCCCCTGATGGCGGCCCTGAACATAGCTGATGGAAACCCAGACAGTATTATTTGGTAAGAGAGTCCCCAGGTATGGTTTGCCTAGGAAAGAGCAAGGGTGGGTTACAGCCTTTGCTAGGTTTTATATTGCTGTGGATTATCTGGGGAAAGAAAGTGAAGTAATATCTCCCCAGTGCCATCTGTATGGATGTTGAACAGAAGCACAGCTCCTGTCCCGTAGGCTGGATGTATTTCTCAGTGGAAGCTATTCTGTCTGTAGGGACACTGCACTGTAGCGCTTCACGTGTCCTGCATGCTGGTTCTATGTCTATAGTATTTACTTTTGTGTCTATATGGACACTACAGCACAGAAATTCTAACGCGCAGTACACCGAGTATAATTGTCAGTATGTGTTATGCCTGCATAGATGTCTGTAGCACTTATGTTCTTCATGCTGGTTGAAATTTTCAATATACTGTATGTTTGCATAAAAAATACACCATAGCACTTCTGCGGTCCAGTATGCTGGGTGAAATTTTCAGCATATGTACTGATGCTGCACAGAATCACTTTTGTCAGATATGCTAGGTGAAATTCTCATGCCGTCAGCAGTTTTCCTCAGTGCATGTTATATCTGTTGGAGAGTAACACTTATGTTTTTCCTTGGTCTAAATCTCAGTATGTGTTTTGTTTGTTTGGAAGCTGCACAATAGTGCTTTTTATACCCCGATTTAATTCCCAGGATATGTTATGCCTACTCTACATTTTAGCACTTTTCTGTCAATGTCCTGTATGCTTTGAGTTGTATTGAGTTTATCTCCTCACTGCGCGGATGCCGCCTACGTCATTGGCTATTACCCAGTAAGCGGGGAAAGCTGGGGCTTACCCTATGATGTGACGGGTGACCCCGCCCCCTCGTACGTCATGGGGGTTTCGTGTGGAGAGGAGACTGCAGCGCTGGACATCGGATCACCGCGGGACACTGGATTACATCGCTGGAATGGGTTTTTTATATTTTAATAAAGGACTTTCCCAACTGTGTCTGTTTTTTAAAATTTTTTTTTACACTTTGTGAAATGGTAGGGGTACAATGTACCCCTTACCAATTCACATAGGGGGGAGGGCTGGGATCTGGGGGTCCCCTTTGTTAAAGGGGTCTTCCAGATTCCGATAAGCCCCCCGCCCGCAGACCCCCACAACCACCGGGCAAGGGTTGTGGGGATGAGGCCCTTGTCCCCATCAATATGGGGACATGGTGCTTTGAGGGGTCACAGACCCCCAAAGCATCCTCCCCATGTTGAGGGCATGTGGCCTGGTACGGTTCAGGAGGGGGGCGCTCTCTCGTTGCCCCCCCTCTTTTCCTGCGGCCTGCCAGGTTGTGTGCTTGGATAAAGGGTCTGGTATGGATTTTTTAGGGGAACTCCGCCATTTTTTTTTCAAATTTGGCGTGGAGTTCCCCTTAAAATCCATACCAGACCTGAAGGGTCTGGTATGGATATTTGGGGGGAACCCTACCTGAAGGGCCTGGTAATGGGATTTGGGGGGACTCCCACGCGTTTTTTTTTATTTAAATCCATCACTTTTCTCTGTATTGCCGGGAGCCGACAATTCATTATAGCCGCGAGTGGTTTTAAATGACTTTTTTTCCTTCAGAAATGACACTTTGTGCAGGGACAGTTCTAAGCACGGGAAACAAGCGCTGCTGTACAGGCATACTATACACCCCCCCCCCCCTAGGTACAAAATTTAAAGGAATATTTCACTTTTATTGTTTCACTTTAAGCATTATTAAAATCACTGCTTCCGAAAAAACGGGCGTTTTTAAAAGGACAATAACTTGCATAATTAGCTTTGATAATTAGCACTTTTGATTTCGAACGTTCGAGTCCATTGTATTTAATAGGGTTCTAAAGTTCGCGCAAACTTTAGGTGTGTTCGCAGGTTCTGGTGCGAACCGAACGGGGGGTGTTCGGCCCATCCCTAGTCCACACTATAAGAAAATCGGAGGAAAAATTCTGTACGATCGTTTTTGTATAGTGTGTGTGTATACAAATTTCCGAAGGCACAAACTCCAAACTTTTTCTCGTATGTGAACAGAATGAACGATTTTAGTTTAATGTGTACTGTTTTCGGATGAGAAAAATCAGATACGACAGAATGGGTGTACGAGAATTTTTGTACATTATTTCAATCCTCAGTTTCGCCTTGCTGTGCAAAAACTGGACGATCATTCGCCTGATTTTCTTAGTGTGTACCAGCCTTTAGTCAGGTGTTCTGACTTCACTGGCCGCACCTCTCCTTCCCCCCCCCTCGCTTCTGTTTGTTTGAAACTAGCAGTGCACATCAGTTACAGTAATATGTACTGCTGTATGCACGCTACACATCCCATAATCCATAGTCCATCTCAGAAGTGAGCAAGAGAAGGCGGCTATACTCTTGCACACAGTGAGACCATTGAGAATGAACATAGCCACCCTCTATCAGAAATTCATATAACTGTAGCAAAAAAAAAAAGGAATTTAGAGATCTGGAGGGGGCTGAGAACAATATAAGGTACTTTTTTGAATTAACAATACATTCTACTCTTGCAGGAGCTTCTTGGTAATTTGGGTTCTCTGTTCTGTGCCTCCATTCAAAGAACAACCTCAGCCCCCCTGACATACTGGGTTGAATGAAGGCTACTGCAAGCTTTTATTATATAAGAACACCGCTATAGATACCTCTAACTCGGCTGTGAATTTGAACCAGGAAATGGACACAATGGGGCTGATTTACGAAACGTTTGCGCCATGAGTATTGGCGCATCTGCGTGCGCAATGGCTGTTTTGGTATTTACAAAACATTAGCGCCGGTATCGCAGCCCTATTTCCCATTTACTATAGTGTTGTCGGCGGAAGGGAGGAGGCGCTCAGTGCGCCACTATGGACCTGGTGCACGGCATGTTAAACTCTAAATATAAAGAAGCTGGAAGTGAGAATATAATGGGGGTGATGTGAGGAAGTGTAGGGACACCTGCCCAAATAACAAACATGCCCAAAATTGAGTGATAAAGTAACTTTTTCAAAACCAGCCCGCTGCGCCTGCAAGTACGATTCGAGCTGCGGGAGTTTTTTTTGAGCTCAGCGTGGGAATTTCAATGGTTCAAATGCGCCAAGACACTGTGCCGGCAAAATCTTAGTAAATGTCAAGTCACGTAAACCAATTTGCATAAGTTGAACAGGCGCAGCTCTGAACTTCCCAGTGCGCCAGCAAAATGTCATTTCTAAAGGAAAAAAAAAGGCATTTAAAAGCACCCGCGGCTGTAATGAATTGTCGGCTCCCGGCAATATAGAGAAAAGTCATTGAAAGTCTTTGCTAACCCCAAAAAAAAAGTGTGGGGGTTCCCCCCAATTCCATTACCAGGTCCTTCAGGTCTGGAATGGATATTAAGGGGAACCCCGCTGCAATTTTTAAAAAAAAATGACGTGGGGTTCCCCCCAAATATCCATACCAGGCCCTTCAGATCTGGCATGGATTTTAAGGGGAACTCCACCCTAAATGAAAAAAAAATGGCGTGGAGTCCCCCCAAAAATCCATACCAGACCCTTATCCGAGCACATAACCTGGCCGGCCGCAGGGGAAGAGGGGGGGACGAGAGCGGCCCCCCCTCCCTCCTGAACCGTACCAGGCCACGTGCCCTCAACATGTTAATGGGGACAAGGGCCTCATCCCCACAACCCTTGCCCGGTGGTTGTGGGGGTCTGCGGGCAGGGGGTTTATCGGAATCTGGAAGACCCCTTTAACAAAGGGGACCCCCAGATCCCACCCCCCCCTATGTGAAATGGTAATGGGGTACAAATGTACCCCTACCATTTCACAAGGAAAGTGTCAAAAATTTAAAAAATGACAAGAGCCGGTTTTTGACAATTCCTTTATTAATGTCTTCTCCTTTCTTCCATCTTCTTCTTCCTTCTTCTTCTTCTTACATCTTCTTCTTCCATCTTCTTCTTTTCTCCATTCGGGTTTCTTCCTCTTCATCTTCATCCTCATCTTCATCTTCATCTTCCTTCTTCCTTCGGTGTTCTCGTCCGCATCTTGCTCCGGCGGCTTCCCTTCTTCTTTCTTCTCCGGCCGCTCCGTTTGAATTGGAGGTTCCCGCTGGGTGACGCTTCAGTTCTCCACTTGGTCCGCTGCCACCCGGTGGCTCCGCCCCCCTCTGACACCACGGGGAAAGTCCCAGTGAAATCCATGTGCGTCAGAGGGGGGCGGGGTCACTGGGTGTAAGCGTTTAGCTTGAAAAGGACACAAAGGCATATATGAGAGGGCTGCGCATCCCAGAACGAATATGGAGAAAACAAAGATTTTTCCCTTGGGATTTTTTAGCAGCAAATAGTCAAACAGAGTATCTTTATAAATAAAAGAATTTTATTAAACAATTTCGTTTTGGTTTAAAAAGTCAGTTGTACAATTGTTTAGATTTTTATGAGCTCTGGTGGTACAATGGCCAAATGCACACATGCAGGGGTATAACCTATAATATCCTATGAACAGAACATAACAAAAGTAATGCATGTATATACGTATGTTTAAACAGAGGGAAGGCCCCGATGCATTTCGACATATGTTGCAGGTCTTCCTCAGGGTTTTTTTTCTTACATTCTGAAGAGTATAGATTAGTAAATTCATTAGTGACATGGTAATCGCCAAATTATCTCCTAACAGTTATCAATCAAATGCTTAATAAGTACATTTATTTATAATAATTCCATTCAAGAAAGTAGTTGCATCAACATCTATCAAAAAAAGGGGGGTAACTTAGGAGAAAAGGCAGTCATGTAATACACATATTTACCCTCTAGTTGTGTGGGTGGGCCCAAACCGGAGAAAGGAAATCCTGACTTCTCTGAATCTCTCCAATCCCCCCACAGACAGGGACTCCCAACGTAGTGCTTATGACGTCCTCCCCCCCCCCCCCCCGCACAGGTGTGGCTTCAATCCACAGATAGAGGCTGCTCTTAGGACGCCACATTTATGTGGAGGCAAAAAGTTATGGACTGGTGGATAGGCGGGGTCAAACCCCCGGGAGCCTGATCCAAGCACCTGAGGGTGATGGGGGATATGCATTAGTCTTATTTAAAGATTTGAAGATTTTGGACATTACAAAGTAGTCTTATTAGCTGTATATCTGTATAAGGGTGGTGGGGGATCAGAATGTATGCACCTGACTCTGATGGGGATCGGGAAAAAGATATTAAATAGACAATGGTCTATATAGATAATGATAATAATAATGATTACATTGTCGTAGTATATTAGACGAAATGATGTACTAAAGTCAAACCAGAAGGTCTATTCTAAATTGGTGTGAAGATGTGAGTGTAAGAGATAATAGAGTGTTTGAAAGAATAGTAAAAACAAGAAAAAGAGGAAAAAGGGGGAGGGGAGGGAAAGGGGGGGGGAAGAGAGAGAGGAAAGGAAAGGAGAGGGGAAAGAAGGGGAAAAGGATGAAGGGAAAGAATAGAAAATAAGAGATGAAAGAAAAGAAATCAAAGATGGAGTAAAGGGTGTGAGCAGTGCTAGTGAGTGCAGGTAAGGGCGTGAGAAAAAAAGGCTAAAGCCCCGTACACACGATCGGTTTGACTGATGAAAACCGTCCGATGGATGGTTTTCATCAGACCAACCGATCGTGTATGGTACCCATTGGTCTTTTTCCCATCGGTTGTAAAAAATAGAACTTGTTTTAAAATTTTCCGATGGATAAAAAACCGATGGGAATTTCCGATCGTCTATGGGCAAGTTCATCGGTTAAAAAACCCACGCATGCTCAGAATCAAGTCGACGCATGCTCAGAAGCATTAAACTTCATTTTTCTCGGCTCATCGGAGTGTTTTACGTCAGCACGTTTGGAACGGTCGGTTTTTTGACTGATGGTGTGTGGCCAAGACTGATGAAAAACAGTTTCATCGGATTTCCGATGGACAAATCCATCGGACGAAAATCCATAGGTTATCCGATCGTGTGTACGGGGCTTAAGTGTGTGCTTATAAATGAAATACAGGGACAAGTGAGTGTATTTAAATAAAGTGCAGAAAGGTGTGTGTGAATGGTGAAAGGGAAGAAGAGCCTATAGACAAGACATTGTACTTACTTAACAGCAGTGTATTGGCATATACGCGCACTGATGGAAACAGTGTGAGAAAGACCTTGAAAATAGAAAAGAAAAAGGCACTTTAAGAAATGTCAGCTCCCTGATGGAAAATTCCATCGGCTAGCATGACCGTTATGAGAAGTCCCCTTACCTCACTATGGAAGTAACTGCGTGTGCTGTGTTTCCAGGGGATCAGACTGTTGTCCAGACATAGGAGGTATTATATACCTTCACCCACCTACCTTTACTAATTAGCAATTGCCCATTATAACTCACAGGTGCCCGGCTCCTCCCTCCACCGTCCATGCATTGCCGCCGAATGTGGCCTCCTCGTCATCCCAGCAGACGAGTCCCGGGAAACCACCGCCATCGCCGTGTGCAATAAGCGGCGTCCACGAACGCTCCGCGCGCATGCGCGGGGGAGCAGCGGCTGCGCGCCCACAACGTCCCCGCGCACGCGCGCCACGCAACTTCTGTAAGCGGACCCAGAGGAGAACTGAAGAACTGAAGCGTCACACAGCGGGAACCTCCAATTCAAACGGACCAGCCGAAGAAGAAAGAAGAAGGGAAGACGCCGGAGCAAGATGCGGACGAGAACACCGAAGGAAGAAGGAAGATAAAGAGGAAGATGAAGATGGAGGAAGAAACCCGAATGGAGAAAAGAATTAGATGGAAGAAGAAGGAAGAAGAAGAAGATGGAAGAAGATGGAAGAAAAGAAAATACATTAATAAAGGAATTGTCAAAAACCAGCTCTTGTCATTTTTTACACTTTCTTTGTGAAATGGTAGGGGTACATTTGTACCCCATTACCATTTCACACGGGGGGGGGCGGGATCTGGGGGTCCCCTTTGTTAAAGGGGTCTTCCAGATTCCGATAAGCCCCCCGCCCGCAGACCCCCACAACCACCGGGCAAGGGTTGTGGGGATGAGGCCCTTGTCCCCATCAACATGGGGACATCCTCCCCATGTTGAGGGCATGAGGGCATGGTCCTCAATTGCTAGCTGCATTGGTGTTGTTCTGCACATGCCTAGCCAGTTAGTTTTTTTTTTGGGTGCTTTTTGTGTGTGAACAGCGCCTGGATATTTCTGGGCATGCTCACTCAGAGAGTGTTTTTATGGGTTAGTAATTGAAGGACATCCTTAACAGGTGTACCCACTTTGAATTTCAGTCTCTACATTGAGTGAACTTGCATTTTGGGTGTTTCATGGACTGTGCATGTGTTTTCATTTGGCTCATTTGCACACAAACATATGTTATATAAAGCTCAGAGGGAGCATTCATTCGCTTGCCCTGAGAAGAGGTGTGTGTGTGTGTGTACATACATGTTGGTGTCCTTATCGAGTTTGTAACACATGTATTTTATTTGTTATGTCTTTGCAAAACAGGTGATTGGTTAACTTTTGTGGATTGTATTTTTTTGTGTGGGGGAAATGTTCCCCTGAAATAATTCTGATGTTGTTAATGTGTGTTGTTTGTTCACTTTGATTTAATTGTCTGTGCTGCATTTTTTTTGGCCAAATATTTCTCAAGATGTTGAGTCTGTAACTGTTTCAAATTGACCATGTTTTTTATTTTGTCTTCCCTTTTGTTTTGTTGACCAATAAAATTTGATGCAAAGTTTTGATGTTTGTTTTGTGTTTTCTTTGCAACAAATGTGACAGCTGATTGGCATGTCAAAACAAAACAGGTGTGATTTGTCTACCCTGGTGCCTTCATGCTGGCATATGCATGTATTGTGTGCTGCCATGGAGAGTCACCAGGAAATGAAAAATACAGAGCGGTAAGTATTCAATTTTCCTTTTTTACTGCAGTGGTTCTCAGCCTCAGTCCTCAAGTACCCCCAACAGGACATGTTTTGTGAATTTATCTTATCGAGAATTGCTGTCCAAAAATCAAAACCATTGACTGTGATTTAAAGCACATGTGCAAGATGAAGGAAAACCTGCAAACATGGCCTGTTGTGGATACTTGAGAAGCACTGATTTAGAGCACTGCACTTAAAAATAGCTCAAGGCCATACAATTCTAATTGTGGGCATTTTGAGGGAAACAAAGTAAGTGTTAGAACCCCTGCGTGTGTGTGTTTTTTTTTTTTTTGTAGTTTGGCCTTTGTGTCTCCTTTTCTTAAAATTGGCTTCACTTCCTGTCACACAGCTAAACAGGAAGTGAAGGTAAAACCCTACCAATGTCTTTTCTTGGGGACACACAGATCAATCTAACTAGTGTCCCCATTAAGCAAATTGCACTCTAGCACTTTGTTGTACACCCCAAATCATTGTATAGTTTGGGGTTTAGTAAAGGCAAATCCACTCTGCAGTAAAAGTGTAGCTGCTGAAAATCTGAGGGAAAGTACTGGTGATTGGATGTTACAATCATGTAAAAGCAAAGATGGTGTTTTTTTTTTTTTTGCTTGCATGTCCCCCTCAGATATACAGCAAGCGCACTTGTAGTGCAAAGTAGATTTGCCTTTAGTAAATAAACCCCAAAGTCCAAACTACCTAATAATTTGTGGTGTACCCCGCAATATGCTGGAGTGCAATGTGCATAATGGGGAAAGTATTTAGACTGACCTGTGTGTCCCCAAGGAAAGACATTGTTAGGGATTTTCCCTCACTTCCTGTGTGGCTATGTGACAGGAAGTGAATTATTTGGAAGGATAAAGTGGCCAAATTATTTAGTTTAACTTTTCAAAGACTCATTCCTAAGTTGAATTGTGATGCATGTCAATGGCCCATTTAGACCCTCTTTAATCACTTGAGATCAGTGCTATAACTGATCGACGGCCACAGCATGGTCCTCAATTGCCGGGAGTCCGTCAATAAACGTCCTCCCCTTTGCGCGCGCTGTGGTCACAGAGTCACTGAGACTCGGGTGATGACAGATCCGAGTAAGGGGCCGATCCCTGCCCTTTACCATGTGATCAGCTGTCAGCAAATGACAGCGGATCATGTGATGTAAACAAAAGCTGGGTAATGGTTTTTGTTTTCTCCTTGTGCTGACAGTGTGAGCATAAAAAAAAGGCAATCACCGGCTTATGTGCAAGGGACATGGGGCCCGAAGAGGAAGAGGCAATTCTGCATCATCTGTGACAATTAGTAGCCCCTGCCAGTGCCACCTATCAATGCCCACCACTGGTGTCAATCAGTGGCACCTAGCAGTGCCACCTAGCAGTGCCACTTCTCACTGCCCACCAGTGCCAACTAGCAATGCCACCTCTCAGTGCCCACCCTTGCCACCTTATCGGTGCCCATCAGTGCAGTCTCATCAGTGTACATCAATGAAGAAGAAAAATTACCTTTTTTAAAAATATTAACCAGTTTCCTACTGCCCACCGTCAAATGACATCCTTGGCTTTGGGCGGTGACATCTGAATGATGCCTGCAGTTGCAGGCATCATTCAGATATCATTCTTTTCAGCCGGCGATTCTGTGCACAATAAAAACGATCATAGTGGCAGTTCCGCCGCTTGATCGTTCTTATAGGCAGCGGGAGGGGACATTCCCCCCCCCTCTTGCCGCCATCCGGTGCTTCTCCGGGCTCTCCCGTGCCATCTTGGGCTCGGAGAACGATTTGGAGATGACTGGTGACCAGATGGTCACCAGTCATCTCTATGACCGTCGGAGGCCCGGGCGCGACGTTATGACATCACGCCGTGTTCCTGTACGTTAACCAAGCCGTGATCTCGGCTGTGATTGGTGATTTTTTTTTGACCAATATCATGCTTTCCAGCCTGGAGGAGAGATGTGGGGTCTTATTGACCCCGCATCTCTCCATAAAGAGGACCTGTCACACACATTCCTATTACAAGGGATGTTTACATTCCTTGTAATAGGAATAAAAGTGATCCAAAAAAAATAAAAAGTTAAAAAGAGTAAGAAAAACAAAAAAGTTAAAAAACAAAATAAAAAAAATAAGCAAAAATAAGAAAAAACGTCCCTGTCCCCGGTAGCTCGCGCTCAAAAGTGAACACACACGTAAGTCCCGCCCACATATGTAAACGCCGTTCAAACCACACATGTGAGTTATTGCTGCGTGCGTTAGAACGAGTGCAGCAATTCTAGCACTAGACCTCCTCTGTAATGCCAAAATGGTAACGTGTAAAAAAATTTAAAGCATCGCCTAGGGAGATTTTTAATTACTGAAGTTTGGTGTCATTCCATGAGTGTGCGCAATTTTAAAGCGTGACGTGTTAGGTATCTATTTACTCAGCATAACATCTTTCACATTATACCAAAAAATTGGCCTAACTTTACTGTTTTGTAACATTTTTAGCAAAAAAGAGGCGTTAGAAAATTTATTGCGCAAATACCGAGCGAGATAAAAATTTTCAATGACCGCCATCTTATTCCGTAGGGTGTCTGCTCCAAAAACATATATAATGTTTGGTGTTTTGAAGTAATTTTATAGCCATAAATTTATGATTTTTACATGAAGGAGAGAAGTGCCAGCAAAGGCCCAGTGCTGAAGTGGTTAAAATATCCATTTATTTATTTTTTAAACTCGGTCTTTTGTATTTATATAAAAAAAACACAAAGGTGATCAAATAGCACCAAAAGCAAGCTCTATTTGTGTGCCAAGAAATAATACATTTTCATTGGGTTACAGTGGTGTATGAGCGCGCAATTGTCATTGAAAGTGCATCAGCGCTGAAATGTGAAACTTGGTCTGGGCAGTGCGCTAGTGGTTAATATAAGGCTACATGCACACGGACGTTTTTCAAGCCGCTTCTTTGAGCGTTTTTTTCAGCTTAAAAACATCTTTCCATGTTAGCCCATGGCCTCATGGCCACCATGGCGTTTTTGAGCTGTAAATGGCATAGGCGTTTTTAGGCCCCATGTAGACGGGACGCTGGTGCAAAGTGTTCAGAACTAAGGTTGAAAGTGGCGTTTAGAAAGGCGCGCTTTGTGGCGTTTGCATGCCGTGTTTTACCACATTTGCGTGTATATGATAAGGAGCCGCCCTAAGCTCCAAAAACAGTATTATTTACGATTTTAGCTATTTTGTGAGACCAGAGTGATATCAGCAGCTGAGAGCAGCAGTGTAGTTGTATTTAGCGTGTCACTTGCCACATCACTTGCCACAAGTTGTGGATTGTCCACTTGCCACGTCAGCTGCCCCAAGTTGTGGATTGTCCACAATGCAATGGAAGCAATTTCATTTATATATATATATATATATATATATATATATATATATATATATATATATATATATATATATATATATTATGGTTTTTCCTCATTTGCCATAAATTTGGAGTTTATCAATGTAAAAAAAATAGGTCACCTTTAAAAACGCTTCTAAACTAAAATGCGGCTAAGCGCTGGTACCGTGTCTGAAACGTTAAAGGAAATGTAAAAGAAAAAAATGCCGGTTCAAAAAAAAACTAGAAAAAAAACAGCGTGGGGTCCCCCCCAGGTCCATACCAGGCCCTTGGGTCTAGTATGGATTCAAAGGGGACGCCCCCCCAAAAAATGAAAAAAAATGGCGTGGGGGTCCCCCCAGAATCCATACCAGGCCCTTCAGGTCTGGCATGTATTTTAAGGGGAACCCCGCGCCAAAAACAAAACAAATTTGCATGGGGTCCCCTAAAAATACACACCAGACCCTTTATCCGAGCATTCAACCTGGCAGGCCGCAGGGGAAGAGGGGGGGACGAAAGAGCGCCCCCCTCCCTCCTGAACCGTACCAGGCCGCGTGCCCTCAACATGGGGGGTTTGGTTTTTTCGGGGCAGGGGGGGCGACCTGCGGCCCCCCCCCACCCCAAAGCACCCTGCCCCCATGTTGATGGGGACAAGGGCCTCTTCCCGACAACCCTGGCCGTTGGTTGTCGGGGTCTGCGGGCGGGGGGCTTATCGGAATCCGGGAGCCCCCTTTAATAAGGGGGACCCCAGATACCTGCCCCCCACCCTATGTGAATGAGTATGGGGTACATCGTACCCCTACCCATTCACCTGGTGGCAAAATAAGTCAATAAAAAAGACAACACAGGTTCGAAAAGTAATTTATTGGGCAGCTCCGGGGGTCTTCTTCCAACTTCGGGGGTCTTTCTGCCGGGCGCCCCGCTATCTTCTGCCAGCTCTTTTGCTAGCAGGGTCCCGGGCTTCCTCGCCGTCCTCTTCTGACTTCGGGGGTCTCTTGTTCTGTTCTCCGGTTCTTCTCCCGCTCTCCGGTGCCTTCTCCGCGATCTCCGGTTCTTTCTGCCTTCTGCCGGGCGCCCCGCTATCTTCTTCCAGCTCTTTTGCTAGCGGGGGCCGGTCTTCTTCGTCGCCTTCTTCCCTCTTCTCTTCGCCCGATGTTGCCTCGTCACTGTCTGCCGCCACAATGCTCTGTCCGAGCAGCGGTGCCACTTATATTGGCATGGAGCGTGGTCACCGGCTGATGCCACCGCTGACCCCGCCCCCGTTTCACGTCACAGTCCCATCATTCCCCGGGACTGTGACATCATACGGGGGCGGGGTCAGCGGTGGCATCAGCCGGTGACCATGCTCAGTGCCAATAAAAGTGGCACCGCTGCTTGGACAGAGCATTGCAGCGGTGGACAGCGACGAGGCAACATCGGGCGAAGAGAAGAGGGAAGAAGGCGACGAAGAAGACCGGCCCCCGCTAGCAAAAGAGCTGGAAGAAGATAGCGGGGCGCCCAGCAGAAAGAACCAGAGATCGTGGAGAAGGCACCGGAGAGCGGGAGAAGAACCGGAGATCGTGGAGAAGGCACCGGAGAGCGGGAGAAGACACCGGAGAACAGAACAAGAGACCCCCGAAGTCAGAAGATGACGGCGAGGAAGCCCGGGACCCCCGCTAGCAAAAGAGCTGACAGAAGATAGCGGGGCGCCCGGCGGAAAGACCCCCGAAGTCGGAAGAAGACAGCGAGGAAGCCCGGGACCCCCGCTAGCAAAAGAGCTGGCAGAAGATAGCGGGGCGCCCGGCAGAAAGACCCCCGAAGTCGGAAGAAGATGGCGAGGAAGCCCGGGACCCCCGCTAGCAAAAGAGCTGGCAGAAGATAGCGGGGCGCCCGGCAGAAAGACCCCCGAAGTCAGAAGAAGACCCCCGGAGCTGCCCAATAAATTACTTTTCAAACCTGTGTTGTCTTTTTTATTGACTTATTTTGCCACCAGGTGAATGGGTAGGGGTACGATGTACCCCATACTCATTCACATAGGGTGGGGGGCCGGCATCTGGGGGCCCCCTTTTTAAAGGGGGCTCCCGGATTACGAAAAGCCCCCCGCCCGCATACCCCGACAACCAACGGCCAGGGTTGACGGGAAAGACCCTTGTCCCCATCAACATGGGGGCAGGGTGCTTTGGGGTAGGGGGGCCGCAGGTCGCCCCCCTGCCCTGAAGCACCAAACCCCCCATGTTGAGGGCATGCGGCCTGGTACGGTTCAGGAGGGAGGGGGCCGCTCTCTCGTCCCCCCTTTTCCCCTGCGGCCTGCCAGGTTGCGTGCTCGGATAAGGGTCTGGTTTGGATTTTGGGGGACCCCCACGCCGTTTTTCGGCTTAGGGGGTTCACCTAAAAATCCAGACCAGACCTTAGGGTCTGGTTTGGATTTTGGGGGGACCCCCACACCGTTTTTCGGCTTAGGGGTTCACCTTAAAATCCAGATCAGACCTAAGGGCCTGGTATGCCCCTGGAGGGGAACCCATGCTGGTTTTTTATTTAAAATTTGGCCTGGAGTTCCCCTTCATGATTCATACCAAACATGGGACAGCGATGCTGCCGAGGACCAGCGCGATGACATCGCGCTGGAGACATTCTCGGCCGGCTAGTCGCCTCTAGGACACGACTTGAGCGGCTGCTTCACGCTCAGGTCGTGTCCAAGTCGCCTCGCAAAGTCGCGCTGTCCCTGTGTCAGCCGGCACATGAGTCGCCCGGGAGTCGGATCCGCTTCATCCGACTTCCCGGGCGACCTCTATTCAAATCAATGGGCTCCCATAGGGAACCATTCATTTTCAATAGAGCGCCGCTGACATTTGGATTTACTATAACAGTGTGCCGCTGTGCGCCGCTGGTTCCTGCGCCCAGTGAAGGAGTTATCTGGCGCACCAATTAAGGTTAGAACCAGCGCAGCGCACTGTTATTAGTAAATCAGCCCCAATACCTTTTAGTGGTAAAATTAACTCAATGTATTGGTATGGGTTAGAATAAATGGTGGTTTGAGCATAAATGAACACACAGAAGGTTGATTTAGACACAGCCTGCTACACAGAATAATCACTATGCCAAGGTAACTTAAAATAGAGTTCTGTACCACTAGACCAGCCTTTCTCAACCTTTTCAACACAGAGGAACCCTTGACATAGTTCTCCGGTCTCGGGGAACCCCTGCTAAAATTGAGAAATCTACAACTCATGATACATTAGTGTGACGGTCAGTTGGAAGAATGGTCCTTACACTTGTGGCAATTTGGAAGAATTACCTCCTTACAGATAGCTAAAAAGATCAATGGGGTCAGTGTGAACTTATCTGAGAGGCAGAAATTGTCCAATGCTGAAGGAACCCCTAGCAACCTCTGGAGGAACCCTAGGGTTCCACGGAACCCTGGTTGAGAATCACTGCACTAGACTGTGATTAACTCATGAATTAGAAGTCAGCAATAAAAAGTGCATATAAACATTAACTGCAATGTGAATAATAATATAACTAGTCTAGAGTGCACTGTAGGATAATGGATAGGATATGGTGCAATGTCCCCCGAGAGATACCTCTTAGCATAAGCAATAGGTGAAGGTCTCTGTGTAACAACTGTAAAGGAATTAGTTCTAATTCTTTAGCCAGCTAGCGTTGGGGCCCAATTGTACCATTGGTGCACCAGAAAAAAGTCCCTATCGAACCTGCAAGCAGCAATAAGACCACTAGGTGGCTGTGTGGTCAGTTCCTAAAGAACTCAGTCTCTCTAGCAGCAGAAAGTAAATTCCCACAGCAGCAGCGCACCAGTTCCAGCGATACTGCAGCTCACCATACACTCACACACAGCGATTTGTTCACTTGCTGCTCTGCACCCAGGTGACTCGGGCTGTCAGCACACCTGGACATTCTGGATTCTGCTCAGGCCATCATTACACAGCAGTGACGGTGCACACTGGACAGCAATGTGCGGCCTCCTCATGGCAAGAGGAAGTTGTGTCCTGTACAGCCTGAGAAATTGCAATTCTTTCCCTCCTCCTGGCAATCTCCCACTGGGAAATGCAGATTTAAAGGCTCTTGGTTACAGTAAAGTCTCTCTCCTCTGGATTACAGTTCCCACAGTGCAGTGCTGCCTGACTCAGTCTATTGAACGCTTCCTGCTCGGGAGCTCCCTCCTCTTGCTGATATACTTGCCGACCAGCCGCTGTCATTATACGGCGGCAGGTTGGCTCCCCTGCGCCAATCGCCGTAGCCGCTTTAAGGGCTATAGGGGGCGCGTGGCGCGACCCTGAGGCCGATGCATGTGGCCGGTTGCCTCAATGTCTGCCGGCCACCCGTGATCGCTCCTCAGAGAACCAGAATGGGGATCTGTCAATGTAAACAGACAGATCCCCGTTCTGACAGGGGAGTAGAGAGAGATCTGCTGTTCCTAGTGATCAGGAACAGCGCTCTCTCTCTCCTCCAGTCACTACACTCCCCCCACAGTTAGAAAAACCTCCCTAGGGAACACAGGTAACCCCTTGATCGCCCCCTAGTGTTAACCCTTTCCCTGCCAGTGACATTTATACAGTAATCAGTGGCTATTTTTAGCTCTGATCGCTTTATGAATGTCAATAGTCCCAAAAAAGTGTCAAAAGTGTTCGATCTGTCCGCTGAAATGTCACAGTCCCAATCAAAATTGCTGATCACCCCCATTACTATTAAAAAAAAAAAAAAAAACGCAAACCAATCAATATACACTTATTGCAATTTATTTTACCAAAAATATGGAGAAGGATATATATTGGCCTAAAATAAGGAAGAAATGTGTTTTTTTTATTTATTTTTTGGATATTTATTATAACAAAAAGTTAAAAATATTGTTTTTTTTCACAATTGTCGCTTTTTTATTTGTTTATAGCGCAAAAAATAATAACCGCAGGAGGTGATCAAATACCACCAAAAGAAAGCTCTATTTGTGTGAAAAAAAGGACGTCAATTTTGTTTGGGTATAGTGTCAGTTAAAGCGACGCAGTGCTGTATAACAAATAATGGCCCGGTCATTAAGTGGTTAACCAGTTCAGCACTGCAGACAGAAGCTACAGAGAACAGCTGCAGCCAGTGTTTCTCTCACTCTTTATTCTTAGCCAAGCACCTGGCTACACTTGAATGAATTTCTTTTTTTTAAACCAGAGTTTAGTGTCACTTTAATACTTTCTGAGTCACAGTCAAAGCCAAGTCAGAACACCTGATCTGCTGCTTATACTGTATCATTAATTCATAGCCATAGATCAGCTTGACAGTCAAGCAACTAGTACTTTTTTTTTACGAAGGCGGGGTCAGCAATAGTAGCCATTATACATTGTATCTCTCAGTATACATTCCCTTTCCTCGTCTGCGTTATCAATGTTATCTTTGCAAGTTTTATGGAAAATTAATGCAATGAAGTAAAAGGAGAAGAATCTTCCATTCCATTTGACATTTCCCTATAAAATGCAGAGCGCCACATTTTTCCTCGAGGATCACTTTTATTAGAAGTGCGAATTATGGGAAAATTACCATGCTTCTGCATGTGATTTCAGGATCCCTGATCTACAGTAATGCAGTATTTGTTTTAAAAAACCTTGTAGATGTGAAAACCTGTTTGACCAGAATGAAGAATAAACAGCAGTCACTGAAACATCTGGTCTGTTTCAGATTCTCTATAGGAAAAAAAGACCATCCCTGCCTGCAGGCTCTCCCATTCACCTGATAAAATGACTACTGCTCTCAGAGTTGTGTTTTCGTCTGGTTTAAAAACCACCATAGCGGAGGGGCATGCTGGGAGCTCACTGTGACAGACATGTCCTGCTGAGGCTCCCCTTTTCTCGGGACTTCACGGCCAGCATACACATCCGAATGGAAGGGTAATTATTTCAAAAGCTTACCCTGGTCTTCCTTAGTGCCCTGGGAACGTTTTAAGATGGTTAAAGGAGCTTTCCGGGGAAAAAATAGGGTGAAACCCCTCAGAGATAATTCATCCAGAGGCCTAAGTAAAATGGAACAGGCTAAATCACCTCACACAATCTCACCTCATGCTGCCAGGCAGCAGCAGCAGTTACCTCATGAACTATATGATACAGACTGTGAGGACAGCGCCATCTGCCAGCCACAACAGACAGGCTCTTTACACCCAAATGTTTTAATTCAAATAGAAAAAATGCTACAGAAGGCATTAAAGCAGACCTCCGACCACATTACTGAGAAATTAACAAAAGAAATCCGTGACTTAGGTCAGCGCACGGCTGAATTAGAAAACAGAGTGGATGACATAGAAACTAATGTAATGACTCATGAAACTGAATTGGACACACTTAAAGATGAAAATTTCTCGCTGCAAACTCGTTTAGAAGATTTTGAAAATCGCGCACGTCGTTCAAACCTCCGCATTAGAGGTATACCGGAGTCTATTATTGATCTACAATCGACAATTACTGCCCTATTTCAAGAGTTATCACCGTCAATTCCAATTGAGAGACTGGAAATAGACAGAATACATAGAGCATTAGCACCACGCAAATCTGAAGGTCCCCCCCCCCCCGCGACATAATTGCGAAATTCCATTTCTTTCGCACCAAAGAGCAGCTCATGGTCGCTGCAAGGAACAAAGAATCCCTCATCTTCCAAGGCCACCCATATCAGATCTTTGCTGACCTTTCCCCAATAACAGTCGCTAAACGGCGCTCGATGAAACCCTTATTACAAAACCTACAACAACATCAGATCCCATACCAATGGGGGTTCCCTTTTTCACTTCGCTTCACATATCAAGGCACCAAGTACTCATGCAAAACCCCTGATGAACTACAGAACACCCTACAAAAACTTCATCTCTGCGAAAGTCCTTCAGCTGGCCCTCACCGACGAACAGCATCCAGTTCTCCACAAAATGTATCCAAAATCAAAAATGACAGAACCAGACAAAGCCCATCGAAGAGGGGTCGATTCAACTCTCCAAACCAAGTTACTCCAGACTCAATGGACGGAATGCATTTTGCATATCAAATTGAAATTCACTCAATATTTTTGATCTTTCATCCACTTTTTGGATGCTAAACACTTAATGTCATTTAACCATCCTGAATTTACTTCCCTTAAGCAGGTTATGGTCTAATTTTATATATTTTTTATTTTAATTTTTTATTATCATTATTTTTTTTATTATTATTATTATTATTATTTTTTTTTTTTTAATAGTTTTATTTATTTTATTTTTTTTCCAATTTTTATCCCCTTTTTGGTCTAGGATAATTGACGTTTTAAATTATCCCCCAAAAAATTATATTCTCATAACACCCTTCCCTCCTCATCCTATCCTTCCTCACCTCACCCCCCTCTATCCCCTCTATCCCTTCTACTTCCCACATTTTACCCCCTCCTACCCACCCCTTTCCCCTAATCCTTTCCTACCCACAACAAGGGTTCTATATTATTTTTGTACAAAATTGTTTACTGAATAGAAGTAAATATTACTAATATATTAGTAATAATTGATATTTTATTTATTTTTCATCCTAATTAATAAGGACATTACTGCCTCTCCTACAACTGGCAACCCAGAGGTAACCTGTATAATTCAACAAAATTTATAATCTAACACTCTCCCCGTGAAACCATAAAACACAATTGTTAGATTAAAATTTTACATGTACTAATGTTGAACATATAATATTTTCTTATATTTGATTCATTTTTGCTTACTTCCGCCCAGTTTGGGTGTCATAATATATTTTTCTTCTCTAGATATATTTTTGGTCGTGAGGGACCCGAGAAACTGTCACTGCTCCCTCCATTTTTCTGTCTTTGGACTCTCCCCACACCTTTTTGTGTGAGGAGCCTCCCTGGTCAGACTCTGTGCCTCCGAGCTTGCACTTTTGCATGCTCGGAACGCCAACGTTTTACCTTCTTGCATTCTAAACGTTTTTTGTTAATTATTTGTTTAATAATGACTCTCATTTTCTCTTTCTTTCTCAACATTCTGTCTCCACTCTCCCTTTTCTCTTTGCTCCTCCCCGGGGTAAGTATGGATTTTCAATTGTTTTTAGATATGTCTTATAATATTTTCTATAAAATTTCATGATGGCTCCTTTAAATATTCTTACCTTAAATGTCCAAGGTCTAAATGTTCCACAAAAACGAACCAACGTTTTTAGATCATTATCTTCTTCAAAGGCGCATATAATTTGCCTCCAAGAAACCCATTTCACTGAAACCTCGACACCTAAATATTTTGGTACAGCTTATCCCCAAGTTTTTACTGCTTCAGCTAAAACTAAACGAAGGGGAGTGCTAATTGCATTTCATAGAGCTACACCCTTCTCTCTTCTGACAGAAACCAAAGACCCAGAAGGTCGCTATCTCATTATTACAGGGCATCTATGTGATACGCTAATCACAGTAGTATCCTATTATGCTCCTAATAAAAATCCGACAGCATTCCTCTCCCATTTGTTCCAGGTAATAGAGACTCATAAAATGGGCACACTTTTGATCTGTGGAGATTCGAACCAAGTTCTATACCCTTATTTAGATAAGTCCCCAATTCCTATCACTTCCAATTCTCAATCTCGTAGGTTCCAAAGACTTCTACAACAACATTCCTTGCTAGATTCCTGGCGAGAAATCAATCCCACGAAACGTCAATATTCCTTCTATTCCCATCCACATAAGTCTTTTTCCGGTATCGACCATATACTAATCTCTATTAGTATGTCCCCGGAAATGCTCACATCATCTGTAATACCCTTTACATGGACTGATCATTGTGCAATACTTTCTACTTTCACTTCCCTCATACCCAAACATCAAGACCCCACATGGTACATAAATGATTCAACCCTATCCCATCCATCACACTCTACTGACTTAGAAATAGCCATAAAAGACTATCTGAAATATAATAAAACCCCTGATATTTCTCCATTAACATTATGGGAGGCACACAAACCCGTCCTTCGAGGAATCTGCTTACGCCAAGCATCATATCTTAAAAAAGAAAAAAAGAAGCTACAACTAATATTAGAAACAAAATTTAACACTTGCCACGCAAATTTTCAAGCGAATCCTACCCCTGTGACAAAAAATCAACTAGATGAAGCTAGCCTAAATCTTGATCTTTTCCTATCTAAATCCGCAGATAAAACCATACGCAAATCCAAGCATAAATTTTATATTAAAGCTAACAAGCCTGGCACTCTTCTCGCTCGAGCACTTAAAAAATTAAACAACCCATACAAACCGATTCGATTAAAATGACCTCATAATACTTACACCAGTAATCCAGAAAAAATCCTACAAACCTTCCACAAACACCTTACATCTTTATACAACAATCAGGGATTTTTTGACCAATCCGCTGCAGAATTATTTTTTTCACAAACCAAACTTCCAAAGATTCCTTTAACTCAACATGAACATCTTGAAAGTCCCATTACATCTGCAGAGGTTGAATTAAGCCATTAAATCCCTTAAACCAAATAAACGCCCGGGTCCTGACGGCTTCTCTGCCCTATATTATAAAAAATTTACTCATCTTCTTGCGCCATTGCTGACAGATGCTTTCAATTCACTTCTGAACAACCAATCCTTTCGTCCTGAAACCTTAACAGCAATAATCACAATGATCCCCAAACCTCATTCAGATGATTCATCTTGTGCTAATTACAGGCCCATATCCCTGCTTAATCTTGATATCAAACTACTAGCGAAAATTCTAGCAACTCGTTTGAACAATATTATTGGTTCATTAATAAATAAAGACCAAGTTGGTTTTATTCCTTTTCGCCAAGCAGCTGATAACTAGGCTTGTGCAATTCGTTTCATAACGAATTGAAATTCGTCCGAATTTAGCAACTTTCGGACATTCGGAAGCATTCGAATTTCCGAACAAAGCAATTACGAATAAGACCGAATCCGAAATAAATTATACCGCAAATAGCGAATGCCCGAATGTCTTCGGCATAATTCGTTATGAAAAAGTTACGAATGTACGAATCCATACGAAGCACAATAACACTCACTCTGCTCTGCTCTCTGCTTCTCCCACACCGTGCTGAACTCCCTCTCAAAATGGTGTACAGGGGCGGAGGTTATAGCCGCATGTAAAAAACGAAAGTAAAATACGAGATTTCAAATCCATTCGAAGCACAATAACACTCTGCTCTGCTCTCTGCTTCTCCCTCACCGTGCTGAACCCTCTCAAAATGGTGTACAGGGGCGGAGCCTATAGCCACATGTAAAAAACGAAAGTAAAATACGAGATTTCGAATCGTTACAAATAACCGCTATGTATTTAGAAAAGTACAAATCCATTCGAAGCACATTAGGCATAATAGGCAGCGTCGTTGTGAGAGAGACACGGAAAATTACGAATCAACGAACCCAAAAAAAGTTACGAAAGTAGGAGTTGTGTCCAGAATCAACGAAAAACAACGTACTCTACCGAAAGTACGAATTATAAAGCAACAAAAAATTCAACGAAAAATGTCGCTTGCAAAAATACGAATGAGTCCGAACACGAAAAATCCCATCTAGCAAAATTACGAATGATTACGAATCAACAGGACCGGAAAGAAACGAACCGAAACGGAACAAATTTTTCCGTTGTGCACAAGTCTACTGATAACGTACGCAGGGCAACTTTATTAATCCAAGCAGCTAAAACACGGCGAATACCTATGTGTCTTCTGTCGTTAGATATTAAAAAAGCATTCGACACAGTATCATGGCCCTATCTACATTTTGCTTTACAAAAATGGGGGTTCGGTCCTCACTTTCTTAACTGGGTTTCATCACTATATAATAATCCCAAAGCCTATATTAAATATGCTGGATATAAATCTGGTTGCTTTAACATAAATAGAGGTACACATCAGGGTTGTCCACTCTCCCCACTTTTATTTGCCCTACTTATTGAACCCCTAGCTCAGGCTATACGATCTGACCCTTCAATCAAAGGGATAGACTTAGCTGGTCATCAGCACAAATTATGTTTGTTTGCTGACGATATACTAATATTTATGTCTTCCCCTCATATTTCTGCTCCCAACCTTATAAGTAAGCTAGATCATTTTGCACAGATATCTGGACTAATTATCAACTCTCAAAAATCTACAGCCTTAAATATCTCCTTACCTCCCCATACTTTACAACAAGCACAAACTTCCCTCCCATTCTCCTGGTCTACATCGCACCTGACCTACCTAGGAATTACTCTTACTCCCAATTTAACTGAATTCTTCTCAGCTAACTTTCCGCCATTACTAAAGCAAATTACCAATCTCCTTAAACAATGGTCTTCTTTACCAATCTCATGGATTGGTAAAATAAACGTAATAAAGATGACTATTTTACCCAAGATACTATATCTATTTCAGGTTTTGCCCATTCCAGTTCCAGCATACTTTCTTAGAAATCTTCAACGCAAAACACTAGCGTTCATCTGGGGCTCTTTAAAACATCGTTTATCTAAACACACACTCTACCTTCCCAAACTTAAAGGTGGACTAGGATTCCCCAATTTCGCCTCTTACTACCATGCAGCTCAAATAGCATGCATCCCCAAATATCACGCAAAATACGAAACCCCACTCTGGGTTGCAATTGAAGCAATTGACTGTGATCCATTTTCTATAACAAATTTAATTTGGTCCAAACCCTCAGATCATAAAAATATAAAAAATAAGATTACCAAACACACAGTTACTATCTGGGATAAATTTAAACTTATCAAAGGACTACAATCTCCTCATGTTCCCCTTCTATCATTTATTAGAAACCCACTATTCTACCCAGCCTGCACATTCCCTAATTCATTTAAAAAATGGATCTCCTCTGACATAACGCAACTCTGTGATTTATCGACATCTACCTCACTTATAACATTTCCTGAACTATGTGATAGGCATCAACTCCCCCAATCAGAACTTTTCCGATATCTGCAGATCTAAAAAAAATGTCATGCCATATATACAAAATATGAGTAAGCTCAACGAACTCACACAATTTGAACGTATATGTAAACGCGAATCTCACTCTAAGGGTCTCATATCAATAATATATAAACACCTTATTACTTTGCCTACTGCAGACCCACCATCATACGTGGCAAAATGGGAGAGAGACCTTGGACTTCAGTTGGAACCATCCGATTGGGATAAAATTTGGACCACAACAAAATCATCTTCACAAAATATAATAGCTCTAGAGACAAATTATAAAGTACTTTTGCGCTGGTATTTGGTTCCTGTCAGAATCGCGAAATATATTCCGCAATACTCCCCACTCTGCTTCTGTGGCTGTGGTGAACTAGGATCACACATACACATATTTTGGGATTGTCCCGTTACAAAATGTTTTTGGAAAGAGGTTTTTCTTATCCTCTCTACCTTATTCAAAAAAACAATCAAACCTGACCCTTCAATTGCACTACTAAATCTAAAACCGACTTCTATTTCCCACACTCAATTCAAACTCCTTCTACAAATCACTACTGCAGCAAAGCAGACAATCGCCAAAGCGTGGAAAACCCCA
This sequence comes from Rana muscosa, assembly GCA_029206835.1. Classification (NCBI taxonomy): domain Eukaryota; kingdom Metazoa; phylum Chordata; class Amphibia; order Anura; family Ranidae; genus Rana; species Rana muscosa. The sequence continues at coordinate 363,388,603 of CM055127.1, forward strand.
ACATTAATGATCTCAGAAACCAAAACCAGAATAAACCAAGCCATGACCCACTCAAAAACGGAAGCCATTACCAATGATAATATTGGAAAATTTGAAAAAATCTGGAATCCTTGGGTGACTAATTTTTTCCCTCCCAACTTTGACATCACATTATTAAGACCTTGGTAATATAACTACTAATAGCTATTTAATATACTAATATTATCAGACCAACATTATAAGATACCCCGGGGACCTTTTCGACCTTTTCTACCTACTATCTTTATTTTTTTTTCTCTTCTTCTTCTTACCCTTCCCTCTCTTCTATCTTCGCTCTTTAGCTCTTTTTTTGTTGTTTTTTCTTTCTTAGCATATATTGTTATTATATGCAAAAATGGTAGCAACATTTTTTTTTTTTTTTTTTATGTTTTTTATTTATCAGTATATTTCAGCTTTAGAGCTCCTTTGAAACAATACAAACCTTATATATTACAATAACATTATATGAGGCCTAGAAATTATGACCCTTAATTTTTTCTTTATAAATCCTTATATTACCTTACATGTTATATATTATTACTAAATCTGGTTTGTAATTACTAAATTCAACACTAAGCATATATTTTAGCAAGTCTCCAGATAATGGTCAACATATGTTAAACTTAAATTACTGTTTTTTTTCTCCTCTTCTGTTGTTGTTGCCTTCAAAAATCACTGGAGCTTGACATAAATATCTCATTTGTGTTCTCCTTAACTGCTACTATTTATAGTGACTATGTTTATTGACAATATATGCTTGTAATTTTGAAAATTTAATAAACAAATTTGACAAGAAAAACCACCATAGCAACTACTGGTGCCAAACTACTGTACAGATTTGACCACATGCATATGTAGCGCCCTGCTCCTATTGGGTAGGCCCTAGTGTAAATTTAGTTTTCTGAGCTGTCGTTTAGCTCAGAACAATTGTACCAAATTATGGTCTCTGTTCCAGTTTAGCTGGGCTGCACATTTTCCACCTGACTGTAGGTGTCGTTGTCACCACAGGTCAAGGTTGGAAATGCAGTAGGCTGGATGCATTGGGTATTCCTTTCCCGGAGACAGCGCAGTGGGAGTGGTGACCCCGCTGTGCATTCTGGGAGAGGGTACTTAAGGAGCAGACACCGTTTTCCGGGGTCTTCCGATCCGGACCTGGCGGCCCTCCTGGCCTCAGGAATGAGTTAGACGTTTTCTGCCTCGGGGCCTGCAGGCCCGAGGCTCCGTTACTGAGAGTAGGCTCAGGAGTTTCTGGGGCCTATTGATCTGGGGATGGTCCTGTGTTGCCTTGCCTAAGGGAAGGGACCGAACAATTGAGGGCTAAATTGGAGGACGCATCCGGATAAAGATCTGCCTCATAGTGCTGCCAGCTGGCTGAAAGATCCTGGCACTGTGTGTTATGTTTCCAGAACTTTATCAAGTGAGTGATTACTCAAGTTTGTGGCAGAGACTATTTGTATTCTTCGAGTCTGTGGCAGAGACTTTTGGCCGAGCACCACACCGGCTGCTAGGTCAGTGAGAGCGGCCTATCCGGTGGTGGCTATATCCAGTGTGGAGACTGTTTGTCCTCTGGATTAAGAAGTACCCGTGATCCGCAAGCAAGGTACCTGAATCTCCCCCAACCCTCCACCCCTCTGTCTGGAAGTTCTTTAATAAAACCCTTGAGAAAAAGAGACTAAAGCCCTGTACACACGATCGGATTTCCTATGGATTCTAATCCGATGGATTTTTCCATCGGAAATCCGATGAAGCTGACTTCCATCAGTCTTGCCTACACCATCAGTCAAAAATCCGACCGTCCCAAATGCCGTGACGTAAAAGGTGACGAGAAAAATTAAGTTCAATGCTTCTGAGCATGCATCGACTTGATTCTGAGCGTGCGTGGGTTTTTTGTCCGATGGAGTTCCACACAGACGATCGGAATTTGCTATCGTTTTTTTTCCCATCGGATACATTTAAAACATGTTCTATTTTTTCTCACTGATGGAAAAAAGACCGATGGGGCCCATACACGATCGGTTTGTCCCATGAGAAAAGTCAATCGGACTGTTTTAATCGGTAAAACCGATCGTGTGTACACGGCATAAGTGATTGGTGCAGACATTTGTGAGAAACTCTTCAAGGAAGACCCCTAAGACGGACGTGGTGAACAGTAAGGTAACGGCAGACCCAAATCTTAAACCAGCGGCCCCTGCGGGTGTATTACTACACATATTTAGCAAAAATATCAAAGTAATAAGCTTATCACACGGTACTGTTTCAGGACACATTGAATTCACTTGTGTGTATGTGCTATGAAATGCATGCCCATTTATTTTTAAAGAGGACCTGCTACCAATTTAAAGTGGTTATAAAACGCTGATGTGAAAAAAAAAACACCTGCAAGGCAATGGCATAATATGCTAGTATGTATCACATACTAGCACGTGATGAAATACTCACCTTGGAACGAAGCCCTCCAGCACTGTAAAGTCACCGCTGAGAGGGCTGACATGTTCCCCCTGTCTGTCTTCCGGGTTCGTAAGCTCCGACTACAGTATGTGATTGTCTGGAGCCGCGATGACGGCACCCTTGCGCATGCGTGCGGGAGCCACCAATTCCGACACGGGCTCTGAAGGTTCGGCACTGTAAGACGGACCTTCAGATCGCATGCGCCGATGATGTCATATATTTCCTAAACTGTGCTTGTTTAGGAGATATTCACAGTACCTACAGGTAAGCCTTATTATAGATAGTACAGAATTTACTACCACTTTAAAGAATTGCAGGTAAAAGCACAGAAAATCTTCCACTCTCTTTCAAAACCGGGAATTAGAGATGAATGTCAATCTACCTGTGGGCAGGGCCACTTGCCTCGCACATGGGTGTACCTTTCACATGTGTGCGCACTCGTCAATGCCTGGGACCAGGGGAGCACTTGGGGATACCTTTCACACGTGTGCTCACTCGTCAATGCCTGGGACCAGGGGAGCACTTGGGGATACCTTTCACACGTGTGCTCACTCGTCAATGCCTGGGACCAGGGGACTACGTTCATGTAAAAATCAAACATTATGTCGGTTTCACTGCTAAGAGACAAGCCGTAGGCGGTGGGGTTGCTTTACTAAAGGCAAAATTACTGTGCACTGCCAAATGCACTTGCTCCAGAGCTTAGTAAATGAGGTAAAGCTTCACCTTGCAAAGAAAACCCAACCAATCACATGCAAGGAAAATAAAATAAAAAACAGCATTTTTGCTTGCACATGATTGGATGATAGAAATCAGCAGAGCTTCCCCTCAGATCTAGAGCAACTGCACTTGCCCTATTCTCCAGATAGGGCACACACATACCTGTCTTTTGGAGAAATTCCGCCATATTGTGCCACCAATACTTCTGGCCAGAGGCCCACTTTTTCCCATATTCCCGGCCAGAGGTTTGTTACTCATAGTAACAATACCAAATGCGTCTATAACGATTTTCTTGAAGAAGAACTTTACAAAACACACTGATACAATGACATGTATTCCTCCAATTAGCGAAAGCACCACAATTCTATTAAGGCTGGGTTCACACCTATGCGAATTGGATGTGAGTTTCCCTGCATCCAACTCGCAAGACAGGAGATTGTGACCAGCTCTCTATGGAGCCAGTTCACATATCTCTGTTGCGGCTGCGGAGCGGCTTGCACAGGAACGATGTGCGTCTTAAGGCCCGTATACACGATCGGATATTCCGACAACAATTGTGTGATGGACGTGTTTTGTCGGATAATCAGAACGTCTGTATGCTTCATCGGACAATTGTTGTCGGGAATTTCCGACAACAAATATTGGATGGCCATGCTCTCAAATTGTCCGACAACAAATGCGTTCCGTCGGATTATCCGATCGTGTACACAAGTTCGTCAGACTAACCAATGCTAACCATCAGACAACATTAGCAGAAGTTGTCCAAAGGGTGGCGCTAAAGAGCTGAAAAACAACGTAGTTTCATGTATGTTGACTGAAAAAATTCTGCCGTCTGTATGCAGAACAAGTTCACGGCCAACGCCCTTCGGACAAAAATCCGCGGATTTGTCTGATCGTGTGTATGAGGCTTTAGGCTCCATTTCAGGGCCAAATTCAAGCAAAAATGTGGCCCTGATTCGTCCCTGAAACGGAGAAGAGGGACGCACCGGACCCCTGCTGTAAGCCGCATTCGTCGAAGGTGTGAACCCAGCCTAATGCCCAGTACACACGATCCGAATATCGTACGACTTTTTTTGCTTAATAGTCGCAAGTAGAAATTAAATAGGTTAATAAAGTCACGAAAATTCTCGTACGACAGAAAATAAAATCGGAAGTGATGTCATGTGTTGTAATGTATTTTCGGACGACAACTATACTGACTAAGCGAAAGGAAAATTTTCGCGCATGTCCGATAAAAGAATATCGGATGAACTGTCATGATCGGCTCTCGAAAGCTCTGTACTAACGATCCGATTAGCGTACCATTCTTCCTCAGATGACATTTTTCGTACGATATTTGGATCGTATGTACGGGCCATAAGACTTACAGTGCTTAGTGCATTCGTTTCAGAGACACGCCTATATATTAGCCACTTTCCCAGGCACTCTATAATGAGCTCCTCAACCATGAATCTTCCCTGGGGATCTACTGTCAGAGCCAGGCCCCCGAAGGCTCTTAGCCTGGAATCACACCTATGCATTTTTAGTGCTTTTTTGCATTTTGCAGGTTTGCCCTACAGTCCATTTAACATGGTTTCCTATGGAACATGTACTATAGTGCAAATCTGCAAAATGCAAAAGCACTAAAAATGCATAAGTGTGTAGCACTACCCCCGTAGGAGCTGCTGGTTTAAAGTTTTGGGCCTACCGTTACCTTTTCTGTTCACCAAACTCGTGTCATGGATCCCTCTTGAAGAGCTTTCATGAAACGCTTGGTTTCTTTTTCTTCAAGAGCTTTATTATACCAGTTCCAACAGAGGGGTAGAGGGATAGGGGAGGTTCAGCTACCTTGCTTTGCAGATCACGGGCACAATCTTAGATCCAGAGGACAATCAATTCCACGCTGGATTCTGCAACCACCGGATAGGCCTACTCTCACTGGCCTAGCAACCGGTGCAAAGCTCGCTCAAAGTCTCTGCCACAGACGTGATGATTGCCGTCTAGTCGTTCCACAATCTTCCGCCACACTGACACTTTGCAAAAGTTCCTTCAAAAGTACACAGCTTACGGTGCCAGAATCTTTCAGCCAGCCGGAAGCACCGTGAGGCCCAGGATGCGTCCTTCAATTGAGTCCCCAATTGTTCCGCTTCTTTAAGCAGGCAAGACCGCATAGGACCATCCCTGGACTAGTAGGCCCCAGCAACTCCTGTGCCTACTTCTCAGTTGCAGAGCCTCGGGCCAGAAGGCCCCGAGATCGAAAATGGCTCTCACACCCTCTGTCTCTTAAGTACCCCATCCCAGAATGCACATCGGGTTGACCACGCCCCCTGAGCCACTTCTGGGAAAGGAATACCCAATACACCTAGCCGGCTGCATTTCCAACCCTGACCTGTGGTGATAGTGACACCTACTGTCAGGTGGAAAACGCGCAACCCAGCTAGACTGAAACAGAGCCAACAATTTAGCATAATCCTTCTGAGCTAAACTACAGCTCAGATAACTAAATTTAACATATAGCGCTTGCCCAATGGGAGTAGGGCGCTACAGGTGTAATTGCAGCCTTAGGCTGCATTCACACCTGAGCGTAGTGGAAATGGGGGCAGAAATGTGTGTTTATGCCTGCATTTTCAGAAACACACAAAAAATGCGCCCTGGGCTTGTGGTGACAAACGCAGGTATCAGTCCCTTGTTTTCGTGTGTTTTTGGTGAACGCAAACCACAGAACACAAAACGTGCTGGTCTCAGTGCCAAAAAAAAGGTACTTGAGCTAATTTGGAGCTTTTTTCATGCGCAGGGAAGCCTATTCAAGTGACTGGGCTTTCCTATGCTGCCACACGACATACGTGCACAAAACACCCATGCACATGTGTGAATGCAGCCTTACACTCAGGCTGGGTTCACACTAGAGATTGCAGTGGCTCACAGCAGGAGGCCAGTGCGTCTCCATTCACCGTTTCAGGTCCGATTTCAACCTGAAATTTGGGCTGAATTCAGACTTAAAACAGACCAAAAGACACACAGGACTCCTGTACAATTCGCACTGGAGCCGCTACGGAGATGTGTGAACCGGCTCTATAGAGAGCCGGTCACAATCTCCTTCTATGGCGAATTGAATGCAGAGAAAACCATCCAATTCGCAATAGAGTGAACCCAGCCTTAAACTACAGACCTGCTGAACGAAGGTCAGGCTTCTGCCTCCTCGCTTGTGAGTCCCCCCAACATGGATCCTCGCCTCAAGCCTCAGAACAGTTCTGCTCCGTGGGGGCTCCCTCTTTTGCACAGATCACTGATGTTGGTCAGGGGTGACTTGTGCAAGAAGAGGATGTTTTTAAGAATCGTTTTTTTAGCCTTTTCCTCCACTTTAAATATACACACTTATTTAATAAGCAAGCACAAACTACAGTCACCAAATGTATTTCTATTTAGATCAGCAAAAGATTAATTCTGATGGGCTGCTATGGGTTGTTGCACTTTGAATTGTCTTATTAAATAAATCTGACATGGTTAGAATAGATTTGGAATTAATGTATGATCCCAAAAGATCCCAAAATTTGCACACACAATCCTTTCATTTTGGTTTGCTTAGCAAAGTTTGCACAGCAACCTGTTAAATATTAAACGGACATCGTCACTGTTGACGTTTGTCTGGACATATGCCCCCTTTCCTGCAGACATCATTTTGTTTTTTACACTTTTAACAGACACATCCTCCCTCAGATGAGCCGAATCCAAAGATAATGAGTTAATAATTAACACCTGAAAATAGCAGACTTTTAGAAAGCTTAGTGAGGCAGCCTCAGAAGGGGATTAAGCCATTCCACTAGAAGGGCTCAAGAGAAAGAAACCAACCATGGCCAAACTAGTGGAATGTGTCCCAAATTTCTCAGAAGGAAGGAACAAGGAGGTAAGGAAAATTATAATTCATTTTCTGGTGCTTAGAGAAATTTGTCACATTGTCTTGAGATATCCCTAAGGCCAGATTCACGTTTTTTAGATGAGTGGCAATGCCAATAAATCTGAATGGCACTGCAGTGCATATTGTGTGTTGCAACTCTACCGTTATGGTGTAAATTTTTAATTCTGAATTGTATCCCAATGCATGGTGGTTCGTTGTGGTGCTTAAAAATGGTGCATTAACCAGTTTGGTGTGCCAGAAAGTCACTTCAAATACATAGGCTGCCTTCATGCATGTGGCATAATGTGCAAAGATGTAAATGGACCCTTGATATTCTTGTGCATATCAGTGAAACAGCCAAGGTACATTCAAATTACTAATTTCTCACTGGATTTTGTATAATAAAAAAAAAAAAAAAAAAAAAAAAAGAAGTGTGTGTCAGGGCTTTGAAATTTTAGGGGATTTTTTTGAGTGGTAGTTGTGCTCAAACACACTATTTGATAGGGTTCAGTAAAACCTGTTTTTGAGCTGCAGGTGGGATACTGGTGTGTAGTTCCCCCGTGGCCTGTTGGTGGCGCTGCCATCGGAGGCCAGGGTTGAACCGCTGGTACAGTGCTGTGCCTTGGATGTCCCCTTTTGGCGGTAGTATAGTGGGCGTGTTGGCCTGCTGTGCATCCTGGGAGGGGAGATAAAAGGGGCAGATCCTGTCTGTCAGGGGTGAGTTCCTGGGGGTCCGACCCCCGGAGCGTGTGATTCTGTTTGTGGCCACCCCAGGCACCTTTTAGCCCTGGGGTGGAGTTCCTGGTTCGGTACACTGGCGGACCAGTCCCAGGCACCTTTTTAGCCCTGGGGCTGCGACTGGAGGCTTCGGGTCCAGCGCCTTTGGCTGGAGCCGCGGAGGTAGAAGGAATCCCAGGGAGCTGCCTTACGAGGAGGCCCGCATCTAGATGAGGAGGCCGGGGGAGGACCGTTCCAAAGGACTGGTGAGACTTCACAGTGAAGGAAGGGGCCCGGTAACTCTCTGGAGGGATGTCAATTTCCCGTTTAGAGGCCTAAAACCAGAACCAACATTCACCAGGTCTGTGGCAGAGACTGTGTGTGTGTGTGTGTGTACTCTGATTCGAGCATCATTCCGGCTGCTAGGATCCAATCCATTGGGAGACTATCTGGATGAGCTGAGTCTATCTGAAGATATGGGTAGTGAATAAGAATGTTTGTGCTTGGACCTATTCCCACACCTTTTGCTGCCCTGCTCTTCCTCAACCTTCTGTCTAATTATCGTGTATAAGAGAGAAAAACTCTACGTTAGAGTTGCAATTGGTGTGGACCTTGAAGTTATTGGGGGGGAATAGAGACTTATCTTTGTTGTAGAATGTCTCCCGTCTTCACTATCGGGGGAACTCAACCACAGAGACCCAGGTACATTACACCGCTCAACCTCTTCACACCAGAGGGTACGGGAATGTGGCATAGGTGTGCCCCTTTCTCCCGTGTGTGTGTGTGTGTGTGTGTGTGTGTGTGTGTGTGTGTGTGTGTGTGTGTGTGTAAAAGAAAAAACAATAATGAAACATATCAGGTTATACCTCCCATTCTGCTAAATATGAAAACCAAAAGGATTGACATGCATACCAGATTTAAGATAAAGTCTATACAAGGGGCGGATCCAGAGTCTTTTCTCGGGAGGGGCACTGGCAAAAAATTTTTTTTTTTTGTGGGAAATTTATCGGGGAAATGGCTGGTGTCGGCGCTTCAATCATCCCTGCACCATGGTTGTTATGGTGTCAGGATGATTGAAGCGCATTATTTCTATTATTACATTGTAATATAAAATTAAATAGTTCAATGCAGAATCAGTGGGAGCCCCGAGTGTGTCACTTGCCACCGTCGCCTGCAAATAGTGGGAGCCCTGAGCGTGTCACTTGCCACACGTTGCGGATTGTCACTTGCCAGGTCACCTGCCGCATCTTGTGGATTGTCACTTGCCACACCTTGCGGATTGTCACTTGCCACTCACCTGCCACACCTTGCTGATTGTCACTTGCCTGCCACCAGATGCAGATTGTCATTTGCCACGTCACCTGACACAATTTGATGATTTTCACTAACTTGCCTGCTAAGGTGTAGTTTTGGTTGTCTCTTGCTGTGTCCCAGAGTCAGGCAGCAGAGATAATGTAATCTCTCTGCTGCCTGCACAGTGAGGGCGGAAGTCACTGCAGGAATGCAGGGCAGGCACGGGCGGTGAGAGATGAGCCTGCTCTCTCACTCTCACCTGCGCTGCCAACACACTGAGCAGCACGGTCTGCCCACAAACCGCGCCGCAAGCGGAGTCGCCCGCTTTCTTACCCGTCTGTGGAGCCGCACGCTATCGCACCTGCCTGCAGAGTGGCCCGACGTGACTCACTGACGTCACTTGTTGCTAGACTCCAAGCGGCTCAGGCGTTAGCAACGAGTGCAGGGAAGAGGCTCCACCCACCTCCGCTCCTGGTATCGTGTCAGTGCGCCGCGTAACTACATTAGATGAGTCTCTCTTGGCACCGCTGATCGGCTGATGTGAGAAACTGAGAGACTCAGAGAGGTAGCGGCAGCCGCAGAACAAGTACTGTATATACTCGAGTATAAGCCGACCCAAATATAAGCCGAGGCACCTAATTTTACCCCCAAAAAATGGGAGAACGTATTGACTCGAGTATAAGCCTAGGGTGTCCATCTGCATGCTTCACTGTGCCTATGACTAGACTGATGCTTAACGTGGGAGTCTATGGAAGGAGTGCCCGGCTTTGAAAAATTGGTTCTCCCTGGCCGTAGGTCTCCCAGACACCAAACTTTGCACACTTGTAGAGGAGACATGGGGCTACATGTGTGCCAAGTTTGGGGTCCAGACTTATGGCCGGCCGGTACCGGGTCCCCAAAGTCCGGTAGATCAGGCGCAAAAAAAAAAAAAAAAACAGCAAGCAAGTGAGTGTGACAGATGGTCTCGGGGGGGGGGGGGCAATTTCCCTGTTGCCCCCTCCCCCCTGGATCTGCCCCTGGTTTATACTGCAAGGTGGACAAACTATTTGTGCAGATGCATAAGAACCCCTTTAGCACTTGGAGGCCCATTTATATTGAATGTGGATCTAACTGTGGCCTGGGGTGCTCTCCTGCTGTAATGTAAAACTAGACATGGCCTGCATCTATCTAGCCATCATTGATATTGGAGAAATGGGCTTTTGACTCTGTCCACCACTGTTTAGAATGCTGGAACACTTGATTCTATAAAACTACCAATGATTTATGGGAGCTGCCATTGCTGACTTGGTTATGAAGGTGCCGGTTGCATAATGCAATCCTTATCCTGTCTTCACTACTTGATTTTTCCACTGACCTGGAACAAGCTTGTTCAGCTGTTGGGACACCTAATCTCCATATACAGTGCCTTGCGAAAGTATTCGTCCCCCTTGAACTTTTCATCCTTTTGCCACATTTCAGGCTTCAAACATAAAGATATAAAATTTTAATTTTTTGTGAAGAATCACCAACAAGTGGGACACAATTGTGAAGTGGAATGAAATCTATTGGATATTTTAAACTTTTTTAGCAAATAAAAAACTGAAAAGTGGTGCGTGCAAAATTATTCGGCCCCTTTACTTTCAGTGCAGCAAACTCACTCCAGAAGTTCAGCGAGGATCTCTTAATGATCCAATGTTGTCCTAAATGACTGATGGTGATAAATAGAATCCACGTGTGTAATCAAGTCTCTGTATAAATGCACCTGCTCTGTGATAGTCTCAGGGTTCTGTTGAAAGCGCAGAGAGCATCATGAAGACCAAGGAACACACCAGGCAGGTCCGTAATACTGTTGTGGAGAAGTTTAAAGCCGGATTTGGATACAAAAAGATTTCCCAAGCTTTAAACATCCCAAGGAGCACTGTGCAAGCGATCATTTTGAAATGGAAGGAGTATCAGACCACTGCAAATCTACCAAGACCTGGCTGTCCCTCTAAACTTTCAGCTCAGACAAGGAGAAGACTGATCAGAGATGCAGCCAAGAGGCCCATGATCACTCTGGATGAACTACAGCTGAGGTGGGAGAGTCTGTCCACAGGACAACAATCAGTCGTACACTGCACAAATCTGGCCTTTATGGAAGAGTGGCAAGAAGAAAGCCATTTCTCAAAGATATCCATAAAAAGTCTTGTCTAAAGTTTGCCACAAGCCACCTGGGAGACACACCAAACATGTGGAAGAAGGTGCTCTGGCCCGATGAAACCAAAATCAAACTTTTTGGCCACAATGCAAAACGATATGTTTGGCGTAAAAGCAACACAGCTCATCACCCTCAACACACCATCCCCACTGTCAAACATGGTGGCAGCATCATGGTTTGGGCCTGCTTTTCTTCAGCAGGGACAGGGAAGATGGTTAAAATTGAGGGGAAGATGGATGCAGCCAAATACAGGACCATTCTGAATGAAAACCTGTTGGAGTCTGCAAAAGACCTGAGACTGGGACGGAGATTTATCTTCCAACAAGACAATGATCCCAAACATACAGCAAAATCTACAAAGGAATGGTTCACAAATAAACGTATCCAGGTGTTAGAATGTCAAAGTCCAGACCTGAATCCAATCGAGAATCTGTGGAAAGAGCTGAAAACTGCTGTTCACAAACGCTCTCCATCCAACCTCACTGAGCTTGAGCTGTTTTGCAAGGAAGAATGGGCAAGAATTTCAGTCTCTCGATGTGCAAAACTGATAGAGACATACCCCAAGCGACTTGCAGCTGTAATCGCAGCAAAAGGTGGCTCTACAAAGTATTAACGCAAGGGGGCCGAATAATTTTGCACGCCCCACTTTTCATTTTTTTCTTAGTTAAAAAAGTTTCAAAAATCCAATAGATTTCGTTCCACTTCACAATTGTGTCCCACTTGTTGGTGATTCGTCACAAATTTTTTTAATTTTATATCTTTATGTTTGAAGCCTGAAATGTGGCAAAAGGATGAAAAGTTCAAGGGGGCTGAATACTTTCGCAAGGCACTGTACTTGCATACTACTGTTCTTCTTGAAAACTGGAGTGTGCTTGGCTGCAAGCGCTTTATCACTTCACAACTGTCAAATGGAGCTCAGTCTCCCCTATCACATGTGCATGGAATAAGGGAGAGTTTGTTTTCAAGGGGAAAAAAAAAAATGTTGGGAATTCAAAACTGTTCCAATAACTCTCCTTTCTGGTGGCAGTTCCTTAAAGGCTAAGTTCACCTTTCTGAATATGTCACACCTGTATTTAGGGTGGAACATGTTCAGCATGCTCCCCCCTCCCTGTAACAGGGAATATATGCCGTGCACCCACTGCCACAATTTGAAACCAGTAAAGTGCTCTTCCCACAGAGCCTTATTCATTCAGTTTTCAATGAATAAATAGACTTGCACGTACTGTCTGTCAGTCATTGCGGCTGACAGCTTGTAGCTCTTAATGAACTGTGAGGGCGCTAGTGAGCAATCTCGTAGTTCATTGCTCTCAAGTAACTGTCTGCCCTTATCAAAACTATAAGTAGAGGGCTGTCCTGGCAGTCTTCAGGAGCCTGGCATTGCACCTGCAATTTGGCAGGTGCAATGCACATTTTACCTGAGCAAAAAGGTGACGTATCCTTTAAGAACCACATGCGCCTAATTCAGGCAAATATCTGCAGCAGTGTCAACCTTACCGACACATGTTGTAAATTCACGTAGTTCTTGCAACCGCCACTTTATGAACCTATCACTAGGGCGGTAGCACATTCTAAAATTACTGCCAGTTCTCAGGCTGGTAAACTGGTGGCAACCTAAGACCAACTCTGAGCTGACGTATAGAGGTACTCAGAGCTGGCAGTACCTACCTGCACAGAGCTGTATTCCTAGCCAAAAGCTAACAAAGATGATATCATTGCCCTTATTTAGGAAATGATTCACTGGGTGGTTAGCACTGATGGGGAGCTGAAAGTTCTCCATAAGGTCTGCTGTACTTTTGTTTGGCAGCGGGCGGATTCGATAGCTGCTATTTGGTCTGAATAGCGATTTATGAATCCACACACTGTTGTGAGCTGTCAATCAAAGTCGGGCACCACCTTCCTCAGCCTGTTGGAGTGCCCGTGTGGATAGAGTGCAAACATGGAGGGATTCATGTAGCTGTCTGACTCGGTTGCTGCACCCTGGTGGAATTCTAAAGGGTGTCTATGAAATGTGGTGTGTGTGCGTGTGTGTGTGTGTGTGTGTGTGTGTCTAAACTGACCATGAAGAGGGCTCCTCTTCTTGTTGGCCCATTTTGTTTATTTTTATTTTTTTTCATGTTTCTTTTTGGTGAAACTGGATGAGATTCTTTTCAGCCTAACTATGAATATGGCTACATACATTACACAAAGATCCAAGTGCTAGAGACAGATTGATTGTAATAGCCATCTAGAAAGAATATTTTTAATTAATCTGAATTAAAGTACTGGTATTACCCTAATTTCCTCTCCGGTTGACAGTTGTCACCAAACTCGGTTCTTCTATTTTCTTTTGCATCTCTGGGACTCAATGTGATCACTGACTGCAATGAAAGCAGGACAGGGGTTTAAACCCTTCCCCACTCTACTAAAAAGAAACCTTTTGGCTGGAGTTAGTTTACATGTTTGACACAAATGTCACACAACTGTAGATGTAATTACTAGCTAATAAATCACCATGGTGATATCTTTGTTGGTTCAAGAATTTCTGGATTAGGGTCAGGACTTGCCCTCCATAGATAAAAATCAATGGGCTGCCTTACCTCGGCATACATTACCATATGTATGGTAAAGCTCCAGGAAGGTCTGAACCCAGTCTGGGGGGGGGGGGAAAGATGTGTAACTCCATATTGCATATTTTGTGTATATACTTTTCATCATTGCTATTAACACAATGTAAAAAAGTTCCTTGGGAAAGTTGTTCTTGTAGGCTTTCGTTGAAACCTTTCTAAAATCCAGTTATTGACCGCTGTCATTTTGCCTATCTCCATAAGTTGTTACTGAGAAATAATGTGTTTAACGGCTATTCAATTTATTTGATATCCCTGAATAAAACAACCCATATTTACTGAATATTCATCTTCAGATTATTGATGCAATAGCTGCAGCTATTTCACAGACTGAGGGATGTCGCCTGCTAGATGTCGATCCTGGAGCCTCCACCAACCGCACAGTGTACACCTTTGTGGGTTCACCAGAGGCTGTCATCGAAGGAGCTCTGAATGCAGCAAGGGTTGCTTTTAAGACAATAGACATGAGCAAACACAAAGGTTAGCGACTGTATTCATACCTCCTAAGACAATATTCAATGCCCTTCGTGAAAGGTTGTTTTACATGCATTGTCCTTCTTCTTTTAGCATGTTTTGAGATTTTTTTTTTATTTTTTTTAACAAATGTACAGCTTAAGATCTCAATACAACAGGTAATGCATAATTTTTTTTTAAATAAAATAAAAATTACAATACAATAGGGGGCAATTGGGTCAATAATAGTGAGAGCAGTGCAAGATAAGATGGCTATTGATTCAAAAAAGGCCCCAATACCAAGCTTCAGATATACAGCTGCGTAAAGGAGTTTTTGAACTCACGGGGTCTGCATCTCGTAGCTGATTGGGGCCAAAGACACCCTAATGGAGGTGATATTCGCCCCTGAACAAACTAGCGAACAAAGTCCATGAGGGCCAAAAACAATAGGAGAAGAAGAAGAAACGGCAAAGAGGAAAAAATAATGGAGAGAAATGAGAGGGGAGAAGGGTACATGCATTGTCCATCTTCATGGATAGTGCATTTTGATGGAAACTGCACCAAAGCTTCAGAAGGAAGTCTTTCATGTATTTTTAGTGAACTGCATCTGCAATGCAAAGGTGTAAATGCAAAACTGATGCTGGCCTCCTTGTTGGTGGTTTTTAATTTTATTTATTTTTTTCTCTCTAACCTCTAAACTTAGACAAACCCTACCCAAACCTGTTTTTGCATGTTGGCTGCCAAATAAATGTGCATAAAAGGTTTTGATATTTAAGTCCTTCTTCCAGCATTGGGGATGTATTTACTTTACTTTCCAGACTTCAGGGATTGTGCTTCTTTTTTTTTTTTTTTTTAATGTAGGTGTAAAAACACTAACGTAGTGAATTTAACAAAAGCAGTATTGATCTAAATGCATCTGCACACTTGACAATCTTTTTAGGATGTCATTTCTGTTTTGAAATTGACTCTAATAAACTACATACAGTGGATCTGAAAAGTATTCACATTGCTTCACTTTTTCCACATTTTGTTATGTTAGTTTTATTCTAAAATCGATTAAAGTGGTTGTAAACCCTCACACACGTTTTGCTACAGGTAAGGCTTACCTGTAGCTACCCTGGATATCTCCTAAACCTGGACGGTTTAGGAGATATTCCCTGTATCGGCATGTGCCGAAGTATCGGCACATGCGCACTGAAGCAATGGCATGTCGTGCTGTTGCTTCCGCTAGACTGTGCGTGTTACCGGCGGCTATCGCGCATGCGCGGCAGTAATGTCATTGCGGCTCCAGCCAATCACAGCGCCAGATGCCGCTTTACCCCGAAGTAACCCCTGGGAGTGATGTTGCCGGCCGGTGCTGTGTACGGGAACCACAGTGAGGGCTTCGATCTCGGGTGAGTATTACATAATGAGCTAGTATGCTATGTATACTAGCTCATTATGCCTTTGTCTTGCAGGCGTTAATTTTTTATTTTTATTTTTTTCAAAGTGGGTTTACAACCACTTCAAGTTCATTATTTTCCTCCCAAATTCTACAACCAATACCCATAACGGTCATATGAAAGAAGTTTGTTTTAAGCTGGAAAGATCAGAGAAGGGGTGACTACATCGCTGGGAAAAATGTGTGCCCTAACATATTAAATGTGAATGGGGCTTGTCAATACTTTATAGTGATTTTCTGTTCATCTTTTAGATGTTGGTCTTAATATTTTGAATCTTAATATGTTGGCCGCTCAGCTTTTGTGAGTTATTTAAGATTTGGTTTTGATTTTGGAGGTTTTAGGTTCTAGTGACTGGTCTTTAATATAGATTTCATGTTCATATTTGGTCTTCTAATGTTCAGTGTAAAATTAATAAAAGGGTGTGGGCTTTCCACCAATTGCTTTGTGGTTTCTTATGTTTTTATACGGTCTCTGTAGTGCTTTTTGTTTTAAGGGGTCCAGCTTATGATTCCATGGTTTTGCTGGCTTCTCTTAACCAAGGCTACATTCTGTGTTGTGTAATTGATGACACAGTCCTGATTTACTATACCCCCTCCTTTTTCCTTTGTAAAAACAACATTTAGTAAAGTTGCCTTTTTTTTTATTTGTAACTAACTTTCCCTAATCACCTTTTATCGAGCCAATATGTTCTGACCTCACTTTTCTTAGTGCAATCACAGCAGCTAGCTAAACTATTGCATTTCTTGTAGTGTTGGAATGGCGACAATGATCCTTTGGCTCTTATTTCGACATCTGCTATTTGTAATTCGTAGATCTAGCAATGCGTTCTTTCTAGTCGGGGCATCTACCAATTGACACATGGAAGTTGTCCTGCAAGAAATGACGAGCCTTAGATGAGTGAGCAGTCCATCTGCCCATTGATGTCTGGATAATTAAAGTCCCACTAACCTTGCCTTGCCACCTTTCCCATCTGTGACAGGAGATCAGACTCCCCTTCATCCTTCGGGTTAGTGGGCCTGTAGCATACACCCTCTATTATTTTCCCATTGATTTTCTTTTGAAGCTTCAGCCACAAGGATTCCACCTCCTCAGTTGCTGTTGAGAAAATCCAATTGAATGATGAATATATTACACTGTGCAAATTCAATCTGGACGGTCATTAGTATTAACTTTGTCTAATCATGTGTTTCAGGAGAGCATCCTCGTATGGGAGCACTGGATGTCTGTCCCTTTATTCCTGTCAGGAACGTAACAATGGCAGAATGTATATCCTGTGCAAATATATTTGCAGAGAAACTGGCTAAAGAGCTGCATGTTCCAGGTAGGTAGTGAAACAATCTTTTGATATTATTATTATTTTTATTAATAAATCTGGTTGTGTGTGTGTCATCTGTAAGCGGACCTCCTAGCTGTTGCAAAACTACAAGTCATGCTTGTGGCTGTCAGTCTTGCTATGCCACATGGGACTTGTAGTTCTGCAACAGCTGGAGGTCTGCTAATTGTATATCCCTTCTAGCCTATGTTTTCAGTGGAGCAATTTTTTTATTTATTTTTTAAGTGCTGTGTTGTCAGTTTCTAGTAGTTTTGCTTCTGTTGTAACGTGTGGATTTACGGAGCCCTGCACAGCCGTTTTGATTTTTAAATGTGACGGTGCCTCCGGGGAGGGGGGGGGGGGGGGACAAATGCCCCTACACTTTCATATGGAGGGGGTTCTGGAGGGAAGGGGTGGGTACCTGGTTACATGTTTACACCATAAATATGGATGTAACCTAATGCTAAAAGTGGAGTTGGACTTTAATCTCTCCTTTTTTTTTTTTTTTAACCAGTTTACCTGTATGGAGAGGCAGCTCGCAATGAAAGTCGGAAATCTCTTCCAGCAGTGAGAGCTGGCGAGTATGAAGCGCTTCCCACTAAGGTACAGAGGGTATTCCGAATGAGTCAGTTGTCTGCAGGCCACAAAAGTGCTGAAACTATTTTTAAACTGGCTAACCTAGAATAAGCATACAGATTAAGAAGGTTGGGGCTTCTAACCTGCAAGAGTGCTGAAGCTTGGAGATTGGCCAAACTAGTATCTTCAGAAAGGGTGGTCTGCAACAACAGCAGCCAAGTTTTCCTTGTTCAAGTTTCCTTTAAATGTTTTGGTGCTAGTGCCGTCTCAAAATCCATGCTGGATTCCTTTTTTGTATCCAATTGGAAGTCCAGGCTATGAGGATAAAGGATGGCTGCGGACTGGATTTGAGGGTAAAGGGTGAGATCTTGCAACTAAAATGTCAGGTTCTTAAAACGGAAAATTTATATCAAATACTTACCGTAATTTTCCTTTCCTGATGGACTCCATGGCAGCCTACGTGTGGGTTAATCCCGCCCCTCATACCTCATAGGACCCTTCTCCCATAAATCTTTGCTCTGGGCCAGAGGCCGTGTTCCATAATTTAGCCTACTCCAGCCACTGGGAGGGAACTCCTGCTGCCATGGAGTCCATCAGGAAAGGAAAATTACGGTAAGTATTTGATATAAATTTTCCATTTTCCTGACAGACTCCATGGCAGCCTATGTGTAGGAAATAACTAGCCATACACACCCGGGTGGGCAGAGTGCTGGACAAAAGAAAAAAGGTTTAATTGGCACCATCAACAGACAAGATACGTAAACCACTACGCAGTAGTGTGCCATGAACGTGTTAATTGAAGACCACAAGGCCACCTTGCAACTAACTTCTGGAGGCACGTGACGTGATGCCGCCCATGATGAAGACACTTCTAGTTGAGTGAGCAGTCACCGCTTCTGGAGGCGCCAAGCCCTTGGCTTTATAGGCCCACTGAATGGCCTGAACAATCCATGCTCCGATAGATCTGGAAGAGGCACGCATTCCCTTATACTTCCTGTGAAAAGAACGAGCAGGTGGTCAGTCTGACGGAAAGAAGTTGTAGCTTCAAGATACTGACTCAGAGCTTTTCCAACATCTAAGGGATAAACACTGGAATCCTCAGTAGATCTGAACGTTGGAAGAGCAATCTCCTGATTGTCATGAAACACAGATGCCACTTTGGGGTTTGAACCCAACATAGGAATTAAAAAGTTTAGAAATGGCTCCTTGCATCCCAGAGAGCTGATTTCAGAGACCCTCTTGGCCGATGTTATATCCACCAAGAAGACAACTATTAGAGTCATTTGACAGAAGATTGATCTTCATGTTCCAACTCTCTACCTAAGAAAAAATCCAGGACAAGGGGAAGATCCCAATTAGAAAAACTTGGCTCTGAGGTCTGAGCCTTATTGCTCCTCTGAAAAACTACTGAGTAAGAGGGTGTCTAGCCCAGGAAACACCCGTAAAGGCAGAGATTACAGCGATTTGGACTCGCAGCGAGCTGACTGACAATGAGAGATCCAATCCTGATTGTAAGAAGCCCAGGATATCATGTATCTTTGGGTTTTTGCAAGAACCTGCAGTGGAAGAGGTGTAGTCTGAAAACTTTTTCCAAATCCTCTGGTAGACCCTGTTGGTGCCTGTTCTTCTGGCATTTAATATTGTGGAGATGGCCCTACTTTGACAGCCTAGGGCCTCCAACCTTCCCCTCTCAAGAACCAGATCATCAGATGTAGATGGGCCGGGCATGGATGTAGAAATGCCCCTTGTGATAGGAGATCTGGTCTGGAGGGTAGAGGAACTGGGTCCCGGAAGCGGAGTTGCATCAGCAGTAGAAACCATGGCTTGTTTGGCCAGTAGGGGACTATTGCCACTATCTCTGCTTCTTCCATCCTGAGCCTCGACAAAAAAAAGAGAATGACAGGAACCGGGGGAAAGGCATAGGCCCTGTGGAACCGCCAATGGTCTGTCAGAGCATCTACCCAAAAGCCTGGGGATACCAAGACCTCGTGTAGTATCTCTCTAGTCTGAAGTTGCATGGGGAGGCAAACAAGTCTACTTCCGGAATGACTCCCAGGGACAGGACCCACCTGAAGACTTCGGGGGGGAAGTCCACTCGTTGTCCAGAGAAACTCTCAACAGAAAATCTGCCTGAACGTTCGGGACTCCAGGGAGATAGACAGCTGTCAGGTTGGCCAGGTTTTTCTGGGCCAAGATCATGATGGGCTCTATTTCCTTTGACAGGGAGAGTCTGCGAGTACCCCCTGTCTCTTGATGTATGCGACTGCCGTTGTGTTGTCCAGTCTTAGGAGGACTGAGTCTCCTCTTGTTATAGTAGCAAGCATTCCTTGCTCGATCTGAACTTTGCCTGGGCTGTGTTCTCTTCTGGTTTAGCAGACGGCGATCCTGGGGAAGGAACCCCGACTTGCCCCCTGTGGCACGGGTGATGGCACTGTCCGATTATGTTCCCAAAGAGAGACGAACCCTCAAATAGAATCCTGCACCATGCCTGCTTGGAGGCAGGGTCAGCTACCCATGGGCGCAGCCACAAGGCACGCTTAGCCGTGACAGATGTCAGCATGATCCGAGCCACCAGGCGAATTATGTCTAGGGAAGCCCCACCAGAAAAGCCAACGTCAACCTTAGCCCATGAATAGGTGAGCTCCTGGCCAGTTCTTCCGAGATGCTCCTCAGAGAAGCATCTACGTCGTCTGCCCAGACTTCCATCGCTTTAGAAAGGGCTGCGAGAGCTAGAGCTGGTTTGCAGGTCATACCCGCTGTAATGTAGATCTGCTTGAGGTCGGTATAAATTTTCCACTCCAGGCAATCCCTAAAGGAAACAGTATCCTCCCAATTGGAGTGTGACATGCCTCACCATCCTCCATTAGGGCTGAGTCAATGAGAGGAGCCGACTCCAGGTGTTTTACATCCTTGCTTTTAAATGGGTACATTTTTGATACCTTCATTAACAGGCAATTCTTCCTTTCAACACCACCCCATTTGTCGGTAATTATTGCGCTGAGTTCACCCAAAAAGGAGAAATTAGGGTGTTCTTTTTTGAGGTGTTTAAAATATTTCCTCTGTTTGGAGGGTGCCTCCACTGGCTCTTCCATCTCAAAGCTTCTTTGACAGCTTTTGACCAGCTGTGGTACTAGGGCAAATTCAAAACCTGCACCAGGGTCATCTACCTCCACCTCACTGTCTGAGGCTTCAATTGAGGAATGGCTCGGCTGTGAAGGGCCTGGAGCCTTGAGATCATCCCTAATAGGGACTGACATAGTGTCGCCAGCAGGGTTGTGGGTATGACCAGAATCCCCTTTACTCAGGGACTCATGGACCACCTTTCTGACCAGTGCTTCCACTTGTTGGTCTCCACCCTCTCTTTCTTATGCGACTTTAGAAAAGCATCGCTTGCAGAGCGATTTGCCTTCAGGAACCTGGGCCCCGCATACCCAGCAGGCTTTCCTCACAGAGCGGCTGGAGTGGCGGTGAGAGTGACGCCCAGAGGTGGTTTTAGACTCCTATCTGTGGTACCTAGATCTAAAGGAAGATCTGATGCCTGGACCTTGAACAGGAGTGACAACGTTGAGACCTAGGACGGTCTTTGCCGTGCTTTGGTGTTCAGACCTAGAAGAGCTGAGTGAAAAAAGGGTTAAGAGCTCCTGAATGAGTGAACCCAAGCATCACAGGTAGAAAATAAATAAATCCTACCTGCAGCGCAAGGGTTGGCCACAAGAGGGCGGTGACAGATCCATGGCAAGGCAGTTTGAAAGTGAAATGAATCATTAAAGCGTTATGAGAAACAGGAGTGACAACAGGCATGAGAGAGCACATAACAAAACATAGCCAGCACCCAGGGAGCCTGCAGCAAACAATTTACCTTGTAAACCAGAGCCCAGTGCCTGGGTAAATACCGCATAAGCCTGCAAGTCATCCCAAGTAATAGCTGCTTTGACAGCTATTTAAATCTGCCACCGTTAACGATGTCACCGCCCCATAGCGGTTGCCATCCGGTGGCGGCCAATCGCATTCGCGACCGCCGCCATTTTGGCGAAACTGCGCCTGCACAGAATCTTTGTTCGTGGCTTGCGGATGCGCAGCGACTTCCTGAAACGGCGAGCTGGAACGCAGCTGCGCTCCAGCCGCCGTGGCCACTCACTGGAGCTTGATAGAAAATAAGGAGACACACAAAACACAGATACGGCTGCCATATAAAAGGAATATCTTTGTACATTACCACCACCACTGCACGATCCGGACCAGAACCTGGGACTGGGGAGCTGTTCGCACGATCGGGCGTTTACAAAGCCTCCCGCTAATAGCTGGGACGTTTGGCCATATTGCCGCTTGCCTGCCAATGGCCAGGTTAGTAAGCGCTTCATGGTATCGCATCATATCGCCCATGTCCACCTGCTAATAGCTAGGATTGCTGGACTGCAGAGAGGATCACCGCTAACCACCAACGTATCGCTGTGCACACCGCCAGGCCTGGATTACAGAAAAACTTCATGAAAAGGTAAGACTATATCTTGGTCCTAGGAGGAGGACAAAAAAAGGAACACGGCCTCTGGCCCAGAGCAAAGATTTATGGGAGAAGGGTCCTATGAGGTATGAGGGGCGGGATTAACCCACACGTAGGCTGCCATGGAGTCTGTCAGGAAAGTATTTTTATTTATTTTTTGTCCTTTTTTAAACTCTGGTTTTGTGTGCATGCTTGTGTAGCGGGGTATTCCCCTTTAAGACAGAGTCAAGAAGTTCCAGGTGAGAGGTGAGTCGGGAGGAAGTAAAGAGACATTACTGGAAGTGAAAGCAGAGGAGAGAGAGAGACTACATCTCCCAGTACATCTTGCAGCACCCAGGGTACATTGCTCCGGAACAGAGACTGCTGGGGCAGACTTTATAAAGGGGAGGTGGAGTTTGTTCGGTCTCTTTGGACACCCCCTCTCCTAGCAAGAGGATCTCTGTGCTGAACTGCTGTATGCACAAGGCCTGAAGCCTGGGCCTTGTGCTCCTTTCCAAAGAGCCCCTCTGCCAGCCTAGCAGAGCCTTAGAGACATCTTCTCATCCTTGCTGCAGTACACCAGAAGGATTAAAGACTTGGATGTCGGTGGATTCCTGTTCCCAGACGAATCGATGGAGGAAACGGACTTGGACTTGTCCGGGTGGTGAGAACTGTTTAAAGACAGATACTTTTATCTTTACTATTCGTTCGGAGTACAAAGTTGTTCTTCAAGTGCACCACCGAAAGATTTCTAGCGAATATTGTTTCACTGAACTTCCATTTAGATCAGTCAGGCCTGACTGCATAGGTAGACATTGCTGGGTGTTAGTCTACCCATGAGGGGAAGTAGCTGTAAAAGGGCAGCGCTAGAGTTGCATAGCAATACTTTATTATTCTGATTACTCTGTTTATCTTTTATTACTGTTTATTGCAGGGATCTGCAAATTGTTATACTGTTGTTTATTACTTGCCCATTAGCCTCAGTAAAATATCTGGGTCAAGTACATTGGTGTCAGTTTTACGTACTTTAATAGAAGTTTTAAAGTATATCACTGTGTGTGTTTGCCATAGGACTGCGTCACCTAGAGTTGCGGTCCTATCTCCCCTTACTAGCTGTGCCAGTAGGGGGTTGAGCAGATTGCCGGGGGTTGGCGGAGCTGTCTTCAGGGCCCAACTAAATCTGCGGCCTTCTTAGTTGGAGGTATCGCTACACTAGTTTTCGGATATAAAGATGTAATCCTTTTATAATGTTTTTGCTTTTATTATTCTAATTTTAATTTAGCATTCTGTAAGTAATGCATTCCCCCCCCCCCCCCCCCCCAAAATATCTTGTCTGGGTTCCACCACATCCTCAATCTTTTTTTGTTTGCCTGTAGCTTCAAAATCCAGCATGGAGTCCAGATTTTGGAGATTCCGTATTTGTTCCAAGCTGGGGGGCAACTGCAAGCGGTGCTCGTAAATTTCTTATTGCATACAATATTAATTTACTGACTACTAAAGAACTGGCTCATCGCGTTGCCCTGAACATCAGAGAAGGAGGTCGTGGGAAAGATCAGGTGAGAGGGAAATGGTGGTTTGAATAATACAACTGTATCCTGTATTCTTAAATCTATGTATATGCCGTTTTTTCTTTGTGACTGATTCCTGCTGTAGCCAGTAAAATAAACTGCAGGTTTCACTTATCCACTTTAGTACGGTGATATTTTTCTATTGACTTTGCTCCAGCTTTGTGTTGTTTTTATATAAATGTATGTACATTACATGACTGCCTAGCAATAAACCTTTTTAAAACCAGAATGGGAAAAAAAATGTTTATTTTGAGCTGGGTTACTCATCTGAAATCGTACTAGTCCAAAAGTACCCAGACCTACCCTTTATGGTAAATTGCAGAAAGCGACACTATTGATACTGCTTTACTGTACATGTCTTCACCTAGTTGTAAGCAATCCAGACATAGATTGTAAAAAGCAAATTGAAATTTAAATACCTGCATGACCATTTGTAACAGTCATGATTATCAGGAATGGCTTATGCAATGGTAGATTTAAGCACTCTGCTCTTCCCCACCATTTATTTTTTTCAGCTGTATTAAGTCTAATCCAGGCCTATGGCTGCTACTTTAAAATAAAGCCATTTTATTGCTATATTTCATGTTTCGTATGTAGCGGGGGTACCAAATTTAGGGACTGCTATGCCAAATTTAAGGGTGATTCGAGTGGTAGTTGGCTCGAATATTTCAATTTGCTGGACTCTGCCTTGCTGTGTGTGGGGGGTTTTTATTTTTATTTTTATTTTTATTTTTTTTGCCTGGTGTGCAGTTCCCCTTGGAAGTGTGGGTGGTGCTGTCACCTATACTCGGAGTTGAACCACAGGTAATGGGGCAGTGATTTGGTGTTCTCTCTCGGCAGCCGTACGGTGGGTGTGGTTGACCTGCTGGGCATGCCGGGAGAGGATACATAAGGGGCAGACGCCGCCTGGGTTGGGTCTTTGGTCGGTTCTTTCGGGTTCCAGAGTCCTGGTGCGTGGCCCTCCAGGCCATGGGGCCGCGTGCACCTCAGTCCCAGGCACCTTTTAGTCCTGGGACTGCATCTTCAGCCCTGGGCTCAGCACCTCTAGCTGGAGCCCACTTCGGGAGGAAGAATCCCAGGGTGCCGCCTTGCGAGGGGACCCATTTCTAGAAGAGGCTGGGGGAGGACCGTTCCGAAGGACTGGTGAGACTTCGCAGTGAAGGAAGGGGCCCAGTAACTCTCTGGAGGGATGTTATCCATCCGGAAAAAGGGAATTTAAGCAACAGGACCAGTAGGAGGTTTGGGACACTATAGATTCTGTGGCAGAGGATCTCCTGAACACATCCATTAGGGAATCTAATAGACTGTTCGAGTTACACGTCGGCTGCTAGTGCCTTCGGGTGACTATCCGGGTGACCTATACCCACTCGGGATCGAGTGGCGAAGAAACAAGAGTGCTCAAACTGATCTGTCTTCCTAACACCGTTCTCTTCTCCTCATTTGTGGATGTTCATGCATAAAAAAATAAACTCCATGTTGGAGTTGATGCTGGTGTGGACCTTGGAGTTACTTGGGGCATAGAGACTTTTGTCCTTACATTCTAGGGACAGAAACTAACACTGAGGGGAGTCTGCTACAAAGTCCTGTAAGTGAACAAACAAGTGTGCTTAACCTCTGCAAACCAGGGGGTACGGGCATGGTGGAGACTATGCGCCTTCCTCTCCAGTGAACGAGCCAAAGAGTGGAGAAGGAGGGTGGCGTGGTTGCTACACATAAAATAAACGAAAGCTGTGATGTAAGGAGAATTGTGGCATGAGCAGTTAATCCTCAGACTCCTAAATCCAGTTTTTTCTTTTCTAGCCTGGTCGTCTGAAAAAAGTGCAGGCTATTGGATGGTATCTTCAGGAGAAAAGCATGGCACAAGTGTCTGCGAATTTACTAGATTTTGAGGTCACTCCACTACATGTGGTGTATGAGGAGACTCGCAAGGATGCCAAGGTACTCACTCTGTTTTTTTTTTTTTTTTAATAGTTTTCTTGACCAAATACTATACCAAGAGAACAGTTTTGTAACCGCTAGCCCAAACTCAGAATGAAGAATTGTGGATTTCCTTTGGGTATTTAGTGTAGCCAGGTGCTTGGCTAAGTGTGAAAAACACTGGCTGCAGCTGTTCTCTATAGCTGCTGCCCTGTGGCGATGAACTGGTTCTATTTTAACAATGGGTACCTGTTGAGCAGCAAGTGTTCAACAGTCTGAGTCAGGCAGCAATGCACTGTGGGAACTGTAGTCCTGAGGGGAGATTCTACTGTGTAATCAATCGATTTTGAACTACACTCCCCAGAGAGGTAATTGCCAGGAGGAGGGGAGACAGTTGCATTTTCCTAGGCTGTACAGGGCATTGTGTCTGCTCTCCCGTGAGAGAGTGCACTATAGCTGCATATCGGAGGACTGATTTTGGGGGGGGGGGGCAGGCAGCCACCTGGGTGTAGAGCAGAGTTTTAACTATTTGCTGTGTGTGTGTGTGTGACCGGATGGTGAGCTGTGGCTGTGGGGAGTTACCATCTGCTGCTAGAGAGGGAATGTGCCCCTTAGGAACTGACCATACAGCAATCTAGTAGCCTTATTTTTGCCTGTAGGCTTGACAAACTATTATCATGTGCACAAGTGGTTTAAAACTGGGTCCCAACACTAGCCATTCTTATGCTAAGGTGCCTCTAGGGTGAAAAATTGCACCAAAGCCTAGTCATTCTCAGAGTGCACCCTAAACTAGTTCTAGTATTCACATTGCAGTTAATGCTTCTATGTGTTGTTTTTAGTTCTCATTCATGAGTTGACCACAGTCTAGTGGTACAGAACTTGATTTTGCGTTTGGCATAGTGATTATACTGTCTAGAAGACTGTCTGTGTAAGGCTGGGTTCACACTGATACGACACGACATTCATCCGACTTTCATCCTACTTTGCTCTGCGACATCAGTCCTACATTGATCCTACATTGGTCCGACATTCATGAACAGGATACTACTTTGATCCCACATTGCTAGTCTGACTTGTCCTTTGACCAATCAAAACAATCCCAGGGTGAGATAAATTCCTTTTACTGCTGCTGTAATCACCATGTCGGATGTCAAATGTCGGATGGTTAGGACAAGGATCCTACTTTGATCCGACTTCAATGATATTCAATGGGCTGAAGTAGGATCAAAGTCGGACAGAAGTAGTACAGGGAGCATTTTTAATGTCGGACCGACTTGTGTCGGACCAGTTAAGACGGCTCTCAGAGGGAAACATTGGTTTTCACACGTCATGCGACATGAGCTCCCAATGTCGGAGCGTTTGTCGGACAAGTGTGAACCCAGCCTTAGGGCTAGGCAGCCCTCCCTTCTCAGTGTTTAAGTTGCTCAGCTGTCAATTACCAGCACTCATCGTTCTACAGTGGCTCACCTGGTGATAATTTCCTGCTTGTCAGTTTAGCCTACAGCCTACCCCTTCTGGCTATTTTAAGGCTGGGTTCACATTATTACGACTTGGATGCGGGTTTCCCCGCATCTAATTTGCATAGCAGGAGATTGTGACTGGCTCACATCTCCGGAGTGACTCCGGTGCGAATTGCACAGGAGTCCTATGCGTCTTTTGGCCTGTTTCAGGTCCAAATTTAGCCAAAAAATTGTGGCTAAAATTGGTCCTGAACTGGTGAATGGAGACGCACCGGACCCCCTGCTGTGAGACACTCCGTGCTCTAGTGTGAACCCAGCCTTAACTGCCTGGTTCATTTTTTGCTTGGGTCAAACATATATCCAGAGATCCTGTCTGCTGCCTCCGACTAAGCTGATCTCTGGCTTCCTGATTTACTGGCTAGTTCTGACTACCCGCTTTTGGCTACCATACCCGGGCTATGTTTTGACTAAGTTTTACTATTTGTACTTTTATAGATTGATTTATTTAACTGCATTTTCTCTCTCCGTCTGAGTCATGGTTTCTGACAGTCTGAACCTACCTTCTGTGTGCTCATTATGCTCAAACCAACATTTTATTCTAACCCTTACCAATACATTGAGTTAATTTTACCACTAAACAGTGTTGTCTACTTCCTGGTACTAACTACTTCCTGGTACTAACTACTTCCTGGTACTAATTCACAGCCAAATGAAAGTCGTCTATGCTCATATTCTTAGCGGTGCTTGCAGTAACTTTAGCTCAACCTGGTGTGTAGTAAGGGCTGAGGTTGTTCTTTAAGTCGAGGCGCAGAACAGACAACCTAAATTACCAAGTGGCTCTTGCGGGGATAGCACTGTATTAAGTTTCCTCTCCTCATTATGGCCATTTTTTTGGCTTTTGACAAAACTGTCCCTGCAGTGAATATATTTTTGCATGCACACTTGTTTGAAATGTGCAGTGACCACTAGATTGTAACGATTTCTAAAGGTTTGACCCTTTGCACCATATGTTGGCACTGTAAATACAGTAACTTAAAGTCCATCTCATGATGGACTTTCTAAATTTTATGTGGGGGGGGGGGGGGGGGGGAACCTACACAGCAGACCACTAGAGAATTCATTAAATGCAACCTTGCTGTTGAAATGTCAACTCGAATAGAATTTCCATGCACTAACTTTTATTTTTTATTTTACCCAATGTCCCCTTGGGTTTTTTTTATATTTTTTTTCTCTAATACATTTTTTTTTTATTGAATGTTAAACCATACAAAAGTCAGTTGTGAACCAGTAAGGGTACATAACTAGGTCACAAAACATAACAGAATTCTGAGTACCATAGTGTTGGATAAAGATGGTTAGGACCCATCGACAAAATCAAACCTGTAATCGGCAAGAACTGTGAACCAGGTGGCCGCACAGCATGGAAGTCAAAGTTCAAAAATGTGTAAATTACATTTGCAATTTAATGGAGCATAAAGAGTTAGAAAAAAATATTGTGAGTATCCCTTTCTATGCAAATGAACCTTTTGACATATTTTCGAATCGGTGTATTACATAGTTTTAAGTCCTTCTTCCCCTTCTCCCCCCCCCCCCCTTTCTTTACAACACTTTGTATTTTCCTTTTACTTGTGGAGCTGTAGATTCTGATCTGCTTCTGTTTCAGGAGTTGGGCCTTCCAATACTTGGTTCGCAATTGGTTGGTTTGATCCCCCTTCAAGCCCTATTGATGTCTGCAGAGTATTATATTAAAGAGGAAAATCTCTTCTTGCTGGAAGAAGAGCACAAAATCCGCTTGGTAAGATTGTGTGTGTGTGTGTGTGTGTGTGTGTGTGTGTGTGTGTGTGTGTGTTTGTTTAACACGGGGCTTTATTCTCGCATGGTTTGACCACACGCTAGCTTCCAATGAAATCCATATGATTGGCCTTTTTAACCTATCCCTTAGATTTGATTCAAAATATTGCTTTTAAATGGCATGCTGCCTGGGTGAATAGCCATCTTTTCTTGTCCTGTAATCCTAGGACTGCAGTGAAACAGGCATAGAAAAAACAGAACATTTCCTATCAAATACTTTACCGTAGTTTTCCTTTCCTTAGGGATGCCATGGCAGCCTACATGTGGGTTTACCCCCCGCCTCCTCTCTAATGCTATAGGACCCCATTCACATTTGTGCTGGTCAACTCTTGATCCATGGGAGGGAACTCTGCCATGGAGTCCATCAGGTAAGGAAAATTACAGTAAGTATCTGAAAGGAAGTTTTACATTTGCCTGACCCTCCATGGCAGCATACGTGTGGGAAATAACTAGCCTAACCACATGGGCAGGATTGCTGAACAAAAAAGGTTTTAATTTTGCCCCTTCAACTGACCGGATTCTTAAACCAAAATTCAGAGAATAAGTATGCAGGTTCCACGCAATAATGCGCCATGAAGGTGTTGATAGAGGCCGCCATGCAGACAATGTCTGGAGCCACGTCGGGCTGCCGCCCAGTAAGTTGAGATGCCACTGGTAGAGTGTGCTGTCACTGCCTCAGGAGGAGCCAAACCCTTTGCCCTATAGGCCTGCTGGGTGGCCTGGACAATCCAAGACAAGATTGTTCTAGACAAAGCATGGTTTTTTCCCCCTGTTTCGCCCAGCGAAAAAGACAGCGGTTGTCTGACTGTCTAAAAGAGGCTTTAGCTTGAAGGTACTCCTTTTAGTGTCTCTCCATCATCTAGGGGATGAGCATCAGTAGCTTCTGGTGCCTTGAGGGTAGGAAAGATGATATCCTGGTTTTCGTGGAAGACCGATGATTTTTATTTTATTTCTTTTCGGGTTTGAGTCCAGCATGGGTATGAGTACTACCCGGTCTGGAAAAAGTTAGAAACGACTCTTTGAGATTGGGGCCTTCAAACACAATCTCTTTTGGCCAATGTGATGGCCACACAGAGAGCGGACTTGAGAGAGGGAGATCCTTGATAGCTGTCAGGCTGACTCCCTCGGTTCCGAGCTCTGAGGGTGCATCCAGAACAAGTGGGAGATCCCAAACGGGGAACCTTGAATTATTTTTTTCTGGGGTCTGAGTCTTGCTGCCCCCCCCCCCCCTGGAAGAATTGCCTGACCAGCGGGTGACTAGCCCATGAAACTCTGGAGAAAGCCAATTGGTTGGAAACTTGGACTCTAAGGGAGCTGACTGACAGGGCCAGATCCAGGTCTGACTGTAGGAAATTCAGGATCTCTTGCACCCCCAGGTCCCTGTATGATCTTCCTGTGGAGGTTGTAAGTTCCACAAATATAGACCTTATTCGTACTTGTACTTCTTGAGTTCAAGAGGGTGGAGAGATGACCCCTGATGCGCAGCCAAGGGCCTCCAGCCTCTCCCTCAAGAACCAGACCATTGGTCGTAGATGTGCCGGGTATGGAACTGCCCCCTGGGACAGGAGGTTTGGTCTGAGGGGAAGGGGCATGGGGTCCCAAAAGCTGTGCTGCATCAGCAGGGGAAACCACGGCCTGTCCGGCCAGTATGGTGCTGTCGCCGATATCTTGCTGGCTTTTATGCTCGGAGTCTCTCTGACTGACTGACTGACTGACTGACTGACGCATATGCTCTGCTGAAGTTCCACTGTTCCGTTAAAGCATCTACCCCAAAGGCTTGGCTCCAAGGGCCCAGGTGTAATACTACTTTAGTTTGAAATTGCAGGAGGGTGCAAACAGGTTGACTTCAGGATCCACACCCAAGTAATGAATCCACCTAAATGTCTCCGCATGGAGAGACCACTTGTTGTCCAGTTGGATACAGAACAAAATCTGCTTGAGTGTTCTGGGCCTTGGGAATATAAACTGCTGAGATGTTGGCCAGATTCTTTTGGGCCCATGTCATGATTGGCTCCACTTCCTGAAGTAGGAGGAAGACTGAGTCCCACCCTGTCTCTTCACATAGGAGACCGCTGTGGTGGTGTCCATTCTCAACGGTACGGTTTCTCCCTCTATCAGGTGGCGCAGAAGGCTGCCAGTTTCCAGGACATTCGATACCGGGATGTGACGGTGGAGATCCCATTTGCCCTGGGCAATCTCTGACTTGCAGTGAGCCCCCCCCCCATCCTGTATTGCTGGCATCGGTCATAATTGTGACCCAGGAAACGGGGGTGATCGAGTGGCAGCCACCAGAAGAGGCTGTTGCTTATGCCTGAAGTTATTTAAATGTGCTGGTCGCTCTTGTCTGGGTCCCACTGCAGGAGAAACCCTTTCAGGAAGGGGTGTAATCGCCAAAGGGCCCATTTGACCATGGGGCGCCGTAGAGACTATCGTGCCTATGATTGAGCCTTCAGACGTGAGAAAGCTAGGGCCAGGTGTACTGTCACTCTACCGGGATCTTCTCCAGAGGCAGGGAGATGGTGTTCTCGACTTTGTCAAACTGGACCCCTAGGTAGACTAAGCCTTGTGTTGGCTCTAAATTAGTTCACTAACCAGCCAAATGCTACAAGTGTGGAAATGACTTGAGCCCTGTGATGTAGCCGTTGCTCTGTCCTGTGATGGCAAGGGAAGATTGATCTATAATGGTGTAGGTGTATGCCTCTCGTTCTGATGAGGGCTACCACAGCCAGAAGAACTTTCAAGAAGACCCGAGGTGAGGTTGAGAGACAACAAGGGAGGCAAGTGAACTGAAGATGCTCTTGCCCGACTGCAAACCGGAGGTATTTGCGGTACTCTTCTGCGATAGACTTAAGATGCCTACTTCCACGTGCCCATCTATGGAGACTAGCCAGTCCCCCAGCTGGACTGTTTGTTGAATGGTGGACAGTGTCTCCATTTTGAATTTTATTTGTTTTTGAAAAACTTGTTCAGATACGTGAGGTCTATCACTGGGCACCATGAGAATTTTTCTTCTGGGCACCCTGGGCCATCAATGACTGTATGTAGGATAGTAGCACCTGCTTCGTTCAGTGAGTTAACCGAGGTGGGGGCGAACCTGAGAAGAGCATCTGTGAAGGACAATGCGTGTCCTGAGGAGACTATCTTGATGGTCCCAGTAATCTGAGATTGAGGCTGCCCAAGTGGAGCAGGTGCGCCCCCATCTGACATGTCTGAGCATTCCCAATCTCAAAAAGGACTCGGAGGGCTCGCGTCCACCAGAGGTTGAGTTCTTGGCAGACCTCTGGAGGAATGTCTGTCCCCTCCTCCACTTCCTCCTGAAGTCCTGGTCTATAGAGATGTGTATCCCTTGCCCATTCTGTGCTTAGTTTCCTTGACTGGGGCCTTCTCTGGCCAAAAAGGAGGAAGGAAGGAAACAAATATACAGACTGCTGCCATGGAGGCCTGCTGCAGTATTCCATCTTCTGGACCTAGTCAGTCGAGAGGGTGGCCATCATTGGCATACATAGGCCACCCACCATTACTGGATCACCCTGCCTGTGGCTGGGCTACTGACATCGCTTCATCCAGGATGTTTGTAGCCAGCCTGCTTGTGCTGGGGCTCATTCCTGAAGCCTGGGATGCCATGCCTTCACCATGCAGGTAAGTGCGTAGGTTCCAAAGAGGACAAAAAGGCAGTCTCTGGCCATGAGCTAAAATTTATGGAAATGGGGTCCTATAGCATTGGAGAGGAGGCAGGGTAAACCTACACATAGGCTGCCATGGAGTCTGTCATCAAAAACACTTTTCAGTTAAAGGGACTAGGAAAGTAAAAATGGAATGGGGAGGGGGGTTTACTACTTTTACCTGAATAAAGTGCCTTACACCCTTATAATTCTAGAATTGGCTTAGTTTTTACCCAATTTATGTCAATCAGGGTAATAGGAAGTCAAATCTCATGGACTTTTGGCATAAATTAACTTTGTGCAGTGTCTCTGAATACCGTGCCTTGAAAGTATTCTTACCCCTTGAAACTTTCCAGATTTTGTCATGACGTCCAGAAGGATAACAGCCGCCGCGCGCCTGTGGGGGCGCGCGGTGTGTCAGTCTGACACACCGCTACACCGATCTCGGTAAAGAGCCTCCGACTGAGGCTCTTTACATCGTGATCACCCATGATTGGACACGGCTGATCTAGTGGCAAACAGGAAGAGCCGTTGATCAGCTTTTCCTCACTCGCGTCTGACAGACGCGAGCTGATCGGCGCCTCTCCTGACGGGGGGGGGGGGGTCTGCGCCGATTATCAGCGCAGCCCCCCCCCCCCCCCCGTGGATTCCCACACTGGACCACCAGGGAAGCCCTCAACATGTGGATGGCCAGGTACGTACCCCATGGCCATCCACATATGCAAAAATATGCACAATAGATGCCAATCAGGGCCCACAAATGGGCACTGACTGGCTACATTATGGATCAGATCAAACAAGTGATGCCCAGCAATGCTGCCCATAAGTACCCATCGGTGCTGCTTCATCAGTGCCCGTCATTGAAGAAAACGTATTTTACAAAAAATTTTAACATACATTTTTTTTTTTTTTCTAATTTTTATTTATTTTCCGGTCTTTTATGTATATCGCTGTGTGTGTGCTTTTGTTGCTGGATTGTGTTGCCTAAAGTTACAGGCCTCACAATCCTATCATTCCCCTACTAGCTGTGCCAAGGGAGGGTAGAACCAATTGCTGGGGGTTGACAGCGGTGTGTTACAGGCCTGAAAATCATATCAGCGGCTCCCTTAGCTGGGGGTATCGCTACACATCTATTTGTTTACACGGATATTGTACACAGGAATGTGTTTTCACATTGGATTGCTGCACTTGTTTTCCTATTTGCGCTTTAAAGGAAATTTTATATTTATTTTACCCTTTATACAGAATATTGAAGATCCATGCACATTTTTTAGTTTTTAATACAACATTATTAGAGTAAGCGCCCTTAAACCCCCCCCCCCCCCCCTATTTTTCATTTTCTGTTATCAGTGCGTGAACACTTATTAGGTGGCTGCTACTTTTTTTTTGTTTTTCTCACCCCCCCCCCCTTTTTGGTTTGCACATTAGTTTTCCCCTACCACCAAAAGAATGCTCTATTAGTGGGAACGAAATGATTAATTTGTTTGGGTACAGTGTAGCATGAACGCAATTCTCATTCAAATTGGAACAGCGCTGAAAATTGGCTTGGGCAGGAAGGTGAGTAAGTGCCTGGTATTGAAGTGGTTAAGCAATTCTAATCAATTTTAGTATCGGAAGCCTTCGTTTATAGCAGGGATATGCAATTAGCGGACCTCCAGCTGTTGCCAAACTACAAGTCCCATCATGCCTCTGACTCTGGTTTTCATGCTTGATGCTGTCAGTCTCGCTATGCCTCATGGGACTTGTAGTTTGGCAACAGCTGGAGGTCCGCTAATTGCATATCCCTGGTTTATAGCCTTGAATATACTGCAAGTTGTAATTGCGTGTGTGGTTGTTGTTGTTGTTGTGTTTTTTTTTTTTTTTTTGTTTTTTTTTTTTTTGGAGAAATTGTGTGGAAGAATATATTTGGAATAGAAAAGGGAGCTAATGGCTGCAAGTGTGCCACATCGATGTTCTTGACAAGTCCTGTAAATTGTCCCTGGTAGGAATGGAATGGACTTCACTTGTCTCACAGCCAATCTATCCTATCCTTATCCTTTTGCAAGTGTAGCTTCACTTCCCAAAACTAGAATGTGGCACATAAGCCAGGCAGTGACTGTTTCCAACATGCGCCTTGCAAATGACAGAATCTTTTAAGCTAAGCAACACATGGGTTGCGTTTCTGGGAGGAAATCATTCCAGGTTCTTTTCTTATCAAAGGGGGGAAAAATAGGGCTATATCATTTTTATAAGGGGAGCTGTATCTTTAAACAGTAAAGGCCATATCCTTCCTAGACTAATTTTTATAGATGCCAGAAATGTAAATGTAACTATGCATCCAGTTAAATATGCCACAATTTTATAGATTTGGTATGGTTTCCATCCACTAATTTAGTGATGTGTTATAATAGGTTATTAACCGACTAGGACTGGACTCTCTGGCTCCCTTTGAACATAGGAAAAGAATAATTGAGTAAGTGGTTTTAAAACAGTTGATATATAATGTATAAGACTATTTTTATTTGGTGCTGTGGGATGAACCGAATGCTGGGTTAAGGCAACTGATGCTGATGCTCATCAGACCCCAGAAAAGGTGTTGGTTAATATAGACAGGACGGTGCCCATTGAAGTCGGAATCCGCTAAGGCAGTGGTTCTCAACTCCAGTCCTCGGGACCCACTAACAGGCCAGATTTTAAGTATTACCTTGGGGAGATGCAGACTAGAATACTGCAATCACTGAGCAGCAAATTATATCACCTGTGATGTATTTTAGTTATCTTGCAAACCTGGCCTGTTAGTGGGTCCTGGGGACAGGAGTTGAGAACCACTGCGCTAAGGAGTGTGTAACAACTCACCTGCCGAATCAACTAGCCCTGAAAATGGATGACAGAATTCGGGCCACCTCGCTCCCGGAGCGAATTGCATGTTTGTTGGGAACCCGGTGTTAAATCATTCGTAGACTACCTTATTCTGGGTCAGGGTTTCGTGCATAGCGGAGGGTAGGAAGACTAGGCACGTGCAGGATACCGACACAGGCTTAAGGGTTGTTGGCCAGCTTGGCACGGGAGGCTTACGGCGTGGGACAGGAGGGGAGGCAGAATGCTTTAAAGGAGAAGTATGGGATGGGTTAAATAACTAGTACATATTACATTAGTCACATATCAGCGAATCTTTTTTTCCTACCTCTTTTTGTTTTTACAGCATGTGCACATGAACTTTCCTTCAGCTGGCAAAAACGGTCCATTTTCAGTTTGAAAAGATTCAGGGGGTGTGTTGGTGGAGATGTACACACCCCCTGAAATTTTTCAAACTGAAAATGGACCATTTTTGCCAGCTGAAGGAAATTGCCTCTGTCCCTCCCCCACTAAGACGTGGCTGTGCTGAGATGGATAGATGGATGTGTAGCGGGTACCCCAAATTTAGGGGGTCTCTAGGTCCAAATTTAGGGGGATGACCCGAGCACTAGTATGGCTCGGGCCTTCTAATTGTGCTGGACTCTGCTTTGATGCTGTGTGCCTAATGTAGGGTTCCCTGTAGCCTGCAGGTGGCGCTGCCATGTTGGGTCAAGGTTGAACCATAGGTTGTATTGGATGTCCTCTCTCGGCTACCATGCAGTGGGCGGGTTCTGCCTGCTGTGCATGCCAGGAGAGGATATAAGAGGCAGACGCCATTTGTTCGGAGAGGGACCCGGGGACAAGTACCCGGATGAGTGCGCCCCCTAAGGAGGGGGGTGCGTACGCCGACGGAAGAGTCTTGGGCACCTTCGGCCCGAGACCGCAACGTTCAGGGTAGGCCCAGTACCTTCAACTGGGTCTACAGGCAGAATTTTGGGAGTCCTAGAATGCCCAGGTGAGGGTATCCACTTCGACCAAGAGGAAGCCAGGGGAGGATCGGTCCCATAACAGGAGATGAGTGATAGTCAGATTGCTGTCTCAGGAAAGGCCTGGTAACCTGTCGGACAGAAGCATCCTATGCTCCGCAGAACTGACCCTGCGGAGTCCTGCTGCTCTTCGAGGACATACTGATCTTGTCCTTGGAGGATTTCAATTGCTTGTTCGAGCTCCACATCGGCTGCTAGGACCATTGAGGGACTATTCGGGTGAGCTGTACCCACTCGGGACTGAGTGGTGATTAAATCTGGGAGTTCTGTGCCTGGATCTGCTGTAGTTCAACTATTTCTCTCATCTACTCTCTCTTACCTATCCAGCAAAGATACAAAATAAACTCAACGTTGGAGTTTAAGTGGTTTGGACGTTTTCTTTCTTAAAGAAGGGAAAAGTACAGACTTGTCTCTATATTCTGGAGATGGGAACCGGTGGAAGGAGGTAACTCGCTGCGGGACCCAGGTACATATACACCGCCTGACCTCTAAACTAGAAGACACGGGCTTGTGGCATGGGTGCCTCTCCTTTTCCCTGAGAGGGTAGTGCGCTATCTATATCTATATCTCATACACAGCACTATCAGTGACCTCTCTCACATTACACTCACTGAAGTGCTGAAACTCTTCTCACCATTGAAACATGCAGGGGAGAAGAAGGGAGGGGGAGCATCTATGCTCTGAAGTCTCAGTAACAAGCAGAGGGAGGAGAGGGGACATCAATCAAGCAAAATGACGGGAAAGGGGGTGGATCCGGACTTCATGTCCAGACCATTGTCGGGATGATGCTGTATGAAAGACTGTAGAACCTCCAACAGGTATTTAGCTCGATTTTAACAGAATGGGGGCACTTCTGAGAGGGTTTATAGATATCAACAGCTCGCATAGAATGTTTTTTTTTTTTTTTTTTTATTTATTTATTTTTTCTTTTTCATTGCCACACACAGAGCTGCTGATGGTAGCAGCCAATTGGACAATTGATCTCCCTCCAAATGCCTACAGAGTTTGCAAAGGAACAATGTTCCTCCTTTACAGATGGAAAAGGAACCCTTTCCATCTGTAAAGTGGCACAGCGCACCTATTGGACGGAAGGCAAACTACACCTGCCTACAGGCGCATCAAGGGAACTCTTGCTTTCTCCTGGTGAAGTCTGAATTGATTGTCAGAAGACTACCAGTGTGGTGACCAAAAACCTTGCAGTTCATAGTTGTCCTCTTGGCAAAATTGTGACTTGTATACTGCTGCATGTGTGTGGGGTCCCCCCCCCCCATATAATAACGAGATGTGCCTAATGTATCCTTTGTACTGATTTTAGAGTATATGGAGATTCAAGTCTTTAGTGGTTTCAGGTGTGGCAAGATCTAGTGGGATTTGGACCTTCTTTTGATTAAGTGGTCCATTGCTAAAGGGAGTAAGTATTTTTTGGTCATGGCGATTGTGGACGTACTGCACTATTACTTGACCTCATATCTATCCAATGTGCATAATGTAAAGCTTTCTAACAGACAAATGCTGAGTAGTGTGCAATGCTGAAAGATCTGGGATAACATTCAGTTCACAAGCTACTGTTCCGAGAACCTGTTTTAATTTGCACACAAACAGTTGGTATTCTGTAATATAACCGTAGTATGCATTAAACTTTTTAAAACCTGTATAATTTCAGGTATCTTGTACAGGATACCCTTTCTGGAGCTCTCATCACACAGACAGTAAAAGAGTTTGTATGCGGTGTGGGTGCACGCACAGCTACGCCTGGTGGGGGCTCAGTTTCGGCTGCCATATCTGCTATGGTGGGTAGTTGGGATGCAATTGGTAAACATTACACAGCATTGCTTTCTGACAGCTGAAGACTCTTTTATGTTTACCAAAATATGGCCTTATTTGCAACTGTTCATAATTCAAACCTATCATCATGAGTTGGCCTAACACTGCCTTTTTAAGGACCCAATCACCCTGGAAAGCTGCCATGAGTCATTCCTAACGAGAAAATCTACCTACGTTTTTAATGGAGCCAGAGAGCAATAATTGCACAATGCCCACTAACTCACTGCCTACTGGATTCTCTTCCCCCACGACCAAACCTAGGACATCTTTCTTGTCAAACACCAATAAAATAAGTGCCAGCCCTCTTTACACCACTATAGCTTATTCTTGTAATGGCTCATAGTGTACAATATTGATGTAGATCTAATAACTATTCCTTTGCAGGGTGCAGCGTTGGGTTGTATGGTGGGACAGATGACTTATGGAAAGCGTCAGTTTGAATCTCTGGATGGTGTGATGAGAGAATTAATTCCTCCTTTCTATCATGCGCTGGGTGATTTGCTGGACCTCGTAGATGCAGATTCAAATGCCTTTTCAAGCTATATGGTAACCAAGATCTTTCTCCCATGAGCTATTTAAAGTATAACCTTGCCTCTTAATACATCCCATTCAGTTTAAAATGGAAAATCATTTTGTGAATACATTTAAAATATTTTAAATGCCACCTTCCTACATTTTCATATTCTTCTTGGCTACATAAGGAGCTGAGCTAGGGGAGAAGAAACAGCATCAGTCTGGTTTTCCCAGTGAGGGGCAGGGGTGGGGTCAGCACAAGTCTGATGATTGGCAAGCAGCCTCAGTTCCCATTACAGCTAGAAAACGAACCATGCTGTGCCTGCATGCCTAGTGTGGTCAGTTTGTTAGGAAAGCAGGGGGACTGGCAGAATCACCAGGTAATTCACAAAAAAGGAAATGCAAAGGACAGGATTCAAACAAGTACATGGTACAGCAGGCACGTATCGGGAATTTGAAATGTTGGGTTAGCATTTGTTTAAGTTGGTAGCTTTAAACTGTGAGTGGCAAATTCTGCTGCTACTACCCTATAGTAGTAGGAATGGTTATTTTGTATTTAGCCAGTCATATGGTCAAGGCACTGCTGCCATATTGCGTAACCAGGTCTGTGGTCTCATTCTTTTTTTTATTTTATTTTTTCTCTTTTTTTTTTTTTTTTTTTTTTTTTCTCCATCAGTTATGCTTGGGCTCAGGCTACAGCTTGGTCATAAAATCTATCCTCCAGAGTGAAGGAAAAGCAGAACACAATGAGATCACCACTTTTTTTTTTTTTTTCTTAATCACGTTTAAACTGTTTAACAGTACTGTGCAAGTAATATAACTATTATTCGGTATGAATGCTGCATCCTTAACCACTTAAGTGGGTATACCTCCCTGCATTATGGTCGGCTCTTGTAAAAGCAATCCTAGTATTGAATTCTCAATCTTTATCTCCTACTCCTAGTGAAACCATTGCCTTTGGGACAGTAACTTTCCTACTCTTGAGACTCAAACTTGGGTAGGGTTAGGCAAAACTCTTTAAAAAAAAAAGAGACATTTGACGGGGGTATGTCTTACCTTGCAGACTCGCTAGATTAAGCTTTTGCCAGTTTTTCATGTATTCCTTTAAAACATCTATGAGTAAGTAATGACTCTGATGCCGCGTACACACGACCATTTTTCTCGTCGGGAAAACTAATTTTTTCATTTGGACGAGAAAAACGGCCGTGTGTAGGCTCTCCAGCAGTTTTCCCGACGAGAAAACTGCTGAGAATCACGACGAGAAAAATTAGAACATGCGCAAATTTTTTCTCGTCACGAATCACAGCATTTTTTTCCTCAGCAGTTTTCCCATAGGGAAACACTGCTGGGGAGCCTACACACAGCCGGTTTTCTTGACCAAGAGAAAATCTGTCGTAAAACGGCCGTGTGTAGACTGGGAAAAGGGGACCAAGCCGGTCCTCGTTTTTCCCGGCAGTGTTTTCACCGCCGAGAAACTCGGTCGTGTGTACGCGGCATGAGGGTAAAATGAAGGGTGCATCATGAAAACGTGCCAGATTCCTTACATACCTCTAAAGCGGTGGTTCTCAACTCCTGTCCTCAGGACCCACTAACAGGCCAGATTTTAAGTATTACCTTGGTGAGATGCAGACTAGAATACTGCAATCCCTGAGCAGCAAATTATATCACCTGTGATGCATTTCAGTTATCTTGCAAACCTGGCCTGTTGGTGAGCCCTGAGGACTGGAGTTGAGAACCACTGCTCTAAAGTATCAGATCTGTTTTGAAAATGCAGTTTATGATGGGTATATTCTGTTCCTAGTTTAACCTAGATTTATATACTGTAAATCCATATGTAGCGGCGTGTTCAATTTAGGGGAGTGTCTGAGTGGTAGTTAGGCTCAGACACATTTATTGTTAATGGACCATTTCTGTGCCATGGAGCTAGTATTGGTGTATAGTTCACTGGGGCCTACAGGTGGCGCTGTCGCCATAGGTCCGGGTTGAACCACAATACAAGGTTGTGCCTTTTCTTGTCCCCTCTCGGCAGCTGGACGGGGAACCTGCTGTGCCTGTTGGGAGA
The DNA here is from genome assembly GCA_029206835.1 of Rana muscosa. Classification (NCBI taxonomy): domain Eukaryota; kingdom Metazoa; phylum Chordata; class Amphibia; order Anura; family Ranidae; genus Rana; species Rana muscosa. The sequence continues at coordinate 363,429,429 of CM055127.1, forward strand.
GGGTATAGAAAGGGGCGGCCATCTTCTATTGGCGTTCGTCCACACCCAGGCACCTTCAGCCTGTGGGTGTGGTTCGTCTGTGTCCAGGCGCCTTCGTCCTGGGGGTGTGCGCGTGTCATCTCCGGGTGCCCAAGGCCTGGTTCCTGTTCCATACCAGACACCTTCAGTCTGGGGTGAGGTACTAATTTGGAGGCCCGGAGCCCAGCACCTTCGGCGGAGATCAAGGACTCCCAGGGTGCCGCCTTGCAAGGGGACCCGACCCTGGCACGAGGAGGCCAGGGAGGTTACCTGTACCGAAGACCCAGCGCAGAGTCGTGACGGTGAGGACCTCTGGTCCCTCTCCGGAGGGATGTCTTCTCCTTTACACGGGCCAAGTACTCTCTAGAAGGAAGTTTGCTTACAGGTCAGTGGCCTAGTAGGGCCGTGCCCTATTCACCCAGTCAGTGGCAGTGACTTCTTATTCACCCGGTCTGTGGCAGAGACCAACCTCACGGTCTGTGGCAGAGATCGTGCGCCAAAACTGTTTGAAGCCTAAACAGTCAAAGAACCTGATTTCAAGTTTGTGCCTGGACCTCCTCCCACCTAAGCTGTCCTGTGTCTTGTCCCAACCTGTCTGCTGTCAAAGAGGCATATTTATTATCCGTGTGAAATAAATATAGAAGTTGGACTTTCAGTTGGTGTGGACAGTTACATTACTGGACTTGCATCCACCTAAAGTAGAGGTGAGAATCATCCTCGGTAGGATTCAACTCCAGCTGCAGGCAGGCCCGAAAACACCGCTCAACCTCCTTATTCAGGAGGGTACGGGCTTGTGGTGCGGTGTGCCTCTCCCCTCCCTGCGAGGAGCCGAAATCGCACAAAAAGGCAGGTAGGGGCAGAGGTGAGGGCGCTACACATACATTTAAAAAAAAAAAAATTCTATGTATATTTGCCATTAATTAACAATCGTGTATGCTTGAATATAATTGCTGGCAACATTGACCGGACTGATTTTTCAAGGCTCCCTTCCCTTCTTTTACAATTATGGCCACAGATTGTGTGGTGTGTGTATATGTAGCGGGTATTTGAATTTAGGGGAAGCATCTGGGTGGTAGTGTAACCCAGATGCACTGATTGCTAGGGGATGTGAGACCCTTTTATGGTTCTTGGAGGACTCTGGTGATGTGAGGTTCTTTGCGGCCTACAGGTGGCGTTGTTGCCCTGGGCCGGAGTTGAACTCGCATCGCAAGAATGTGCCTTTTTGTCCTCCCCTGGAGCTGGTACAGCGGAGCGGGGAACCCGCTGTGGCGTGAAGGGAGAGGGGATTAAAGGGGCGGACGCCCTGACCACTGGGTTCCGAGTTTAAGTCGGAGGACGCGGCCCCACCGAGGCACCTTCAGCTTGGGTGCTGGCGCTCCGGGCCCAGGTGCCCTTGACCTGGCCGGAGCAGAGATGGAGTCCATCTCGGGCACCTTTTTAGCCTGGGGTGAGGTACTATGGCGGAGGCCTGGGGCTCAGTACCTTCGGCTGAGTTCCGCGAGGGTGGAGGAATCCGAGGGGGCCCTAACTCCTTGGGTGCCCATGCCCGTGTCTGTGAGGTTTTTGTGAGCAGAACTTCTCTGGAGAGTCCGGCGCAGCATCGCTGGTGACAGAGAGGCCTCCGGTATCTCCCTTGGACGGATATCCTTCCCCTGACAGGGGCCTTGCTAACAAAGGTAATTCACGCTTTACTTCACATAGTCCGTGGCAGTGACTATTCGCCACTGGTGATACCACAGTGGTTGGCAAGAGAAGGAAAAGGATTGTGCCTCGACCTATTCCCATTTAAGACTAAGTTGTTGCAAAAGAATCCAAATTAACCGTGCTGTGTGTTTATTCGCTGAGAAGAATAAAACTGTGTTGGACCAATTCACTGTGTGGAACTCTGGTTACTAGGAGCAAAGGAGTCAGGGACGAAGTACAGGACTTGACTCTAGGACACCTACACCAAGCCCGATCTTTCTGGCCTTCACCTCGTCACTATCGAGGACATGGGCCGTAGTGTATCTCATCCCTCTCCCCAGCACTAACACCCCTAGACAAAGAAAGACAAGCTGAGAATAAGAAGGGGAGAGAGGGGGTGAGGTCGCTACATAGAGGTGTGTGTGTGTATATATATTTATTTATTTTAGCGATACCCCGGACTTAAGAGAGCCGCTGGTATTGTTTCGGGCCCTGTACACGGCACTGCCAACCCCCGGCAATCTACTTGACCCTCCCCTGGCACAGTTAGTCTAGGGAATGATAGACTGGTAATGTCTCTGCGATTGTCTGTCTGACTCAGTCCCACAATACAGTATAGTAATTGACCCTGATACACGAGTATTTAACTATAGCAACTTTACTGTTGTATAAAAGGTAGGTAGAAATACAGTACATAACACATGCAGAGCCCTGCAAAATAAATGACGCTTAGCAATACTGTATAAAATATATTAGCACACCACGCTGCAGCTATCCTCCCCGTGAGCAATATGGCGTCCAATAATATTCTACGCTACCCAGTCAGGCCTGACTCAAAGTAAGGTATAGTCTTAGGGTGAAGAATCTTCGCATGCAAGAAAACCGGTGGTGCACATCAGGAACAATAATTGTAATCCAACGGGACAGTAACAACTCCCAGGAGACTATCAAACTCAGTTCTGGAAATAGTCTCCTGCTAGGATAGTTGGTATAGCACTAAGGGCCAAGGCAGTCAGTAGGCCTAAACAAAGTACTTGGCTATAACTTTGAGCAAGTGCTCTCTCACCACACCGGACTCAGTCACCGTCCGTAACTTCCACCACTGTGTATCCGTACACAGGGTCTGCAATAGCCGGGTCTTCAGTCCTCCTGATGTCAGTGAGAAACGAATGGAGATCAGGTGCCACACAAGCTCCGCAGTGTAATGGAAGGCTCTTTGGAAGTGCGCAAGGCCCAGGCTTCAGGCCTCGCACCAGCAGCAAGTCCTCACAGGGAATCCTCTTGCTAGAAGGGCGGCGTCCAAAGAGGCCGAGCTCCACCTCGGCTTCACCTTTTTATAGCCCACCCTATGAGTCTCTGCGGTTGGCAATGCACCCTGGGTGCTGAACGGGGTTCTGGGTATCGTAGTCCTGTATCCTTAAAGGAGATCATATATCTCTCTCCCTCTCTCTCCCCCCCCCCCAGTATAAGAGGGCTGCTAATATAGATTTTGGGCCTGTACACACTGCTGTCAACCCCCGTAATTGGCTCTAACCTCCCTTGGCACAGATAGCAGTAAAGATGGGATTGTGAAACCCGTTAGCTATGGGGATCATAATGCCACAATAAACATGTAGTCACACAGTAGATTGGCTTAACCACAAGTACTTTTTACTGAATATAAAGCATCAAGTTAAACAGCAATACATGTGCATATGCAGAGCCCTGCAATGTTAACTATTCAGCGTATAACAAACACTAAGTTCCAATAGTAATCACACATACTAAATGTCACTCGACTATGCTCGCGAGCTTCCCCCTTGTGGGCAAGATGGCGCCCAAACAATTTCTAACAATTCTACAGTGAGGCCTAACTATTGCAGATGTGGTGCTTCCGTTGGGAAGGATCTTCGCTAGCAATGGTGGTGCACTTTTTGTAGGTTATTTGTAATCCCACAGGCAATAAAACGGTTAACTTCTTGGCACGTACTAAAGAGTTCAGCTAACGCTGCACAACACACTGTCCCTCTGGTGTGCAATAACACTCTGGCAATGGTGGTCCCTGAACTAAGGACACTGGGCCTAAGATTAGTCCGTTAATCTCTGAGCAGGTGCTCTCACCCAACCGGACCAGTCCGTACAACCGACTTGCGTAGCTGGGGCTCCAGCACACCGTCTCACGACACCCGTAGTCTGATCTTCCTGAGGCTGGGTTCACACTAGTGCGACACGACATCTGTCCTACTTTGGATCCGACTTTGCCCTGCGACATGAAGCCGACATATGTCCGACTTTCAATGAACGGGGATCCGACTTGGATCCCAGCCAATATCAGGAACTGTGTTTGGTATGAATCTTGAGGGAGAACTCCAGGCCAAATTTTAAATAAAAAACCGGCATGGGTTCCCCCTCCAGAGGCATACCAGGCCCTTGGGTCTGGATTTGAAGGGGCGCCCCTACGCCGAAAAAACGGCGTGGGGGTCCCCCCCAAAATCCAAACCAGACCCTTATCCGAGCACACAACCTGGCCGGCCGCAGGGGAAGAGGGGGGGACGAGAGAGCGGCCCCCCTCCCTCCTGAACCATACCAGGCCGCATGCCCTCAACATGGGGGGTTTGGTGCTCTGGGGCAGGGGGGGCGACCTGCGGCCCCCCCACCCCAGAGCACCCTGTCCCCATGTTGATGAGGACAGGGCCTCTTCCTGACAACCCTGGCCGTTGGTTGTCGGGGTCTGCGGGCGGGGGGCTTATCGGAATCCGGGAGCCCCCTTTTAATAAAGGGGCCCCTGGATCCTGGCCCCCCCACCCTATGAGTATGGGGTACATCGTACCCCTACTCATTCACCTGGTGGAAAAAAATTGCCATAAAAAAACCACACAGCTTTTTAAAGTATTTTATTGCACAGCTCCGGGGGTCTTCTTCCGACTTTGGGGGTCTCCGGTGTCGTCGCCGCGCTCTCCGGTTCTTTCTTCTGCCGGGCCTCCGCTAACTTTTTTTTTAGCTCTTTTGCTAACGGAGGCCCGGTCTTCTCCGTCTCGTCCGGTTCTCTGCCGTCCTTCTGCCGGCCCCTCCACTAACTTCTTCTTTAGCTCTTTTGCTAGTGGAGGAGCCGGTCTTCCCGTTGACGCCGTCTGCGTCTTCTTCCCTCTTCTTCTCCTCCTCGATGTTGACGCGTCGCTTCCTCCCGCTGTAATACTGGCTCTCCGCTCCGCTCTGCATTAATATAGGCTTCTCATGACGTCAGTCACATGTTCCGGGGCACATGGCCCCGGAGCATGTGACTGTGACGTCATGGGAAGCCTATATTAATGCGGAGCGGACAGCCAGTATTACAGCAGGAGGAAGCGACGCGTCAACATCAAGAAGAAGAGGGAAGAAGACGCCGACGACGGGAAGACCGGCCCTTCCACTAGCAAAAGAGCTAAAGAAGTTGGTGGAGGGGCCGGCAGGACAACGGACAACGGAGAGCCGGACGAGACGACGGAGAAGACCGGGCCTCCGTTAGCAAAAGAGCTAAAAAGAAGTTAGCGGAGGCCCGGCAGAAGAGAGAACCGGAGAGCAGGAGAAGAAGGCGACGGAGAAGACCGGGCCTCCGCTAGCAAAAGAGCTAAAAAAGTTGGCGGAGGCCCGGCAGAAGAAAGAACCGGAGAGCAGGAGAAGAAGGCGACGGAGAAGACCGGGCCTCCGCTAGCAAAAGAGCTAAAAAAGTTGGCGGAGGCCCGGCAGAAGAAAGAACCGGAGAGCGCGGCGACGACACCGGAGACCCCCGGAGCTGTGCAATAAAATACTTTAAAAAGCTGTGTGGTTTTTTTATTGCAATTTTTTTCCACCAGGTGAATGGGTAGGGGTACGATGTACCCCATACTCATTCACATAGGGTGGGGGGGCCGGGATCCGGGGGCCCCTTTATTAAAGGGGGCTCCCGGATTCCGATAAGCCCCCCGCCCGCAGACCCCGACAACCAACGGCCAGGGTTGTCGGGAAGAGGCCCTGTCCTCATCAACATGGGGACAGGGTGCTCTGGGGTGGGGGGGCCGCAGGTCGCCCCCCTGCCCCAGAGCACCAAACCCCCATGTTGAGGGCATGTGGCCTGGTATGGTTCAGGAGGGAGGGGGGGCCGCTCTCTCGTCTTCCCCTGCGGCCTGCCAGGTTGCGTGCTCGGATAAGGGTCTGGTTTGGATTTTGAGGGGACCCCCACGCCGTCTTTTCGGTGTAGGGGCGCCAATTCAAATCCAGACCAGACCAGACCTAAGGGCCTGGTATGCTCCTGGAGGGGGAACCCATGCCGGTTTTTTATTAAAAAATTGGCCTGCAGTTCCCCCTCAAGAGCAGTACAGCACAAGTCGCATGCCAAAGTCGGATCATGCAAGACTGCGGTCCGACTTTGATCCGACTTCAATGATAGTCAATGGGCTGAAGTTGGACCAAAGTAGTACAGGGAGCATTCTCAAAGTCGGACCGACATGTGTCGGACCAGTTAAGACGGCTCCCATAGGGAAACATTGATTTTCACACGTCATGTGACATGAGCTCCCAATGTCGGAGCGTTTGTCGCCCCAGTGTGAACCAGGCCTGACAGTCCTTGAAGTGATGATGGACTAAAACGACGCTTGGGTTCTCCCGTGAAGGTCGGAGGGCTCTCTGGATCTCAAGGCCCAAGCTCTTAGGCCCAGTCCAGCGGCAGTCTCAGCGTAGGTTCCACTTGCTAGGGGGCGGCGTCCAAAGAGACCCGCGTGTCGCTCCGCTCCTCCTTTTCTAAAGCCTTTCCCCAGCAGACCTTGCGCTGGGCAATGCACTCTGGGTGTCCTGCTGGATACAGTAGTCTATATCTTATTTTTTTTATTATTTTTTTGCTCCTTCTGTAATCACAGGAGCGGTGGTTGTTGGGTTTGGACTGTTCAGGGCATCACAGGCTGCGAGTTGGATTGCTTAACCCTGCCTATAGAAAGTTTAGGGAGGCATAATTCAAATGACAAGCCTGAATGTTAAACAGGGTCTAGCCAATCCCTGGGGGGTGGGCCCAGTTGGTGTCTGGGATGTTGTTAAATAGGGCCCTGAGGAAATTCTTTCCCTCCAGAGTGATTGGATCTGTGAGGGGGAAGCTTATGCCCCCCCCCCCACCCGGAACCTTTTGGACTGTATGCTGGATTATTACAGGAGGCTGTACCTATGGACTGATCTTGTTCCAGGACTCTGTGTAGAGGCTCCTTTTCTGTGCTGCACCTTAAAAGCTACTTCATCATCCCCAGCCATGAACCTATGAACTGTCTCAGTCAAGCTATAACTGTTCTGCAAACTTTTTCATGGTTCCCAAATGTGAGTGAAAAACCGTTGCTGCTGTTTAGAGTTGTCCACTGCAAATTTTGTTTTTTAGGCATTTTGCATCAAATCCCCTCCCATGTTTCTACAAAGAATAAAATGCAAAAAAACAAAACCCCATAGACTGTTCCATGAGCCTGAGTGAATGGGCGGTTGCTGTGTACATGGGCTGGATCTGCACTGTTGTGGGAAAGAAACATGTAAATACTACAACAGCAACTTTTGGGGGGGGGGGGGGTTAACGCTACATAAACGTGATTAAGTAAGTCTGGCACTCAGGTCCCACAATTTACTTTTTTTTCTTTTTTTTTTTTTTCTTTATCTGTTAACCCTGCTTACTCTTCCTATAATGGTGGTTAAACTCTAAATCGGTTACAAAATTATAAACGTCACCTTGTTTACCGACCTAACTTCTGTCCACAAGTTGTACTACCCTTAAAGATTTTTAAATACCTTTTTTAAGTTATACGTAAACCATGCAACCTGCCTTCATTGAGTCCCCACGATGAAATCCATTTTTTTTTTTCTTCTCACAAATGGAGCTTTCTTTTGTTTGGTATCTAATCGCCACTTTTGTTTTTTGTTTTTTTGCATGGATCCAGTTTAAATTCTTAAACCTGCCTTTTTTCTCCATTGGTAGTCAATATTGAATCTATACTATAGGCAAATTCTGTTTTTTACATATGGCTATTTTTAAAATAAATGTTGTTGTATTTTATTCCCCCCCCCATCTTTTGGGGTCAGGCTGCTCTCAAGCTTCCAAAGGCCACAGAAGAACAGCAGCAGAAGTAAGTTTGCCCTAATGATTATATGTCTTAAATGTTTGCTTTAGCTGTATTTTCTGAGTTGGTGGGATTAATTGAGTGAAAAGGCGTAGTTACTGTAAGTGCACAAAAGATATTTGAAAATTCAACTCCTTTTTGGCTTGGAGTTAAAGTGTATGTCAAGCTAGGCCACCCCTTTTTACTTTAACCCTAACAGAACGTTCTGTAAATTGGCCAAGTACTTTCCAGCCAGGTGGCATTTACATTCAGATCTCACACTGTGCAAAGATTTTTGTGCTCTGAGATGCCAATCCTAAGCATCAGCAGACACTGATTTGATTGTCCTAGGGGTAGGACAACTGTCACGAACTTTGGGCTGGAGGATAACTTTGTTTTTTTTACTACGTGTTCTTAAAGGAGTTTTAAACCCTGATGCTTTTTCACCTTTTATGCGTTAAGGTGAAAAACTTCTTCTTCTAGTGACCATCCACCCCCTTGGAATTTCCCATGGCGGCGATGTGCTCTCTCTGCCCGGGGTTCTCGGTTCTTGATTAAATAGATTGATCGCAGTGCAGCCATTGGCTCCTGCTGCCGTCAATCAAATCCAATGATGTCGGGGTGGAGCCGAGTCCTACATTCGGCGTCTATGGATGCCAAATGCTGGACTCGGGAGCGTGCCGAGGGACCCCAGAAGACTATGATCGGGGCCACTCTGTGCAAAACGAACTGCACAGTGGAGGGAAGTATGATATGTTTGTTTGTAAAGCTACGTGGTGTGTTTTTTTTTTTTTTTTTTTTTTTTTTTTTTTTTTTTTAAATGATCGCCAAGTTATCCAGACAGAGCTGGCCACTAATTGCTTTTGGCTTCTTATGCATAAGTTAGGACAATGACCACCACAGACAGCTTGGTTCCCCCATAGGACTAATAGGATTGGCTCTACTGTTTAAAGTGACCGTTGTGTGAGAATGGGAGTAGCCCTTATCTGATGGGGTTTCTGTATAAATTCAGTGCGTTTCTCAAAGCAGTCCTTCTTTTTCTTGTTCACTACAAGACTGGTGTTGTGTGGTTCTTGAGGTTTCTATAGCCAGATCCATTGGTATCGTGTTCCAGGACTTGAAAAGCAGCTTCTTGGCGGAAATACCCAATAGGGTATCCGGATTCCGCCACAATAACTATGCAGTAAACCTGTACAGACAGTCTCCACCGCGTGTTTTGGCGGACATGCATCATTCCCGTCTCAGCATCTGCTGTTGCCAGACAGGAATGGAACAAAGTTAAGTTGGCTTTTTAAGTTTGGCTTTTATTGAAACTGCTAAATCTGAGTTATCCTGCAGGCTGAAAAAATATTTGATTTGGTGGTTAGTTTTGCAGATTGCAACTTAGTCCATTTAAAGAGGTTGTAAACCTCCTGTGGAAGTTGTACCGCATAGGTAAGGCTTGCCTATAGGTACTGTAAATATCTCCTAAACGTGCGCCATTTAGGAGATATTTACTGTTTAGCGCCGATTGTCATTGGCACATGCGCTCTGAAGAAACAGCCCCATGTGACGTTTCTTTGCGAGTCATGTCACTGAGCCGGAGTCCGCGGCCCAGGAGGGAAGAAGGGCGAAGATGGATGCGGGGACAGCGTGGGCTTCGTTTGCAGGTAAGCGACACATAATGCGCTAGTATGTGATGCAGTGATTCTCAACCAGGGTTCCGTGGAACCCTAGGGTTCCTCCAGAGGTTACTAGGGGTTCCTTCAGCATTGGGCAATTTCTGCCTCTCAGATAAGTTCCCACTGACACCAGTGATCTTTTTAGCTATCTGTAAGAAGGTAATTCTTCCCAATGACCACGTGTAAGGACCATACTTCCCACTGACCATTACACTAATGTATCATGAGTTGTAGAGTTCAAATTTTTAGCAGCGGTTCCCCGAGACGGGAGAACTATTTCAAGGGTTCCTCTGTGTTTGAAAAGGTTGAGAGAGGCTGTGATGCATACTAGCACATACTTTTACTTTGCAGGGGAAAAGGAAAGAAGTAAAACCCATCAGGGTTTACTTCCTCTTTAATAAATGTCACTGGCATACACGTGTTGTCTCTTGTTTAAAAACCTTGTTTTTTTCTTGCAGGCGGTTTGCTGCTCTACAGGATGGCCTAAAGGAAGCGGTGGGAGTTCCATTAAGCCTGGCTGAGAAAGTCAACACTTTATGGAAGCCCTTGCTAGAGCTGTCTAAACACGGCAATACTGCATGTATATCTGACCTTCAGGTAAATAAGTGGCAATTGCTGCAACCAATCCTTTTGTATGGCTCTCTGCAGCAAAAAGCTAATGGGAGGGGGAGAGGGTGCCATACAGGGGATCGGTTCCCCTGTATGGATCACTCTTCCTGCCCACATTCAATTCACCCTGCTGCTTGGGGGGGTGGCCTTCTGGCCGAGACTCCATGCAGGAGGCCTGGTGGTGCCCCCTTATCTACAGCCCTGCCTCTGTAGTTCAGAAGGTAAGCGCTAGTAATTCTAGGATACAGCAGTGCTTATTTAACAGGGCATTTGTGTGTGTGTGTGTGTGTGTGTGTCAGAATTCAAGGAAGTAAACGTGCTGGGGTCTTCACAAAGCAAGTTTTACAAATTTTAAAGTGGAGGTCTGCCCACCGCTGCAAAAATTTAAAGCCAGCAGCTGCACATACTGCAGCTGCTGATGTTTAATAGGACACTTGCCTGTCCTCTGTCCTGGAGTCCAGCGATGTCTGCACCGCAGCTGCTGATTCCATCAGCTGTCGGGTGCTGCCACCTCCATTGCAAGTAAGGGAACCCGGCAGTGTAGCCTTACGGCTTCACGCCAGGAACCCTACTGCGCATGCGCTCTCTCCTACTGGCTCAGAGGCCGAGAAGGAGGGAGCCCCCAGGTTACAAGAGCAGCAGATTATAAGATCCCTATGCTCATTCTCCTGTTGCCGTATACCTTGTCAACACATGTGCATGTAGCACAGTGCACATAATTGGCCCTTCGTTCTCTCCAGTCTCCACATCTCTCCCAGTCTGACTGTTGCTGTGGCCCCAGTAGAGGGCAAAAGTCTAATTTTGGCTCAAATAAAATGTTGCAAGGATTATAGAAAATCTTATTGCAGACTTGACCGGCTTCCGTTTTTTTTTTTTTTTTTTTTTTTTTTTTTTTTTTCTATATAGGAATTTAGGCCTTGTTACTTTCTCAAAATGAGTGATAAGTGAGAGGGTCTTAAATGTAAATTTTAATATCAGTTTTAGAAAACGGTAGCCCCAGAATCTCTTGCCTGCAAAGGCATGTTTTACTAATTTTTATCTCTGTTAGTTATATAGAACATTTATTTTAAAGACAATTTTCTTCAATGTCTATGTTGTCGCTGATTGCTTATCTCAAAGTACCATTTTTATTCGGTTTTGACACATATATATACAGGTCCTTCTCAAAAAATTAGCATATTGTGATAAAGTTCATTATTTTCTGTAATGTACTGATAAACATTAGACTTTCATATATTTTAGATTCATTACACACAACTGAAGTAGTTCAAGCCTTTTCTTGTTTTAATATTGATGATTTTGGCATACAGCTCATGAAAACCCAAAATTCCTCTCTCAAAAAATTAGCATATCATGAAAAGGTTCTCTAAACGCGCTATTAACCTAATCATCTGAATCAACTAATTAACTCTAAACACCTGCAAAAGATTCCTGAGGCTTTTAAAAACTTTATTTTATTGGTCGGATGAAATATGCTAATTTTTGAGAGGATTTTTGGGTTTTCATGACCTGTATGCCAAATCAATATTAAAACAAGAAAAGGCTTGAACTACTTCAGTTGTGTGTAATGAATCTAAAATATATGAAAGTCTAATGTTTATCAGTACATTACAGAAAATAATGCTAATTTTTTGAGAAGGACCTGTAGACCCATTCATCAAAGTTTATTGACCAAACTAATTTTAAACCTTTCACAGGTGGCAGCAAAGGCGTTGGAGACTGGAGTGTTTGGGGCTTATTTTAATGTCCTTATCAACCTTAGAGAAATAAAAGATGAAGAATTTAAAAGCCAGGTAACAAGTGTTGCATAAAGTTTTCATCATCTGTATCAGGCTGGAGGGCTAAGCATATCTACTGTCTTCAGGAAACCTGGTGGAAATGGCAGGGCCACCACAGGAATAGTCTTCACAAAATGCTTTTTGCCGGACTATATATGGCTTTGTTACTGGAAATGAATTAAGCTGAATTCCAGGCATAGATTTTTTTTTTTTTTTTTTTTTGCATGGTTACATTGGTCCAAGCTGCACCAATGCAAGCATGCATATGCCTTAACTGTGGGACCACTGTAGTATAAGCAGCTTCCATGTCACATGCCATGTGGCTGCCCAGGTGCATAGTTAACAAGTGGTTGCTCAATCGGCATAGGTGCATTTCACAGAATCGGTTTTAAAAAATTGGTCATGGGAACCCAGCAAAATGGTGATAGAGGTACTCTCCTACTAATGTTGAGGCAGGGTGTGATCAAAATGATATGGAAAAAAACAAACAAACAATAAATTGAACATGCACACCCTCCTAGAAAATGTATTCTATATATTGGTACAAAATATCAGCATCACATACCCCAAAAAAAACCATACATTTTCTCGAGGTAACACCTTTTGGGTGTGTATGTTCAAATTTTTTATTTTATTTTTTGTCATTGTCCAGGTTCTCCACCTCTGCAGTGGGAAAGGCGCCCGTGTAGAGCGACCACTTGTGTTCACTATACAGCAGGGCAGCTGCTTGACATGGGACCCAGAAGACCGTGGCTATCACTGTAGTAGCTGTTACTGCTTCCATAGCGATGCCACAGATGTGGCATATGCATACTAAACTGAACCTGTATGTAACTATGCAAACAAATTCATACCCAAGTTCAGCTTTAAATTGATAACATGACAGCCAAACCATTGGTATTCTCAAAAGGAGAGGTCATAAATAACCACCTCCTGATGACGACAAGTATTGGGAATATACAAAGCCACAACTGTTTAGGATGACTCAAGCTTGGTTTTTTTTTTATAAGGGACTTTAGACTGCAGGCTTCACTTGATTGAGACATGGCATGATGTATTCTATAAACTTTTTAAAGGCCAAATGCACATTTTGCCAAAATAAAAAATTTATGGCACTCACATTTTTGTAGAGAAAAAATATGCATGGCACTCTTCCTCCAAGCTTCTTCCTTCCAGCTATCTGTACCCGGTATGGACTTTCAGTTAGGAAGTGTCAATGGACTACACGTGCGGTAATCGCTGCACGTGTTTCATTGATAACTAAGTCTGTCTGCTGCAGTGGCAGATGGTATTATTCATTCATTCATTCATTCATTCATGCAACCTCACTGGTTTAAAATCTGACAGCTGCCACTGGCGAGAACTACTATTGAATGTTGAGGGGTCAACTTGGCATCTGGTTACTCTAAATATGGGTGTAACATACTAAAGATTGAGTTGGCCTTTAAAAGCAATCCTTCTTTCTAAAAATGCATTATGTTTCAGTGAATGGCAGTTGAATAAAACGCTTTTTATTATAATTTTTATTTTATTTTTTCCAGACCCAAGAGAAAGCTACCCAACTATTGGAAGAAGCAAAAAATAATGTTCAGTCTGTTTTGCAAATTTGTGAGGGGCGCAACTGAATTCTCGCAAAATAAATTATAACTGCTATTGCACAATTCATTTGTTTTTGTCTTATTGGTGGGAAACCTATGATGAAAATGGGGTTATTGAAATGATTACCATGCCTCCCTCAACTTCTCCAAAATTTTCTGTTTGGCAATAAAATCTTATCTGTGCTGGTTATTCATGCAAAGCAACAGATTTGTTTCCAACACAGCACAGTTAAAGGTACATTTGACAGAAATGAGCTAGAAAGAATGTAGAGATGTCCTAAACCTTCACTAGTTGGATCTGAAAGACTCTTAGGCCCCTTTTCACACTAGTGGACTGTATCTCCGCTTTTTCATCCATCCGTTTACAGATGAAAAAGGGACATACATTGGTCCCTTTGAGATCGCGGATGAAACATCCACTGACACCTGATCTCCTCCGTGTCCGCAATGCTCAGTTTTTCTGGAAGGAAAAATTCCTATTTTTCTATCGGTCTGCGGATCGGATGAACACGAACAGACGGTCCGTGTTCATCCGATTTCCCCCCCCCCCCCCCCCCCATAGGGGAGAGCGGAGATCTGACAGGGCGGTCCCTGCACAGTGTGCGGGTACCGCCCTGTTATTCCGCCGGCTCAGCGGGGATCAATGGAGCAATCCCTGCTGAGCAAGCGGAGGTTCACGGGGCAGATCTTCACGGATCCGTCCCGTGTGAAAGGGGCCTTAATGAGGCCCATCGGAAATTTGTTCTTTTTAAAAAAAAAAAAAAAAAAAAACCTGCACAGAGGAGGCAAGTAGAACTTTTTTTTTTTTGCACAGAGCAGCCCGGATCCTCCTCTTCTCGGGGTCCCTCTTTGCCGTTCCTGGCTCCTCCTCCTATCGAGTGACCTTCAGTCTGCTACAGGGCACACCCGAGCCAAGTCAGGGCTTTGTGTATCCATTCAGACACGGGGCCCTGACCTGGCCCCCGCCCCCTCTCTCCCCTAATTGGCTGACTGATTTTGATTGCCAGCCGGGGAGCTAATGGCACCACTGCTGTGTCTCAGCCAATCAGGAGGAGTCTCTGGGACAGCTAAGACACTTGTGGACATCGCTGAAGAGAGAAGGGGCTCAGGTAAGTAATTGGGGGTTGCTGGGGACACTGCTACACACAGGTTTTTTTTATCTTAATGCATAGAATGGCTATACAGCTCCTTTATCTTAATGCAGAGTGTTTAACTCTGAGCCAAACCCTATATAGTACATATGACAAATTCCTGTTGTAATGGAATTGCCTTTATAAAAATGGCTACACTAATTGATAGAAATGTTTTAAAGGTCTGATAGATAAAATTATAACTTGCAAGGTTCAGACAAACTAGACCTCCTATGAGAAAGATGGATTGTGTGGTGGTTGGTTTTTTTTTTTTTTTTTTTAATATAACCCAGTTCCTTGTAATTGATACAGCTCCCATTTGGCAACCAAAGTCAAATCTGTAACAAAGTAGTTCACACAAGGTGGGAAAATTGGAAGCTGTTTAACAACTGTAGCACCCTCTACCTTGCATAGATAGGTATAGGTTTTGTGTAAGCTGCCAGCGCAGGTAAATTTAAGCAGGCTTGTGCTGTGAGCAGGGCCAGATTAACATAGGGGCTATTGGAGCTGCAGCTCCAGGCCCATTTGCCCCAAAAAAATCACACAAAAAAAATCGATCGACTTCGAGGGTTGTAGCTTGGCGACCAGCGGTCACAGAGATACACTAGCTGAAGACCTACCCCGACACTAGTCAAAATATGGGGCTCCTATCATTTATGGTTCTGGAGATATGGGCCTGCTTGCGCAGCCTGTAAGAAGATGCATACAGAACGGCCAGTATAAATACAAGCTGACACACTCTGCAGCAGACTGAGGATGAGCTCACAGTGCTTTATTATAATTTGTATTTTACTTACTTATAGTAATAAACCCCTTGCCACCCAGGCCAATTCTGACACTTCTCTCCTACATGTAAAAATCATCTTTCTTTTTGCTAGAAAATTACTCGGAACCCTCACATTTTATTTATATAATTACAGTGGGTACGGAAAGTATTCAGACCCCCTTAAATTTTTCACTCTGTTATATTGCCATTTGCTAAAATCATTTAAGTTACCGTATATACTCGAGTATAAGCTGAGTTTTTCAGCACTTTTTTTAGGGCTGAAAGTATACCCCTCGGCTTATACTCGCGTCAGTACCTCAAAATCGTGAAATTCCGCGGCCGGCGTCCACTGTTCAAATCTCGCGCCGTTCTCCCTGTCCCTTCCGCGATAGGCGTTTCCAGAAAACACTGAGTGTTTGCGGCTATCATGGAGGTCCTCTTGTCCGACGTCCGTGATTGGCCCAGCCCTGAACACAGTGCCTGCTGGGAAACTGAGTCGGCGAATGAGAGGACCTCCGTGATAGGCGTAAACACTCAACACAGTGTTTGCTGGAAACGTCTATCACGGAAGGGACAGGGAGAACGGCGCGAGATTTGAACAATGGACGCCGGCCGCGGAATTGCAAGATTTTGAGGTACACTGACTCGGGCACAGGGAGGCTGCAATGGGCACAGTGAGGTGACAATGGGCAGTGAGATGGCAATGGGCACAGTGAGGTGACAATGGGCAGTGAGGTGGCAGAGTGAGATGGCAATGGGCACAGTAAGGTTGGGCAATGGGCACATTCTCTCTTCCCCCCCCCCCCCCCCCCCTCGGCTTATACTTGAGTCAATAAATTTTCCCAGTTTTTTTTGTGGTAAAAGTAGGTACCTCGGCTTATACTCAAGTATATACGGTAATTATTTTTCTCAATGTACACACAGCACCCCATATTGACAGAAAAACATAGAATTGTTGACATTTTTGCAGATTTAGTAAAAAAGAAAAACTGAAATATCACATGGTCCTAAGTATTCAGACCCTTTGCTGTGACACTAATATTTAACTCGGTGCTGTCCATTTCTTCTGATCATCCTTGAGATGGTTCTACACCTTCATTTGAGCCCAGCTGTGTTTGATTATACTGATTGGACTTGATTAGGAAAGCCACACACATGTCTATATAAGACAGTGGTTCTCAACCTTTTTGGTGCTGTGACCCCTTGATAAAATGTCCCAAGTTCTGGGGACCCCTAACAGTAAAATTATTTTCGTAGCATGGGTTGTCAGCACCCAAGGCAAGACAAGTGACTTTCACCCCTAACCCACGGACATTTAGCGCTCCCAGAGTTCCTTCCACTCATACAGTATTAAAACCCCTTATGGTACATTTTAGGATGTATCACTCTCGCTTTGTTCTTTTTTTCTTTCCCTTTCATCTTTCTCTATCCTAATTTCTTGTTTTTTTCTTCCCCCATCCCTCTCTCTAACCGTCTTTCTTGTTTTTTCTCTCCCTTTTTCATTGCTCCTCCTCCTTTTCCTCTCCCTTTTCATGTATTCTCTATTTTTATTCCTTCTCTTACTCCTTGGTGGGGAGGTTGGGGGAATGGGATGAGTGTCAGTGCTGGCGGGGGGTTTGGGATGAGTGGCAATGCTGGGGGAGTTCTGATCGGCCAACTTAGGTGCTCTTAATCAAGGTCATCTGCTGATCTGAGAACTGTAGTGGGGACTTTTAATGGCAACTATAATCACAGGTAGTGTTACTCACTGTGTCTCCGACTTTGTGGTGTCTCATAGCAGTGACACCTATGCCGAAATCAGGAGATAGGGTCTCCTCCAGCCCCTCCCACTTCACATTCCTCACCAGTCAGCTGACCTCTAGTCTCTGCCCCCCCCAGCCATGCCGTGAACTGAATGTGTGGCTGCAAAGAGGCTGAGTGGGTGGCCACAGGCTACAGGAACAGCCCTGCTGGGCGGCAGAAAAAAGGCTGGGAGACTGGTGCAAGCTTCAGGAACAGCCCAGGATTTGGTGACCCCCTGGGAAATCATCATTCGACCCCTGAGGGGGTCCCGACCCCCCCAGGTTGAGAACCACTGATATATGACCATACAGCTCACAGTGCATGTCAGAGCAAATGAGAATCATGAGGTCAAAGGAACTGCCTGAAGAGCTCAGAGACAGAATTGTGGCAAGGCACAGATCTGGCCAAGGTTACAAAAAAAATTCTGCTGCACTTAAGGTTCCTAAGAGCACAGTGGCCTCCATAATCCTTAAATGGAAGACGTTTGGGATGACAAGAACCCTTCCTAGAGCTGGCCGTCCGGCCAAACTGAGCTATCGGGGGAGAAGAGCCTTGGTGGGAGAGGTAAAGAAGAACCCAAAGATCACTGTGGCTGAGCTCCAGAGATGCAGTCTGGAGATGGGAGAAAGTTGTAGAAAGTCAACCATCACTGCAGCCCTCCACCAGTTGGGATTTTATGGCAGAGTGGCCCGACGGAAACCTCTCCTCGGTGCAAGACACATAAAAGCCTGCATGGAGTTTGCTAAAAAACACATGAAGGACTCCAGGATGGTGAGAAATAAGATTCTCTGGTCTGAAACCAAGATAGAACTTTTTGGCCTTAATTCCAGGCGGTATGTGTGGAGAAAACCAGGCAATGCTCATCACCTGTCCAATACAGTGAAGCATGGTGGTGGCAGAATCATGCTGTGGGGGTGTTTTTCAGCTGCAGGGACAGCACGACTAATTGAAATCGAGGGAAAGATGAATGCGGCCAAGTACAGGAATATCCTCAACGAAAACCTTCTCCAGAGTGCTCAGGACCTCAGACTGGGCCGAAGGTTTACCTTCCAACAAGACAATGACCCTAAGCACACAGCTAAAATAACGAAGGAGTGGCTTCACAACAACTCAGAGACTGTTCTTGAATGGCCCAGCCAGAGCCCTGACTTAAACCCAATTGAGCATCTCTGGAGGGACCTAAAAATGGCTGTCCACCAACGTTTACCATCCAACCTGACAGAACTGGAGAGGATCTGCAAGGAGGAATGGCAGAGGATCCCCAAATCCAGGTGTGAAAAACTTGTTGCATCTTTCCCAAAAAGACTCATGGCTGTATTAGATCAAAAGGGTGCAAATAATAAATACTGAGCAAAGGGTCTGAATACTTAGGACCATGTGATATTTCTGTAGCGATACCTCCAACTAAGAAGGCCGCAGATTTAGTTGGGCCCTTAAGACAGCTCCGCCAACCCCCGGCAATCTGCTCAACCCCCTACTGGCACAGCTAGTAAGGGGAGATAAGACCGCGTGACCGCAACTCTAGGTGACGCAGTCCTATGGCAAACACACACACAGTGATATACTTTAAAACTTCTATTAAAGTAAGTGAAACTGACACCAATGTACTTGACCCAGATATTTTACTGAGGCTAATGGGCAAGTAATAAACAACAGTATAACAAGTTGCAGATCCCTGCAATAAACAGTAATAAAGATAAACAGAGTAATCAGAATAATAAAATATTGCTATGCAACTCTAGCGCTGCCCTTTTACAGCTACTTCCCCTCATGGGTAGACTAACACCCAGCAATGTCTACCTATGCAGTCAGGCCTGACTGATCTAAATGGAAGTTCAGTGAAACAATATTCGCTAGAAATCTTTCGGTGGTGCACTTGAAGAACAACTTTGTAATCCGAACGAATAGTAAAGATAAAAGTACCTGTCTTTAAACAGCTCTCACCACCCGGACAAGTCCAAGTCCGTTTCCTCCATCGATTCGTCTAGGAACAGGAATCCACCGACATCCAAGTCTTCAATCCTTCTGGTGTACTGCAGCAAGGATGAGAAGATGTCTCTAAGGCTCTGCTAGGCTGGCAGAGGGGCTCTTTGGAAAGGAGCACAAGGCCCAGGCTTCAGGCCTTGTGCACACAGCAGTTCAGCACAGAGATCCTCTTGCTAGGAGAGGGGTGTCCAAAGAGACCGAACAAACTCCACCTCCCCTTTATAAAGTCTGCCCCAGCAGTCTCTGTTTCGGAGCAATGTACCCTGGGTGCTGCAAGATGTACTGGGAGATGTAGTCTCTCTCTCTCCTCTGTTTTCACTTCCAGTAATGTCCTTTCTCTACTTCCTCCTGACTCACCTCTCCCCTAGAACTTCTTGTCTCTGCATTAAAGGGGAACACCCCGCTACACACTCCCCCCACTTTGAATCTTTGGTCCCCAAAGACATTTTTTTGGTCTGCAAAACATTCTAGATTCAATGCGGTTGCATAGGGTTGACAGAGGAGCCTCCCACCAATCATCATAAGATGGGGAGCTGTCCTGTCTACAGGTTGCTTCAGTGGGGGCGACCTGTCTAGCTGTGCCAGAGAGTGAGCTGGGGTTGCCCTCCACCAAATGGACCGTGGAGGGATCCGGATTCTCAGAATTCCTCCTAGCAGTAACTACAGAGTCTTCTGAGCTGTTCCCCATTTGTGGGTAGGTCAGCTTCTTAGGAGGCCGGATGACTCTTCGAGCCCTTTGCTCTCTTGGGATTTCTGGCTCTGGCGCCACAGGCTCCTCTTCCTCTGAACAACCATCATGGGCATCTTCCCAGTATTCTGCTGAAGGACTAGAAGGGATGAACTCTGTGGCTTCTGGGTTCAGTGTTTCATCTGTGGTGTCTTCAGTGGTTGGAAGATCTATGGTAGAAGTTCCTGGAGTTGGGGAAGGCCACAGCCAATCAAGTTCTCCCTCCTCACTTCCACTAAGTTGAGAGGCCTCTCCATCTTCAGCTCGGGAGGTCTGCGACCGAGTGTTCGGCCTAGGAGTATCCAGGATAGAGGCCGGTTCAAGGGAGTCTACCACGGGAGGTATTCTAACTGCCTCAGCAAGTGGGAGAAGGTGGTTTCGATGCCACGTCTTCAGTGGGCCTACCTTTCCTTCTGGCTTCAACGTATAGACAGGTAGGCCTGGCAACTTCCTGCAGATGACATAGGGTTCAGATCTCCATCTGTCTGCAAGTTTGTGCTTTCCAGGGATCCCCAGATTGCGTAACAGTACTCGATCCCCGGGCTGTAGGTCTTGTACCCGAACCTTCAAGTCGAAGTTTCTTTTATTTCGAGCTCCCCTTTGATCTGAGGCCGCTTGAGCATGTTCATAGGCTACTTTCAGGCTGTGTCTGAGCCTGTCCACATATCCTTTGTGGGATGTGGCTGAGGAATGGTCCAGAGAGGTGCCAAAGGCCAAGTCCACCGGTAGTCTCGCTTCTCTCCCAAACATGAGTCGATATGGGGAGTAGCCTGTAGCATCACTGATGGTGCAGTTGTAAGCATGTACTATGGCTGCTATGTGTTGGCTCCAATGTTGCTTTTTCTCGCTTTCCAGAGTCCCCAACATGTTGAGCAAGGTTCGGTTAAACCTTTCCGGCTGAGCATCTCCCTGTGGATGGTAAGGTGTAGTTCGAGTCTTCTTAATTCCCAAAGAATCCAGGAGCTTCCGGATCAGTTTACTCTCAAAGTCCCTCCCTTGATCTGAATGGAGTCGCTGTGGCAGCCCATAATGGACAAAGTACTTCTCCATAAGTACCTTGGCTACGGTGGAGGCCTTCTGGTCTTTGGTGGGGAAAGCCTGGGCATACCTGGTGAAATGGTCGGTTATCACCAGAACATTTCCTAGTCCACTCAGGTCGGGTTCGAGGCAGAGAAAATCAATGCATACCAGATCCATTGGGCCTTGACTCTGTAGATGGCCCATTGGGGCAGCTTGATGGGGTAAAGTCTTCCTCTGGACGCACCGTGCACATGAGTGGCAGTACTCTTCTATCTCTGCCCTCATGCAGGGCCAATAGAACCGACTTCTGACAAGTTGAAAGGTCATTTCAGCCCCTAGGTGGCCATGGTTGTCATGCAGGGCAATCAGAACAGTCTCTCGATATTTCTCTGGGAGGAACAGTTGCCACTTATCTTCTGAGTCATCAGAGGGGCCCCTTCGGTAGACCACTCCCTGATGTAACTGCAACCTGTCCCACTCTTTCCTCAGCAGGCGAGCTTCTTTTGAAGGTTGACGCATGAGTCTGTTTGGATCCTGATTCTCCAGGGCCTCCAGGACCAATCTCCCCATGGGGTCTTCCAATTGGTCACACCTCAACTCCTTCTTGGACAGTCTTGGCAGGTTGTCCTCTCCCAGTTGAGCTACTCCACAGTAGTGTTTGGGGACTCCCACCATGGTAACTCCTATTTCCTCTGCTCTGGAGCCTCCTCTGGCTTGGAATTCAGCTCCTTGACAAGGGGCCCGCACCCCGTCCGGTGCCACTTGGGTCCAATCTTCTACGTCACTGGTGAGAGAATGAGATCTCCTGGACAGAGCGTCTGCATCTCGATTCCCAGTCCCTGGCCTATACTTTAGGCTGAAGTTGAATCCAGAAAGTGCGGCCAGCCACCTGTGTCCAGTGGCATCCAGCTTGGCCGTGGTGAAAAGGTAGGTAAGGGGGTTGTTATCGGTCTTCACAGTGAACTCCGCCCCATACAGGTAGTCTTTAAGCTTGTCTACTACCGCCCACTTAAGGGCCAGGAACTCCAGCTTGTGAGTGAGGTAGTTCTTCTCAGGGGGGGTCAGGCTCCGGCTCACATAGGCAACAGGCCGTTGTTGCCCTTCGTGTTCTTGATAAAGTACTCCTCCCAGACCGTCATGACTAGCATCTACATGTAGTTCATAGGGCTTGGTTGGGTCTGCATAGGCCAAGACTGGGGCAGTGGTTAGGCTCTCCTTTAATGCCTGGAAGGCCTCTTCACACTTCTGGTTCCACTGATCTCTGACTGACTCTCCCGGCTTCCTGGGCCCTGAGTCGTCCTCTTCCCCCTCGGTCTTGAGTAGTTCATTCAATGGCCTGGCAATTCGGGCGAATCCTTCCACAAACCTCCTGTAATAGGAGCAGAACCCCAAGAAGGATCTGAGTTCGGTTACTGTGGTGGGTCGTGGCCAGGAGGTAACTGCCTCCAATTTCTCAGGGTCTGTGGCCACCCCTTCTTCAGACACTATGTGCCCCAGATAGTTCACAGAAGACTGATAGAACCGACACTTCTCAGGCGAAAGCTTGAGTCCTTCCTCACTGAGTCTTCTCAACACTTTTTCCAGCCTCCTTTCGTGTTCTTCCAAGGTTCTCCCAAAGACAATGACATCGTCCAGGTAAACAAGGACTTCAATAAGGTTCATGTCTCCTACAGTCTTCTCCATGAGACGTTGGAAAGTCGCTGGGGCTCCAGACAGACCTTGGGGCATCCGGTTGAATTCAAAGAACCCTACTGGGGTTATGAAGGCTGTCTTCTCCCTGTCTTCTGGGTGCATAGGAATCTGATAGTACCCGCTCTTGAGATCCATAACGCTGAACCATTTAGCTCCAGACAAGCTCTGTAGGGCATCCTCTATCCTCGGAGTGGTGTATTGGTCAGGTATGGTTCTCCTGTTGAGAGTCCTGTAGTCGATACAGAGCCTCAATGATCCATTCTTCTTTCTGACCACCACGATGGGAGAGGCATAGGGGCTTCTGGACTCCCGTATCACACCAGTCCTCTTGAGTTCTGCAAGTTGTTTCCTTAGATCCTCCAGATCTGCTAGGGGGACCTGCCTGACCCTCTCTCGGAAGGGCTTGTCTTCCTGGAGGCGGATCCGATGGGTGGCACTCCTTGCACACCCCACATCAAACTCATCCTTAGAGAAGATCTTCTCCCATCTATTCAACTGGGCCTTGGCTCTCTCCTTCCAAGCTCCTGGCAGATTCGGGTTTTCCATGGACAGCTTCTCCCAAGCATCTCCTCCTTCACCTGTCCTCTTCACTTCTGACAGGGTAACAGGGGCCGCAGGGCTCACCTGGCCTAGCAGCATTCTGGCTGGGATTTCCATGGGGTCTCTGGTAGTGTTCCTAACACTCACTGGAACTCTACAATGGGCCTTCTTCAGGACCTTCAGCGGAATCACTTCCGGTATCACTTCCAGACCTGAGGACTCACCCCTTGGGTCTGACTCCAGCACGACAAAGGGACCAGGCTGCTCCCAAGTAAGCTTCACAGTGGCTCTGAGACAGGTTACTTCGCCGGGCTGCAACACTACCCCTTCTCTTCCAAGTCTCCACACCTTCCCTATCCCTTCTCCAGGGGTCTCCTGCTCTTGGACCAGCCGTTGGTAGGCCGTCTTCAGCATGGGATGGATCTTGGTGGCTGTTCGCCCCTCTTCTTTTACTAGAGGGGTCAGGAGTCTTCGGACCAGGTCCGTGTTCGTCCCTATTATAAGGGAATTCTTGTTGGCTCCAGGCGGCCTAGGGCACACGACTGCCAGGGTGTCAAACACTTCGGCCTTCCCAGCCACGGATGGGTCAAAGGTCATCTTGATGGGAAGATAGCCGTCGTAAGGGAAACTCTGGGTTCCAATTCCCCATATTTCCAGCTCTTCTATCTTCTGGATAGGCAGATGACTCAAGTGCCTATCGTAGAAGTCCCGGTATAGTAGGGTCACTTGTGCCCCGGTATCCAAGAGGGCCCTGGTGTAGACTCCCTCCACTTGAATGGGCACTATAGGAGATGGGCCCACCAGCTTCTCCGGATATGGCCCGGCAGGGGTCGCCTTCTTCAGACCTTTTCCTTTTGGACTCTCTCTTGTCCTATTCCCTTTGGACTTGAACCTTTCTTGAGCCTGGTATGCATTGACTTCCCTCCTTTTTATGGGTGTAGGAACCCGCTGAGGGATACTGTTATTTTTCTTAGGTGTGCACCCCCTCTGGGGAGTGCTGTGTCTCTTCTGAGGGGTCTTGCCCCCTTTCTCTGCGGTGTATCTCTGTTGGAGAATGTTGTGTTTCCTCTGAGGTGTTCTATTTTCTCTCTTCTTCTGTTTTTCATTCAGTTTGGAGCTCACTGAAAATGATGGGCACCCGGTTGACTCCTTCACCAGGGCCCTCTGAAGTTTTCCGCCGGCTGGCGGTTATTTATCTTTTTCTTCCTGGGACTGGAACATATGTTTGCAAAATGACCAATCCCTCCGCAGTTGTAACAAATCACCTCTTCTTCACGATCCTGTAGAGAAGCGGGCGCTGAGGTATTCGGGAACAACTCCTTTCTTGGACTTTTCTTTTCTGGTTTCCTTTGATCTTTCTCCATCAAAGAGGTCAGTATCTCCAACACTTGGGACATCTGCGATTTCAGGGTGTCCACTTCTGCATCTCTTTCGGGGGTCATGGCCGGGCTGACCATCACCACCAGAGGTTTGGTTGGCTCGACTGGCTGTTCCCTCTTTTTCTCCTCCCACATGGCCTCTTCCTCTCTGACCATTCGAATGAGGTCGGGGTATTCCAGGTTCTTCCCGTCCTGTCGGGTGCGCAGCGCCAATGCAATAGGATCCAGGGGCTGAGCTCCCCTCAATACCTGCTGAGCCCGGGCCTCGTCTACCTTCCCTGGGTCGATCCCCTTCTTCAGAATAATTCTATGCAGGATCTTGTCTACACGTCCCATATATTCTGACAGTTTCTCTCCTGTTTTCTGGTAGCAGTGCTCCAGCTGATAGGTGAGCTCGGTAACTTTTTCTGTCCCACCGAACACATTCTGCAAGATGTCCAAGTAGTCCTGTGCAGTACAGTCTTTCCTGCTCATCTTCAGGTTGCGTATGGCATCCAGAGCAGGCCCCTTCAAACTTTCAGCAATTCGCTGTTTCTTGCTGCGTTCTGGAACTTCCCATTCCTCTAAGGCCTGAGTGGTGCCATCTAGCCACTCCTCAAATCCTTCTTCCCCTGAGGGCACAGGTTTTCTCCCTGAGAATATCCGGAGCTTTCTGTACCCCGACATTGGGTAATCTGTGGGATTCTTCTTGCACTGGGCCACAATCTCTCCCAGTACAGCGCATAGTTCTGTGCTGAGGGTGGCCGGTGATGATCTGGGACTCTCGGTATCCTCCTGCTCTTGTGCCTTAGGGGATGGTGGGGGAGGTATCTGTGGAGATGATGACTTTCTTATTTGGAACCGATCTCCCTTATGTGGGGGGGCATGTGTCAGATGGTAGGTCTGCCCATCCATAGCTTGTATGCTCTGGCTTTTAAAATGCTCTGGAATTTCGTCTTTCCACTCTATTAATGCGTATGTACACGAAGCATGTGGTCTCACATCCATCACCCATGATTTCTGGCATGGTGATAGGGATGTCATTAACTGCTTTATCGCATCTCTTTGCCAGATCCCCGGGAGTTCAATAACTGCCGCCGCGGCCGGATCTGCGCCAGCCATTGTGTACCACTGTCCTACTTCTAGCGGGTCCATGCCGGTCTTTTGGCGTGTTCGGTTGCTGTATCAGGATCCCGGACGAGCCCCCACGTGTAGCGATACCTCCAACTAAGAAGGCCGCAGATTTAGTTGGGCCCTGAAGACAGCTCCGCCAACCCCCGGCAATCTGCTCAACCCCCTACTGGCACAGCTAGTAAGGGGAGATAGGACCGCGTGACCGCAACTCTAGGTGACGCAGTCCTATGGCAAACACACACACAGTGATATACTTTAACCACTTAAGCCCCGGACCATTTCGGGCCATTAGGACCAGGCCTGTTTTTGGGATTCGGCACTACGCTGCTTTAACTGTAAATTGTGCGGACATGCAATGTTGTACCCAAATGAAATTTGCGTCCTTTTCTTCCCACAAATAGAGCTTTCTTTTAATGGTATTTGATTGCCTCTGCGATTTTTATTTTTTGCGATATAAACAGAAAAAGACCGAAAATTTTGAAAAAAAATGATATTTTCTAATTTTGTTATAAGAAAAATCGAATAAACTCAATTTTAGTCATACATTTAGGCCAAAATGTATTCAGCCACATGTCTTTAGTAAAAAAAATGTCAATAAGCGTATATTTATTGGTTTGCGCAAAAGTTATAGCGTTTACAAACTAGGGTACATTTTCTGAAATTTACACAGCTTTAAATTTATGACTGCCTATCTCATTTCTTGAGGTGCTAAAATGGCAGGGCAGTACAAAACCCCCCCAAATGACCCCATTTTGGAAAGTAGACACCCCAAGGAAATTGCTGAGAAGCATGTTGAGCCCATTGAATATTTTTTTTTTTGTCCCAAGTGATTGAATAATGACAAAAAAAAAAAAATTACAAAAAGTTGTCACTAAATGATATATTGCTCACACATGCCATGGTTATATGTGGAATTGCACCCCAAAATACATTCTGCTGCTTCTCCTGAGTACGGGGATACCACATGTGTGGGACTTTTTAGGAGTCTAGCCACGTACGGGACCCCGGAAACCAAGCACCGCCTTCAGGATTTCTAAGGGTGCAAATTTTTGATTTCACTCCTCACTACCTATCACAGTTTCGAAGGCCATAAAATGCCAAAATAGCACAAAACCCCCCCAAATGACCCCATTTTGGAAAGTAGACACCCCAAGCTATTTACTGAGAGGCATGTTCAGTCCATGGAATATTTTATATTTTGCCACAAGTTGCGGGAATATGACAAACTTTTTTTTTTTTGCACAAAGTTGTCACTAAATGATATATTGCTCACACATGCCATGGGCATATGTGAAATTACACCCCAAAATACATTCTGCTGCTTCTCCTGAGTACGGGGATACCACATGTGTGGGACTTTTTGGGAGCCTAGCCGCGTACGGGACCCCAAAAACCAAGCACCGCCTTCAAGGTTTCTAAGGGCATAAATTTTTGATTTCACTCCTCACTACCTATCACAGTTTTGAAGGCCATAAAATGGCAAGATGGCACAAAACCCCCCCAAATGACCCCATTTTGGAAAGTAGACACCCCAAGCTATTTGCTGAGAGGCATGTTGACCCCATTGAATATTTTTTTTTTTGTCCCAAATGATTGAATAATGACAAAAAGAAAAAAAAAAATGTACAAAAAGTTGTCACTAAATGATATATTGCTCACACATGCCATGGTTATATGTGGAATTGCACCCCAAAATACATTCTGCTGCTTTTCCTGAGTACGGGGATACCACATGTGTGGGACTTTTTGGGAGCCTAGCCGCATACAGGGCCCCAAAAACCAAGCACCGCCTTCAGGATTTCTAAGGGCGTAAATTTTTGATTTCACTCCTCACTACCTATCACAGTTTTGAAGGCCATAAAATGCCAAGATGGCACAAAACCCCCCCAAATGACCCCATTTTGGAAAGTAGACACCCCAAGCTATTTGCTGAGAGGCATGTTGAGCCCATTGAATATATTTTTTTTTTTTGTCCCAAATGATTGAATAATGAAAAAAAAAAAAAAATGTACAAAAAGTTGTCACTAAATGATATATTGCTCACACATGCCATGGTTATATGTGGAATTGCACCCCAAAATACATTCTGCTGCTTCTCCTGAGTACGGGGATACCACATGTGTGGGACTTTTTGGGAGCCTAGCCGCGTACGGGACCCCAAAAACCAAGCACCGCCTTCAAGGTTTCTAAGGGCATAAATTTTTGATTTCACTCCTCACTACCTATCACAGTTTTGAAGGCCATAAAATGTCAAAATAGCCCAAAACCCCCACAAATGACCCCATTTTGGAAAGTAGACACCCCAAGCTATTTGCTGAGAGGCATGGTGAGTATTTTACAGCTCTCATTTGTTTTTGAAAATTAAGAAAGACATTTTTTTTTCTTTTTTTACATTTTCAAAACTTTGTGACAAAAAGCGAGATCTGCAAAATACTCAACATACCTCTCAGCAAATAGCTTGGGGTGTCTACCTTCCAAAATGGGGTCATTTGGGGGGGTTTTGAAAAAAACTGTCGTCAGCAAATATATCAAACGCTACAAAAAAACTGTTAGCGATCGCAGGGATCAGGCCTGTCTCTGCGAACGCTGCAGTTATGTGTGTTGTGTTTGGTAAGTGACAGTGATCGATCGATACTGCACTTGGGTGGGCTGGGCTGGGCTGGGCTGGGCGGAGGGGCTAAACGCAGGCGCTAGCAGGTATCTGGGCTGATCCCGCTAACACTGCGTTTTTGGGAACCCTAAACCGCTGGGGATGCTAGTATAGATCTGATCAGATACTATACCACTAAGGGGGGTGTATGCTTTGCGCGTGGGTGTTAGCGTACTGGCACTAACCTAACACTGCCTGGGGCGACGCAGACCCTCTCTGGCGCTAAAACCTAATTGATCTCACCCGCCGGGCGATCAGGGGGGTTAAACCTTTATTGGGTTATATACGGCGGGTGCCCTGATGCTATAAAAAGCAAACTAATCAACCAGCGTCACCCGTAACCTTTATATGGTGATCACTGGTGAAAGGGTTAACTAGGGGCAATCAGGGGGTTAAAACCTTTATTAGGTTAAATATGGGGGTACCTGACACTATATAAAAACCTGACGGGTAACCTAAATAACTAAATAACTTACTGGCTAACCAGTGACACCAGTGACGCTTATACTGCGATCACTGGTGAAAGGGTTAACTCTAGGGGCAATCAGGGGGTTAAAATAATATATGGGGGTACCTGACACTAATAAAAACCTGCGGCGAACCTAAAAAAAAATAACTGCCTATCTAAAACACCAGCGACACGAATACAGCGATCGGAAAAACAATCGCTTAGTGACGCTGAAGTTAGGGGGTGAAAGGGTTACCTGGAGGGTGATCAAGGGGTTAAACCTTTATTAGGGGGGGGTTAGGGGGCTACCCTGGACCTAAAGGGGCCTAATCCTAACTGCCCTGCAACTTTTTACAATCACAGATGACACTAAATGCAGTGATCAGTAAAATAAATGATCACTGCAATCAGTGACACTGTGATTGGGGGCTTTGGGGTGACCTGGGGGGTGATCTGGGGGTGACTGGGGGGTGATTTGTGTGCCTATGTGTACCTACGTGTCAGTGGACTGTTGGTGCACTAACCTGCTTCTTCTCTCCTCGGCGCCGGGAACGAAAAGACCGCGGCGAGGGAGATGACATCACTTCCTCCAGCCTGTGTTTACATTTCAGGCAGGAGGAAGCAATTTCATTCGCCGGGAGCGATCGCGAGGGGGGGGCGGAATCGAGCGGCCGCCCCCTCATGCCTGATCGCTCCCGAACACTTAACGGCCGCTCACTGCAGTGAAGGGGGGTCCGGATGGACCCCCCAACTGCACAAAGGCGATCACGTAGATCTACGTGATTCTGCCTGTCGGTGCCATTCTGCCGACGTAAATCGGCGGTGGGCGGTCGTTAAGTGGTTAAAACTTCTATTAAAGTAAGTGAAACTGACACCAATGTACTTGACCCAGATATTTTACTGAGGCTAATGGGCAAGTAATAAACAACAGTATAACAAGTTGCAGATCCCTGCAATAAACAGTAATAAAGATAAACAGAGTAATCAGAATAATAAAATATTGCTATGCAACTCTAGCGCTGCCCTTTTACAGCTACTTCCCCTCATGGGTAGACTAACACCCAGCAATGTCTACCTATGCAGTCAAGCCTGACTGATCTAAATGGAAGTTCAGTGAAACAATATTCGCTAGAAATCTTTCGGTGGTGCACTTGAAGAACAACTTTGTAATCCGAACGAATAGTAAAGATAAAAGTATCTGTCTTTAAACAGCTCTCACCACCCGGACAAGTCCAAGTCCGTTTCCTCCATCGATTCATCTAGGAACAGGAATCCACCGACATCCAAGTCTTCAATCCTTCTGGTGTACTGCAGCAAGGATGAGAAGATGTCTCTAAGGCTCTGCTAGGCTGGCAGAGGGGCTCTTTGGAAAGGAGCACAAGGCCCAGGCTTCAGGCCTTGTGCACACAGCAGTTCAGCACAGAGATCCTCTTGCTAGGAGAGGGGGTGTCCAAAGAGACCGAACAAACTCCACCTCCCCTTTATAAAGTCTGCCCCAGCAGTCTCTGTTCCGGAGCAATGTACCCTGGGTGCTGCAAGATGTACTGGGAGATGTAGTCTCTCTCTCTCCTCTGCTTTCACTTCCAGTAATGTCCTTTCTCTACTTCCTCCTGACTCACCTCTCCCCTAGAACTTCTTGTCTCCCTGCATTAAAGGGGAACACCCCGCTACATTTCAGTTTTTCTTTTTTAATAAATCTGCAAAAATGTCAACAATTCTTAGTTTTTCTGTCAATATGGGGCGCTGTGTGTACATTAATGAGGAAAAAAAATGAACTTAAATGATTTTAGCAAATGGCTGCAATATAACAAAGAGTGAAAAATTTAAGGGGGTCTGAATACTTTCCGTACCCACTGTGTGTAATCAAAACAAAACAAAACAAACACAAAAGTAAACCCAATTTTTTTTTTTTTTACATGTTACAGAGGAGGTCTATTGCTATAATTATTGCTCTTTCTCTAACATTTGCGGCGTATGTAACCTGTGTGTATCTGGTTCTGATACTAGCTAGTGCCTCACCAGCCACTGACCTCACTGCACGTCCCTGACCCAAATCTTAAAAATACGTTTGGACAGGGCGGTACGAATGCCGTAGCTCTGATGCTTCACAGCTGCAACTTTTTGTCATTTTCTTTAGCTGCAGCATCTTTAACATAGTTTGTCAGGCAGCACCACCTGTCAAACTCGCCTATTGATTTCAATGGGGACACTCACTACTGCGAAAGAGTTTGGCTTGCAGTTGCATAGGCCAACAATGTAAATCTACCATTCAGCAATGTAAAAAAAAACAAGGAGGCGGCAGTAGCACCTCATGAAGGCCTGTCAGCTGCTGCTATACCACTTATTGAAAAGCAATCCATCACAGATGACTTTTCAGAGGGCAGTAAGCATTACCGCAAATGTGAAAAACTTGAAACACATCATCCATTTCACACTCCCCACCAACCAGGTCACTCCCCAGCCCCTTCCTATGTTATCCACCTCCCTTCAACTTCTATCACAGGTAACCATTTCCCAACCTGCAGATGACAGACCCTACACCAAAAGATATCACTTCCAGTTTCTCTGACCACCCGCTGATTGATATCCCTCTATGACCACCTCTTACCCCCCCTGCTGACAGACCGCTCTCCCCAGCCTGTCGCCACACACCCTCTCACCTGTTGATGGGGGAATCACTCCCGCAGTGTTATTGTGTCTCCTACACATAGTGCTCACTGTCATACCCTCTTCTCCTATACATAGTGCCCACTGTCATATCCTCCACACTCCTCTCCTGTACATACTGCCCACTTTCATAAACTCCTCTATTGTACATAATGCCGGCTGTCATACCCTCCACACTCCTCTCCTGTGTATACTGCCCACTATCATACCTTCCACACTCCTCTCCTGTACATACTGCCCCCATCCTACCCTCCTCTCCTGTGCATACTGCCCCCATCCTACCCTCCACACTCCTCTCCTGTACATACTGTAACCCAACCTTGCTCTCCACAATCCTCTCCTGTACATACTGCCAACTGTCATACCCTCTGCACTCCTCCTGTACATACTGCCAACTATCTTTCTCTCCACACTCCTCTCCTGTACATACTGCCCACTGTCATACTCTCCACACTCCTCTCCTGAACATACTGCCCACTATCATACCCTCCACACGCCTCTCCTGTACATACTGCCCACTGTCATACCCTCCACATTCCTCTCCGGTACATACTATCCTTTGTCATACCCCCCCCACACTCCTCTTCTGTACATACTGCCCACTGGCATACATCCACCTGCCTCTCCTGTACATAGTGCCCATTGTCAACCCTCTACACTCCTCTGCTGTGCATACTGCCCACTGTAATACACCCCGCATCCTCTCTTTTTCTCTCTCATCCTCCCTCCCTTACCCCTTATCCTTTTTCTTTCTCTCTCAACAAAAAATTGTTTGTATATTTATTTTTTATAAAAGGCCCCAGCACCAGGCCCAGGATGTTCTTAATCTGGCCCTGGCACCATCGGATAACAAATCGCATACATTTTTTGATTTTCGACATAACATTCATTCAAAATTCGACCCATGTATGTCCTGCACAAAATAAGCTGCTTGTTGTGGCTCCTGGGAGCCACAGCTGCAGCATATTTTTGCTCATAGACATACATTAAAAAATATGCTTTGCATTGTTTGTTGCCCCCTCCCCACCCCACCCACCGCCATTAGTTGCTAGGATGCAGGCAGCCAGGGTGCACAGCATCTTTGGTTGGCAGGGCACAGGTGGCCAGCACAGTGCCATTACTTGATAGACATGTGCATTCGTTTTCGTCCAAATTCATTTTTGTCCGAATTTTGGGGATTTTTGTGTTAGTTTTGACAAATGATAATGAACGTGCAGAATCCGAAATCCAAAAGATCCGAAAGTAAAAAAAGGTTTATTTTCTTTTACATTATGTTTTCGTATCATTGCGACAACAGTTCGACATAGAAGATTCGTCATGACGGTGACAATAGCGATCTGTGTCTATCGAACCTGCGGTTGAATGTGCCTAACCTAACTTTATTAGTCCAAGATTATTCAACATAGAGAGAAAAGATTTGACAATTATAGAGACATGAAGATTCGACAAAGTCGCTAAAAACATATGATCGCCGCGAGCGGACATTTACGGTCAAATGCTTCGCCCATAGGCTATAGAAGAATTCTAATGTTGTTTGACTAGTAATATTAATTAATTATTATTACTAGTCAAACAACATTAGAATTCTACTATAGCTTGTGGGCGGAGCATTCGACCGGAAATGTATGATCACGGAGTCGTACAGTTTTTAGCTGCTTCGTCTAATATTCTTAGAACATCCGACAGACACCATAGAACAGACAGACACCATAAGCCTTCAATTGACAGATTCAACCTTAATTTTTGGACAATGCATTTTTTACCCAAACAAAATAAATAAAAACTAATTTCGGGGAGTAACTAAATAAATGTATTTTTCGCACAAAACTGAAATTTCCGAAACAAAATATTTCAGTGTGCACATTTCTATTACTTGATAACCAATTAACTGATTTGAAATCCAACTGCTGAGAAAAAGTTTACATTTTGTTTACACGTTCTCCGGCTTCATTAGATTTAAATCTTTTATTTTTTTTGTCTTTTCAATTCATGACTAAGGCCGGTTTCACACTGGGGTGGTGGCGGTATAGCTCCGCTATACCGTCGGGATTGCAGAGGTATTCGGCCGCTAGCGGTGCGGTTTTAACCCCCGCTAGCGGCCGAAAAAGGGTTAATACCACCAGCAAACCGCGGCTACAGCCGCGGTTTGCGGGCGGTATTACCGCGGTATCCCATTCATTTCAATGGGAAGGAGCGGTAAACACACCGCTCCTCTCACCGCTCCAAAGATGCGGCTAGCAGGACATTTTTTTAAGTCCTGTTAGCGCACTGCTCCAGTTTGAAAGCCCTCGGGGCTTTCACATTGGAGAAACAGGAGCCGCTGTTTAGGCTCGGTTTGTAGGCGCTATTTTTAGCAAAAAAGCCCCTGCAAACTGCCCCAGTGTGAAAGGGGCCTAAGAAAAGAAGACTTCTACACTGTGAATATTGTTTTCTTGGCTTGTTATAACAACCAATGATGCTGTGCAGACCAGGTGCTGAACATACAGAAGGCTGGTATGTCTGTTATGGACGCTCCCTTTTCCCCCACCCTGCCTCCATGAGTGCCTAGCCTCATTGGTGACACGGCCCTGGATACAGATGTATGCATTTCTATCACTTCCTCTGTCCTGAGTGAGAGGATATGCCTGGTGTAAAAACACATTGGGGTGGATTTACTAAAGGAAAAAATACTGTGCACGAGGCACGTGCAGTTGCTCCAGAGCTTGGTATATGAGGGCAAAAATACTATTATTTTTTTTTATCTTCTTTGCATGCGATTGCATGTATAGGTATTCTGTGTAAAGTGAAGCCTTGCCTCATTTACAAAGCTCTGGCGCAAATGCACGTGCACAGTCTATTTGCCTTTAGTAAATCTAACCCAATCAGTTCATGTGTTATAAAAAGAGAAAAGTAGTGAGCTAATTGCATTACAAAGGAAAAACTGTGTATATGTGTGTATATATATATATATATATATATATATATGTGTAGTGGCCTCCACTCTCACACTCCCTGGCTTCGTTCTTTTGCGTGTCTAGGGGTTGCCCCGGAGGAGAGAGTGCGGGGTCACCACGCCAAGCCTTCACCACAGATGCCTGTGAGGTGTAAGCAAAGTTTCTTTACCCTCGGGTCGGTGTCCTGCCCTTGGAACCTCCACCTCCTCTCTTGAACAGTGTCTACCAGTAAAATGAGCCCCACACCATCAAAAGTCCAACACTCCTTTATTCTTCTTACATCAGAGCAAAACACAATCGGTTGGATTCCCTCAACGAACAGAACAGACAGGGGGGTGTGAATGCGAGTAGGCCCAGGCACAACTTACTCTCCTCTTTCCTTCCCGAAAGTGGCTTTTGGTCCCTTGTTCGGGGAAGACATCCCTCCAGGCGGTCTCCGGAGGCTCACCCGGCAATTTGCTGCACCAGGTCTTTAGGTGAGTAACTCCTCCGGTCCCTTACGTCTCTGGATTCGGGTACCCACTCCCAGGGTCCCCTAGGAAATCCTTCACCCGAGGAACCCAGCAAAGGACACAGGGCTCCAGACCTCCATCCTAGTATCTCACCCCAGGCTAAAGGTGCCTGGGATGGAACACGAACTCCCGGGGTGGCCTCTAGGCCTAGGCCCCCCCACGAACACGAACCACCATCCTCAGGCTGAAGGTGCCTGGGACTCCTCCCCGACAAAGATGGCCGGCCCCCTTTATACCCTCCCCCAGCAAGCACGGCGGGCTCCCCACCTCACCATACAACCGCTGAGAGAGGCCAAAAACAGGTACGGCACTCAGCAATGGTTCAACCCCAGCCCAAAGTGACAGCGCCACCTGCTGGACTCCAGGGAACTATACATCACTGGTGTCTCTGCCAGTTTAAAATTATACTTGTAAAGTATATACCCGCTACATATATGCAGCGGGGTATCGTTTTCACCCAAAAAACTACAGTTCCCAGCACGCTTTGAGGCACCCAGGGTGCATTTCCCCGCGCAAGGACTGCTGGGGTGGACTTTAAAAGGGAGCGGAGGAGCCGCTTTCTTTCTCTTTGGACGCCGCCCTCCCTGCAAGAGGCTCCCTGCACTTACCTGCTGTGCGTGCAAGGCCTGAAGCCTGGGCCTTGCATTTGTTCCAGAGAGCCTTCCGCTCCATCGAGGAGCCCGCGGAGCATCCGATCCACCATCTTCTGGAGGACCGAAGACCCGGTGCATCGTGGGCACTGTGAAGCGACTCCCAGTAGCGGAGGTACCGGACAGGAGTTGGTCCGGTCGGGTGAGAGAACACCAGTTCAGAACCGCATCTGATTAACTTTGTTGCCTATTAACTTTGCCTAGACCCATCAGTGATTACAGTTATATTCTGGGGAGACTATTTGCTGAACTGAGTTTATTAGTCTCTCCAGCTTTACCAAGTTAGCGGCCATCACTACCCTTTTGGATTACAGTTTGTTCTTTATGTGCACCACCGAGTTTGCTACCAAAGATTCTTCAACAAACTATACCCCAACTAATAGTCAGGCCTGACTGGGTAGTATAGGACATTGCTGGGCGCCATTTTCTTGCTCACGAGGGAGGATAGCTGCAGGATAGCTGCAGCAGGGTTATTATACTGCCATTGCATTGCTGAATGTTATATCCTTTTGATGTGTACACCTATCTTGCAGGGATCTGCATGAGACACTGTGTAATAATTACCTTTTATACTTTTACCAATAGTAAAAAAGTTATAGTTAAGTAATTTGGTTGTCAGTGTCAATTACTGCGCTGGGATAAAGGGGTTGTGCCATATACCAGTATAGAGATAGTACGGTTATACCACCTTTCCCTTGTCCTAACTGTGTCACAAGAGATTAGAGCCCATTGCCAGGGGTTGACAGCGGTGCACTACAAAGCCCAAAACAAACAACAGCCCTCTTAAGCTGAGGGTATCGCTATACGTGGGGGCTCGGTTCCGGGATCCTTGTATATTGCACGCTGCAATCAAGCCGGTCTAAGTACCAGAATGGTACACAGGCAGTGCCACAATGGTGTGCAGAGGAGGCTGTGGATCCAGTCCGGGCGGTAGCTATTGAACTCCCGGGAGGGATCCAGGCGAGAGAAGAAGTAAAGCAGCTAGTAATGTCAATATCGCCACAATGGAAAGCATGGGCGGTGGATATAAAGTCAGATACCTCTGGGGCATATGCACTAGTAGAATGGACAAGAGGAATTCCATAAGAGTTCAAAGGGCAGAGTGTAAAAGACATAGATGACGGAACGTATCGCTTAGTGCATACTGGGGCTGTGAAGAAAGTCTCCATGAACCTCCCCACCGTTATCTCCGTCACTCTTCTCCAACATGGGAGGCAGTAGCGAAACAAAAGCCCCAAAGTCACCCCTGACCGCCATAGGTCCGGAACTGCTGATTGCGTTGGGGGACTTTGTTGCCAAGTGCCAGAAAACCAGCATGGTACACGTGGAAGCCGGGTACCGGAAACTCCGGGTGTTTTCAGGAACACAACCTGTGCCACCCGGGGAGAAAGACTTCGACACCTGGATTGAGCAGGCAATGCAGGCAGTAAAAGGTTGGGAAGTTCCAGAAGCGCAGAAGAAGCAGCGCATCAATGAAAGCTTGAAGGGTCCTGCTGCTGAGGCTGTGAAAAATCTTAGGTGCAGCAATACTGTGTGTACAGCAATGGATTATCTGTCTATGTTGCAGGAGGAATTTGGCGAGCTGGAGAAGGTGTCGGAGCTGGTGTATCAATTTGAACATACCCTCCAGCAGCCGAGGGAGAAGTTGTCTGAGTATGTCCGGAGACTGAATAGAATGCTGTGCCAGATTGTACTGAGGAAGGGAATGCAGCCACAGGTCATAGACGCTGCCAGGTTGAAGCAGATCCTGAGGGGAGCCTTGCGTTCGGATCCAGTTTGGCTGCACCTGAAGACCTCTGACAGAGTCATGGCTCTGAGTTACCCAGACCTTGTGCAGATCATAAGGGATGAAGAGGCCTTGCTGAAGGATCAAGAGGGGGTTGAGAAGACCACCCCACCAGTTTCTGTGGGAGTCAGAATGGCAGTAGTTACCGAACGTGACTCAGAAGTAGAAACCTTTGACCTCTTTATTAGCCAAGAAGAAAGAAGAGATCAAGAAGGAACCGGACAGGAATGTTCCCATTCCAACATCTCAAAAAAAAGGAAGGAAATTGTCTGCTTAAATTGTGGAGGAGTTGGCCACCCTGAGAGGATGTGCCCCAGTCCAAGGAAGAACCGAGGCACTCCATACCAGCCAGCGGAAAACTTCAGAGGGCCCCGGTGAAGGAGTCAGCCGGGCGCCCGCTACTTACAGAAAGCTCCAAGAAGATCCAAAAACAAGCAGAGCAAAAAGAGAAGGGAAACAATGCCCCTCCCAAAACCTCCCATACCGCCTGTCGGGAGTTGATATTTGACAACCGGAAAAAGATCAATGCATACCAGGTCCAAAAAGGGTTGAGGTCCAGAGAAAAATGGAAAAAGAAGAAAATACCACTGGAAAAATCAAGGAGTCCAAAGGAGAAAATCCCTCCTAAGAAGTTTCCGGATAAATTAGTGGGACCCTCCCCTCTAGTCTCCGTTCAAGTGGAGGGAGTCTACACGAAGGCACTCCTAGACACAGGAGCCCAAGTGACTCTCTTATACAGAGACTTTTATCAGAAGAATTTGAGTCACGTGCCTTTGCAAAAGCTGGAAGACCTGAAGATAGGGGGGATTGGCACTCGTAGCTTCCCCTACGACGGTTATGTTTCAATCAGGCTGGCCTTTGACCCCTCTGTGACCGGGAAGGCCGAAGTTTTTGACACCCTGGCGGTGGTTTGCCCTCGCCCACCAGGAGCCAACACAAAGTCCATGTTGATAGGGACCAACACTGACTTGGCCTGGAGACAGCTGACCCCGTTAGTGCAAGAGCGGAGTTCTCCTAAACAGAAGATTCACCCCATGCTGCAACAGGTCTACCAGAAGTTGATCCTGGAGCAAAAGGCCCCCGGAAGAGGGGGTGGGAAGAGTCTGGAGACTGTCTAGAAGAGAGAAGATACTGCAGCCTGGTGAGGTGACCTGTCTTCAGGCTACGGTAAAACTCTCCTGGGAGCAGCCGGGTCCCTTTGTGGTCGTGGCGCCCTTCAACACTCATCAAGGATTGGAAGTGATCCCTGAAGTGGTCCCGTTGAGGGAATTGAAGAAGGCGAAGGGCCAGATTCCAGTGAGCGTCAGAAATGTCACTAATTCTCCTGTGAAGATCCCAGCCCGGGTACTACTGGGCAAAGTGAATCCTGCTACCCCAGTGACCCTGTCTGAATTAAAGTCCAAAGAAGGAGAAGCCATCCTGGAGGAGCTCTGTCTTGAAGAATACCGCCTTGCCACGGAAATGGAAGGAGAGAGCCAAGGCTCAGCTGACTAGATGAAGAAGAATTTTCTCAGAAGATGAGTTTGACGTCGGGTGTGCGAGGAGTGCCACCCATAAAATCCGTCTTCAAGAAGACAAACCATTTCGGGAGAGGGTCCGACGAGTTCCACTGGCTGACTTGGAAGATTTGCGTGAGCAGTTGACAGAGCTCAAGAGGACAGGGGTCATCCGAGAGTCCAGAAGTCCATATGCCTCCCCCATCGTGGTGGTAATGAGGAAAAACGGGTCGCTGAGACTCTGCATAGACTACAGGACTCTCAACAGGAGGACCATACCCGACCAGTACACTACCCCCAGGATAGAAGATGCTTTACAGAGTCTATCTGGGGCCAAGTGGTTCAGTGTCATGGACCTGAAAAGTGGGTATTATCAAATCCCAATGCACCCTGAAGATAAGGAGAAGACGGCCTTCATCACCCCAGTGGGATTCTACGAATTCAATAGGATTCCCCAAGGCCTGTCGGGAGCCCCCGCTACTTTTCAGAGGTTAATGGAGAAGACCGTTGGGGACATGAATCTGATCGAAGTCCTGGTGTACCTAGACGACATCATTGTCTTCGGGAAGACTCTGGAGGAGCATGAAGAAAGATTAGAGAAAGTCCTGAAGAGACTCGGTGAAGAGGGACTAAAACTCTCCAGAGAAAAATGCCAGTTCTACCAGTCCTCAGTCCACTATCTGGGACACATAGTATCTGCAGAAGGAGTGTCTACCGACCCTGATAAACTGGATGCAGTCACCTCCTGGCCCAGACCAACTACAGTGACCGAGCTCAGATCCTTCCTAGGCTTCTGTTCCTACTACCGTAGATTTGTGGAAGGGTTTGCAAAAATTGCCAAACCCCTAAATGAGCTACTGAAGACGGAAGGGGAGGAAGATGATACTGGCCCCAGGAAGCCTGGAGAGTCTGTGGAAGACCAGTGGTCAGGGGAGTGCGAAGAAGCCTTCCAGATGTTAAAGAAGAGCCTTACCACTGCACCAGTCCTGGCCTATGCTGATCCCAAAAAGCCATATGAACTGCATGTAGATGCCAGCCATGATGGTCTAGGAGGGGTGCTATACCAAGAATATGAAGGACAGTTGCGCCCAGTTGCCTACGTTAGTAGAAGTCTGGCACCTGCAGAAAAGAACTACCCCGCCCAAACGTTGGAGTTCCTGGCCTTAAAGTGGGCAGTCGTGGATAAGCTCAGAGATTACCTGTATGGAGCTGACTTCACAGTAAAGACTGACAATAATCCACTTACCTATCTCTTCACCACGGCCAAGCTGGATGCCACTGGTCACCGTTGGTTAGCAGCCCTAGCCGAATTCAACTTCAGCCTGAAGTATAGGCCCGGAGCTGGAAACCGTGATGCAGACGCATTGTCCAGAAGAGCCCACGCACCCACCCACCATCCAGAAGATTGGACCCAGGTAACCCCGGATGGGGTACGGGCCTTGTGTCAAGGAGTACAACTTCAAGCTAGTGGTGGGTCAAGGGCTGAAGAGATCGGTGTTTCAGTGGTGGGGGTGCCTAAGTGTTACTGCAATGTGACCCAAGTTGGAGAGGATGACCTGCCAAAGCTGTCCAAAAAGGACCTAAGGAGGGACCAGATGGAAGATCCTTGGGGAAGATTAGCCTTGGAGACATTGGAGGACCAGGATCCAGGCAGACTTCTGAAGGACCCCTCAAAGGTGGCCCGATTGGTCCACAAAGAATGGGACAAGTTACAAGTGCATCAAGGGGTGGTCTACTGAAGGGGCCCCTCTGATGACCTAGAATAGAAGTGGCAGCTGTTTCTGCCGGAGAAATACAGAAGAACTGTTTTGTCTGCCTTACATGATAATCATGGCC
Organism: Rana muscosa; assembly: GCA_029206835.1. Classification (NCBI taxonomy): domain Eukaryota; kingdom Metazoa; phylum Chordata; class Amphibia; order Anura; family Ranidae; genus Rana; species Rana muscosa. The sequence continues at coordinate 363,469,948 of CM055127.1, forward strand.
ACCTGGGGGCCGAACGAACATTCCAGCTTGTAAGGGATAGGTTCTATTGGCCTTGCATGCAGGCCGAAGTGGAGGAGTACTGCCACTCCTGTGCTCGTTGTATCCAGAGGAAGACATTGCCACGTCAAGCTGCCCCAATGGGCCATCTGCAGAGCCAGGGACCCTTGGACTTGGTGTGCATTGACTTTCTCTGTCTAGAACCTGACTTAAGTGGACAAGGAAATGTTCTGGTGATAACCGACCATTTCACCCGTTATGCTCAGGCCTTTGCAGCCAAAGACCAGAAGGCATCCACTGTAGCTAAACTCTTAGTGGAGAAATACTTTGTGCATTATGGGCTGCCACAGCGCCTGCACTCAGACCAAGGGAGAGACTTTGACAGTCGATTAATTAAGAAATTGCTGGACTCTTTGGGTATTAAGAAAACCCATACTACCCCTTATCACCCCCAGGGTGATGCTCAGCCGGAGAGAGTCAACAGGACTCTGTTAAATATGTTGGGAACTCTGAGTAGCGAGCAGAAGCAGCATTGGAGCAAGCACATAGCAGCCATCGTGCATGCTTACAACAGTACCACTAGCGATGCCACAGGGTACTCTCGATACCGCCTAATGTTTGGCAGGCAAGCAAGACTGCCTGTGGATCTGGCATTCGGCATATCAACGGATCACACTTCAGCCACCTCACATAAGGGATATGTGGATAGACTGAGGAAGAGTTTGAAGCTAGCTTTTGAACAGGCCCAAGTGGCATCAGAGCAAAGAGGAGCCCAGAACAAGAGGAACTTTGACCTCAAAGTTCGAATCCAGGACTTGCAGCCAGGAGACAGAGTGCTGTTGCGAAACCTAGGAGTTCCAGGGAAGCATAAACTAGCAGACAGATGGAGACCTGAACCATATGTGATCTGTAAGAAGTTACCAGACCTGCCGGTATATCAGCTAAAGCCAGAAGGAAAGATAGGGCCGCTGAAGACATGGCACAGAAACCACTTACTTCCACTTTCAGAAGCGGTTCGGATACCTCCTGTAGAAGATTCCCCTGGACCATCCTCCAGCTTGGAGACACCTAGGCCAAACACTCAGTCTCAGGTTTCTCAGTCTGGAGAAATGGATGTCTCTGATCAGAGTGAAGAAGAAGAGCCTGGATGGTTGTGGCCCTCTCAGGCCCCTGAGCCCATGTCTATAGATCTTCCACCCTCTGAAGATACTGTGGATAGTACATTGAATGTGGAAGCCACTGAGTTTGTTCCGTCTAGCCCTCTGTCTGGAGAGTGGGAAGATGCCACATGGTCACCTTCTGCTGATCATCAAGATTACTCTCAACACCTTCCTGCACCTGATCTGGATGTACTGGAAGTACTGGAACCCAGTGTACCTACTCCAGAAGAAGAGCCTGTGAGGGACGAGACAGTCACTCCTAGAGAACAGAGAGCCAAGAGAACCATTCGTCCTCCTCTGAAGTTAACCTTAACCCAGATGGGGGAAAGTTCAGAGGATAGAGTGACCACTGCTTGAAGAACAATACCAACATCTGGTCCCTCCACTGTGCATTTGGTGGAGGGCAACCCCAGCTCACTTTCCGGCACAGTTAGGCAGGCCAACCCCATTGATGTGACCTGTGGGCAGGGCAAGCTCCCTTCCCCGTTTTGGTGGGAGTTTCCCCTGACAACTTCTCTAGCAGCCTTTAATGAGTTCGTATTTTCCTACTGTTGATACTGTCTTTGGGGACCAAAGATTTCAAGTGGGGGGAGTGTGTAGCGGGGTATCGTTTTCACCCACAAAACTACAGTTCCCAGCACGCTTTGAGGCACCCAGGGTGCATTTCCCAACGCAAGGACTGCTGGGGTGGACTTTAAAAGGGAGAGGAGGAGCTGCTTTTTTTCTCTTTGGACGCCGCCCTCCCTGCAAGAGGATCCCTGCACTTACCTGCTGTGCGTGCAAGGCCTGAAGCCTGGGCCTTGCATTTGTTCCAGAGAGCCTTCCGCTCCATCGAGGAGCCTGCGGAGCATCCGATCCACCTGAGGTGCCACCATCTTCTGGAGGACCGAAGATCCGGTGCATCGTGGGCACTGTGAAGCGACTCACAGTAGCGGAGGTACCGGACAGGAGTCGGTCCGGTCGGGTGAGAGAGCGCCAGCTCAGAATTTCATCTGACTAACTTTGTTGCCTATTAACTTTGCCTAGGCCCATCAGTGATTACAGTTATATTCTGGGGAGACTATTTGCTGAAATGATCTTATTAGTCTCTCCAGCTTTACCAAGTTAGCGGTCATCGCGACCCTTTTGGATTACAGTTTGTTCTTTATGTGCACCACCGAGTTTACTAGCGAAGATTCTTCAACAAACTATACCCCAACTAATAGTCAGGCCTGACTGGGTAGTATAGGACATTGCTGGGCGCCATTTTCTTGCTCACGAGGGAGGATAGCTCCAGCGGGGTTATTATACTGTCATTGCATTGCTGAATGTTATATCCTTTTGATGTGTATCTTGCAGGTATCTGCATGAGACACTGTGGTTGGTTTCCTGTGAGTGATACTGGATCTCACTGGGCCGACTCTTACCAGCTCACCTCATGTTTGTGAGTCCTGGCGTTTCGATCGCAGGGCATTTCGGCGTCTTCGTTCGTGGTCTTCGTCGGCGGTTCCCGCTCACTATCGCAGGTTGGACGAGGAATCTACACCATTGAAATTTAAAGGCTGTGGGGGAAGCCTAATTTCCCTGTGCTGGGTGAGACTGTTGGAAACAGTCATGAGCATCTGGTAAGCAGGATATATATCTTTCTCACCCGGGTGTCACCATTGTATCCATTACTTCACGTTTGGGAGCAAGCTTTCCTCTTTTTTTTGGAACACTTCACTTCACATTGGATTGTTGTTTATTTTTGCACCAAGGAGGTTTCTTTTAACGGACTTTGTTTATGAACTTCTTCATGGATTAGTTATTAACATTATTCATATTGTCATCATTTACTTATTTAATAATCTTTTGTGGTTCACTACTGCACTTATTTATAATTCACTTTATATTTTGTGTTTAATCATTTAGTTGATTATCAACCTATTTTATGTTCTCCTAATTTTACTTTGGAGATCTTATTTCAGCGCTGCATACCTTTGTTTTTTATGTTTTGTATAGTTTTACTATTCAGCTATTTATGCTAGCTGCTGTTTTTGGATCACTGATCACTTTGCCAATTTCAATTGCTTCTCCAGCGCAACGTTAGCCCTAGGGCTTTTTTTCTTTCTACTGTGTAATAATTACCTTTTATACTTTTACCAATAGTAAAAAAGTTATAGTTAAGTAATTTGGTTGTCAGTGTCAATTACTGCGCTGGGATAAAGGGGTTGTGCCATATACCAGTATAGAGATAGTACGGTTATACCACCTTTCCCTTGTCCTAACTGTGCCACGAGAGATTAGAGCCAATTGCCAGGGGTTGACAGCGGTGCACTACAAGGCCCAAAACAAACAAGCAGCCCTCTCAAGCTGAGGGTATCGCTATATATATATATATATATATATATATATATATATATACAGGGCTTTTTTTCTCAGAGAATAGGTGCAGGAACTTCCCCCTTGTCTCTACTCCATACTCACCTCCAAGAACCGTTCCACCCCCACCCCACCTCCAAGTACTGCCCCCTTTAGAGAATACAGAAGTATCATTTTGTGGTGCTAAGTAGTTTGTGTGGAGTTTGTTAATGACAACAAGAAAGACAGTAAAATAGATTCCTTGTAGCTAGCAACAATGGACCCCCCCCAGCAACAATAGATCCACATTAGACTTCCAACAGCCAGCATCAATAGACCCTCCCTTAACAATTGACCCCCCCAGCAACATAAGACCCACCCCAGCAGCAAAAGATCTTCCACCAGCAACAATAGACTCCCCTCCCCGCAAAAATAGAGCCCCTCCAGCAACAATTGATTCCCCAGTAGCCAGCATCAATAGAACCTCAAGCATACATTCATTGCTGGAGGTGCCGGAACTGCGTTCCTCCGCGTTCCTGCTGAAAAAAAGGCCTGTATATATATAATATATATATATATATATATAATATATATATATATATATATATATATATATATATATATAATATATATATATATATATATATATATATATATATATATATTACACATTCATATACAAAACAAAGTAAACCCCATGGAACTTGTTAATTATTTCAGCATATTTGAACAGGCAAACATTAAATCTTCATTCACATTGTGCCAACAGATAAAGGGATATACTTTTCAATCATTTATTTAACAAAAATATCATTGGATGCAACTGTGCATTGTTGAAAAGAAAGTAAACCCTTGTCCTCCGCCGGTATTGCCCCCTTTAGCAGTAATTACTTATTGTAAGCATTTCAGTGTGATTCAGATCAGGGCTTTGACCAAGCCAGTCTATATTCATGCAATTTTTATTAAGCTATTCCTTTGTGGAATTTTCTTCAGTGCTTCAGTGTTAAAAGATTAACTTCAACTTTCAGTTATGCCGCGTACACACGACCGTTTTTAATGTCATTAAATAAAAAATAAAAATACATTTCTTGACGTGATTCTTCTCAAGCTTACCTTGCCTACACACTATCATGGAAAAAAAATGCTCAAGCAAAGCGCGGTGACGTACGAAATGTACGACGGCACTATAAAGGGGAAGTTCCATTCGGATGGCGCCACCCTTTGGGCTGCTTTTGCTGATCCTTGTGTTAGTAAAGTTTGGTGAGAGACGATTCGTGCTTTTCAGCCTCGTGCTCTTCAGTCCGCTACAGCGCGACGAATGTGCTATCTCCATTACAAACACTAGTTTTACCAGAACGAGCGCTCCCGTCTCATCACTTGCTTCTGAGCATGCGCGTTTTTTTCACGTCGTTAAAGCCTACACACGGCCGTTTTTTATGATGAGAAAAACGACAACGTGAAAAACGACGAGAAAAATTAGAGCATGTTCCAAAGTTTAATTGCCCATTTTTCACGTCGTGAAAAATGCTCTGGAGCCCACACACGATCGTTTTTAATGACCAAATGAAAAAATTGCATTTTTCTCGTCATGAAAAACTGTCGTGTGTACGCGGCAATAGATGTTCTCACCTTCTCAATAGCCACACTTTGACATTATGTATAATTCGTAGTTCACTTGATGACTACAAGCTGCCCAGGCCCTAAAGCCACAAAGCAACCCCAAATCATAATATTTTCACCACCTTGCCTCACAGTTGGTGTGAAGTTCTTCTACTGAAATGCTGTATTTTGTTTGCCTCACTGTCTTTAAGGCCCCATGTACACGAGACGCTGTTAAACGAGTGTTCAGAGGCAGTTGGACACTTTTTTCAACTGCCCCTGAACACATTCAATGTTATCCTATGTGTCCATGCACACTGTCTTGTTTATTGCCGTTTTTAGGCAGTTGCGTTTAACCTCGTTTTTCCAGAAGCAAAAAAAATGGGTTCAGACGCAAAAGTTTTCCACGTTTCAGACACAAAATGCGGCTAAACGTGGTACCGGCGTTTTGACGCATTTTAGTTCATAAGCATTTTTAAAGGTGACCTATTTTTTTACATTAGAAATCTCAAAAATTATGGCAAATTATGAAAAACCATAAAAAAAAATAAAAAAAACTGTAATTGCTTGCATTGCATTGTGGACAATCCACAACTTGTGGCAGGTAACGTGGCAAGTGGACAATCCACAACTTGTGGCAGGTGACGTTGCCAGGTGACGTGGCAAGTGTACAATCCACAACTTGTGGCAGGTGATGTGGCCAGGTGATGTGTCAGGTGACGTGGCAAGTGGACAATCCACAGCTTGTGGCAGGTAACGTGGAAAGTGGACAATCCACAACTTGTGGCAGGTGACGTGGCCAGGTGACGTGGCAAGTGGACAATTCATAACTTGTGGCAGGTGATGTGGCCAGGTGACATGGCCAGGTGATGTGGCCAGGTGACGTGGCCAGGGGACATGTCCAGGTGACGTGGCAGGTGACGTGGCCAGTGGACAATCCACAACTTGTGGCAGGTGACGTGGCCAGGTGACGTGACCAGGTGATGTGGCAGGTGACGTGGCAAGTGGAAAATTCGCAACTTGTGGCAGGTGATGTGCCAGGTGACGTGGCCAGGTGACGTGTCCAGGTGACATGTGGCAGGTGACGTGACCAGGTGACGTGGCCAGTGGAAAATCCACAACTTGTGGCAGGTGACGTGGCCATGTGACGTGGCCAGGTGACGTGGCAGGTGACGTGGCAAGTGGACCATTCGCAACTTGTAGCAGGTGATGTGGCCAGGTGACGTGGCAGGTGACGTGGCCAGGTGACGTGGCCAGTGGACAATCCACAACTTGTGGCAGGTGACGTTGCCAGGTGATGTGGCAGGTGACGTGGCAAGTGGACAATTCACAACTTGTGGCAGGTAACGTGGCCAGGTGATGTGGCAGGTGACGTGGCCAGGTGACGTGGCAGGTGACATGGCAAGTGGACATTCCACAGCTTGCGGCAGGTAACGTGGCAAGTGGACAATCCACTACTTGTGGCAGGTGACGTGGCCAGGTGACGTGGCAAGTGGACAATCCACAACTTGTGGCCAGGTGACGTGGCCAGGTGACGTGGCCAGTGGACAATCCACAACTTGTGGCAGGTGATGTTGCCAGGTGACGTGTCAGGTGACATGGCAAGTGGACAATCCACAGCTTGTGGCAGGTAACGTGGCAAGTGGACAATCCACAACTTGTGGCAGGTGACGTGGCATGTGACGTGGCCAGGTGACGTGGCAAGTGGACAATCCACAACTTGTGGCAGGTGACGTGGCCAGGTGACATGGCAGGTGACATGGCAAGTGGACAATTCACAACTTGTGGCTAGGTGATGTGGCAGGTGACGTGGCAAGTGGAAAATCCACAGCTTGTGGCAGGTGATGTGGCAAGTGATACGCTAAATACAAGTACACTGCTGCTCTCTCAGCTGCTGCTAATCACTCTGGTCTCACAAAATGGCTGAAATGGTTAAATAATACTGTTTTTTGAGCTTAGGGAGGGTCTATATGATGTTTATTAACTAAACGCTTATAGACGCAGTCACGCAAACGCAGTATAACGCCGCTAAACGCGGCTGCAATCGCAGCAAAACGGGCGTTTCTAAACGCCGGTTTCAGCCTTTAAAAATGTGTGTTCAGCAGAGTTTGCACTGGCGTCTCGTGTGCATGGGGCCTAATTCGTTGGTCCACAACACATTGTTCAAGAAGACCTGTAAGTTCAATGGCAAACTGTAGTTTGCTGTAATGTCTTTTTCTGGACAACAAAGGCTTCTTGATGGGACACCTCCCATGCAGTTTAAATTAGTGATTGTAGCTGCATGCATGACACCAACTGTTGTAAGAGTTGCCTGCAGATCTCACAAAAAAATGTGGGGTTCATTGAGACTTCTTTGAACATCAAATGGTCAGCCAGTCCAGGACCAATTGGTAGTTGTTTCAAATCTACACCAATTGTACATTAGGGAATGATCAATTTCAAATAATTTGGCACTAAATCCCTTGCCAGACTAATGGGCATCTGCAATGTTTTTTTTTCTGAGGGCCTTAGAGCGCTCTATTGAACATGGCATGATAACACACATATTAAAGCGGGATTCCACACGCGATTTTTTATTTTTTAAAAGTCAGCAGCTACTAACACTGTAGCTGCTGACTTTTAATAAGGACACTTACCTGTCCTACTCGCCCGCGATGTCGGGCCCCCGACTGGTGATCGCTCAGTCCTAGCAGGTCCCGGCACCTCCATCCTGACTAAGGGAAACAGGCAGTGAAGCCTTACGGCTTCACTGCCCATTTACTACTGCGCACGCGCGACTCACACGGCGCTTTGTGAATGGGCGGCTGCCTCCTGGGATACACACAGTTCCCAGAAGGCAGCGCGCCTCATTCACAAGAAGAATCTGAATGTAGGACGAGGAAGAAGATCCACCGCGGAGGATGAAGAGGCAGATTAGGGACTTCCGCATAGCAACCGCTATTTCTGGTAAATAAAAACATTTTTTATTATTATTTATTTACCGATTTTTGGTGAAATTTTTTTTTTCAGGGTGGAACACCACTTTAATAGCAAAGAAAACACCAGACCCTAGATATCAGTGGTGTAACCACTTCCTTACCGCGCTATAGCCGAAAGATGGCTACAGCGTGGCTCTGTTGTTCTGGGAGGGCAGCCATTGATGTCCTCCCGGAACCACGCCCCTTCCATGCCCCCTGGGTCCAGCATCTGGTGATCGTGGTAAATGGCCAATCACAGTGGACCTTTACCACATGTCCAATTGTCCAATCACATTGTAAACAGACTTGCCGGTTATCGGCAGTACTTTACTCATGTGCTGTCACAGTGTGAGGACAGGAGAGCCGGTAGCCAGAAATCCTGACAGGGTACACAGATAATAAGGGCACTGATCATGAGTGAACTTAATATTAGTGCCGCCCATCAGTTAAGCCTCATCAGTGCACATGAGTGAAGGAGAAAAATTACTTATTTGCAAAATGTTTTAACGGAAACTAAAAAAAGTTTGTTTATTTTCCAAAATCTGCGGTCTTTTTTTGTTTGTTTAGCAAAAATTAAAAAACCCAGTGGCGACTAAATACCACCAGGAGAAAGCTCTATCTGTCTCAAAAAAATGATAACAATTTCATATGGGTACAGTGTTGCATGACCGTGCAATTGTCATTCAAGTTGCGACAGCGCTGAAAATTGGCCTGGTAAGGAAGATTGTATAAGTAACCAGTAAGCAAGTGGTTAAATAAGACAGGTTCCACTTGCATACCCCTTTAGGTAGTTCTAAACATTGGCACTTAAAATATTTGATTCTAATTTATATTGATTAGAAATGGTGGTACAAGTAGGTGCACTTAATTTTTACATGTGACCAATCTACATGTAAGACCCTTTTAAGAATGGCATAGACCTTGTTTTTACCATAGGAGTGCCTTGTCACGCAACATATTAGGATGGGGGGTATATATAGTAGACGATGAAGGACCTGGGATAAGTCAAATTGAGGACCAATTTGAGGAGGAGCAATAGTTTGAGAGACAGTGGCTTTGCCACAAAAAAATTGATTTCTTTGGGACCTAGGATCTCCTTCGGGGAGCGAGGCTGCCCCTGGCTGGGGCAGGAAGTGAGGAGTAGAGTAGAGGACTAAAGAGTGCATGGGCATGTTTCCTCCCATGGAGCATGGTTATGGTTGAAAAAGGATGTACATTATTGCTTTTTGAAGGATAAGTTCACCTTTTGGAAAAGGTCAGATCCACTGATCACTGGTGAAATGCTTTGCAGGTTCCTTAGGAAATAAATAATAAATGCTGATTTTTTTTCCCCTGCAAAAATATGTGCATTTATTATTTTTTTCCAAAAGGTGTACTTATCTTTTAAAAGCCATTTTTATTTAGTAAATTTTTATTTATTTTGTGCAACTACATCTGGCTTACTGCACTGGACTGTACTGGTTCAAATCATTTGGTGGAGGGGGGGGGATTATGGTGTGGGGTTGTTTTTCAGGGGTTGGACTTGGCCCCTTCCAGTGAAGGGAAGTCCTAAAGAGGAAGTAAACCCTCTTTTTTTTGTCCGGAAAAAAAAAACTGCAAGAGAAAGGCATAATGAGCTAGTATGCATAGCATACTAGCTCATTATGAATAACTTACCTGAGATCGAAGCCCCCGAAACGCTTCTCATTCCCCTACTCCGCCACCACCATGTCCCCTCCGAGCGCCTTCTGGGTATCGCCGCTCCGGCGCTGTGACTGGATGGAGCGGCAATGACGTCACATGCGCGCAGGACTGGCACGATCCTGCACATGCGCGTGGGACCGGCATAATCCCCGCATGATCCCATTCATAAAACCGGGACGCTCAGTGCGCCTGCGCTGTTGTCTACGGCGCGCATGCGCCGTAGACATCGGTGCAGTATTTTCTGCAAATATCTCCTTAACCGTGTAGGTTAAGGAGATATTTCTTGCACCTACAGGTAAGCCTTAATCTAGGCTTACTGGTAGGTACAAGTTGTCAGAGTGGGTTTACAACCACTTTAAGGCGTCAGCATACTAAGACATTTTGGACAATTTCATGCTCTCAAATTTGTGGAAACAGTTTGGGGATGGTCCCTTCCTGTTCCAACATGACTGCACACCAGCGCGCAAACAAGGTCCATAAAGACATGGATGAGTGCATTTGGGGTGAATGAACTTGACAGGAAGACCATTCACAATGCGCAGCGTGCACCCGGCTGTGCAGCCACAAGCTTGGCCCCAGTTTGGGGATGGCATTCCTATAGACACACTCCTAAACCTCATGGACAGCCTTCCCAGAAGAGTTTAAGCTGTTATAGCTGCAAAGGGTGGGCCAACTCAATGATGAACCCTATGGGCTAAGACTGGGATGCAATTAAAGTTCATGTGCCTGTAAAGGCAGGCATCCCAATACTTTTGACAATATAGTGTATATACAAAAATAATAAATACTGTATTTATTGGCGTATAACACTCACTTTTTCACCCTGCAAATCGGTTGGAAATAGTGTGTGCGTGTTATACGCCGATAATGCAATTCGGGCTGCCTCGGAGAGAACGGGGAGGGGGGCGAGATGAGCGCCGTCAGATTACATACAGCTGGGCTGGCATTGGACCAGTGTTCTGTCTATCATAGAAGCCGGTCCAGGAGGCGGGACTTTGTATTAACCACTTAAGCCCCGAACCATTTTGTTGCTAAAGGACCAGGCCCCTTTTTGCGATTCGGCACTGCGTCGCTTTAACTGACAATTGCGCGGTCACGCGACGTGGCTCCCAAACAAAATTGACGTCCTTTTTTTCCCACAAATAGAGCTTTCTTTTGGTGGTATTTGATCTCTGCGTTTTTAATTTTTTGTGCTATAAACAAAAATAGAGCGACAATTTTGAAAAAAATTCAATATTTTTTTACTTTTTGCTATAATAAATATCCCCCAAAAATATATAAAAAAAACATATTTTTTCCTCAGTTTAGGCCGATACGTATTCTTTTTAAGTGTTTTTCCTGAAACTTCCCTCTTAAAATGTGTGTGTTATACACCTGTGCGTGTTATATGCCGATAAATACGGTATATGTGAAAACCTCAAGTGATAACAGTTTCATATACTAATAAGAACACTCTTCAGTGACGTGTCAATCTTTTCTGGACTCTTCAACAGAAATCTGCAGTGTGTCCCACCGCCAGTCCAAATGAACTCACCAGAAAGGATTGCTGCACAAATTATAGACAGCAAATTAGCCACAATAACATCCTCCAAGGCCAATAGGACCCTTGAAGCAGATAAACCCTCTAGAGATAGCAGTGACCAGACTATTCCACCAATGGAAGCAGCAGATGGATGGTGAGACTGGAATTGGGACAAGTGCTCCCCAAAAGATCTGAGTTTTATATATATATATATATAGTGTAGTATTAAAAAAAAAAAAAATGAAATAAATGTGATCCTAAATTAAAATGTGTAAAAAAAAAAAAAAACTTGTCTAATGCACTCACCAGACCCGACGGCTGCACATCATGTGAACAGCAAAAGGTCACTATGCCAATCAACCGGTCTCCACAATTCACCCCCGAGAGATACAACACCGATCAGGAGTGATGTCATTTACCAGCACCATGGCAGATGGCAGAACTGTGTGGAACAAGTGTTCAAAAAAAGCAGAGACAAATTAAAAGCATATAGTGAAGTATTTATTTAAAATTGTTGTAAAACAGGCAGAATAATAACAAAAAAACTGTCTCCTAAATGTACAAATATGGCTGCCGCATGCAGACCATGCTGTGGCGATGACATCAGCACTTTTAGTCGCCCAATGCATTTCGTTTTTGACCCCTAATGATGCGCTAGAGCACGAAACATGTGAAACTGAATTGTTTGGTGAGTGCATTAGGGCAACACAGTAGCTAAGTGGTTAGCCCTTCCGTCTAGCAGCACTAGGGTCGTCGTTCAAATCCCAACCACGGCATTACCTGCATGGAGTTAAAGTATGGATGGCCGCACTCCCATAAAACCACCTTTATTGATTCATGATAGACAATCCATACAGCACCTGCATGGAGTTTTCATGTTCTTCCTGTGCCTACGTGGGTTTTCTACGGGTTCTCTGGTTTCCTCCCACATGCCAAAGACAAGCTGATAGGTTAATTGGCTGCTGTCTAAATTTGGACCTAGTATACAGTATGTTTGAATGTGAGTTAGGGACCTTAGACCTTGAGGGCAGGGACTGATGTGAATGTACAATATACTGTATCTGTGTCAGGAACCATGAATCAGACTGAGACAGAGGTGCAGTAAAAATCACACTATTTAATAAAATGTTAAAATGGTATAAACAGAGCAAACGTAGTGAAAACATAGCCAGAGTTCGGTAACCAGGACTGCTTGTCAGAACAAGCCAGAGAAACAGGAGTCCAGAGATCAGCGAAGTCGGGTGCAGCAAACAGGATCAGGAACCAGAAGGGAAGGCAATCAAGCAAAAGTCTTTCCCGGGAAAACACAGCAGAGAGAGTCTGGATATGTTGACCAAGGCAAAAGCACAGAAGATCTGATCCAAGGAGTTTACATAACCAGCAGCTCTAGCTGACGAGCAGGAAATGAAGTCCAGGTCAGTCACTGTGGAAGGAAGAGTCTTTGGCAATTAACCGTCAGCTGAGCACAGAGCTCTGAGAAGGAAGGACTGAGCCCAGCCCTGATAATGTGTAAAGCACTGCATAAATTGACAATGCTATATAAATACCTGCAATAAATTTGGACTGGTGGGGCGACACACAGTAGATTTCTGTTGAAGAGTCCAGAAATGACTGACGCATCACTGAAGAGTGTTGTTATTAGTAAAGGAACTGTTATCACTTGAGATTTTCACATCTATGGGCTATTTTTGTATATATTTATACCTATTGATTTAGTCCACCTGATCATCCCCCACAGCCAATACCCTTTGTTTCACGTGACCCTCCCTTCTAGACTGTAAGCTCTATCGAGCAGGGCCCTCTGATCCCTCTGTATTGAATTGTATTGTGATTGTACTGTCTTCCCTGATGTTGTAAAGCGCTGCGCAAACTGTTGGCGCTATATAAATCCTGTATAATAATAATAATAATAATTTGCACATTATGACACATATCATATTTTTATTTATTAAGCACTGCACTTTTTGATACAGTTTTTTATGAAGATTTGGGCATATTTACCTTTGAGTGCCAGTAGCTGCCCCATTCCCACAAAGCGCCAGCTGCTTTCTTATATTTACTACAAGTTTTGTCTGTCACCGCTGCAGACAGATTTGTAGTTGTCAATGGTTATCGATAAATGCTGCACTCGTAGTCCATTGACACTTTCTCCACCTTGCTAGCTGAATGCCCCAACAGCGGTATGGGCAGAAAGCTGGAGGAAGAGTGTGCGGGAGACTAACATTGCACCCGTGAGCCACTGATCATGGGTTCAAAGCTTTTCAGGTTCCTGGGGGAAAAATACATACATTGTAACCAGGTGCTTGACTGAGAATGGAGAGTGGGAGAAATACTGGCTGCGTCTCTCTGTAGCTGCTGTCCTGCGACGCTGAACTGGTTAACAGCTTTATCAGCAATAGGAGGAAGCTGATGAGCAGGAAGAGTTCAATAGACTGAGTCAGTAGTACTGCACTGTGTGAACTGTAGTCCAGCGGAGAGACTCTTATAATCAAGAGCTTTTGAATGGCATTTCCCAGAGGGACGTTGTCAGGAGGAGGGGGAAGAGCTGTTTTTTCTCAGACTGTACAGGACACAGGTTAATCTTGCCATGAGGGATACCAGAGAGTGCACATCGGTGACCAGTGTGCACAACCACTGCTGCATAATGGCAGCATGAGCAGAATCCAGACTGCTGAGTCCAGATGTGCTGACAAATGTGCTGTCTAGAGTCACCTGAGTGCCGGTCAGTGAGTGGACTAATTGTAGTGTGACAGGATGGTGAGCTGCAATATCTCTGGGACTGGGGAGCTGCTGCTGTGGCGATTTTACTATCTGCTGCTAGAGAGACTAAACCCTTTAGGAACTGACCATGAAACCATCTAGTAGCCTTATTGCAGCCTGTAGGCTCGACTGGGATTACTCTCATGTGCACCAACAGTACAACTGGGCCCCAACCTTAGCCAGCTGAAGAGTTGGGACTAAAAACTGTCCCTTTACAGTTGCTACACAGGGACCTTTACCTATTATTATGCTAAGAGGTACCTTTTGGGGGATATTGCATCATTATCCTAGCCATTCACCTAGAGTGCGCTCTAGACTAGTTATAGTATTATTATGCATATTATTATTATTATTATACGTATTGCAATTAAAGTGATTGTAAAGGCAGAAGGTTTTTTATCTTAACCACTTCAACACCGGGCTTTTTTTACCACATCAATACCGGGCCTATTCTGGCACTTCTCTCCTACATGTACAAATCATCATTCTTTTGCTAGAAAATTACTCAGAACCCCCAAACATTATATATGTTTTTTTTTTAGCAGACACCCTAGGGAATAAAATGACGGTCATTGCAACTTTTTTTCTTGCACGGTATTTGCACAATAATTTTTCAAACGCTTTTTTTTGGGAACAAAAATGGTTTCATGAATTAAAAAATAACAAAACAGTAAAGTTAGCCCAATTTTTGGGGAAAATATGAAAGATGATGTTACGCCAAGTAAATAGATACCTAACATGTCACGCTTTAAAATTGCGCACACTCATGGAATGGCGCCAAACTTCGTTACTTAAAAATCTCCATAGGCAACGTTTTTTTTTTTTTTTTTTACAGGTTACCAGGTTAGAGTTACAGAGGAGGTCTAGTGCTAGAATTGTTGCACGCACTCTAACGCACGCGGCGATACCTCACATATGTAGTTTGAACGACGTTTACATATGTGGGCGGGACTTACGTGTGCGTTCGCTTCTGATCGGGAGCTACCAGGGACAGGAGTGTTTTTAAAAAAAATTTTATATAATTTTTTTTTTTATTTTACTTATTTTATTTATTTTTTACACTTATTTTACTCTTTTTTTTTGATCACTATTGTTCCTATTACAAGGAATGTAAACATCCCTTGTAATAGGAATGTGTGTGACAGGTCCGCTTTATTGAGAGATGCGGGGTCAATAAGACCCCACATCTCTCCTCCAGGCTGGAAAGCATGAGATCGTGATTTTTTTTTCACTGATCTCATACTTACTAGCCGCAATGGCGGCTTTGTTTACATCTGAGGACTCGGGCGTGACGTCATCACATTGCGGCGGGAGGGGGGATGTCCCCTCCCGCCGCCTATAAGAACGATCAAGCGGTGGAACCGCCACTATGATCATTCTTATGGTGCGCAGAATCGCCGGCACAAGAAAGGGATATCTGAATGATGCCTCTAGCTGCAGGCATCATTCAGATATCCCCCCACAAAGCCGAGGACGTCATATGACGTCCACCCAGGATGGGAGATCCCATCTGTGGACGTCATATGACTATGGGAGGTAGGGAAGTGGTTAATGCATTCTATGCATTAAGATAAAAAGCATTCTGTATGCAGCAGCCCCTTAATACTTACCTGAGGTCCCTCTAGATCCAGCGATATTGCAGGAGTGTCTCGGCTGCCTGGGACTCCCCTCCTCATTGGCTGAGACAGCAGCGCAGTGCCATCGGCTCCCACTGCTGTCAATCAAAGTCAGTGAGCCAATGAAGAGAGAAATTTGTCGGGCCGGGCCACGACTTCGTGTCTGAATGGACACAGGAAGCTGTGGCTCAGCTCGGGTGCCCCCCATAGCAAGCTGCTTGCTGTGGGGGCACTCAAAAGGAGGGAGGGGCCAGAAGAGTCCTGAGGAAGGACTTGAGAAGAGAAGGATCTGGGCTGCTCTGTGCAAATCCACTACACAGAGCAGGTAAGTATAACATGTTTGTTATTTTTAACAAAAAAAAATACGAGACTTTACAAACACTTTAATACTCATATGCACTGTTTATTGCTGACTTTGCTGATGTATGTGTTGATTCAAGTCTTGTGGTACAAATCTCTGTTCCAAGTTACTGTTGTCATAGTGATTATACATTCTATCAGACAACATACCTTCTGTATGCTTATTTATGCTCGAACCTCCATTTATGCATTTATAGTATAATGTATTGATAGTTAATTTATGAGTTAATTTACCACTAATCAACCATGTGTCTATTTCCTGATACTAATTCACTGTAGAGTTAAATAGAACCATCCTTATGTTCCTATATGAGTGTAGCGGGTATATGCTTTTCTATCATGTTTGAATTTGGTGGGGGATCTGTGATGTGTGGTTCCCTGGGGGCCCAGCGGGTGGCGCTGTCACTTTGGGCCCGGGGTTGAGCCATCGTTGCAGTGGCATACCCTTTTTGGCCTCTCGCGGCATGAGTACAGTGGGGCGGGGGCTCCGCTGGGCTTGCTGGGGGAGGGTATAAAGGGGTCGGCCATTTTGGTCACAGGGTTGTCGAGTCCCAGGCATCTTCAGCCTGAGGGCCGTGGTTCGTGGTCGGTGTCCAGGTGGCCTAGGCCTGGACACCCGGAGCTCGTGTTCCACCCCAGGCACCTTCAGCCTGGGGTGAGGTACTCGGTTGGAGGCCTGGGGCCCAGTGCCCTCCGCTGGGCTCCACGAGGGAAGGATTTCCTAGGGGACCCCGGGAGTGGGGTACCCGAATCCAGAGGAGTAAGGGACCGGAGGAGTTACTCACCCGAAGACCTGGTGCAGCAGATTGCCGGTGCCGGGTGAGCCTCAGGAGACTGCCCGGAGGGATGTCCTCCCAAACAGGGGCCTAGTGCAGTCAGGAGGAAGGTTCACAGTTCACCCGGTAGGTGGCAGCTACCAATTCACGGTCGGTGGCAGAGACCGTGCGCCAAGCCTATTTGCACGCTAAAAGGAATAGGAGAGTTCATTGTGCCTGGGCCTACTTGTATCCACACCCCCTGTCTGTTCGTTGAGGGAGTCCAACTAATTGTGTTTCATCCTGACATTGGAAAATAAAAGAGGTGTTGGACTTTTATTGGTGTGGGGCTCATTTACTGGCAGACACTGTTCCACAGAAGAGGCGGAGGCTCCAAACTCAGAATACCGACCCGAAGGTAAAGGAACTTTGCTTACACCACATAAACATCTGTGGTGAAGGCTTGGCGTGGTGACCCCGCACTCTCTCCTCCAAGGTACCCCTAGACAAGCAGAAACCAGCCAACAGCGGAGTGAGAGAGTGGAGGCCGCTACATGTGCTTGCAGAAACTTTTGTTCAATCAAGGTGTTTTGAAGGGGCTGAGATTGTTCTTGGCGTCCAGAGCAGAGAACCTAAATAACCAAGCGGCTCCCTCTAGGGTGGCGCTACATGATTTTTTTTTTCTTAAAGGTGAACTTAGCCATAACTGTGATAGTTATTTAGATTTTTACATTGGATTGCTATATTCTATTGCTAAAGCTTTCACTATGTCTTTCACTATGTTTCCAAAGGTTTAAAATGTACAGTATACTTATATCATTTATATCATCATCGTGAAATCCCACTAAATAACTATACTATCAAGCATTGCCTAATAATTCAGGGTTAAGGTTTGCAAACCATCTAAAGTTTATCGTACATGTGGAAGTATCCATAGCTACGAGGAATTTTTCTTTGCTTTGTAGGCTATGCATGATGTCAATGGAAATAATAAACCTGTCCTGGACCCGCCTCTTGTACCTCACACTCCCCTTGTATTCTTATAAGCCTAGCCAGTATTATAGTGAACAGAACTTCGGCAATCCCCTGAGAGGTATGCATGACATTTCTCCCTTCTGTGTTATTTAGAATAAAGTATTGGCTGAATCCTATCAGAAACTGGGTGTCTTTCCAGCTCCTGGGTGCTCCTAATTTCTATGTGGATATTTATGAACACCCAGCAATGTCGAAATTTGGAACAAAATGTTTTTTATATATAGGCTGTTTTTTTATGTCTGTGCAATGACGGTTACTCAATGCCAACACTATTAAATAGGAGCAGTCTTTCAGCAAGCTGCTTTTTAACCACCAAGGCGTCTTATCTTGCCTTCTACACATACATGATTATGCATACACCCAAACTTTCTAAAATGATAAAGTGGGACTCAGTGGGGTTGATTTACTAAAGACATATAGAGCTTCGCAAATGAGGTAAAGATTTACTTTGCAAAGAGTACCCAATCACGTGCAAGGAAAAAAAAAAATGGAAGTCAGCAGCGCTTCTGCTCATTTACCAAGCTGTGGAGCTACTGCACATTGCAAAGTGTACGTGCCTTTAGTAAATCAACCCCAGTATGTAGGCTAAGAAAATGTCAGGGCCCCGATTACACGAACCACAAAGATCTAATATATAGAAAATGATGGTCTAAACCACACAAGTGCTTTTTGACCTCTATTTTTCCTTTTATATTGGCTTTTCAAAATAACAAATGCAGTAATATAGAGGTTGGATAGAAGGTTTTGCGCAGCATAATGCTTTTGGTAGAAAAACAGTACATTTTGTCAAGAGATTTAGACATAAGACCAAAAAGAGGGACTATCGAGGCTGCACGATGGACAGAATGATTTGGTCTCAAAAGGAGCACAGTCCCTCCAAATGAGGGACAGTTGGGGGGGGGGGGGGGGCACTACGTTATGTGTTGATATAATGAAGAATAAAGAATAAAAATAACCTGTAGCAACTAATCACATTTCAGCCAACCCCAGTTATGTCTGAGAAAGCTGAATTGCAAATTCTTGCTCTGGGTCATTTTGGGAGGTGGAGGGGGCATTTATCAAAACTGGAGCAGCCAGCACCACTGCTCCAGATTCTGATTTCTCCACTTTTAATAAGTTCCCCCTCATTGTGTGTAGCCATAGTGCGCAGGGCTGTGCTGCATGTTTATTCACAGATATTCAAAGCTGTTTAAACTATGACTATGCAAATTCTTCCGGTGTTCAGGTACAGTGCTGCACAATCTAAGGTGACCTGTTTGCTTTGCAATCAAGCAGTGCATATGAATGATATTACCAGCTGTCTTGAGCTGATAGGAGTTTATAGCAGTATGCATCAGAAGAGCCATATCAGTTACAATCCATAACTATATATCAATAATGGCTAAAATATACACTTCACTATGCAATGCACAATATCTTTCGAATGGATATAATATTATTGAAGTGTTTATGAGCTGTCCTACATTTTGCATAACATTTTTGGCCTTTAATCATCTGTATTTGATCTGACCTGATAGACAACATTCTGTATAATAGAACCCATCCCTAAATAAGGAGGGGTTAATGCTACCTGTCTACCTACATTGCATACTGGAGGATGGTGTGGATCATACACTTAGAATGAGGCACTGTCTGGATGGTATAGTACATTTCAAGGGAGTGGAGCAGCCTGTAATTAAACAGGTTTGGCAAGTGATTTGCATGACGAAACCTACATAACTCTATTATTAAAGTTCCACTTTAAGTCCAGATAGATCACTTCTGGCTGGCCCATTTTGCAGGTATAGCTACAGTATGTTAAACCCTAAAAAAAAGTGCCTATACGGTTTAAAATCCAGTAAGGCCTGTCTCACCCTGCTCATGCTCAGTTTATTCTCGGGACTGTGCCTAAAATCACTTGAGGCCAATCAGCGGACAGCTTAAAGCCTAGTACACACTACTACCCAGCGAGCTGAAAGAAAAAAAAACTATCAGCTTGGGAGGAGCGACTGTACTAACTATGCAATGTTAGTACATCGATCTCCCCCGCTAACCTATACAAAGAGAAAATGGTCTGGTGTTGCCAGTGTCACACCTTCATCCCCAAATTAAAATGGTTATAAACCCTCAAGGTTTTTCACCTTAATGCATTCTATGAAAAACTTCCTGTCATGCAGCAGCCCCCCCGAGCCCCCCTTTTACTTACCTGAGCCCTATAATTCCCGTGACAGGAACGAGCACACCAGTTCCGTCCGGTGTCTTGTGTCCCGCTTGGATAGATTGATAGCAGCGCAGCCATTGGCTCCCGCTGCTGTCAATCAAATCCAATGATGCGGGTGCTGGGGAGGGCGGGGCGGAGCCCTGCTGTCTGTATCAATAGACGCCGCTGAGGGTCCCCCGAAGAGGAGGGAGTCCCTCAGCGGCCAACTACACAAAGGAGGTAAGTGTGATATATTTGTTATTAAAAAAAAAACGAAAAAACTCGGGTTTAGTAACCCTTTAAATACAACAAAGAAGAAATACGCCCGTGGGACTTTAAATGAGGTGAGCACAAAAAGGTCAATGAGAGTATACAAAGTAAACATAGTTTATAAATGTATTAAAATTGTATAACAGTCATTGTGTATGAGATGCATAAACAGAGGTGCCAAACCACTTGACAGTGATAGACACAGCATACCAAGCGGCCACATACAGTATGTATTTGGAATTGCTGAATGTACGGTAATACACAGGCATCATAAAACTCGATGCGTTTCGCGAGTCACTGATGGCTTCTTCAGTAGATTTAAGTGCAGTGTACAGAATAAAAATATCAATGAGAAATATATAACGCAAAGATAAATGCCATTAAGCAGATAGGAGGGACCTTACGCAAAGAGATCCCATACTCACATATGGACTGAGCCAACGTCTCAAAAGCCAATCAACCAACAGGTGGCGGCAAGGTGTGTCTCTCCCGGGAGCTGGAGAAAAGAAACCAGCAAGACCCCCCGGGGGACAGATGGAGGGCAAGCATAACATGGAAGCCAGAAAATGTAACCTTTGATGTCCCTCAATGTCCAACATGATTGGCTTCTGCAACAAAAGTGTATTTCTAAGTAGTTAAATAAGTACTAGGAAGGCCAACCATATGTAACCATATGTAGTAAATAATGAAAGGAGTCTACATAGTATACAAGCCAATCAAGTATGGGTGTGGGTATGGAGACAGATGGGGAGTGAAGTTGTGTAAAGGTGCAAAGCAGTATTGATGGGGAAACTGTGGTTAAAAATATAAAGTGACATGTGGACTCTATTGCACAAGTGTAAAGACAAGTTTTGTGCTGCATGCTAGTGAGTAATGCCGCGTACACAGGATCATTTTTCCCATCGAGAAAAAAGAAATTTTTTCCTTTGGACGAGAAAAACGATCGTCTGTGGGCTTTTTGTCGTTTTTCTCGAAAAACGGCATTAATCACAACGAGAAAAATTAGAACATGCTCTAATTTTTCTCGTCGTGATTCCCGTCATTTTTTTCCGCTGCAGTTTTCCCATAGGGAAACACTGCCGAGGAGCCCACACACGGTCGTTTTTTTCGACCAAAAAAAAAATGTCATTTAAAATGGCCGTATGTGGGGGGAACAAGCTGTTCCTCGTTTTTCACGTCAATTTTCTCGACTGTGTTTTCACCGTTGAAAAAATCGATCGTGTGTACGCGGCATAAGACTGCTTACCATGATACATGTGTCCTCAACATGTGGAGTGTGGGGCCATGAAAGGAGAGATCCCATGATGCTAATCCCTCCCGCTAACCTATTGTGTTTTGACAGGGGGGACGGCCCCCCTGCCAGAACACACTGGTCAGTGCTAACAGCTATTGGCTGAGAGTCCTGATCGGATGCCGATCGGTAGACCTTTTTTGGTTATGCGCCTTCGACAGAACCCAGCTGAATGGGTGGCTTCTGTCAAGAAAACCCCTGCCCATTGGCTAAGATATCCCATAACTTGACCTTGAAATGTCTTTCTCACATCTAATGCCACCAAGTGCCTGGCCATCTAGTGGCAGAAGAGAAAAGTACAACAAGGCCAAACTTAGGGAGAAATCAATAAATCTCTAACAACTATCTACAGTAGGTACCCCTGACAAGGAATTTGGTGAGGAGTTCCCTGACTAAACCCCAGGGCGCTACACTCACAAGACAATTCAAAGTTATAATGCACAGAAGCAAGTAGTCAGTTATAGCTTCCAGCAGGGATGGACTGGCTATCGGGACTACCGGGAGTTTCCCGGTGGGTTGATGGCTCAGTGGGACGTTTTTTTATGCAGAGTTCGGCGGCAGCGGGGGCGTGGCAGCAAACAGCGGCAGGGATTTGGGGAAGGTGGCCAGCGAGGAGGGGAGTTGGATGTAAAAGCCAAGGAGGGAGAACAGCCCCCCTCCCTGACCACCGAAGAGACGAAAAGGAGCGGGCGTGGCCACCTCCGCGCTCCCAGAACCTCGATTCCTCCACCTCCAGGAACTGTGCGGCTCAGGCCGGCGGACAGGCTGGCTGGGAGGCGGGAGCCCGGAGAAAGAGAACATGCGGGAGGCGGAGGCTGCCAAGGAGCCGCTGGAAGGAGCAGAGCAGCGAGAGCACCCCCCGGAGGCCAGATCTAGATGGAGACTCGGCGCTGCCACTGCTGGCCATCAGGTACCCGGCATCCTGTACATACATGCCAGCACACTGAGACGGGGGGTGAGCAGAGGAGGGACTGCAGGAAGGGACAGTTCTATGTTGTCTGTCTCTCAGTCCCCCTCCTCTGTCTCTCAGACCCCCCCTCTGTCTCTCAGACCCCCCCTCTGCTTCTTAGCCCCCCTCCTCTGTCTCTCAGACCCCCCTCTGTCTCTCAGATCCCCCCTCTGTTTCTCAGACCCCCCTCTGTCTCTCAGACCCCCCCTGTCTCTCAGACCCCCCCTTCTGTCTCTCAGATCCCCCGGTGTCTTTCAGACCCCCCTCTGTCTCTCAGCCCCCCTCCTCTGTCTCTCTGCCCCCTCCTCTGTCTCTCTGCCCCCTCCTCTGTATTATTTACTCCCTGACTCTTAGGCTGCTTTCACACTGGGGCGGGCGTTGACGGTAAAACGCTGCTAGTTTTAGCGGCACTTTACTGTCGTTTTAGCGGCGCTATTCGCCCTCCAGCAGACACTTTTAGCCCCCACTAGTGGCCGAATTCCGAATTAAGCGTTAAATGCGACCGTGTAGCGCTGCTGCCGAAGTGCTTTGCAGACGCTTTGCAGGCGCTTCAGCAGTGGTGGCCATTCATTTCAGTGGGCAGGAGCGGTGTATACACCGCTCCTCCACCGCCCCAAAGATACTGCTTGCAGGACTTTAACGCCCTGCCAGTGCAGCGCCCCAGTGTGAAGGCACTCGGGTTTTCACACTGGGACTGCAGGGGAGGCATTTTTCAGGCGCTTTACAGGCGCTATTTTGAGCCCAAAAGCGACTGAAAAACGCCCCAGTGTGAAAGGGGTTCTATACTCACTCCCTCTCTCACACTCACCCTCTCTCTCTCTCTCTCACCCCTTTTCCTTAACCCCCCCCTCTCTCTCTCTCTCATTCCCTCTCTCTCTCTCACCCTCTCATGATATATAATATTGGAATTATATTGAATTAAAGTGGGCTGGTCTGGATGAAGTCCAGGGCCAAATTGTTGTCCCAGTCCAGCCCTGGCTTCCAGCTTCAGAGAACTATGTACAGATGTCAGCTCTCTGAAGAAATCATACAGCCCCACCTAGTGGCGGAGAACAGGAATTACAGCACAGTAAAACTGACCCTATTTGCGAGCGTTGTCTCGCAAGACGAGCAGGATTCAAGCCTCGGGGGTGTGCCGTACTGCATGTGGCCAGAGGTGCGGGGGCGCCAGTGACACTCTGAGACACTTGGAGCCGCTCAGACACTTGGAAACACTCTGTTCCTGAGTGTCTCCGGGTATCTCCAAGTGTCTCAGAGTGGTCTCTGAGCATCTCTGAGTGTCTCTGGCACCCCCCACCTCTGGCCACATGCATTACTGCATACACTAGCAGTGACACTGGAACAAATTATCTGAGTTTTCATTGATTCCTATAGGGAAACTCGCTTTGATATACGAGTGGTTTGGATTACAAGCATGCTTCTGGAACGGATTATGCTCATAATCCAAGGTACTACTGTACAACTATATTATTATTATACGATAGCATACTCCAAAGTCATAAAATAATAACCAACAATGTTCTTTTGTTAAAGAATATTGTTACCAAACTGTTATGGGTAAAGTTCCGCTTTAACTCTTGAAAAAAAAAAAGTTCCCCCCTTCCGGTTAATGTCATAATGTGCAAGTATTCACCGCATACCAGCACATTATAACAGACTTACCTCTAAAGTGGATCCCTCCGGCGGCACGCTGTCACTGCTGACAGGGCTTCCATCTTCACCCAGTCTTCCTTTATGGTTCACGCGCTCCGGCCGTTCAAATGGCCAGGCAGTGGTGATGTCACTCCCGTGCATGCTCACAGGAGCCACGATTGTGGCACAGCACTCTGAATGGAGGGTACACTCAAGTGTGCCTTCCATTCAGAGCACAGTGTGCATGCGTTGGTGATCTGTAAATGTAAATATTTGTTAAACGGTGCGCATTTAGGAGATATGCACTGTGCCCTCAGGTAAGCCTAATGCCGTGTACACACGACCGTTTTTAATGACGAGAAAAATGAAATTTTTTAAAATGGTCATTAAAAATGATCGTGTGTGGGCTTCAGAGCATTTTTCACGCCGTGAAAAACGGCCATGAAAAAATTGGAGCATGCTCTAATTTTTCACGTCGTTTTTTATATCGTCGTTTTTCTCGTCATGAAAAACGGCCGTGTGTGGGCTTTAACGACGTGAAAAAAAATGCACATGCTCAGAATTAAGTATGAGACGGGAGCGCTCGTTCTGGTAAAACTAGCGTTCGTAATGGAGATAGCACATTCGTCACGCTGTAACGGACTGAAAAGCACAAGGCTGAAAAGCGCGAATCGTCGCTCAACAAACTTTACTAACATGAAGGGTGGCGCCATCCGAATGGAACTTCCCCTTTATAGTGCTGTCACCGCGCTTTACTCGAACATTTTTTTCCACGATAGTGTGTAGGCAAGGCAGGCTTGAGAGGAAACACGAAAAATCACGCCGAGAAAAATGCTGTTTTTTCAATGACATTAAAAACGGTCGTGTGTACGCGGCATCCTAGTATTATAGGCTTACATGTAAGTACAAGTAAACAAACAAATTTTAATGATCTTTGTGTAATTTATAAAGCACTTATTTAGTTATCAAGTCCTTGCAGCTGTCATTATGATACATGATTCTCCATAGGGGAGGCAATAAGCCACATTTATAATTATCTTTTATCAGTGTCATAAGTTTTGATGCATGCAAAGTCCCTGTCAGTTAATTAAATGCCATATTTATAAAAGTCTTTAAAATTAAATATGAACTCTAAACAAATAACCAAATACACACTTGAAACCCGTATTTAAGAGCTATAATTGTGATTTGTAATTTCAAACAATGAGGTTGGTGACCTCACTTTGTTCTACTGCAGTAAGGCAGTAAAGTTTGTTCAACTTAATTTGTGATCGGACCATAAGGGAGAAGCAATGCCCTTAGGCTCAGGCCCAGCTCTGAGCTGAAAGGCAAGAGTGCCAGGCAACCTGCCACTTTTCAGTTGTACACACAACCAACCAACCAAGAAAAAAAAGGGAAAATAGGTTTTATGTTTTTTGATTTTAAAAAAGAGCCTTGGCAATCCTTTGAACATACCCTTCACCCCACTCACCTCGCAGTAGTCTTGTGGAATTTAGTCACAATTGTCCAGAGGTGGACAGATGAGAGAAACAAAATGAGGAAAAAGTCATCACAATTTATACATTCTGAGGCTTGGTGTTGCCCTCTCTGACCTTGCTTATCAGGGTACTGGCCCACAAGTGCCAAGTTCCACAAGAATGGTGGCTGGGGAAAAACTAAAGAAACATGTCCCTAGCTCATCTTTGTAGATTTACAAACACATTGAAATCATGTATGTAATTTTGTTTATCTGTTGCCACTATCACTTTGAAGAAGGACCTCATATGGGGCCCCATAATGTTGTATAATACTTTTCTAGTGCATTAAGTCTGTTGTGAAAATGTATGAAGTTGTGCTGGTAACATAATCCTCCCTGTAGTTAAACAGAGATGCTTGCATATATATTGCTGCAGCTTTTTTGCCTAACAAGCCGGATTAGCAAAGCGAGTGTGAGCTTGTTTAATAATGTATCATCATCCTACCAGCAGGCTTTCTTCAATAGTATATTGTTCAATTATTCTGAGCTCCTGTTCCTTTCAGTGTCAAGTTTATTTTTTCTATGCAAATCTCATTAAAGCCTCTGTGAAGGGGCAGGGCGAATAGACATGTAGAGAAATTAAAGTGGCACTAACGGCAGTTTTAAAAAAAATTGGGTTAGTGTAAGAGAGAGTTATAACCCCTGTCAGATTCTTTTTTTCCATCTGTGGCCCATTTGGGAGATTTCCCCTCACTTCCTGTCCCATATTAAAACAGGAAGTGAGAAGAAATCCCTCAAGGGAATCCCTGGTTGTCACCATAAATAGTTTCCCCAGTGGACGATTCACCCTCTATTCCTGGTGACAACCCA
Source organism: Rana muscosa (assembly GCA_029206835.1). Classification (NCBI taxonomy): domain Eukaryota; kingdom Metazoa; phylum Chordata; class Amphibia; order Anura; family Ranidae; genus Rana; species Rana muscosa. Next base: position 363,496,358 of record CM055127.1, read on the forward strand.
AAATGTAGGATTTTCTATAATTTTTGCTCTGGGTGACAACAGCCAGCAGGAAAAATAGAGAGGGCGAATCACACTCACAGGACACAGACCCAAAAAACAAAAAAACAAAACCTGTTCTAATTCCTCTTCACTCTATCCAAAACTGAAAATAATTTTGTTATACTTTAAATAAAATAGTTTTTTGGTGGTGAACATTATTATTTCATTTTTTGTTTAAGGTAATCTTGTGTTCATTTTTATTTTTCCAGATTTACCAACATGTGGAATCCAAACCAAGGTAAGGCCAACAAGATCTAATCTATGGACTAATTGTTGTGCTCCTCAGTAGATGTTTTTGTTATGGATGATATGTTTCTTTAAATGCAACTGTATGGTGCATTTCTGTTGTACTTCTGTTGTACTCCTTCCTGTGTTGTGTTTCCTGTTCCTGCTGGGTCATTCAGTAAACATAGCTAATGTACAGTAATGACTTGTGCTGTCTCTCTACATATATCACGTCAAACATGATGTCGGAAGATTTGGATCCATGCTCTTTCTACACATTTGATGCTGAGAGCCTGCCAACCTTGATGTGAGTGTTCTTGGAACTGATTGTGCCTCCTGACAATTGCAGTCCTTTCCTGGATGCTGAGTATTTACAGTAACAAAAACAGCATCATGGCAGCTAACAGCATTCCACTGCCTGAGGCAATGAGGGTGAGTGGAGATGTTAGCAGTAACTGGGACAATTTCGGGGCTGAGCTTGAGTACTACTCCCTAGCCACAGGGTTAAATGAGAAGCCTGCAGCAGTGCAAGCAGCCACACTGAGGAGGGTGATGGGCAGTGAATGCCTACATATTTATAAGCATAATCTGAGCCTCACAGAGGAGCAAAAGAGTGACATCAAAACCATTCTGGATGCATTAGAAGCTTGTGTCAAAATGTCATATATGAAAGATAGATATTTGGCTCCTGTAAGCAAGAAGACTGTGAATCAATAGACAGGCTTGTCACATGGCTATGAGAAAAAGCTGCAAGCTGTGAGTATGGCTCTCTGAGAGATGAACTTATTTGTGATAAAATGGTTTTGGGTATAACCAGTGAAAGCACACGCCGCCACCTATTGAGGAAACATGATTTAGACCTACAAACAGCAATTGAGATATGTCGCACTGCAGAACTTACTGACAAACATATGAAAGCTATGGAGCAGGATAAACTGATTGACAATATCAATGCAGCCTCTAAACAACAACAAAGCTTCAAAAACTACCAGCATAAGTTTCAGCACAAGGGTCACCTACACAACTCACCTGGGAGGAAGCCTGCGTCATGCAAGTATTGCGGCAATGTGCATGTACGAGAGAAAGAAAAGTGTCCTGCATATGGGAAAATCTGTACTGCATGTGGTAAACCAAATCACTTTGCAAGAGTGTGTCTCTCCAGTAAAATGGAAGCAAGGAAGCTGCACACAATTGAGCAAATGTCAGATCCGGAGGACGCACACCTGCTTAGCACTGATATGGTTTACTCCTCAGAATGCATTGGTGCTGTAAACACAAAGGGCAAAAAATGGTTTGTAAACCTCAGATTAAACAATCTAATTCAACCCTGCCAGCTGGACTCGGATGCAACGTGTGATGTCATGAGTATAAAGGACAAAATGAAACTGGCACCCAGATCACCCTTTCAGCCTAGTAGCGCCAAACTAAAGTTGTATTCAGGGGAACTAATGGAATCATTGGGGCTATTCCAAACAGAATGCAGCATACGTGATTGTATACACAAACTGAACTTTGAGATTGTTGATGCCGATCAGAAACCGCTATTATTAGGTTCAACATGTGAGTGCCTTGGACTGATGCTGTTCACCATTCCGGCTGAGCTACATAATGTTGATAATCAGCCTGTAAAATCTCTGACTAGGCCACTGACAAAACAGCAAACTCTTCACCCCTACAGTGATGTGTTTGAGGGCCCGATAGTCTCTGTTCCAGGAGAGGTTCGTTTTGAACTTGATCCTACCATTCAACCTGTACAATGTGCCCCACGCAATGTGCCTATCGCCATTAAGCCACAGGTTAAAGCTCAACTAGATAAATATGAAGCTGAAGGACATCTAACTTCAGTATCAGAGCCTACAGATTGGATCAGTAACATGGTTGTTATCAGAAAGCCTGAGAAGATCAGAATATGCATTGATCCCAAAATCCTGAATATGGCCCTGAAACGGTCACACTACTTAATGTCAACACTTGATGATATTTTGCACAAACTACCTAAAGCATTTGTCTTCACACTTGTTTTTACAGTGCAAACTGGATGAAAAGAGTAGCTACATGACCACGTTCTGGACTCCTTGGGGCAGAAAGAGATGGCTCAAACTACCATTTGGAGTTTCTGTAGCACCTGAGGTATACCAGCGAAAGCAGCATGAACTATTAGGTGGTCTTCAAGGAATTGAGCCAATAGCTGATGACATTCTTATAGTTGGCTGTGGTAATACATATGAGGAGGCTGAGCATGACCATGATGAAAAGTTAATAGCGCTACTGGATCGTTGTAGGCAGGTGATGCTGAGGCTTAAGCCCCATACACACTATCAGATTTTCTGCTGATTTTTGTCATCAGATTTACCAAAACCATCTAATATGAGGTCAAACCTTAAGAGTTTCAATTTGGATGCAATCAGGCAGGCCCTTGTACTACATGGTTTTGGTAAATCTGATGACAAAAATCAGCAGAAAATCTGATAGTGTGTATGGGGCTTAAGTGTAAATAAATTGAATTTTAAGGTGGAAGAAGTCCGTTTCCATGGACATATCCTGTCTTCACAAGGTTTCAAAGCTGACCCGGATAAGATTAAAGCCATTGTTGACATGCCACAGCCTGCTGATGCCAAAGCGGTACAGAGATTCATTTGGCTTTGTTACATACCTAGCGAAATTCCTGCCACACTTATCTGAGGTGTGTGAGCCACTAAGGCGACTTCTGGACAAAGATGCAGTTTGCCACTGGCTTCCCAAGCATGACCAGGCAGTAGAGGATATAAAACGCTTGGTCACCTCTGCCCCAGTGTTGAATTACTATGATGCCGCAAAGCCCAACGCTGTATCTTGGCCTAGGCCAACAAGGCCCAGGCTTAGGGCAGCACTTTGCAGGGGGGCAGCATGAAAAGAGTCCCCGGAGGCTTGCGCCAGTCTTATGAGGTGGACTGGGCTATATATTTTCTGCTGCACCACTGGCATGGTTATATCCTTTTAGTCCTCCATAAATTTAGCAGAAATTTGTGCTTAAAGTAGAACTATAGGCTACACTTTTTTTTTCCATTATGGATAGAGTAAGGGATGGTTATAGCTAGTGGTGCAACGGATCTGTGGTGATCCGTGATCCGAACGGGTCACCCTGTTCGGATCGGATCACCACGCGATCCGGGTAGCATTCCGGAGCCTCGGCTTCGGCCTAGCTCCGGAGCGGCGGCCATCTTGGTACACCCGGCGGCGGCCGCTGTAGTGACGTTTCGCCGCCATCTTGCTCCACCCCACACTCCTGCACAGTAATGATAGAGAAGGGGCCAAGCGGACATCTTGTTACACCCAATGGAGTTTTAGATTTCAGTTCATTTCAACACAAAACAGAGCTTATCAGCTTTAATACATTATTAGGAAATCCATCGGACTGTTTACAAGTTAAATTTAAAAGCAGCAGCAAACCTTACATGCTTGCTAATGTGACGGAACACCTCTGATTTTCACATTTAACATTTAGTTGTTTTAACATGTAAAGAGTCCGTCGGATTTACAAATACTGTATTTAAGCAAATAAGCTCAGTTTTGCGTTGAAAATAACTGAAATCGAAAACTCCGGTGGGTGTAACAAGATCCGTGGATTGATCCGATCTGTGAGTTTTTGATCCGTTGCACCCCTAGTTATAGCCCTTGTTAATTTTTTGTTTTGCCATCCGTTCATTTGTCTTCATTTCCTGCCCCATAGCCAAACAGGAAATGAGAGGAAATCTCTGCATATAAAGGGAATCCCCCCCCCCAAGGCCCTCAGAACTAGTGTCCCCACTGGAAAATTTCAAGGCAGGTCTTAAACAGGAAGGGGTGTGACCTTGACAGGAAGGGGTGGATCATTCTTTAAATTAGGGGTTGCATGAGTTTAGTCAGGCCTAGGGCAGCACAAAACCTAAATACACTATTGGCAAAGCCTGTTACGATACAAAGTGATTACAGTAAAAATGGTCTAGGTTATTGCCTTTTGCAGAAAGGTCAGCCAGTTGCATATGCATCCAGAGCTCTTTCATCAGCTGAGCAAAATTATGCTCAAATTGAGAAGGAATGTTTAAGCATTGTATTTGCTTGCCAGCGTTTCCATCATTATCTTTATGGACGGGATTCCATTACAGCTGAAACTGACTACAAACCTCTGATAGCTATATTCAAAAAGCCCCTTTTGTGTGCTCCCAAGCGTTTGCAGAGCATGATGCTTACATTGCAGCATTACAAACTTAATGTTGTCTACAAGCCAGGGTGTGAAATGTATCTCAGCGATACCCTGAGTAAAGCTACGTCAGATAATGTGGCACCGGGAGGTGAGCATGAGCATCGTACGATTTCTCTGCTCGAACAGGAACAAAATTTATTTGCTGATATCAATCAAGCGGACTATCTTAACCACTTGCCGCCCGCCCTATAGAGGATTGATGGCGGCAAAGTGGTTTCAAAATCCTGACTGGACGTCATATGACGTCCTCAGGATTTTGAGCCGCTGCGCGCCCCCGGGGGCGCGCATCGCGGCAATCGTTGCTGCGGGGTGTCAGTCTGACACCCCGCAACACCGATCTAGGTAAAGAGTCTCCGACGGAGACTCTTTACCACATGATCAGCCATGTCCAATCACGGCTGATCACGATGTAAACAGGAAAAGCCGGTCATCGGCTTTTCCTCACTCGCGTCTGTCAGACGCGAGTAGAGGAGAGCCGATCGGCTGCTCCTCTGACAGGGGGGGTTTGTGCTGATCCATTATCAGCACAGCCCCCCCGAGGATGCCCACTGGACCACCAGGGATGCCACTAGACCACCAGGGAAGCCCACCTATAGGTATTAGGTATTGCACACTAGACCACCAGGTATAATGGATGCCAATGCCAAATGGATGCCAATCAGTGCCACAATGGATGCCAATCAGTGCCCACAATGGGCACCACTGATTGGCAGGCATTATTGTTTGGCACTGATTGGCATCCATTAGTACAGTACAGTGCCACCTATCAGTGCCCATCCATGCCACCTATCAGTGCCCATCCATGCCCATCCGTGCCACCTATTAGTGCCCATCCATGCCGCCTATCCATGCCCATCAGTGCCCACCCATGCCGCCTATCTGTGCCCACCCGTGCCGCCTATCTGTGCCCACCCGTGCCGCCGATCGTTGCCCACCCGTGCCGCGGATCGTTGCCCATCCGTGCCACCTCATCGGTTCCCATCCGTGCCGCCTTATCCGTGCCCGTCAGTGCAGCCCCATCAGTGCCCATCAGTGAAGAAGAAAACTAACTTATTTACAAAGTTTTGTAACTGAAACAAAAAAAAACTTTTTTTTTTTCAAAATTTTCGGTCTTTTTTTTATTTTTTAGCAGAAAATAAAAATCGCAGAGGTGATCAAACACCACCATAAGAAAGCTCTATTTGTGGGAACAAAATGATAAAAATTTAGTTTGGGTACAGTGTAGCATGACCGCGCAATTGTCATTCAAAGTGCAACAGCGCAGAAAGCTGAAAATTGGTCTGGGCAGGAAGGTGTATAAGTGCCCAGTATGGAAGTGGTTAATGTCACCGATCAACAACTACAACAGCTCATACAGCACACCAACAGTGATGCATCTTTACAAGCTTCGAAGTCTATTGTTTGAGTGGGTGGCCAGATGAAAAAGAGGCAGTACCTGGAATTGTAAGGAAATACTGGTCCTTTAGAGATGAGATCAGCATACAAAATGGTATCTTGTGCAAAGGTCCAAGGGTCATCGTGCCAAAGTCACTGAGAGCAGAGATGTTATTACGCATACACTCCAGCCATATTGGTGGTCAAGCATGCTACAGACAAGCTTGTGATACTCTTTACTGGCCCAACATGCATGGTGAAATCAAAGACTTTGTCAGTAATTGTCCCACCTGCAATGAATATGCCCAATTACAACAAAAAGAAACCATGATATCACATGAGATTTTTCAACTACGCAGGCAAGGAATACCTGCTATTAGTCAATCATTATTCAGACTTCTGGGAAATAGACCTTCTCCCCGACTTATCCACTGAAGCTACAATTAAGAGGTGCAAGGCTCAGTTTGCACGTCATGGTCAACCAGATACGGTAATCTCTGACAATGGCCCTCAGTTTGCAAGCCTACAATTCAGAAAATTTTCCTCTGAATGGGAGTTTGAGCATGTTACTTCCTCACCACGTCATCCACAGGCTAATGGCAAAGCTGAATCAGCTATAAAGATTGTTAACAATGTATGCAAGAAAGCACAAAGTGATGGTAAAGACCCATGGAAGGCCATTTTACATTGGAGAAACACTCCGACTGAAGGCATGGATAGTAGTCCGGCACAAAGACTGATGTCAAGGAGATTAAAGACCTCCTTACCAGTAGCAAATAGGCTGCTTGAACCCTCTGTTATACAAGGTGTTACTGAAAAGTTAAGGATTAAGAGACAAGTGTCAAAGGCACGATATGACACATCGGCCAGAGATTTGCCAGAATTGAATATTGGAGAACTAATCTGTATGAAACCATTACCTGGAGACCGAACAGGCCGTTGGAGAATAGGTACTTGTCTGCAAAAGGTTGCACCACGCTCCTATCTTGTGGACGTTGAAGGAACTCTCTATAGCCGCAATCGAGTGGATTTGAGAGTGGCAAAGCAGCCTGAATCTCAGTATCCCGTTGATAGATCAGACTCACCCAGTATCACAAGGACTTACTCACCCATTGATAGTGAGGCATGTACAGAGGCAATGCCTCATACCAATGGCAATGACGGTTCTGGGCAAGCAAGTATACCCGACAGCTGTCAAGCGCAGGGCATGCCAGTACGTGATGAGAGGAGCCCAGTAACTTCAGAAAGGGCTAAAGGAATCCTTGCACAAGGGCCAGTCTTCACCCGTAGTGGTAGATGTTCAAAACCACCTATGAGACTTAACCTGTAGAATTTGTTATTGCTTTGTCTCTTTTGAATTTCACAATGTTCCTTTATTAACACTAAAAGGGGGAGATGTTATGGATGATATGTTTCTTTAAATGCAACTCTATGGTGGATCTCTGTTGTACTTCTGTTGTACTCCTTCCTGTGTTGTGTTTCCTGTTCCTGCTGGGTCATTCAGTAAACATAGCTAATGTACAGTAATGGCTTGTGCTGTCTCTCTACATATATCTTGTCAAACAGTTTTCTGTCCATCATATCTGTTTACTGACACTTACCGTATATACTCGAGTATAAGCCGACCCGAGTATAAGCCGAGGACCTAATTTTACCCCAAAAAACTGGGGAAACGTATTGACTCGAGTATAAGCCGAGGGTGAGAATGCAGAGGGTTAACAATGCCCATTTGCAACCTCACTGTGCCCATACTAACTGTGCCCATACTAACTGTGCCCGTCGTCACTGTGCCCATACTCACTGTGCCCATACTCGCTGTGCCCATACTCACTGTGCCCATTGTCAATGTGCTAATCGTCACTGTACCTTGAAATTGAGAGGCTGCGGGTATCCATTCATTGTTTAAAACTCGCGGTCTCCTCCTGGTCCCTTCCGTGATAGGCGTTTCTCAGCTGACACAGTTCAGCCTATCACGGACGTTCTCGTAACCTCGGACTCATTTTCCCAGCAGACAGTGTAATCAGTGTTCTGCCAATCACGGACGTCCTCTTGTCCGAGGATAAAAAGGCATCCGTGATTGGCGGAACACTGAACACAGTGAGGATGAGAGAACGTTCGTGATAGGTGATTCTCAGCAGACAGAGTTCCGCCTATCACGGAAGAGACAGGAGGAGACCGCAAGTTTTAAATGATGGACGCCCGCAGCCTCTCAATATTTCCAGGTACACTGACTCGAGTATAAGCCGAGGGGGGCACTTTCAGCTCAAAAAAAGGGCTGAAAATCTCGGCTTATACTCGAGTATATACAGTAACTGGCAAATTTAGAGCCAAATTTCAGTTCTGCATTCACCAACCTCCTTTGCTGTGCCTTGAATTATAACCTCATAGGTGAAATGGGTATTCTTCATGTAGCAAAACACAAATTTAATCAGTTTTATCACTATCCGACACAGTATCCCAACAACAAAACAAGAAGATATTGGCTTACGTATAAAAAAACTGCAGGAAATTAAAATCAGTGGTTGCATTTTGTTGTGTAGATTGGAAAATTATATCTGTCACTGAGCTGGCTGTAAAACACAACACAAAACTTTCTGTTTATGAGTCTGTATGAGATCCCTTATAGAGTTCAGGTTGCCCCTCATCCCGTGCCCAACTAGCCAATCATCTTGACCCACTTGGATTCATACTTTTTAACCATGCCCCTGTTGCTAGGCCATGCTCCCTATAGTCAAGGCTCCCTTTCTCTATGGAATCCCAATGGGATTAAGGGGCCTTCATTCAAACACAAAACACAGCAAAGGCCTGCATCTGACCTGCTTTCGCTGTAATTCAAACATATACTAATAAACATGCTGTGTCTCTAAAGAAACTGAAAGCAGGTCAAAGACCACCTCAAAACTGTCATCCACACTGCACTATGGAACTATATGGTAATCTGCCTGCCTGCGTTTGACGATTTTAAAAGGCACATCAAATGCTGCAGAACAAAGCCTGTGTACACAAACAATGATGAATATTCTTTCAGTTCTCATTGTATTATAGACTTCAGCCATATTATGTTGTTTAGCCATATTCAATGAAGGATCACAAAATGTTAAAGTTGTTTTAAAAGACTGAAAAAATTTTGCATTGATACAGGAATATGGTAGGTTCCCTCATTATTTGCATCTGCTGCCAGTCTTCTGACTGGGGCTGGAATGCATGTCTTGTAGGTGCCAACAGATAAGTTTTTCCTATTTTCTGTTTTAGGAACACCATATGGGCAGCCTGGATATCCAGCCCCTGGATATCCAGCCCCCGGCTGTCCTCCCCAACAAGGGCCTTATCCAGGTCAATATCCTGCTGGCGTAAATCCAGGATACCCTGGACCTGCTCAGCCTCCTCCACCTGGTGGATATCCCGGAGGGTGCGCTCCTCCTCCATGTCAGCCAGGACAATATGGGTATGGAGCCCCTGGGTGCCCTCCTCAATACCCTACAGGATATCCAGGCGGTTGTAACCCACCGGGAGGGCATCATCATGATAAGCACAAAAAGCATAAGCAACATGGACATGGACACGGACATGGTCATCATGGGCATGGAAAGGCAAGTATTTTCATCGTACATGAGACTATAATGTGATTTATTCCATAATATAATATACTGTAGTTAACTAGTTGACATATAGAAAAAGTCAAGTGACTACATTCAGCCAATACCCGTTTTTGTGCTTATTGCCTATAGCTCAACATCCTAGCAATTAGAATATAACGCTGATCTTGTCCCCAAATACACAGCAAACTCTCACTGCAAATAGAACTATTTCAAGTGTACAAATCTGAGTTATCAAATCATTGCCCTTATTGTGCAAACATTACAAACTTGCGACAAATATCAGTATGGTTCAAGAGTTTATAGAATAGATTCCAGCTCGGTAATCAGATTCGCTTATTACCATATGGGCCTAGCCCCAAGGTTGTATCTCTTGCTGCCTCTAACATGGATTCAAAATCTGCCAAGGGAAAACCGGACTTCTTAGTAATCAGTTTAAACCCCATGACATCAATAACGGATGCTTTGGCAGGGTTTGCCAGGGGATGAGGGATCACCAGTCCAGTAGCCAAGGATACCATAAAAAAGTATAGAATAACCCCCTGACTCCATTGACTGCCACTTCAGGTAATTATCTACCAATTTTTTTTGTTCTAAATGAGCCTTTATTGGCTTCACCTTTTAGCACTGGTATAACTTTCTGATATTGGTAGCATCAATATACACAGTTACTAATATTCTTTGTCCCTTTACAAAATAAAATGTATGATCTACAGTGCAAGGCAGGATCTATTTTACCCAAACTTTAGTTTAGATCAGACCTGGGCAAAGTGCAACCCCAGGGCCACATCCGGCCCTTTTGCTGTCTCTTTCCAGCCCTTGATGCCTGCATTGTCAGCATGCCTCTCTTCCTCCGCTTTTCCTGATGTTGCACCCCTCCCCCCACCGCAGTGCTGCTGGCATACCACCTTTCCTCTCCTTTCCCCCCCAGCTGCTGCAGGGATGTTACAGGATGGACAGTGGGGGAAGGGGCTAATTAATATGTAATTGACCAGCCCCTTTCTTTTCTAAATGAACACAGTGAACACATTCACTCTCTGTGTTCAATCATAACTGAAGCCTAGTAAACTGTGATTACCAGGCTTCAGTTTGTGAATGAACAGGAAGCGGCTCAGCACAGAGCACTTCCCATTCATTCACTGTCAAGTGCAGATGATGCTGCAGAAAAAGGCATGTGTGTTTGAGCTTTGGGGTGCACACCCTAATGCAATGGGCTGCGCACACCTATGGTGGAGATAGGGCAGCCATCAGAAATTGTGGGGCCCCTTACACAGCTTTAGGCCTGGGCTCCCCCCCCGGCCTGACCGCCAACATTCCCCATGGCCCGCCCATTGGCTGTCCCATCGAATCCACTCACTGGCCATCCCACGTCCTCCTCCTTCTCCATCCCATGTGTCTCTATCCCATGTCCTCTTCATCCTCATGTAATCCCATCTCCTCCATCCCATGTCCTCTTCAGCCAGTTCCATCTCCTCCATCCCATGTCCCCCTCTTCCAGTCAAATGTCCTCCATCCCATGTCCTTCTCCTCCAGTTCCATCTCTTCCATTCCATTCCTCCTCCAGTCCATCTCCTCCTACCACAGAAGAGGGGAAGTGGGACAGGAAGGGAGCAGAGGGACAGTGGGTTAGGAGGGGGGAGTGTCACAAGAGAAGAGCAGCATGACAGGAGGGGGCAGCCAGATGAAAGGGGGGCAGCGGAACAGGCGGGGGGCAGCAGAAGTGGAGAGGGGGAAGTGTCATGGGAGGATGTCAGCAGGACAGGAGGGGGGCATCAGGACAGGAGGGGGAAGTGTCATGGAAGACCCAAATTCAAGATCCGAGCTCTCAATAATGCCCTGAAGGCCCCAGAGTAGTATTTTAGTTTTTTTTTCTAAACGTACCTTTTGTAGATGTCTTGAGGCTGATCGTGTTTTGTGCAGGATCCTCTTTATTTTTTCTGTGACAATGGGGGTCCTCAGTGATGTAGAGAACTAACATGATGATATCTGTGCCATTTTCCACATCATTGCATGTGAGTACAACAGGGACGTGCAGTCAGGGGAGGCAGGTGAGGCAGAGAAAAGAAAAAAAGAAAACGATGGAGCTTTGAGGGTCATAGCTCAGCAATCTGGGGCGGTTGGTAGATTTGGGGGGTAGGTCCTACCCCACCACTTGTCAAAATTTGGGTCTTCTACGACCTATTGTGCAGCCTGTCAGAAGCTACATACAGAGCGGCCAGTTTAAATACAAGCTGGCACACTCTGTTTGCAACAGACTGAGAGGATGAGCTCACAGTGCCTCTCACTTCTTGTCAGAGGCACTGAGCTCAATGGACAGCTTGGAGTCTTGGACCAATGGTAAAGTACCGTTGGCCCAAGCTGTCCAATAAAAATGCTACAGTGGAGGCACGCCTCTCACTGCAGTGTCATAAAAGGGGGCATGTGTCTAAAAGACAAATGCTTCCTTCCAACCCAGCCCTCTTAACTACAAGGAAAAAACATGGGTTTATGTGTATAAGATTTACCCACAATCCCATGTTTTCCTCACACAGTTAAGAGGGAGAATGAGAATCTACTGCTGAAAAGGTACTGTTTTAATCAAGCTAAATCATATATTTATATGCTATATGTTATAACATAATAATTTATTATTTACTGTGAAATTACTGGTTGGAAGTAGACGTGTGCATTAATTATCGCCTGAATGCATTTTTGTCAGAATTTCTGGGATTTTCGTGTTCGTTTTAACAAAACGATAACGAACGTGAAGAATCCGAAATCCGAAAGATTCAAAATAAAAAAATGCTTTATTTTCGTATCCATTAAATTTTCGTATAGTTGTAACAACATTTCGATATAGATAGAAGATTCGACATGACAGTGACAATAGCGATCTGTGTCTATCGAACCTGCGGTCGAATGTGCCTAACCTAACTCTATTAGTCCAAGATTATTCTACATAGAGAGAAAAGATTTAACATTATAGAGACATGAAGATTAGACTAAGCAGCTAAAAACATACGATCGCTACGAGCGGACATTTACGGTCAAATGCTCTGCCCATAGGCTATAGAAAAATTCTAATGTTGTTTGACTAGTAATAATAATTAATACTTATAATTATTACTAGTCAAACAAATTCAGAATTCTACTATAGCTTGTGGGCGGAGCATTTGACCAGAAATGTACGATCGCGGCATCGTACAGTTTAGCGGCTTCGTCGAATCTTCTTAGAACATCCGACAGACACATAAGCTTCTAATTGACAGATTCGACCTTAAGTGATTCGGATTTTCGTACAAATGCATTTTTTAACTAAACAAAATAAATAAAAACTAATTTCGGGAGTAACTAAATAAATTAATTTTTCAAATGAAACCGAAATTCCGAAACAAAATATTTCAGTGTGCACATGTCTAGTTGGAAGTTATAACTTCAAACTTCAGCAATTTGTCCGTTAAGCCACCTGCTTGAGTACAGTTTTTGAAAATATAGTAAATTATCGTAAAAACAATATATAATAATTATTTGTATATTACTTACTTATGGTAATTAACCCCTTGCCACCCAGGCCAATTCTGACACTTCTCTCCTACATGTAAAAATCATCATTTTTTTTTTTCCTAGAAAATTACTCAGAACCCCCAAACATTTTATATATATATATATATATATATATATATATATATATATATATATATATACATATATATATTTTTAGCAGACACCCTAGAGAATAAAATGGTGGTCATTGCAACTTATGTCACACGTTATTTGCGCATCAATTTCTCAAACACGTTTTGTTTGGAAAGAAACTGGTTCATGAATAAAAAAATAAAATCATAAAAACTAAAGGTAGCCCGATTTTTTTGTATAATGTGAAAGATGATGTTACGCCGAGTAAACAGATACCTAACATGTCACGCTTTAAAATTTGAGCACACTTGTGTAATGGCGCCAAACTTCAGTACTTAAAAATCTCCATAGGCGACGCTGTAATTTTTTTTACAGGTTACATGTTTAGAGCTACAGAGGAGGTCTAGTGCTAGAATTATTTCTCTCGCTTTAAAGATAGCGGCGTATGTAACCTGTGTGTATCTGGCTCTGATACTAGCCAGTGCCTCACCAGCCACTGACCTCACGCACGTCCCTGGAGTACAGGGGGCAGGTCCATGATGCCCCACACTTACAGGATGCCCAGCATTGTTTAACCCAGAAGACAGAGGACATCAAACTGCAAAAAGCAGTTACTGGGACAGTGCTGAAGAGGGGGTGAGTATTGCAGCTAAAACAGTTTTTTGTTTGAAATCCTTGCTGGGGCCCTATATATATATGCGGTTGGGCAATAAATCATAAATTGACTGGTATAGTGTTTTTATATTTTTTTATGTTCTATGAAACATAAGACTAAAGTGAAGTTCACCTCTAAATATAAACTCTTGCCTTTCTCTTTTGCAGCATGGTGGGTCTAGCAGCAGTTCAGACTCAGACTGAAAGGCACCAAGATTGGATCCTTATTTGAAACTAGATCTGTTGTTTTTTAATATTGATCTAGTGCTCAAACGAAGGAAAAAATTTAATTCAATGTATTCATGTATAGAAAACAATATGTACCTGTTTCAGAATGAGTATATTTTTTGTGTATGCTGTGAGATAATAAAAACATGAATCTGTGTGTCTCACATGGATTTTGGTGTAAACCTCATTATTCATTTGACATGTTGCTTTACCTGCCACCTCTGCTGATGGATAATCTACAAGCAATATTCCAATAGACCTATTCCAGTATATCTCTGTGTTATAGGGTTGCCACCTTTTCTTCAAGTCCTTTTACATCTGAACTCGCAGAGTTCCCTTTCACTGTAAGGGGGGACTCTGCAGACTCTGATGTAAGGGAGAACTCTGGGGACTCTAACATAAGGGATGCTCTGGTGTACAAAGAGGACTCTGATGTAAGGGGGAACACTGTGGCCTCTGGTGTAAAGAGGAGCTCTGATGTAATGAGTGCTCTGAGAACCCTGATTTACCTTAGCGTACTCACTTAGAGGCAGAAAAGAGAAGGGGGAGACTCAGTCTGCTCTGAATAATGTGTCTCAGACAGTCTGAAACCCGGACGCATGATTCCAAACCCAAACTGTCCAGGTGAATCCCGAACAGTTGGCAACCCTACTGTGTTATTTGGGTGTATAATAGATCCAATTCTGACCACATTGTGACTGTAGCTAGCTTTTTGAGAGCAGTTTCATATTAAAGCCAACCTGACACAAGAGGAATAGGGAGTTGCCCCTGCTGACCTGCTTTTTCTGAAAATGCTAGTTGCCTGGCTGTTATGCTGAGCCACTAGATCCAGGACATTGAGTCACTGGTCTGAAATATGTATTCAGATCAAGGAATTTGCTGTGAAGTCAGAAGTCCTTATCTGCATACATGTTCCAGTTGGTGCCCTAAAGTCATGAGAAAGATATAGAGACTGCCATTGCCAACCTCTCATTTGAGAATGCAAATTTCCTGCCTGTCATGCTTTGACGCTTAGCCTCAATGCATTCGGAATCTTTCACCCAGAACAATTAGAGAGGATGGTATTTTCTCCCAGACTTGTAGTGCAGTGGAAGTGGAAGGGTGTGTGTCTGACCAGGTCTGTTAACGCAGCACTGCCAAACTTTGCTCACTGTTGGCTATGAAATCCAAGCTTGTTAGTACAGTCTATCTAACTGAATATATAATTTTATGACTTCAGCTGGGCTTTAATGTACTGAAGCATGGCAGTCAGAGAACTACAATTATTAAAAAGAGGGTAGAAATGGCAGCCTTCATGTGGTTTCTATGAGCCTTCATGTGGTTTCTATTTTCTCTCAGCTTTGGGTGGTCTGCATAGGTGTGCGCAGCCTATTGCATTAGGGTGTGCACCCCAAAGCTCAAACACACATGAACGCCACCTGCTGTCATAGGAAGGGTCGCTGGTGGTTGGAGCCAGTTGATTGGGAGCATATTACTATACACCCTAAATACGTGTGTAATATGTTCTTAAAGATGAACCTAGATTTTAATATAATGGGGGCATATACAGTGGCCACTGGCACCCTCAACCACCCACCTCCTGGATAATGCTAATGCACATGGGGTGATTAGGGTGTGATTAGGCACACCCGGCACACCCTGTGCGCACGCCTATGGTGGTCTGATCTACATAGCAAAAGCAAACATCCATTACATGAGGGTGTTCAGTCTGTGGGCTGTACACTCAAATACTGCACTTATCAACATTTTGTGGTTTTAATACTTCAAAGAGAGAACATTATACTCACCTCAGTGGATGGAACATCAATCTAAAGCTGCATCTGTTCCCCACTGGCTCTGCAGTGAGAACTGAGCAATCAAACACAGCTGATCGCTCTGCTCTCCCCTCCAGTGCTCACTGGAGCGCTGGGCTGTGGGTGGGGCAGGAGGGGCTGGGCCAGGTGCCAGTCATGGCTTCTGGGTGGATCCCGACCATATGGTTGGGATCTTTTCAGACCTTGGATCGGCTCTCCGCTGTCAGCTAAAAACGGGTCACAGGAGTACAGAACAAACTGCATTCCTGTGATCCATTAAAGTACAGTTAAAAAAGTTTTGGCTGTACCTCTCCTTTCACTATGTAATTTACATACATTGGTCTGCCCTGATTTACCTATGGGTGTTCTATGAAATTCTACGCTACGGCAAAAACAAAAAGTGGCCATGAATGCAGTGAAAATACTTTGAGAAATGGTAAGTTAGTTACATCCTCCATAACATTATAGCAATGGTAAGGTTAGGTAAATTTAAGTAGGCCTGGCTGGTTGCTATGCCTGTTTGTTTTCATTCTGGGTTGGGAGTGGCTCAGAGTAGTGCTGGGTGACTCACAGGTGATGTCATTGGGACCTCCTACTTCTTTCCAGAAGGTTCTAGGGCTTTCTGGAAAGAGAGGCTGCAGGGGATGTGGAGTCGCCTGGGGTGTTCTGGGGAGCCTAGACCAATCCTCAACTTGGATTGTCAGGGGGCAGGCCTTGTCAAATACCCAGGGTCAAACCAGTCCAGGAGGAGTGGTTGGGTGGAAGACCTAGAGTGAGAGAGTATGGAGGCTGTCTGGGGCTGTGACCTTGGGCCTGGGCTCGGTGCAGTCGGGACCACCTTCAGGAACCCATGAAGAGGTCCTGGACCGGAGGCACAAGAGAGAGCAATGAGAGGACAGCGGGAGAGAGCACTACTAAGAGACTCCAGGGAGGACAGCTGGTCACAGCCATGAGGGCTGGTGAGTACGGCACAGTCAGGAGGACTGGGGAGGCATGCCTGAGAGGACTGGGAGCTTGCAGTCTGAGATGGGTGCAGAACCAGAAGTGTGGACTGTGGTGGAAGGGGCAGTGGAAAGGGGCAGCTGCAGCCAGGAGGGGTGGCAGGGCCTGAAGAGGGCTAACTGGGATCATTAGCCATATATAGGACAGTTAGCACAAGGACTTTCTGCTATTTTCTCTGCTACACTATAGGGGCCCACGGTCCCTGCCTGCAAAAGGCATTTGCTGAGGCCTGGCTGAGCCAGTGTCAGGCCTACCCATACAATTGTGCTAGCTGGTCCTAGGAATTAAGTGATGTGCTGAAGGTGACAGAGAGTAACAGGCTGCAGCAAGTGATGTGCTGGGGGTGACAGAGAGTAAAGCCCCATACACACTATCAGATTTTCTGCTGATTTTTGTCATCAGATTTACCAAAACCATCTAATATGAGGTCAAACCTTAAGATTTTCAATTTGTATGCAATCAGGCAGGCCCCTGCACTACATGGTTTTGGTAAATTTGATGACAAAAATCAGCAGAAAATCTGATAGTGTGTATGGGGCTTTACAGTTTGCAGCAAGTGATGTGCTGGAGGAATGAGGAGAGGTAACTTCAAGCAAGAGAGTGCAGGAGGAAGTTAAAGGCATATGTACAGGGAGTGTACATATTTTGTCTCATGCTAATTGTTGTTGATCCAATTGCTATTGATTCTTTACTAGGCATCCCATATACTCCATTCACATCCAAGTAATATCCCTCAATAAAAACAAAAAAACAAAGTTCAGTGACTGTTTCGTGACTCAGAGTGCTTAAAGTGAATGCAGGGCTGGGCAAGGTGACAGACAATTGACAATTGTAAGCAACGCCTATGGGGGTACCGCTACAGCAACATAAAGAAAAAAACAGTAGTATTTGAGGTAGACAGATGCCTAAAATAACAGAGGTATCAACATATAAACCAAGAAAAATAGCTGTACTTTCATTGGTAATGGGAAAGCTAGTTAGAATGGGAGTTAAGAGGAGCGTGGGAGCAATTTTAAGCTTAGTTAGTTCTGGTCTGGAATTCCATTTTAAGATAAGAAACCATGTTGGGCTGATTTTTAAAGAGAGCTGTCGTTAAGCTTACTGTAAGCAGACAGTAATTTGGCTGGTTCAGCAGGGACCAGCCTAATTTCCATCAGTGTTTGACCATCCTTGTTCTACAGAAGTCGATTTTTTGATTGACTTTTGTTGCAAGGACATGCTGGAAAACTTTTCTTGAACAATGGCTACAGCCAATCAGCCACTGATCAGCGGGGTGCCCCACTGTCAGAATACAATATCCTGGTGGAAGGATTCCTCCATCCACCTTCAGCTATGGCTAGTTTTAGTGAAAAAGGGGACAATTATTGCTGAATCATAGTCTTTTTTCAACCTCACCAACTATGTAACTATTCCACATGCAGTGGTTTCAGCGAGGAGCATCGATCATTTCAAAAAACTATTAGATACGCACCTGAACGACCACAACATACAGGGATACACAATATAATACTGACATAAAAGCACACACACAGGTTGGACTTGATGAACTTGTGTCTTTTTTCAACCTCACCACCAACTATGTAACTATGTAACCTTCTTCTGAAAATGTCTGACTGTCTTTCTGTATTCAAACTCAATGATCCACCGACCTAGAACTAGCATGTAGCAAGTGAAGTTAGGGGTGAAATCAGAAATCCTGATCTGCAGACTTGTTGCAGTCTAGTGAACCTGAAAGTGCGGAAACCACTGGATTGCCATAACAGCCAAGGAACAATCCCTAAACCTGCAGGCATCATTCCAATATACCCACTTAAAGTCCAGCAACATACCAGTACGTTGCTGGTCCTTGTTGGGCATATATTGTAATGTTCTTTTTTTTTCATGCAGCCTGTGGGCTGAATGAAAAAAGAGAACCTAACAGATTTCTCCATTCATATTGATTGATCAGTGGTATGCCCACCATTAGAATACCGCTCTGCATCCACCCACTTCTAATGATGGGCATACAATAAATGAAAAATATATGCCGAAGCATAGGGGCGATCCGGCCCTATGTCCACCCCTGCTCCTATGCTTTGGCATATATGCTCTTTGTTTAACTGTGGTGGTGAAATCACCTTCTACAGCGCTGGAGTCACGGATTTACGTATCGTGAGAGAAAACCCTGTTGCTGTCAAAATAAATAAATCCATGCTGCAGCTGAAGGGTGTACCTTCAAAGCAAACAATGGTAACAAAAAATCACAGTATGAATAAAACATTAACTCAATAAAACCAATTTTTTTTTATTGCAATCTGTGCCAAAAAAAGAGAAAAAAATATATGCCGAAGCATAGGGGCAATCTGCCCCTAATGTCCACCCCTGTCCCTATTCTTTGGCATATATCCTTTTTTTTTTTACTGTGGTGGTGAAATCACCTCCTACAGCGCTGGAGTCAGGGATTTACATATCGTGAGAGTAAACCCTGTTGCTGTCAAAATAAATAAATCCGTGCTGCAGCTGAATGGCGTTACTGCAAAGCAAACAATGGTTAACAGTAACAGTAGAATGACATACCTGCAAAGCAAACACGATAAAAGATAGTAACACTAAAACATTACATTATAGCATAAAATACAGTAAAACAGAGCAGAACAATAGAGGGAGAACAATAAAACGACAACAATTTTTGCCTTTTTTATTATATATATATATATATATATATATATATATATATATATATATTTTACTTTTTATATATATATTTTTACCCTTTTTTTGTAAAATCTTTATTTGTGAAAGGCAAGGCAGCACATCACAACAAACATTGTCATAGGCATTTTTGGCAGACATTGTGCCAATAATTTTTTCCAAAAGGTATAAAAACAGATAGAACATATAAAACATATAAAACAAACAGTAACATTATGACCCGTTATCCAAATGGGAGTAAGAAATGCTCAGTGATCAGGTAGTGAGCCGGAGGTGGGATCTCCCTCTTCGTGAGAAGCAACATAGGGAGAGTTACCACTGCCCCCTTATCTACAGGTAAGTGCGGGTGTCCTCTCAATAATTTGGGGTCAGGCCAGCCAATCATCCGGACGGTAAACAAAGTGCAGGGTAGTGTGCAGTTAGAGGGTTAAGTCGGCCGGCCAGGCGGGCGTGAGGAGAGGGGGGCCACTGCAGACCTCCAGCTTACCTCCCCCCGCACGACAGCACCAGCCGTTCCCCATCCAGGTCGAGATGTCCACACCAAGGTGGCAAAAAAGTGCCTGCCTCCCGGGGAGGTCAGGCTGCCCCATGGTAGTGGAAACCCGTTTCCGTCAGACTAGCTGGTTCACCCATGTCCCACTCACTACCTTGTGTGTCAGCAAATGGGTCGTTCATGGTCTGGCGACCAATATAGATAGGACAGAGAGAATCAGAAAAAAGATCAAAAAGAAAGAGAAGGAGAAGAGAAGTAGTTGAAACATACCTGGAATCACACATCCAGCCCTGCTCCCATGCCACGTTCCTCCGTCACATTGCTGCATACTAGGTGGCTGAAAAGGAAAAGTCACCTCCCTTCCCGCCTCACTCTAGTTGTTAAGTTAGGTCAAGACAATCTAGTATTGGTCTCACAACCCAATTAGTGGGCCTGAGGTCTTTGCTTAAGGGATGGGTCAGCCAGTTCCAGCAGTGCTACGTCTAGGCTTAAGGGCAGTTGACCTGGGTCTGAGACATATGTTGTTCAGGCCGACCAGGTGTTGGAGAAGCGTTCCTGAGTATTCCTGCAGGTGGCGATCCAATCCTCTGCCTCTCTTATTTCACTAACCTTACATCTCTATTCCTCCCTGCTTGGGATTTGCGGGAGTTTCCAGTATATAGGAAGTAGCCTCTTTGCTGCGTTCAGTAAGTGCGGCAGTACACTTCTTCTGTACTGGCCCATTGGCATGGAAGGAATGTGTAGCAAGAAGTGAACCGAGGAAAGAGGGATGTCCAGGCCCAAAATTTCCCTAATCTGGCACTTAATGTCTTCCCACCAAATGTGCGGGAGTGTACCTCCTACACTGTACCCATATTAAATATTTACCATTTTTTTGAGACAGATAGCGCTTTCTTTTGGTGGTATTTAATCACCGCTGGGTTTTTTTTTTTTTTTTTTGCTAAACAAACTAAAAAACACCCAAAATGTTTAAAAAAAAAAGATTTTCTTAGTAATAAGTAATTTTTCTTCTTCGCTAATGTGCACTGATGAGGCTGCATTGATGGGCACTGATGAGGCTGCACTGATGGGCACTGATGAGGCTGCACTGATGAGGCTGCACTGATGGCCACTCATGGCCAATAATAAGCTGCACTGATGAGGCTGCACTGATAAGGTGGCATTGATATGCTGCACTAATGGGCACTGATGGGCACTGATATGCTACACTAATGGGCACTGATATGCTGCACTGATAGGCACTGATATGCTGCACTGATGGGGCTGCACTGATCATCAGGGCAGTGATGATCAGTGCCCTGATTAACAGTGTAAATGTACCCTGTCACCAGTTATCGGCTTTCCTTTCCTCAAGCAGTGACAGCACTGAGGAAATCAAATGTCGATAACCGGCATTTGTTTACATGTGATCAGCTGTGAT
This sequence comes from Rana muscosa, assembly GCA_029206835.1. Lineage (NCBI taxonomy): Eukaryota > Metazoa > Chordata > Amphibia > Anura > Ranidae > Rana > Rana muscosa. The sequence goes on from CM055127.1 coordinate 363,517,710, forward strand.
TGGACGTCATTGGCTCTTTACCCTGATTAGTGATTCGCAGTGTCCAAGTGATACAGCACACCACCGTTCGCCGCGGTGCACATTAAGACTTCCCAGAACAAGAGCGGTCCCGCTCAGCCATCATTTTACAAAGTCTCATCACAGAAAAAAGTTTAGAGTGATATTTTACTATAGCACTATTGTAGAGCTGCATTCTACTCTTTTACCACTAGAGGTCCCAAAAAGGTGACAGATCGATACAGCTTCGTTCACAGGGCTGTAAAAATGTTACTGATGTTATCACATATGTTTTCTAGGAGAAAAGTTCCTAATGATCACTAAAATATTTGCATACAGATGCATTTAAACGTGTAAAGACACATATGTGTACATGATGATAATTTATTTTTCCCCTTTGTTTAGACTTACTTTAAGTGCTTACACGTATATGTGCGTTTATAGGCATAAGCCTGTAAAGCGCATGTTCTTAGAGGCAGATTTTTTGATTCTGTGTTACGGATCTGAATGCAGTGTATGTTTACGCATCTGTGTAAATGGCTCCATTGAAAACAATGCAGCTGTGTTCAGATCTGTAATGAAAAAACACATGTATATGTGTTTTTTATGGCTGTGTGAATGAATATATGGTGAAAATATACAGCATATTGCAGGTCACTATATTACATTTAAAATAATCATGTATGGATTTAATTTGATTAAAATGTGGTTTCTGCAAAATTCAGGATATAGTTGTCAAAACATTTATTTTTGTATTACCTTTATGTTAGATGTTTATGGGAAGACCTGCCTTTCTCTAGTAAATGACTCCATATTCCAATCATATGACCAGGGTTATCGTACTACTTGAACTATAAAATAAGTGCTTCACTATCTAATCCAAATTTCTTTATGCTGGCCTTCATTAGGTAACATCACGTTTTTCAGTATGAGGTCCAAGGAACTGGGTAAGCACAGAGAAATGTGGTTGTAGGAGTTACACCATAAAAGTCAGTTCACAGAAATAAAGAGCTGATTGGAAAACGGTTTAATATATCCCATAGCATGGCTAGGAATCGCGTATTTTGTTGCGCAAAAAAAGTGCGGAAAAAAAGGTGCCATTTACACTGGCAGACTCCGCCAGCAGATCTGCCTGCTCAGCGTGGGATCTCTCCACTGATGCAGAGTGGACACAAACACAGCCTGCTTTCCTCCATGGGTGGGCGGATGTAAACAGACTGCCTGTCCATTTCCATCCAACTGTCGTCCGATCCACCAGACGGATGGCGAACGGATCCCCCACCCGTTTGTGTTGAGCGGATAGGATGTCGGCGGGTGTAAACAGACACACATGTCCGTTTACCAGTGTTGGGACAAGGTCATCTAGAGCCCAGGGCAAACATGCCAAACTGCGCTCCCCCCCAAAATGTATGACCATTATGTGTCAGCAAAAATCCCCCTGCAAAAACATTGAGCACTAATCTGCATGCTTACCCCCCCCAAGCATAAATTCTCCCTCCACCCAGTAAAAATCTGCCCCCCCCTGCTGAAATCCCCCCTCTCAGCACAAATCTTTGCCCTTTGCCCCCCTCCCATCCCCCAAATCCCCCCCCCCAAAAAAAAACTTCACCTCTCCTAGCACAAATCCTCTGACCCCTACAATTTCCCCTCCTAGTACACATCTTCTCACCCCCCACTTCAAATCCCCCCTCCCAGCACAAAGTCCCCCTAAATCTCCCCTCATAGTACAAATACTCTTCCTCTAAACCCCCTCACAACACAACTCCCCCTAAATCACCACTCTTAGCGCCCACCCCCCCCCCCAAATTTCTCCTCCTAGAACAAGACTTACCCCTAGCCATCCCCCAAATTCCCCCTTCCAACAGAAATCCTCTCCTCCCCAATCTCCTTGTAGTGCCCCCTCCACCTCACATAAAACCACAGTGCCCAGGGCAGCCGCCCCTCCTGCCCACCCCTTGTCCCAGCCCTGCCGTTTACATCTGCTGCTCCATTAAAGGGTAATGGATGGTCCTATCGGGTCTGACTGTACAAGAGCTCCTGAGAGCTGATTGGAGGGAAGGAACACACCTACTTCACACAGCACACAAGAACAAGGTTGAAGCTGTCAATCACAGTCTCACAGTGTGCTGAAGCTCCATCCCCTGTCACCTTTGTACCTCTTGGTGTCAGGAAAACTTGTCAAAAGAGACTCATGCAGATAACAGAGGAATGAGACAACAGAGAGAAATGAATGGGGTTTGGAGAGAGGTTCAGATTTCATGTCTGAGGTTTAAAACCACTTTAACCTGTACTCATTGGCCATGCTGCATGTTAAAGTTGTCCCAGGCCAGCTGATGAATTAAAGTCATTACAATGGAAAAATTCTAGAAGTCTAATATATACGCACTTGTTTATTGACCATATAGTGTTGACTTATGTATCAAAACCAACAAATATTTGGAGTCCCTGTAATTTAATAAAAATATTTGGAATAGTATTATTCACTTCCGGACCGCCCCATAGCAGATATACTGCTACAGGGCGGCCCTTCTTTGCAGAATCACATATATATATATACGTAATTCTGCACTGCTGCCTAGGGGGCATGCTCGCGTGCCACCGGCGGTCCGCTTCTGCTGTGATTGTTTACAGCAGAAGCGGATCTGCAGGTGCCAGGCAATGTATATTTAACGATACCCGCCGATTGTCAGGCATAGACACAGAACGGAGATCTGCCTGTGTAAATAAGGCAGAACTTCGGGGGAGGGGGGGGTGATGGATTTTGAGTCCCTGTAAAGAAGGGAATAAAATCCATCACTTCCCTTAGTAAAAGCCCCGACCACAGTACACCAAAAAACTGGCCAGGCACGCAATTAACCCTTTGATCGCCCTAGCTGTTTAACCCCTTCCCAGCCAGTGTCATCAGTACAGTGACACTGAATATTTTTAGCACTGAACACTGTATTAGTGTCACTGGTTCCCACAAAGTGTCAAAAGTGTCAGTTGTGTCCGTTTGTCCAAAGCAATATCGCAGTCCCGCTATAAGTCGCTGATCGCCGCTATTACTAGTATAAATAAATAAAAATTCCAGTATATATACCATAGTTTGCAGATGCTATAACTTTTGCGCAAACCAATCTATATATACGTGTATTGAGATTTATTTTTACCAAAAATATGTAGCAGAATACATATTGGCCTAAATGTATGAAGGAATTTGATTCTTACATTTTTTTATTGGATATGTTTTATAGCAGAAAGTAAAAAATATTGTTATTTTTTTTTTAATTGTCGGTCTTTTTTTGTTTATAGCACAAAAAATAAAACATGCAGTTGTGGTCAAATACCACCAAAAGAAAGCTCTATTTGTGGGAAAAAAATGATATACATTTTATTCAGGTACAGCGTTGCATTACAACACAATTGTCAGTTAAGGTAACGCAGTACCGTATCGCAAAAAATGGCCTGGTCATGAAGGGGGGGGGGGGGGGGGGGAATCTTCCAGAGGTCAAGTGGTTAATAACAAAATACACCATAAACAACGTTTTTTGTTTCTATTTCTCTGCTAATATAAAACTATGAATATTTAAAAACAAACTGCAAAATAAAAGCCCAATATGTGGCAAAAAAAAATGCTGTGGTAATAATTTTGGCATGCAAAATGGTTAAAAAGTTGTTGAGTAAACCACTCTATACTGAAAGTGCAGAATTTGATTGAGTTCACAAAGGCTTGGCTTACGACTTGACTTCAAAGGATTAAAGTCCTATATACATCCTAGTTTTATAATGCTGAAGTATTTTAATTTATATTTCATCCTTCCAAGATGTTATGTAAAATTCTCACATATCCAGACAACAATAGTTTTGTAGTAATAATTATAAATAACAGTATACAATTCCAGAAGAGTATACTGTGTCATGCCATACAAGTGTAGCACCCTCTTGGTAGGTGCTAGAATAGTTAGGTAAGCGTTAGTGTGTTTTTCGATAGGCAAATTTAGTTGCCACACTGTAATCAGTGTGGCTGTAATTTTGGGTAAGGTAAAAGCATAGTTTGGCTCACTGTACTCAGTAAACTGTGATTGTTTAATGGGAAGTGTGTGGGTCGCTCAGGGAGAGGGTATGTGGACAGTGCATCCGCAGCTGCTGCTAGAGTGCTGACTGGGGATGGAGCCCGTCCTGGCTCCTGCATAGGTTCAAGAAAAGAAGGGTAACTCCTGGAAATCGCACATCTCTGGTGTCCTACTGCAATGAATGAAGTGACAACCTCAGCTTGGACCCTGACCAGGCCACTCCCCAACACATTTCTCTCTGCCCCCCGGAGCTTGGTCATGGGGAACTTCCAAGGGTTACCCTTCCTTTCTTGAAGCTGTGATTGCTTAGCTAGGTCTGCACCGTGTGCTCTGCTGCTGTCTGTCTGCCTGATAGCTCCCTCTGTATCCAGGTAACTTGAGAAGTTTCTGGATCATAGGTGTGGAGCTATGCAGATGGCAGCATGAATATCGATACAGTCCTGGCCTATCCCAGAGAGGCAGGCTCTTATGGCATGCTGGGATACTGCATATATTCTGGGAGCACACAGAACTCAGGGTCTTTTCCCAGAGTGGATTAGCTCAGCCTGGGGTGCACACTGCCCTCCCAGGAGAAAGCTGCTGTTGGTGAGGCCTCAGGTGGGCAACCTGAGAGGAGGAATGCTGAGACCCAATTACTAAGGGGAAGCAGACTGAGGGAAGCTGCCAAAGATCTGTCTGGTATCACTGGAAGGTATTGCTTGGAAGATTGGAAGGAGGCTACCATCTGTCCTTGGGCCTTGTGCATACAGACACTAAAAGATCTTGGGGACCTTGAGCTACCCCTCTGGTGCCATATAGTCGGCTGTGGGTCTGTTAAAGGGGACACCAGTTGGTGTCCTGAAGAGCTCTTATCAGATAATCTCCTACTTCAAAGAACTATGCTCTTGTGGCTCTAATTACTACTACTTAAGCTGAAGTCTACTGTTTGTTTTAGGCGCAGACTTCATTATAGTTTGCTCAGAAAGGAATGCCAAATTCTCAAGTTGTACATAGTTCCTGTTTTTGGAGTATCCCACCACTTCCCTTATCCCTATCCAAGTTCTCCAAAAATAAAAAACACAAAAACAACACCCCTAGACTGGTCCTTGAAGAAAGTGTGGATGAGCCTGTTGTGTGCCTTGCTGCAGGGAGAGGAAGTTTTGGGAAGCCTGGACAATATACTTGCCGCTCCTACGGGAGTAGCGCTACACAAGTCATGTGTAATATGATGGCTGAAAAGACCAAGTACAGAAGAGTAATAATTGGGTGTACATCAGAAGTGGGCCAGTAGTACATCTTTCTACAGCAAAGTGCAATGGCAATAGCAAAAGGAAAATGGGCTCTTTTTTATTAAACAGAGCAGAGCACAAACCAACAGTAGTATTAATGGACAGTCACAGGCTGAAAATATATGCGGCTATGGCACTATGGAGTTGGTAACACATCTTGCTCAGTTTGGCCAGGGGAGAAAATTGGCCATCTAGGACCAGGTAATAATTCCATTGGCTTTCTATGGACTGCTCAATATACTTTCCACCCTAATGTTCTAGTAAGTGGGCAACGTATCTTCATTAGTCTATCAGAGACTGAGCAATAAATATTCTGCTGTGCTCGGCTTATACAGTACTTTTTCTATACACATACTACAATGCCATCTGTAATGCCATCTAATAAATTCAATATAACCATAAAGGCATGTAAATTATGTGATAATAAGATGCTTCATTACAGTTGAAAATAATGAATAATACTGAAACCCCATTACCATTCAATCATGTCTGTCATGTCATGTCATGTCATATTATAATGTTGTCTCATCTTCCAGGATAATACATCTGTGACCATGACTACATAATATAACTAGCAACATCATTGTGTACATTCATTAGAACTATAAATTATTCAAATGTGTCATTTAATAATCTGTATCTGTAAAAAACAGCATTACTTTGGCAAACTGTGGTATCCATTGATGAGGCTTTTAACATAACAGAAGCCCAGACACAAGACAAATGAAGACATGGGACTACGTTGGTTTCCTGATTAGAAAAATAAAAAAGATGGACTTTTGAGGTGCCAACACAACAGAACAATGTATAAAAGATCGGAAATTTTATTATAACAAAATACATAAAACCATCATTTTTTAAACAGCATCATGTCACCCAGTATATATAGTGGACCTCCCTTGAAAACCTTTCATGACACCAACTCATAATTACCAATAAATTGTATATAAGGTTCACTATTACTAGATGGGTGTCTATCGTGGGCAGACAGCTTCTTAGTTCCTTGACATGTTTTGTGGAAACAACCGGCTTCTTCAAGAGGTAAAGGGGGCTAAAAATGTAAAACAAATCAATATACAAAAATATATAACAAGACAACAAACTATACATTCATAGTACCTATTTAAACCATAACTATAACACTTACACATAGTCACAAAAGTCCAGGCACCAACCAAGAGAGGGCCCAAAAATGTGTCTAAATGCATATGTCAAAAGCACCCTGGGGGCAGGAGTGGGAGTAATGCAAGACAGTAGCAATAGCAGTAAGCAAATAGGAGTTACATAGTAATACTAATAACCAGAATGGCTCTGAGCCCCACAAGTGAAAAAAAAGGGGGGGTGGGGGAGGAGAGGAAGGGGAGAGAAGAAAAGAGAATGGGGGGCTTACCAGGAGGCCAATTGTAACCAGCCCATTCAATCAATAGGATGCCAAATACCGGCTAATAATGGCTAACAGCCTTATGGATCTGTAGGGGTAGAGGGTGTCATAGTAAGAGGCCACTGATGCAAATCAGGCAATGAACAACAAGCAGCCTAAGGGGCCAAAATCAAACCTGGCTTACTTTTGCAAAAATTACAGGACACCAAGCCACCTCAGAGGCTGAGAAAACCCCACTGAAATACTCCCCCTAAAAAAAAATGCCCAACGCCGATCCCCCAGACTACATTGGTTTCTTAAAGTGGAATTCCAGCTTAACCCAAACACACCTATTTTTAACCTGCTCCAGTCTGGTCACGTGATTTCCCTTGTGTCAGTCAGTGGCTGGGGAGATAAGAGAGAGTGCTTTGACAAAGGCTAGTAAAGCCTAGAATGGTGACATCACCCATAGGCTTCAATAGCCCTTCTGTTGTCAGTGTTCCCTCCTCTCCCCTGCAGTCACACTGGCTGACACAAGGGAGCCGAAGCACATGACCGGATTGGAACAGCCTAAAAGTAGATAAGTATATACATCTTTCCTACACAGGTTAGTAAGCATAGGTTAGGAGGGAGTAGGGGACAGTTAAAGAGTGGTTAGAGTAAAGCTGGAATTCTACTTTAACTTTCTTTATTTTATAGGACAGCCGGTCCTCTTTATTTTAAAATACTTTTTTTGAAAACTGGTGTATATGTATATTGTACTTTTTATCTTAATATTTTATCTATTGGGTTGAACTGGTAAGGGCGATTGGGGGGAGCTCTTGTTACTTAACAATGTATTAAAAATGTCATACTCACAACTCACAAATACTCACAACAGGAGGATAAGATGAGATACAGCAGCTTCTCAAATTAGAACAGTGTTCACAAGATCATTCTTTTACAAGCTAGCTTGTACTCAGGGCCAGTGTTCTGCCGAATAAGTTCCCCCCGGGGGATAAGTTCCTCCCTGTACTGTGCAGGCGTGAACTGAGCTCCGAAAATAGCCGAACATGTAGAGCTGAGAGTCAGCTCTAGACGGCGCCTGCGCAATGAAATAGTTATTACAGCAGGTCCAGGGCGACGTGGACCTAGCTGTAAGTGGCCAGTCGGCCTCACGTCCTCGCTTCGCTCGCTCGGCCTCCTGGCTCTTTTTTTATCATCTCCATGTCCACGGGGATGGTAAGGAAAGAGCCTGGATGTCAGAAGTGTAGCAATTTGGTGTGCGCAGGCGCCGTCTAGAGCTGACTCTCAGCTCTACATGTTCGGCTATTTTCGAAGGCTCAGTTCACACCTGCGCAGTACAGGGGGGCTCCTTATCCGCCAGGGGAACTTTTTCGTCAAGACACCGGTACTAGGCAGGGGCGGGACGGGCAGCTGCCCTGGGCGGAATGAATTAGTGCAGGAGGAGGGTGCAGTTTGCCGGGTACAATCATGTCCAGCACAGAACAGGCTGCCGATTGTAACACAGCAGACAGAGAGCAGCTTTGTCCCTGCATGTAGGCTAGATCGTAGCGCCGGCCCCCTGTCTGCACTGTGCACTATACTAGTACCTGAATGATAGAGTGGAGCAAGCGGGCACATCGGCTACAGTATCAGTGCTTTCTTAATTGATTCTTGATGCAAACAACTTTCTCTCTCCTGAACAGCGTCTTCTCTCCCCCCTCTCCACTCATCTCTATCACTCCTGCTTTCACTTTCACAGTGTCCCGATGTCCATGGGACCAGCTCCGCCCCCTAACCTCCTGATATCTCTCTCTTGAAGCCCATTCCTCCTCTGTGTAGTGCCCCCTCCTCCTGTGTCCTTTTTCTTGGACCACCTCTTCTCTAGCTGACTGGCCAAGCTGAGTGGTGTTCTCTCCTCTGTCTCTGTGCTGCTGGGCTACCACTAACTATCCAGCTAACAGGTAACAATAACATACTTTCAGGCTTCATATCAGTGTTAAAGGGGTTGTAAACACTCATGTTTTTTCACCTTAATGCATCCTATATATAGCGCTTACCACCCTCTCATCCTTGTCTTTCGGTTCCTTGCAGAAGGAAAGGGCACACCCAGCTCTATCTGCACGTACCCTCCTGTGTGAGGAGGTTGAGCGGTGTTGTGATGGGTCTCCACAGCCAGATACTCCCTCCGAATGGTTCTTATCCCTATAGCCAATAAAGACAAGTCTCCAACGTAGAGTTTATTTCTCTTAGATAACAGTCTCTGATATGAAAGGTTGGAGAAAGAACAGGACAGCATAAGGTGTGGGAGAGGTCCAGGCACAAATTTAAATACACTTCACTGCTTGGCTTCTCAAGCAGACTTAGTCCATTTGGATAGTCTCCCTAGATAGGGACTAGCAGCCAAAATGGTACTCGAACTGTTCACCCAATCACTATTCAAATTGGCACACGGGTCTCTGCCACAGACCTGGTGAACTTGGTCTCTGCCACAGACCTGGTGAACTTGGTCTCTGCCACAGACCTGGTGAACTTGGTTTCCTTAACACTTGGCCTCTTTGTAAGGAGAAGACATCCCTCCAGAGAGTTACCGGGCCCCTTCCTTCACTGTGACTTCTCACCAGTCCCTCGGAACGGTTCCTCCCCGGCCTCCTCGTCTAAGATGCGGGTCCCCTTGCAAGGCGGCACCCTGGGATTCCTCGATCCTTGTTGGGTCCCAGCCGAAGGTGTTGGCCCAAGGCCTTTAGTTGCAACCCCAGGACTAGAGGTGCCTGGGGCTGATTCACCTACTTACGCCCCTGGGCCAAAGGTGCCCAGGGCGGATAGGAACACACACTCCCTGGGAGTAGGACTCCCGACGACAACGAACCACCCACAGGCAGCGTCTGCCCCTTTTATATCCTCTCCCAGCATACACAGCAGGCCGACCACTCCCACTGCATGGCTGCCGAGAGGGGACACACAAAGCACAGCACTGTATCAGCAGTTCAACCCTGGCCCACCTATGGCAGCGCCACCTGCAGGCCACAGGGAACAGTACACCGATACTCTTCCTGCAGACAAAAATGGTTGATAATGCCCTAACAATTTAGGTGTTTAAGCACAAATACCACTCAAACACTACCCCTAAATTTAGGACCCCACTACATATGCATTAAGGTGAAAAAACTTCTGTCACTGACCAGCCCCCCAGCCCCGCAATTTACTGATCTGAGCCCGTTTGTTCCTTTGCGCCGGAGACACGCAAACCCTCTCTGGCCGGGGTCTCAGCTCTTCATTGGATAGATTGATAGCAGTGCAGCCATTGGCTCCTGCTGCTATCAATCAAATCCAAAAAAGGATGCTTCAAACTTGCCCACCTAAAAAAACACCACTCAGCGCTTAGGAAAAAACAATAGAGGCCACAGACAAAAGATATTAACAAACAGTACTAATATAATGAAATAAAATATCATTTAAAAGCAGCTACTGAAATCACAAACAGAATGTTAAAACACAATAATAAAAATCCTCAGAATAAAAGAGTCCTTAAATAATATTGTAGCAGCGCTTTGTCAGAAAATAAACTGACAAGATTTCATATGCTGTGTCCATATGAGAGAGACAAGGGTGAACCAGATAAAACTATGACTTGTGCTCAGTTGATTGTTAGAAAACACCTTCCACCAGTAAATTTGCACCACGTGAAGGAATCTCCCCTTTGGGGATGCACTCACCACAATTCGATAAACACGCCTTTTAATCAATTCCTGGTCCTCCACCGCGCATATATGAATCTCCACCTTGTATCAATCAAATCCAATGATGCGGGCGGCGGGGCCGAGTCCGGTACTCTGTGTCTATGGACGCAAATGCTGGACTCAGGAGCGTGCACGCATGGTAACCCCCAGGGGGAGAGCTTTTCCTAGGGGGTCTTCCAATGCGGGAATAAGCCGCGAGCGCCATTGGGGGACCCCAGAAGACAGCGATCAGGGTCACTCTGTGCAAAACGAACTGCATAGGTGTTGTGTGTATCCCCATGCCAGCACCCCATTCTAATCTACTGGGACATGAGGCTGCATGGACACAACCACTGTATCCTAACATGACATACAGGTGCGGGTCCCAATAGAAGTGAATGGGACGCTGGCACAGGGATGCACACAATGCCCGTACATCCCCTTGCTGATAAAAGAGATCTCTGCACAGGACACACGTCTGCACCACCTGTGAATGGGCCCTAAAGAACTCACATTTATGGAGGCTTAGTGAGCTCCCCGGCTTCCCAGGCATAAAAAAAAACAGGGATTTTATGCAGGAACTAATAAAGCTGGACATAGATGGATGGAAATTTGACTGATACAGAACTGGATAAGTTTCAATCCATCTATGGCCATTCCTGCTAAATGTGAAGTCAATTTTAATGATCAGTTTCTTTCAAACCAGCAAAAATGTTTCCTTCGATCTGCAGCGCTGACATAGATGTCTCAGTAGAAAGGATTCCCTCATCCACCTTAGTTGTGTGGATCGGGGGATCTGCTCAGTTTTCTGTGATCGGACATGGACTGATAAAAAAATTAAAATAAAATTATGGGCAGCCTCCAGTTTACCATACACTATACAATCTGATTGTACAATATCTTTTGGATCTACCACCAACTATGTAGTACAAAGGCCTGCCTGATTGGATACTAGTTAAATTAATTGTTTAGGTTTGTCCATATATTACAATATTTTGGGAAATCTAACGGAGCTTGTGTAGAGATTTTACAATCAGATTGTATAGTGTATGCTCACCTACAGAATAGTATTCTTGTGCATGAGTACTAACAATGACAAATGTTTTCATGTTTTCCCTGTTATCTTTATTCTCATCTTTGCAGCTTTGTCTTTGAGTCCATTAAACACCCGGACACATTGTCTAAAGATTGGTACACACTGGGGTTGCGCCAATACCTGTTTTGTACTGGCAATTACGAGTACCGATACTTGTGCTCAAGTACTCACTGATACCAGTTACTGATACCTTTGTGGTGTGATTTGAGCCTATACAAAATGAATGGGTTCATATCACACTGCAAAGAATCACATGCGATTTGAACAGGAATGCAGTGCGATTTCCAAAGCACATGCGGTTTCCTGCACCACTCCTGTGTGAACCCAGGCTGAAGTCACTATGACAAGGCATGTGATTCGGACAGGAATCGCACCGTATTCCTGTTCTTATCACATGCAATTCTTTGAAGTGTGATATGAGCCCATTCATTATGCATGAGCTCAAATTACACTGCAAAATATTGGTTTTAGGTATCGGAGCATTTGCATGAGTACAACTTTCATATTTATATGAATATTTTGTATTGGGGCACTGACCACCTCAGGAAAGATTACAGTTAATGGTTATATACAGTCAGGTCCATAAATATTGGGACATCAACACAATTCTAATCTTTTTGGCTCTATACACCACCACAATGGATTTGAAATGAAACGAACAAGATGTGCTTTACCTGCAGACTTTCAGCTTTAATTTGAGGGTATTTACATCCAAATCAGGTGAACGGTGAAGGAATTACAACAGTTTGTATATGTGCCTCCCACTTTTTAAGGGACCAAAAGTAATGGGACAGATTAACAATCATAAATCAAACTTTCACTTTTTAATACTTGGTTGCAAATCCTTTGCAGTCAATTACAGCCTGAAGTCTGGAAAGCGATGACATCACCAGACGCTGGGTTTCATCCCTGGTGATGCTCTGCCAGGCCTCTACTGCAACTGTCTTCAGTTCCTGCATTGGTCTTGGGGCATTTTCCCTTCAGTTTTGTCTTCAGCAAGTGACATGCATGCTCAATCGGATTCAGGTCAGGTGATTGACTTGGCCATTGCATAACATTCCACTTCTTTCCCTTAAAAAACTCTTTGGTTGCTTTCGCAGTATGCTTCGGGTCATTGTCCATCTGCACTGTGAAGCGCCGTCCAATGAGTTCTGAAGCATTTGGCTGAATATGAGCAGATAATAATATTGCCCGAAACACTTCAGAATTTATCCTGCTGCTTTTATTAGCAGTCACATCATCAATAAATACAAGAGAACCAGTTCCATTGGCAGCCATACATGCCCACACCATGACACTACCACCACCATGCTTCACTGATGAGGTGGGTATGCTTTGGATCATGAGCAGTTCCTTTCCTTCTCCATACTCTTCTCTTCCCATTGCTCTGGTACAAGTTGATCTTGGTCTCATCTGTCCATAGGATGTTGTTCCAGAACTGTGAAGGCTTTTTTAGATGTTGTTTGGCAAACTCTAATCTGGCCTTCCTGTTTTTGAGGCTCACCAATGGTTTACATCTTGTGGTGAACCCTCTGTATTCACTCTGGTGAAGTCTTCTCTTGATTGTTGACTTTGACACACATACCTACCTCCTGGAGAGTGTTCTTGATCTGGCCAACTGTTGTGAAGGGTGTTTTCTTCACCAGGGAAAGAATTCTTTGGTCATCCACCACAGTTGTTTTCTGTGGTCTTCCGGGTCTTTTGGTGTTGCTGAACTCACTGGTGCGTTCTTTCTTTTTAGGATGTTCCAAACAGTTGATTTGGCTACACCTAATGTTTTTGCTATCTTTCTGATGGGTTTGTTTAGTTTTTTCAGCCTAATGATGGCTTGCTTCACTAATAGTGACAGCTCTTTGGATCTCATATTGAGAGTTGACAGCAACAGATTCCAAATGCAAATAGCACACTTGAAATGAACTCTGGACCTTTTATCTGCTCCTTGTAAATGGGATAATGAGGGAATAACACACACCTGGCCATGGAACAGCTGAGCAGCCAATTGTCCCATTACTTTTGGTCCCTTAAAAAGTGGGAGGCACATATACAAACTGATGTAATTCCCACACCGTTCACCTGATTTGGATGTAAATACCCTCAAAGTAAAGCTGAAAGTCTGCAGTTAAAGTACATCTTGTTCATTTCATTTCAAATCCATTGTGGTGGTGTATAGAGCCAAAAAGATTATAATTGTGTCGATGTCCCAATATTTATGGACCTGACTGTAAGTTTCAGTGAGAAATATTAGTGTACTCCCTTGATTTTGCACTTTTATATATTAATATTTTGTATTGAGGGTTCTTTTTTGCTGAAGGCCATGTACTGTATATACTCGAGTATAAGCCGACCCGAATACAAGCCGAGGCACCTAATTTTACCACAAAAAACTGGGAAACTGTATTGACTCGAGTATAAGCCTAGAGTGTCCATCTGCATGCCTCACTGTGCCTCACTGTGTCCATGCCTCACTGTGCCCATGCCTCACTGTGCCCATGCCTCTCTGTGCCCATGACTAGACTGACGTTTAACATGGGAGTCTATGAAAGGGGTGCCCGGTTTTGAAAAATCGGTGCTTCCCGGCCGTAGGTCCCCCGGACAACAAACTTTGCACACTTGTAGAGGAAGAATGGGGTTACATGTGTGCCAAGTTTGGTATCGGGTCCCTAAAGTCTGGGAGATCAGGTGCAAAAAGGTGACTTTACTATAAGCCGAGGGGGGCATTTTCAGCACAAAAAAATGTGCTGAAAAACTTGGCTTATACTCGAGTATATACGGTATGTTGGTTGAGAAGTTTGTGATATTTTTTGATTTTTAATTTTTCCTATTTATGTGAATATTTGGTAATGGGGCACTACCTCACACAAAATAATGCAAAACTGAAAACGTTAGTATGTTCACATGGGCCTTGAGAGAAAAAAAAGTTAACAGGCCTTTTTACAAGCACATTTGTTGCATTATTATTTCAAAGTGCCTCCAATAAAAAATACATATAATTAAACTGTGTGAGTGAACTGTTTCTATCGCATTAAACCTAATTGAATTTGTATTGTTTCAAGTATATTTTTGTTTTGAAACGACATTGATTCTTTCTTAAAAACGGGGGGGGGGGGGGGGTGCAGTTTGCCATCTTCAAGCTGGGCACCAAATGGCCTTGCCCCAGCACTGCTTGTACTGCTTACACACAAAAGACAGAGGGCAATGGAATCAGCTGACACATTGCTCACACTGCTTTTCTCCAGTAGTAATCTATACCTCTCACACCTACTTAGGCTACTATGTGTTCAGACTGTTTACACAGCTCTGCTACGAGTACAACCCTGTCTAGCAGGGCAGGGGAGCTGACTTTTCTTGCTGCAGTTTAACTTTCACTTACAGGTCTTTTTCCCACCCTGTGACTGGACAGGGAAGGGAGAAGCCTCACAATTATAAGCTCTTCTCTCTGTCAATCTGCGGGTCCATACAGCCGACTGCCAGGCTGTCATTGACTTGAACAGGCTGCCTGCACAGAACACCTGTGCATTCCACACGGGTACAGATTGATACGCCCATGTGAATGAGGCCTTTGTGTATTGAGGTACCATTGCCAGACTGAAAAGAATAAACAACCCTGTCATATAAAACCCTACTGCTCAAGTTGATGCTCATGGTCAAATTTTATTTGCTACACTATATTATCAAAAGTATTGGGACACCTGCCTTTACACGCACATGAACTTGAATGGCATCCCAGTCTTAGTCCATAGGGTTCAATATTGAGTTGGCCCACCCTCTGCAGCTATAACAGCTTCAACTCTTTTGGGAAGGCTGTCCACAAGGTTTAGAAGTGTGTCTATGGGAATGTTTGACCATTCTTCCAGAAGCACATTTGTGAGGTCAGGCACTGATGTTGGACGAGACGGCCTGGCTCACAGTCTCTGCTCTATATCATCCCAAAGGTGTTCTATCGGGTTGAGGTCAGGACTCTGTGCAGGCCAGTCAAGTTCCCCCACCCTAAACTCGCTCATCTTTGTGCACTGGTGAGCAGTCATGTTGGAACAGGAAGGGGCCATCCCCAAACTGTTCCCACAAAGTTAGAAGCATGTAATTGTCCAAAATGTCTTGGTATGCTGACACCTTAAAGCGGAGTTCCACCCAAAAGTGTAACTTCTGCTTTAGGCACTCCTCGCCCCCTTACATGCCACATTTGGCATGTCATTTTTTTGGGGAGGGAGTGGGTGACTAGTTTTGAGTGGGACTTTCTGTCCCACTTCCTAAACCCGACTATGGGCCGCCTAGGTGACTCCTCCTCTTCCCCTAAGCGGCCCCTCTCTCTAGGCAATCTTCTGGGACACGTCACAGGTCCCAGAAGATTGCCTGTTCACTCGGAGTGTGCAGCGCGACTTGCGCATGCGCAGTGCGCACCCAGCCGTGAAACCACAAGCTGTCATGGCTGGGTGCCCACAGTTTCAATGAAGGCGCCGCGGAGAGGAGAGAGAGAGAAGCGAGGCTCCGTGCGGCCGCATCGCTGGACCGTGGGACAGTTGAGTGTCTGTTTAAAAAAAAAAAAGTCAGGAGCTACACTTTTTGTAGCTGCTGACTTTTAGTAAATGAAAAAAGCCTGGAACTCTGCTTTAAGATTTCCCTTCACTGGAACGAAGGGGCCAAGCCCAACCCCTGAAAAACAACTCCCCACCATAATAAACTTGAACCCACATATACTGTAGCCTGATAAATCGGGCATAATCCACCATGATGCCAGTCAGGGCATGATCTGGATGACAGATAGGGAAAGACTCTTTCATTGGTTCAATCATCAAGGCTGTGATTACCTTTCTTCACTACATGAAGTTATAATAACACTAAGGATGTTCTTTATTTTGTATTCATTAATTAACATCATATGCAATGAGAAGTATCACATTCAGCAGGTTAGTGCCTTTGATTTCTATTTCTAACAACAGATTATCTTTTATTGGGTTCCATGAAGTCAAGAATTCTGTCATTAAATTTTACATGATAATGCTGCTTCATTTTATGGTGTTACCAACCCTTGTGATTGTATCAAGGGAGTCACCCTAAAACATAAACACAGGTTGCTACAGTGAATAATATAACCAGAATGTGAGTTACACCATCCACACCGCCAATTTATCCTATGAAGGTGCAGACAAATAATGTCATAGGTAAGCCGGAGCAGCACCCAGGCACACAATTTTCTTTTAGTGTCTATTTCTTTCCTTCTCTATTTACCTATGCATATGTAGCACTACCCCTGTAGGAGCTGCTGTTTACTTGTTTTGGGTCTACGTCCTGCCTATCAACCCCGGGAAGTGGCTCAAACCCTCCCTTAGCACAACTGATATGAGTAAGGATTGTGAGACCTACTGAGTATTAGGAGACACAATCCTGCATACATCACACAATAAACTGTAAATGTTATTACCTTTGCTGGTCACTGATCCTTTCGAGTGACAAAGATACTTCACACAGATTATTTGTTAACCAAAAGGTATCTTTACTAAGTATAAAATGAAAAGGTAAAGAAAACACTTTAATACACACAGTTGACTCCGCATGCACATTGCAGAGTCAATAGGTCAAAGTGAGACTGGTATCACCAATGTTAAATGATAACAAAATAAAATCAGCAGCTATATATATATATATATATATATATATATATATATATAGGCACAGCTAACTGATTGCTCGCGAGCTCCCCCTATCTTGCAATACCTTGCACGTGTTCAGTCACTATACCAGACAGGCAAGGCCTATCTGAGTCCCGCTCAAAGTTCCTTCCTCAAATGGAGTCTTCGCTAGCAAAACGTTGGTGCACAAGTTAATTTGTAATCCAAAGGGTTAACAAGATATTGTAGTCATCCGCAATATTCCTGAGTACTCGTGTGCCTGTCACCCACTAATGCCGAATGCGCCAATCTCTAATCACACAGTCTTCCGTAGAATACACTAGGCTGCAATCTGTGGCGCGATAGGTGGAGTGTGGCTGGCAATAACTAAGTCACTTTCCTCTAAGGTAACAGTCAATTCTGGGCAGGTGCCCTTCTCACCAAACAGGCCCGGCTTCCGGATATTCTCCTCTGGCCTGTCCCGGTCCCACAATCTCCACGCTTCTGCTGCAGTCTCCGGCCTCCGTCACTCACAGCGCAAGGTGATGGTGATGGACGACTCCGGTCTCTGCTGGGCGACAACAGGACACTGTGGAAGGTCCTCTACTGGAAAATCACCCAGGGCACTGGCGTACTTTAGACCCAGGCTTCTGGCCTAATACTCCGGAAGCAAGCCTCAGTGCCAGCTTCCTGCTTGGTTGGGAGCGGAGTCCAGAGAGAGAGAAAATGGCCCCTCCCCTCTTTTAAATAGTCTGTCCAGAAGGCTTTGCGGTCTTGCAGTGCACCCTGGTAACACAGCTGCACCGTGGGTAGTGTAGTCTGTCTACTACCAAATGTAGGGGTGCAACGGATCGGTGGTGATCCGTGATCCGAACGGGTCACCCTGTTCGGATCGGATCACCACGCGATCCGCGGAGCGCTCCGGAGCCTCGGCCGTAGGAAAGGCCGCGGCTTCGGCCTAGCTCTGGAGCGGCGGCTATCTTGGTACACCCGGCGGCCGCTGTAATGACGTTTCGCCGCCATCTTGCTCCGCCCCACACTCCTGCACAGTAATGAGAGAAGGGGCCCAGCGGACATCTTGTTACACCCAACGATTGAACACAAAACAGAGCTTATCAGCTTTAACATTATTTGGAAATCCATCGGACTGTTTACATTTTAAATTTTAAAAGCAGCAGCAAACCTTACATGATTGCTTATGTGACGGAACACCTCTGATTTTCACATTTAACATTTAGTTAAATGTGAAAATCATAGGTGTTCTGTCACATTAGCAACCATGTAAGGTCAGCAGGTTTGCTGCTGCTTTTATAATTTAACATGTAAAGAGTCCGTTGGATTTACAAATACTGTATTTAAGCTTATAAGCTCTGTTTTGTGTTGAAAATAACTGTGAAATCGAAAATTCCGGTGGGTGTAACATTTTTTATTTTTTTTTTGCCGATCCGAAAATGATCCGATCCGTGGCTCTGATCCGAGGATTGATCCGATCCGTGAGTTATTTGATCCGTTGCACCCCTAACCAAAAGTAACAGAGTCTTTTCTCCTTGCTGCTGTATGTTCCAGGGTGCATTAATTGCATTGTAACACTTACACCACCGGAGGGAGCTGGGTTCCTTCTTTTAAATGTCAAATGATAGTCTTTTATCTACATTGCATATGGGAATTCCGCTACACATATACCCTTATGCGTAAAACTGTCAGTACCAAAAAGAGTAGAGTAATTTAATGGACTACAGAGAATAGTCATAAGACACTCTGCAACTCTTGCTGGCAGCTCTGTTTCTACGCTTGCTTGGTATATTGCACCTTCCAATGTAAGTCCTGCACATATACCAGATAGAATGAAAATTAACTCAAGTCTGCACTAATGTGAAACAAAAATATACCAGCAGTTTGCAAAAAGACTGATATATAAAGACTGTGAATATCAATATATTATTTTTAAAAAGACGTAAGCGCTTAAAGAAAACACTCATGCAGCCCCAGACCATGACACTCCCGCCACCATGCTTGACTGTAGGCAAGACACACTTGTCTTTGTACTCCGTCCTCACCTGGTTGCCGCCATACACGCTTGACACCATCAGAATCAAATACGTTTTTCTTGGTCTCATCAGACCACAAGACATGGTTCCAATAATCCATGTCCTTAGTCTGCTTGTCTTTAGCAAACTGTTTGCGGGCTTTCTTGTGCATCATCTTTAGAAGAGGCTTCCTTCTGGAACAACAGCCATGCAGACCAATTTGATGCAGTGTGCGGCGTATGGTCTGAGCACTGACAGGCTGACCCCCCACCCATTTAACCTCTGCAGCAATGCTGGCAGCACTCATATGTCTATTTCCCAGAGACAACCTCTGGATATGACGCTGAGCATGTGCACTCAACTTCTTTGGTCGACCATGGCGAGGCCTGTTTTGAGTGGTACCTGTCCTGTTAAACCGCTGTATGGTCTTGGTCTTGGCAATCTTCTTGTGGCCTAGACCATATTTATGTAGAGCAACAATTCTTTTTTTCAGATCCTCAGAGAGTTCTTTGCCATGAGGTGCCATGTTGAACTTCCAGTGACCAGTATGAGAGAGTGAGAGCGATAACACCAAATTTAACACACCTGCTCCTCATTCACACCTGAGACCTTGTAACACTAATGAGTCACATGACACTGGGGAAGCAAAATGGCTAATTGGGCCCAATTTGGACATTTTAACTTAGGGGTGTACTCACTTTTGTTGGCAGCGGTTTAGACATTAAAGTGGTTGTAAACCCACTTTTGCAACTTGCACCTACAGGTAAGCCTAGATTAAGGCTTACCTGTAGGTGCAAGAAATATCTCCTAAACCTACACGGTTTAGGAGATATTTGCTAAAAATAACATGCGTCTGTGTCTACGGCTCGCAACGGCGCATTCATAGGGTTAATCCCATTCACAAATCCGGCTTAGCCGGATTTGACGGCTCCCGCACGCATGCGGAGCGGCACTGTGATTGGCTGGAGCGGCGATACCCAGAAGTAACCTTCCGGCTATCGCCGCAGCGATGGCTGTGGCTAGAGAGGGAGACGAGGACGCCTTTGGGGGCCCCGATCTAAGGTAAGTGATGAATAATGAGCTAGTATGCTACTCATACTAGCTTATTATGCCTTTGTCTTGCAGGTTAGTTTTAAAAAAAAAAAATTATAACAGGGTATACAACCACTTTAATGGCTGTGTTTTGAGTTATTTTGAGGGGACAGAAAATTTACACTCTTATACAAGCTGTACACTCACTACTTTACGTTGTAGCGAAGTGTCATTTCTTCTTTGTTTTCATATGAAAAGATATAATAAAATATTTACAAAAATGTGAAGGATGTACTCAATTTTGTGAGATACTGTACATCTTTAAAAAAAAATGATGATCCAAAGCACACTAACAAATCAAAGGAATGGCTCAAAAAGAAGAAATCGAGAAATATACACTGGCCTTCTAAAAGCCGTGGTTTGAATCCCATTGAAATGTTGTTGGGGAATTCAAAATGGGAGGTTTATTCAAGAAAACAAACATCTTGCAACTGAAGGAATTTTGTATAGATAAGTGGTCAAAAATATCAATGTCAATATCAAAGACAGGTGGGCAGTTATGCGAAATGCACCAAAAAAGTCATTTCTGCTAAAGGGACAATATCAGCTTCTGAGGCTTAAAGTATATTTGTTTTATTTACAGAACACCATTACATCTATTTATGTTTTGGTTTAAAAAATGATTGAAAGGGTAAAGTTTCCTTATGTTTTATTTGCTGTATACCGCCTTCATCTGTAGGCATTGTTTGAATTAAAAGGGAAGATCAAGTTTTGGAAAAAACAAACATTTATACTCACCTAGGTGGATGCAGCATCAATCCGCTGGTTCTGTAGTGAAAACTGAGTGATCAAACACCACTGATCGCTCAGTTCTCCCCCTCCACTCTAAGCAGAGAGCCATGACTGTCAGTCAGTGACTCTCTGCTCTCCCCTCCAGCACTCACTGGAGCGTTGGGCTGTGGAGGGGTGGGAGGGGCTGGCTGAGGCTCTCAAAGGCTCGCCGAGAGGCTGATTCAGGTGTCGATCCAGGCATTTGGGGGATACCGACCATATGGTCGGGGATCTTTTCAGAGCCAGGACCAGCTTTGGCCATACTTCTTCTTTAAGATCTAATGTCTGCCTGTTCAAATATGTAGAACAAGTCTACCATTTCCATAGAGTGTACTTACTTTTTCATATGACTGTATATATCCACTACTGCCATAACTGCCATAGATGGTGGGGGTAATAAAGTGTCTGACACGACCTTTCTCTTCTTTGTCATCCTAGATGCAAAGCAGGGGTTGCTAATGGGGCCTTTACCTTCTACTTTCTGCTAATCCCACCATAGCCCCACAAACTGGTTTTGAGGAGTTGACTAAATTATTTGATTACTGACTTGCTGCAGGAGGATGATCTTGGTCATGTGCAAGTATTTCTCCATTCAGACATTTAGGATGAGAAAAACAGCACCATGACCATAGATGGACAGGAGGGTTCAGTCACTCAACTATCAGGTGACATCAGGCAGGGAGCAGCAAGATGTGGTAATGTTCCAGCAGCTGGAGCTTCCTGTAAAGTGGGCTCCATTGATGAGAAGGGCGTGAATGATGAAGTGGCACACGGTTCATGGTTGCCACTGCTTGAGAAAGGGAAAAGTTCTGTGAAAGAGTTAGGACAACAGCAAGGAATTTGTCCAGGGGCAGGGACAGCTTTTAGAGGATGAGAGAGAGTAGCCATCCTAATTAGGGATGAGCTCGGTGTTCGTGTCGAACGCATGTTCGACTCGAACATCGGCTGTTCGCCTGTTCGGCGAAACTAGAACTTTGTAGGCCATTCGTGCCAAATTCGTGTGACGCGAACAGCCCACAATGCACTGCGCCATTGCAGTGCATTGCCGGCGCTGTGATTGGCCAAGCATGCACTGTGACCCCGCATGCTTGGCCAATCACAGCGCCGGCAGCGAGGAGAGCCATAATTGGCCACAGGCAGGATGCCTTGGCCAATTATAGCTCAGGGGGTTTCGTACACGCTCCACAGTATATTGTGTAGTGTGTTCCGGCGTGCAGGGAAAGAGCTAGATAGGCAGGGACAGTGTGTTCTTTTCTCAGGCATCTGCAGGAGTTAGTGGGTGTTGTGTGCCTCCAGCACAGTATACACCTGTATCTACCCTTTATTGCTGTTATTCTCTCTAATACAGGCATCTGCAGGAGTTAGTGGGTGTTGTGTGCCTCCAGCGCAGTATACACCTGTATCTACCCTTTATTGCTGTTGTTATCTAATACAGGCATCTGCAGGAGTTAGTGGGTGTTGTATGCCTCCAGCACAGTATACACCTGTATCTACCGTTTCTCTGTAGCCTTCTAAAATACAGGAAGACAACAAAACCATACAAAAAAATGTAGTAAAAATTTTGACAACAGGTAAAACCCCCGGAGTGCGCTGAACCTTCTATCATGTAAGGAACCAGTGCCTCCCCCCCCCCCTGACCACCCAGGGGGATTACCCCCCCATGGAAAGGAACCATGCATGGAGTGGTATTCCTAGGTAGAGAGGAACCCACCCCAGGGTACTCTTACCTTAGGAAGGCTGGGGGTGGTGTCAGTGTGTGCCGCTTGAGCCTCTGCTTCCGACATGCTGACTGCAGGTGGCTGCCTCCGCTGAGTCCCACGCTGCCTGTGCGCGATTTGGACTCTCTCCAGCTTCTGCCTGGGCCCCTGGGGAAGTTGCGGGTTAAAGGGGAAGCATCCGCCCTCCGCCGGAAATGACGTCGCAACGTCGTCCGGCCCGCGGGTTCCAAAAAATGCGGCATGTATCCTTATACACGGAGGGCGGATTGCCTCCTTGCTGCGGCCCTGTGGACGCGATAGGGGTCCCCCCTCAGCCTTCAGCCGCACTCGACCAGGCTGGGGTGGCTCACGGAAGGTGGGTGACTACCCCACAACCATACCCTGGAAGCCCCTGCTTCCTTTCAGGTAACAAAATGCCTCAGTCCCCTGACTGATTTAGTCTGGCTCCTGCACAGTGTCTCCCCTCCGGAGGAAACACTAACAACTGAAGGCCGGCAGGGGAAGTGAGAATTTATGTATGCTGGCGCAGTGTTTCCTGTGGAAAGGGAGGAGCCTATGTCTCTCATTGTGGCTGTCCTGAAAGACGAATAGGGAAAACAAACAATCGTTGCGCAACACTGCCACCTGGTGACAGTGCCGCGGTCAAGACACTCATTACTTCCAGATGAACTTTCCTCTTGAACATTTTCTCTGTGACCCTACACTATCTAAAACCCAAAGTCACTGATTTCTTTTGAGTGCCGGGAGAAGGAGGGAGAACAAACAAAAAACACAGCTCCCATATCTCCAACGAGTAGAATTGCCCAAATACAAAAAAAAACTAGGGCACAGTCCCTGTGTTCTGGAAAAGGCACTTCTGGAAAGTTCAGCCAGGAACAGAAAAGAAAGCACACAAGAGTCTTTTTCCCTCTCTTCTTCTCTCACAGGTAAAACCTTGGACGAGGCAATGATATAGGCTTCAAACGATCATCAAAAGCCTCCACATGGTACTCAACACTCTTTCCTTCCTTGCGACAGATCACCACTTTGTCCGCATGAATGTGTCTTCCCAGCATCCATTTAGCTTTACAGTCCTGAAACTTCTTGGTGACCGTTGGTGAACAGGAAAGGTACCGCCGTGCTTGCTGTACTTTCAGTTTGTCCCATACAAAGGCATCATACCATCTTTGCCGAAAAACCTCCACCTCATAGAGCAGTTCCCGAGGCAGATACGGGTATTCCCACCCATATTCCTGAGCAACCTTCTGGCCAAAGAGACACTGCAGCCTTGACAAAGGTGGCATAGTAGCTCGGTCTCCTTCTCCGGGTGGAACAATCGCTTCTGGGTGGCGAGGTGCATTCACCACCTCAGTAGACCTGGGCCTAGGAGCCCGCAGTGATTGACGTTGCACTCCCGCAACAGGAACAGGTGAAATGGATGCTGAATCCAGAAAGGGAACTTCAGACAGAGGACCAGCTTCTTCCCTTGGCACCGAGGCCTCTACCCGAGGTGTACTATCTCCAGTAGACACGGGCAGGTCCCTTGTAAGACAGGACGAGGGCAGCTTCATCTTGTCCCATCCCTTCCGATGGAAGATTTCATCTATCTCCCCATCATCGCCATTGTCAGACAATGAATCCAGGTCAGAGGTGTCGTAGCACTCAGCGGGTAGATAATTCCCAGTCACGGAACTATCCCCTTTGACGGCCTCTACCGACTGTGGACTACCGCCACTTTCAACCACACAGACAGTCCCAACCCCTGGCTCACCTGGGCCTTTCGAAGAACAGGGATGTCCAGGACTTTTCCTACCGGAGCCATTCAGACCAGGCAAGCAGTGGGGCGAAGCTCTTCCACGACCACACAAGGCCATCACTAGGCCGACTTTTCTCTTCGGCGGTCGGAGCAGGGAGCTGCTGGTGACCGAGGCAGCATCCTCTGATTTTTGTCTTTTCACCTCTGTTTGGGCAGTTACTTCGAGGTACCCTGTGAGGTAGTTGAGGTGGAAAGCCTGAGGCTTTTCTGTGGATGGTTCCACCTCGAAGAGGAATTCTTTGCAGACCTCACAGCGCCCAAACGGCTTCAGCTGGACCACCAGTCCCGAACAGCCGGGACAGATCACACCGAGGGCTTCCATGTCTCTACAGGTAAAAAGAGACAATCGCCCCCGGGGCCTTAGTCTTATCCCCGTATCCATAATCGGAGCAGCCAGAGAAGACATATCCGCAAAGGAAGGAACGGAAATCCACGGAGCACTTGAAGCCATCCTCTCTCTTTGCTGCTCCATTGCGCACTGAACCACCCGCGCCGGAATCTCCATGTGCGCTCGTCCACGTGGCCGGACTCCTCCCACCTTCTGCACTTGTTTGCGGGCTTTTCTCTTGCCCCGCCCACAAACTATGCAGTTGTGGGTTGCCTCGTGGGGCTTTGGCCAATATGGCCGACCTACTCGGAACTCCCCATGGCAGCAAAGTTCAAATTCAGACACCATACACATATTCCGGATACGATGCCCCCACGTGTAGCGGCCTCACCCCTCTCCCTTGCTTTATTGGTTATATGGCTGTTGTCTAGGGGTACCTGGGAGAGAGAGATGATACACACCACGGCCCATGTCCTCCCGTAACTAAGAGGTGAAGGCCAGAAGATTGGGCTTTTGTGTAGGTGTCCTAGAGTCAGGTCCAGTCCTTCGTCCCTGACTCCTTTGCTTAGTAACCCAAGTTCCACACAGTGAATAGGTACAACTCAGTTTTATTCTTCTCGCCAAGCAATAAAACAATCTTTCTCTTTTGGAAACATGGGGAACAGATCGAGGCACAATCCTTTCCCTTCTTGCTGCTGCCCACTGTGGTGTCACCAGTGGTGAATAGTCACTGCCACTGACTAGGTGATATAGAACGTGAATTACCTTCGCTCACTTTGCCCTTGTCAGAGGAAGAAATCCGTCCAAGGGAGAAATGGAGGCCTCTCCGTCACCAGCGATGCTGCGCCGGACTCTCCGGAGAAGTTACTGCGCACCAGTCCTCACGAACTCAGAAACGGGCACCCAAGGAGCTAGGGCCCCCTCGGATTCCTCCACCCTCGCGGAACTCAGTTGAAGGTACCGAGCTCCAGGCATCCGCCATAGTACCTCACCCCAGGCTAAAGGTGCCTGAGATGGACTCCATCTCCACTCCAGCTAGGCCAAGGGCACCTAGGCCTGGAACCCCGGAACGCCAGCACCCAAGCTGAAGGTGCCTGGGTGCGGCCGCATCCTCCGACTCTCTCCCCAAGGTCAGGGCGTCCGCCCCTTTTATGACCTCTCCCTTTGCGTCACAGCGGGTTCCCCGCCCCGCTGTACCAGCTCCAGGGGAGGACAAAAAGGCACGGTTTGCAGTGTGAGTTCAGCTTCGGCCCAAGGCAACAGCGCCACCCAGGGACCCCAAGGAACCTCACACCACCAGAGTCCTCACATAATTCAAATACCCGCTACATAGTATTTTGGGGTCAGTCTGGAGCTCCTCTTTAAGTTGTCTGCTGTGTTTACACTTTGCTACATGCAGAGAGTTTTTTTAAGAACAGATGAAGATGCGCACCCCTAGTATACACCTGTATCTACCGTTTATTGATGGTGTTCTCTAATACAGACATCTGCAGGAGTTAGTGGGTGTTGTGTGCCTCCAGCACAATATACACCTGTATCTACCCTTTATTTTTGGTGTTCTCTAATACAGGCATGTCCAGGAGTTAGTGGGTGTTGTGTGCCTCCAGCACAGCACAGTATACACCTGTATCTACCGTTTATTGCTGGTGTTCTCTAATACAGGCATCTGCAGAAGTTAGTGGGTGTTGTGTGCCTCCAGCACAATATACACCTGTATCTACCCTTTATTGCTGGTGTTCTCTAATACAGGCATCTGCAGGAGTTAGTGGGTGTTGTGTGCCTCCAGCACAGCACAGTATACACCTGTATCTACCGTTTTTTGCTGGTGTTCTCTAATACAGGCATCTGCAGGAGTTAGTGGGTGTTGTGTGCCTCCAGCACAGTATACACCTGTATCTACCATTTATTGCTGGTGTTCTCTAATACAGGCATCTCCAGGAGTTAGTGGGTGTTGTGTGCCTCCAGCACAGCACAGTATACACCTGTATCTACCGTTTATTGCTGGTGTTCTCTAATACAGGCATCTGCAGAAGTTAGTGGGTGTTGTGTGCCTCCAGCACAATATACACCTGTATCTACCCTTTATTGCTGGTGTTCTCTAATACAGGCATCTGCAGGAGTTAGTGGGTGTTGTGTGCCTCCAGCACAGCACAGTATACACCTGTATCTACCCTTTTTTGCTGGTGTTCTCTAATAAAGGCATCTTCAGGAGTTAGTGGGTGTTGTGTGCCTCCAGCACAATATACACCTGTATCTACCCTTTATTGCTGGTGTTCTCTAATACAGGCATCTGCAGGAGTTAGTGGGTGTTGTGTGCCTCCAGCACAATATACACCTGTATCTACCCTTTATTGCTGGTGTTCTCTAATACAGGCATCTGCAGGAGTTAGTGGGTGTTGTGTGCCTCCAGCACAATATACACCTGTATCTACCCTTTTTTGCTGGTGTTCTCTAATAAAGGCATCTGCAGGAGTTAGTGGGTGTTGTGTGCCTCCAGCACAATATACACCTGTATCTACCCTTTATTGCTGGTGTTCTCTAATACAGGCATCTGCAGGAGTTAGTGGGTGTTGTGCGCCTCCAGCACAGCACAGTATACACCTGTATCTACCCTTTTTTGCTAGTGTTCTCTAATAAAGGCATCTGCAGGAGTAAGTGGGTGTTGTGTGCCTCCAGCACAAGATACACCTGTATCTACCCTTTATTGCTGGTGTTGTATAATAAAGGCATCTGCAGGAGTTAGTGTGTGTTGTGTGCCTCCAGCACAGTATACACCTGTATCTACCGTTTATTGCTGGTGTTCTATAATAAAGGCATCTGCAGGAGTTAGTGGGTGTTGTGTGCCTCCAGCACAGCACAATATACACCTGTATCTACCCTTTATTGCTGGTGTTCTCTAATACAGGCATCTGCAGCCTTTACAGTGGGTGTTGTGTACCTCCAGCACAATATACACTACCCAATTGCTGGTTTTCCCATCTCCAGGCCATTACTATGTCTGGAAGGCCAACAAGGAGAGGCAGACAGTCACGAGCCAATAAAAGAGGGCAAGCAGGCTCTGTGTCTAGAGACAACAGTGCTGGTCATGGACACGGTGCATCGTCATCAGCACGTGGCCATGGGACACGCTTGTCCTTATTTTCGGCAGCTGGACGTGTTGAGCCGCATCATGCCGAAGACTTGGTAGAGTGGATGACCAAGCCCTCCTCATCCTCCTCATCCTCTCTCACCCAGGCTCAGGGTACTGGCAAAGCCGCTGCCAACGCGTTCTCTTCCCTCGTCTCAATGTCATCAGTCACTCCTTCCCTAGACCCACCATGTCCTCCTGAGGAGTCCCCCGAACTGTTTGAGCACAGTGTTGGGTACATGCTCCAGGAGAATGCCCAGCTTTTTGAAGGGTCTGATGATGATACACAGCTAGAGGAAGGCAGTAGCGTGAGCGGGGAGGCTCAAGAAGGACAGCAATCTGGCAGTCATGTTCCAGCAGCTGCAGCATACTGCCAGGTTTGCTCCAGTGATCAAGAGGGAGGGGATGATGAGGTCACTGACTCCACGTGGGTGCCTGATAGGAGAGAGGAGGAGGAGGAGGATGAGGAGGAGGCACATCTCCAACGAGGCAGGATGCCCTCTGGGGGCCAGCATAAGGGCAGCACACCGACTCAATCACACCGCAGAGCTCCGCCTGTGCAGGGCGCTGCCTCTGCCCGTTATTCCAAAAGTTCTTTGGTGTGGGCCTTTTTTGAGTTGAGTGCATCAGATCGCACCGCTGCTATTTGCAACATATGTCTCAAGCGTATCACGCGTGGCCAAAACATCAGCCGCTTGGGCACCACATGCTTGACCAGACATATGTTGACCTGCCATGCAGCTCGTTGGCAAGCGTACCTTAAAGACCCACACCAAAGAACAAAGCGGACCTCTCCTTGCTCCTCATCAGCTGGGATCTCCAACCCCACTATACCTTCAGTCCTCTCTGAAACCTGCACTGAGAGGAATGAAGGTGTAGAATTAGGTGTGTCACAGCCAAGTACTTGCGGGCACTCTGCTAGCAGTACACCGACGTCCGATTGTAGCAGGCAAATTTCCCTGCCCCAGCTGCTGGACCGTCAAAAGAAGTTCACTCCCAGCCATCCACAAGTTCACTCCCAGCGGTTAAATGGTAGCTTGGCTAAATTGCTAGCACTTCAACTGCTGCCTTTTCAGTTGGTAGACTCTGCCCCCTTCCGTGAGTTTGTGCAATGTGCGGTTCATCAGTGGCAGGTTCCCAAGCGCCACTTTTTCTCACGGAAGGAGATTCCAGCTCTCTACCGGCATGTGGAAGGCAATGTCTATGCCTCGCTGGACAGGGCGGTCAGCGGTAAGGTGCATATTACCGCTGACTCATGGTCCAGCAGGCATGGACAGGGACGTTACCTTTCTTTCACGGCCCATTGGGTCACTCTTTTGGCAGCTGGGAAGGATGCACGACAAGGTGCAGTAGTGTTGGAGGTTATTCCGCAGCCACGCCTCCAAAATGCTACTACTGGTTGTGACACACCTCTCTCCTCCACCCCTCCTCTTCTTCTTCCTCCATGGTCTCTTCCCGTGCTTTGTCCTCGGAACCAGCGGTGCTCCATAGGCGTTCAAGGGGCTACGCTTGTACGCAGGCAAAAAGATGCCATGCCGTGCTTGCGCTGGTGTGTTTGGGGGACAGGAGCCACACTGGGGCATAGGTTCTGTCAGCTCTGCAGGGGCAGGCTGAGAGGTGGTTGATGCCACGCCAGCTTAAGCCAGGAATGGTGTTTTGCGACAATGGCACCAACCTCCTCTCCGCCCTCCGACAGGGACAACTGACCCATGTGCCCTGTGTGGCTCACATCCTTAACCTGGTGGTGCAGCGGTTCTTGGGCAGGTACCCAGGCTTACAGGATGTCCTGAGGCAGGCCAGGAAAGTCTGTGTGCATTTCCGCAGATCATATAATGCCAGTGCTCGGCTGGCTGAGCTGCAAAAGGAGTTGAACCTGCCCAAGAACCGCCTTATATGTGACATGCCCACTAGGTGGAACTCAACGTTGGCCATGCTGCATCGGCTGCACACGCAGCAGAGGGCCATCAATGAGTACCTGTGCGACTACAGCACCAGGACAGGGTCAGGGGAGCTTGTGGAATAATGGACAGGGCACTTGAGGCAGAACAGAGGCAGGAAGAAGAGGACTTCCTTGCCTCTCAAGGCCCCCTTTACCCAGACAGTGTTCCTTCTGTCCCACCCATCACACAGGAAGAGGACGAGGAGGAGGAGAAGGAGGAGGATTGTGTCAGCATGGAGGTGGAGCCTGGCACTCAGCATCAACAGCAGCAGTCTTTTAGGGATGATTTACAGTCCCAAGAAACCCGTGGACTTGTACGTGGCTGGGAGGAGGTGGCTGCGGATCATGTCGTCCTTAGTGACCCAGAGGACTCCGGACCGAATGCCTCAGCTAACCTACGCTGCATGGCCTCCCTGATCCTGCAAAGTCTGCGGAAGGATCCTCGTATTCTTCGGATCAAGGAGAGGGACCATTACTGGCTGGCCACTCTCCTTGATCCACGGTACAAGGGTAAGCTTGCGGACCTTATCTTGCCGTCGCAGAGGGAGCAGAGGATGAGACATCTCCGGGAGGCCTTGCAGAAAGGTCTGTGCAACGCGTTCCCAGAGACTGGGAGGTAACAAACTCCTTGTCCTGGACAACGAGTTGCTGAGGCTTCGGTCAGTAGCAGAAGGAGCGGTGGAGAAGGTGGCCATCTGACCGATGCATTCAGACAATTTTTTAGTCCACAGCCCCAAGGTATGATCGGTTCCAGCAACCATCGCCAGCGTCTGATATACATGGTGCAGGAATACCTAGGGGCAAGGTCAGACTTCGACACCTTTCCCACCGAAAATCCTCTGGCTTACTGGGTCTTGAGGATGGATCACTGGCCAGAGCTTGCACAGTATGCAATTGAGCTACTGGCCTGTCCTGCATCCAGCGTTCTTTCGGAACGCACATTCAGTGCTGCTGGAGGCTTTGTCACCAATCACAGGTTGCGCCTGTCCACCGACTCGGTTGATCGACTGACCTTCATAAAGATGAATCAGTCTTGGATCACCACCAGCTACCAGGCATCTGAAGCTGATGTAATAGAATAATTTATTTTGAAATGTCACATCCTATCAGGGAATTAATTGACCAGACTGTGTGGACTGCACAGAGATAACCAAAACGCATGAAGAGTGAAATATAATGGGGTTTATTGAGAAGGTGATATGGATAAATACAAACAGTGCAAACTAACAAAACAACCCACAAACAACAAATAATATATACAACAAAGGGCAGTACCAGAATCTTGAATGTAAGCCAGGCCGGGGTCATACACAGCAGATCAGGAGATTGACAGAGGAGTGTTCCAGGGGCATAAACGTAGCCAGGCCAAGGTCATACACGGGGAGTCAGCAGATGGGAATAGGGAACAAAACCAGGCAGGGAGAAGACGGATGGATAGGCTCAGGATAGGGATCAGGTCAGGTCGGGACGGGACAGGACAGGTACAGGCTCAAGGTCCGGATACAGGCTACAAGGTCAAGGCTCCAGGAGAAAGATACCAAGGCGAGCATGTAAGGGCACGCCGGGTATTTATAGGACTGCTATAATTACCCTCATGTCACAGCTGATCGAAGGAAGTACTGCCTGCCCCATACTCCAGGAATACCCCCGCTGGTGGACCCCGGTACTACGGCCCATGGATCAGGCATTACCACCAGCAGGTGAGATCCTCTCTCAAAGATACAGGCTGCGAGAGGACGCCTGCTGGTGGACACTAGTACTGCGATCCATAGGACCGACAGCGCCACCAATGGGTAAAGCCTTCCCTGACAGTACCCCCCTAAAAGGAGCGGCCTCCGGACGCTCCAACCAGTCTTGATTGTCCAAAGTCTAGGGCATTGGGTAGCACCAAGGATGAGGTTACTTCAGCCTGGTCATCAGGCACTTTAGGCTGGACCAGGGTGTCACGTCCAAGCGGAAAGCAGGCACATCCGGGCAGACAAGCTGGGCAGCAGGCTCTGGGTCGTTGAGCTGGGCAGCAGACAGGAACACCTCAGGCTGGGCAGCAGACAGGAACACCTCAGGCTGGGCAGCAGACAGGAACACCTCAGGCTGGGCAGCAGACAGGAACACATCGAGCTGGGCAGCAGGCTCCGGGTCATCGAGCTGGGCAGCAGGCTCCGGGTCATCGAGCTGGGCAGCAGGCTCCGGGTCATCGAGCTGGGCAGCAGACAGGAACACATCGGGCTGGGCGACAGACAGGAACATGTCAGACTGGGTAGTAGGCTCCACAGACTGAGAAACGGGCATCATACCCTCAAGCCGGGAAACAGGCACCACAACCTCAAGCCGGGAAACGGGCACCACAACCTCAAGCCGGGAAACGGGCACCGCAGCAGGCACCACAACCTCAGGCCGGGAAAGGGGCACCACAACCACAGGCCAGGAAACGGGCACCACAACCACAGGCCCGGGAAACGGCACCAGATCTTCAGGCGGGGTCTCAGTCACCGAATCTTCAGGCGGGTTCACCGGATCTTCCGACTGGGACACCGGATCTTCCGACTGGGACACCGGATCTTCCGACTGGGACACCGTCATCAGGACTTCTGTTTGGAAGGCAGGCACATGAACTTCAAGTTGGCAGACTGGCACGGGAACTTCAAGCTGGCAGGCTGGTACAGGGTCTTCAGGCTGGCAGGCTGGCACGGGAACTTCAGGCTGGCAGGCTGGCACGGGAACTTCAGGCTGGCAGGCTGGCACGGGAACTGCAGGCTGGAAGGCTGGCCCCGGAACTGCAGGCTGGAAGGCTGGCTCTGCAGGCTGGAAGGCTGGCCCTGGAACGGCAGGCTGGAAGGCTGGTCCTGGAACGGCAGGCTGGAAGGCTGGAACTGCAGGCTGGAAGGCTGGCCCTGGAATGGCAGGCTGGAAGGCTGATTCTGTAATGGCAGGCTGGAGCAGGTTGGTGGGTGTGGAGGTAGGTTGGGTTACTGGTTGGATAGTGTGGGTCGGAAAGTACCTTCGCTTCTTCTTAGATTTAGTAACTGCAGGTTTGCAAATAACGGGGGGAATGTATGAAAAAGATGAGATCGAGTAAATGGAGGAATATGGCAGAGACACAGGGACAGAGGCTGGAGGAGGTTTTTGTGGACTTGTTACAGGAGGAAGGGAAGAGGTAGGTGGATTGAAGGCAGGATAAGTGCAGCAAGTGGAGACTGGGTAATAGTACTTGGTGGGAAGCAGAGTATACTGAGCTGTAGCTGAGGTTGCCAGGGGTGACGGGGAGATAGATTCTTGAGAAGGCAGGTGACTAATGGCAGGGTTGGGTTGTTGTGGGTTAGCTAGATACAGGAGATCAGACCAGGCCTGAAGCACAGGCTGAACAAAAATTGGTTTACACACACCCTGCCTAATAAGAGACTGCACTGCACAAATACAATCTTCTAGCAACTGCTTGGAACAGGCCAAATAGTGCTCAAAAAAGGATGCAGAGTCATCCTCCAACAACCATACTAGGGACTCCACCGGATCAAAGCTGAAAGGGGGAGTGTAATCATCACGGGCCACGGCCCCTTGGAACACAGGACAGGGCTAGCTCAGTGCATATTTGAATCAAAGGCTGAACTTCCCCAAATGGCATAAACCCCTGATCAACCAGGGAGTGAATAAACCTAAAGTCCCCTAGCAGCTGATCGCTGGTTCGCTCTGTCAATGCCTGGCGGCAGTATACACTATTCTCAGATGCCAGTAGAGCATACAAAATAACCTCATTGGTATTCATGTTTAGCAAAATATACTAAACCCAAAATGATTTCTCTGTGCGGCCACGTCTGATCAGGGGGCCTTGGTATACTATCAGGGAATTCATTGACCAGCCTGTGTGGACTGCACAGAGATAACCAAAACGCATGTAGAGTGAAATATAATGGCGTTTATTGAGAAGGTGATATGGATAAATACAAACAGTGCAAACTAACAAAACAACCCACAAACAACAAATAATATATACAACAAAGGGCAGTACCAGAATCTTGAATGTAAGCCAGGCCGGGGTCATACACAGCTGGTCAGGAGATTGACAGAGGAGTGTTCCAGGGGCATAAACGTAGCCAGGCCAAAGTCATACACGGGGAGTCAGCAGATGGGAATAGGGAACAAAACCAGGCAGGGAGAAGACGGATGGATAGGCTCAGGATAGGGATCAGGTCAGGTCGGGACGGGACAGAACAGGTACAGGCTCAAGGACAGGTACAGGCTCAAGGTCCGGATACAGGCTACAATGTCAAGGCTCCAGGAGAAAGATACCAAGGCGAGCATGTAAGGGCTCGCCGGGTATTTATAGGACTGCTATAATTACCCTCATGTCACAGCTGATCGAAGGAAGTACTGCCTGCCCCATACTCCAGGAATACCCCCGCTGGTGGACCCCGGTACTACGGCCCATGGATCAGGCATTACCACCAGCAGGTGAGATCCTCTGTCAAAGATACAGGCTGCGAGAGGACACCTGCTGGTGGACACTAGTACTGCGATCCATAGGACCGACAGCGCCACCAATGGGTAAAGCCTTCCCTGACACATCCCTTCAAGACTGCCTATGCTGATGCTGAGTGACTGTCCTGTTATGTTGACTGACTATCCTCTTCCTCCTCAATGATCCTGATGATAGCTTGGAAGAACATCTTTGTTTCTGGGTGCCGCCACCAGTGACTAAGGCCCAATTTTTCAGCCCCTGTTTAACAGGGGCGTGTAATTACAATTTTTTATGCAATGCTTTGCAGCAGGGCTCATTCCTGCACTCCAACTAGAGTATCTGGGAGAGGTTGCAGTGTCGTGGCACCAGCACCAGTGCCTAAGGCCCAATTTTTCAGCCCCTGTTTAACAGGGGCGTGTAATTACAATTTTTGATGCAATACTTTGCAACAGGGCTCATTGCTGTGCTCCAAGTACAGTATCTGTGAGGGGTTGCAGTGTCGTGGTACCAGTGCCTAAGGCCCAATTTTTCAGCCCCTGTTTAACAGGGGCATGTAATTAAAATTTTTGATGCAATACTTTGCAACAGGGCTCATTGCTGTGCTCCAAGTACAGTTTCTGTGAGGGGTTGCAGTGTTGTGGCACCAGCACCAGTGCTTAAGGCCCAATTTTTCAGCCCCTGTTTAACAGGGGCGTGTAATTACAATTTTTGATGCAATACTTTGCAACAGGGCTCATTGCTGTGCTCCAAGTACAGTATCTGTGAGGGGTTGCAGTGTTGTGGCACCAGCACCAGTGCCTAAGGCCCAATTTTTCAGTCCCTGTTTAACAGGGGCGTGTAATTACAATTCTTGATCTGATAATTCACAGCAGGGCCCATTCCTGCGCCCACCAAGAGTAACTGTGAGGACTTACAGTGTTGTGGCAACACCGTCCACCACCACCACCATAATTTGATTTGATTATCCTGACTATAGGTGTACGTAGCCTATTGCATTAGGGTGTGTATCCCAAAGCTCAAACACATATGCGTGTGTGTGCACGTGTATATATATTGACAGTGTAAGTACAGCAGTGGACGGTGTCAGTAGGGTAGAGGTTGGTGTTGGTAGAGCAGTGGACGGTATAATTATTTTTTCATTTTTACTATTTTGTTTGTTATTATTTTTACAGAATTTTTTTTATTTTTTTAGGAGCATCATTAGATTATTGCTGCTGATTCTGAATGGCTCCCAGGTTGCAGGCCCTGGACAAGCTCAGACTGGCAGACTTGGAGCATAGAAATGCTGACCAAAATACACCTTGTGTTTACACGTTTTTGCTAATTAAACAACTTATATACTCTTTCATCTCTGCTTAATGTTTTCACAAGTGTATTTCACATACTACACTGTATTTTTTATTGTAGAAACCACACTTGCAATGTTCGTGTCTGCACAGTTTGGAATATTCTACCTTGATACATTAAATTGCCATATTGTGCTGGTCAACTTTTTCTGCCTTATGTCTAATGCCGCGTACAGACGATCGGAGATTCCGACAACAAAACCGTGGATAAATTTCCGACGGATGTTGGCTCAAACTTGACTTGCATACACACGGTCGCACAAATGTTGTCGGAAATTGCGAACGTCAAGAACGCGGTGTGAGGGGGGTTCGCTCGGCAGCGGGTGTGTGTGACCCCCTGGATGGGTTCTCCACACAAAAACAGGCACAGCAGACAGAGTTTGCAGTTGCAAAAACAAAAGGTGCGGTTTATTTAAACTATTTACAGGGGACAAACAGCAAAACAAAAAGAAACATAAAAAATAAATCCTGGTCAGCTTGACAGCTTACTACACACGTAGGTTCCCTGTCTGACAACTAGGTGCAGCCTTGTGCTCCCCTAGCCCCTACCTCCCTGTTTTTGAAGGTTTTAGCCACACAGGCTTTGTCTCACCGCACAGGACAGAAACACACTCCCCAGTCTTGCACAACACAGAACTGGTTCCAGGATGGAGCATCTCCCTTAGCATGCTGGGAGTTCTTGTAGAGGCCTTAATGAGCCACTTGATTCAGCTGGGCTCATTAACTCTTCCCCCGCAAGACTCCCAGCACTCCCCCTAGTGGTATGAATTTGCATAAAGCCTGAATCTAGGGCATACATACCTACCATCCTGGTTGCAACCTGGTGATTTTACCTGCCTGCTGTCACAGCGGTCACATACAGCATGTACGACGGCACAATGAAACGGAAATTCCATACCAATTGTGCCACCCTTTGGGCGCCTTCTGCTAATCTCGTGTTAGTAGAAGTTTGGTGAGAGACGATTTGCGCTTTTCAACCTCGTGCTTTTCAGTCCGTTACTGCTCTTCTGTTGACGAATGTGCTAGCTCCATTACGAACGCTAGTTTTACCAGACCGAGCGCTTCCGTCTCGTACTTGATTCAGAGCAGGGGTGGAATTTTGTGCATCGGAATTGTCTACACACGATCGGAATTTACGAGAACGGATTTTGTTGTCGGAAAATTTGAGAACCAACTCTCAAATTTTTGTTGTCAGAAAATCTGACAGAAAATGTCCGATGGGGCCTACACACGATGGGAATTTCCGACCAAATGCTCCCATCGAACATTTGTTGTCGGAAATTCAGAGCGTGTGTACGCGGCATTAGCCTTTTCCCTTTTCGGTCTGCTTACATAACTGCCCTGTTGCTGGTCTATTTTGTGTCTCATGTTAGTCTATTCTACATGGTCATATTTATATACTGTCCTGGAGCTGACCCATTCAAAGCAAGCAACATCTAAGGACCATACCCTTGGTATTTAAAAAAAATGAGGCATATGTGGATATGGCAGGGGGTTGCGGTGCACCAGGGGTGAGAGTCTGCAGTATTTTGGGTGCAGTGTTTTAATATTTTTTCAAATGTAGCACCCTCTAGTGTGCTAGATGTAGATTTTTGTTAGAGTAGGTAAATCATTCAGGCATGGCTGCCAAGCATGTTTGTTTTTCTGGGTTAGGGTTTGAGTGACTCAGGAAAGGCCGGGTTGACTCACAGGCAGCATCTCTGAGACCTTCCCCTACTTCTGGAAACTTTCAGAAAATTCCGAAGAATGTGATTGGAGGTGAGAAGGCGCTGCCTGGAGTATTCTGGGGGCCCTGACCAATCCCCAACAGATGGGTTGGCAGGGGGCAGGCCCCCCTCAGATACTCAGGGTCAGCCCAGCTGGGGTAGTGGAGTTCGGGTGGAAGCTGGAGATGGAGTGTTAGGCTGTTGGTGGCCCCATAGTCTGGGGGGGTGGTTACCTCAGGCCTGGGCTCGGGTGCCGAAGGGACCTTCTTTATGACACACAGAGGTGTCCTGAGCAGGGGCATTGGAGCAAATCTCCAGGGAGGAAGACAGCCAGGTGGACTGGTGAGTGTTACAGTCAAGAGGACTCAAAGGCATGCCTGAGAGGAATGGGTGCAAGCAGTCGGGGATAGATGCAGAGTCAGTCTGGGAGAACTGTGGAGTCTTAGCAAGGAGGGCTAGTAAAAGGGGCAGCTGCAGCCAGGTGGGCTAGCAGTGCCTAAAGAGGTGGTGCTGGGATCAGTAGACATGGGAGGAGGACAGCTGGGCAATAGGACTTTTTGCTACACTACCAAAGGGGCCCGCGGTCCCTGCCTGTAAAGGGCATTTGTTACTGGTCTGA
Organism: Rana muscosa; assembly: GCA_029206835.1. Classification (NCBI taxonomy): domain Eukaryota; kingdom Metazoa; phylum Chordata; class Amphibia; order Anura; family Ranidae; genus Rana; species Rana muscosa. The sequence continues at coordinate 363,555,711 of CM055127.1, forward strand.
TTACGCTCTTGTCATACCATCCATACAGTGCCAGCTGGTCCTGAGAGTTGTAGTTCTACAAGCAAGATTTGTGCTGGAGGTAGAAGGAAAGTGTATATACAGACTGCATATAACCGTGTCCCTGAAAAGTTCTACTAGTTTGATCAAGTGGGTATCCCATAATACCCTAATCCCTATCAAAGTTCAATACCCCTAATAAAATACTAATAAAATACAAAAACAGAGCTGAAAGGACTGCTTTTTGACTCCAGGGAAAGTTCTGTGTGCCTGGCTGTGCAGAATGGGAGATACTTCAGTCACCAGCGGCTCCTGTGCAGGTAGCGCTACGCAAAGGTTGAGTGAGGCAAAGGCAAAGGCAGCCCGGACCATCAACAGCAATTGCTTGATGGGTTCCAATCATCCCAAGCTAAAAGTTAAAATCTAAAAGAAGAGAAAAACAATAAAAAAATGTAAAAAGTATCTAAAATGTTGACATTGAAAGAAAATGACCCCAGCACTGGAATTCAAAGAACCCAAACATCATTTGTTAAAGTAGATGTAAACCCAACCACTAAAATCTCATAAAAGCTTTAACATGATATATCACTTGGAAAGCCTATTTTAATTGCTAGCCTTCATGAAAATAACAACTTACTGTATATAATTATAAAGGTCCTTGTTTGAACACTTGTGTTACGAAATTACAAAGCTCTGCATCTGTCCTCTGCCTGTAAATCTCCCTGTCATATGCTCTTGTAAAGTTAAATATTAGCTGCTGTGCCAATGCACTTTGCCCAGACATATTCCACTGTTGTCACTATTTAAAAATAGTGGGCTTGTGAAGAAATAGGGGACTTGTGAAGAAACCAGTTATGGCAAGCAACAATTAGGGAATATGCCCAGTGAAAAAACACATGCAGTCTGCTATTATCGTAGTGCATGTAGACAGGGGCATGCTGCAGATAGACTGGAGGATTTCAGCAGCATTATGGTTTACCAAAGGATGAACAAAAGGTAAAAAACCCTTTCCTCATTCCACCCCCCCCCCACATTCTCTAAGATACACAGCATTTTGCTAACTATATGATATTCAGTAAGGGTTTACATCTGTCTTATTAGACCTGACAATATGTATGTGCCGCACACCAATCTCCGTATGCAGTTTGTCAACAGCATGCCCTATGCTTTCTGTATCACAATTAAAGCACATTCCTAATATGATTGCGGTGACCTCACCCTTTTGAGTGAGAGGATGGGCTTATCCATAAGCCCCCTTATTGGCACTAATAAGTTAGCTGATATTTGTTTAAAGGCCAGGTAGTGCCCTATGGGTACACAGAATTCAGTCCGGTGAATTTTTGCAATAATCCCCTGGGACTACAAGCTTTGAACAGACAGGGTCCACCTTAAACCCATGGTAGGTGTGAGCCAAAACCTCATCCCTACTTCCTTACATAAGAAATTATTTGAATCAATGGCAGTGAAATAAGTATGAATTTTATTGTACCTTGGCTGCCTGGGTGTTGGAAATACGCTGGCAATTATGCTGAATGGCCTGAGCCGGCCTGTGTGCAAGAACCCTTATGCCCCGTACACACGGTCGGTTTTTCCATCTGAAAAAGTCTGATGAGAGCTTTTGGTCGGAAATCCCGACCGCGTGTATGCTCCATCTGACTTTTTCCAACGGAAAAACTGCTGGAAAAAGATAGAGAGCAGGTTCTCTATTTTCCCGTTGGGAAAAAATCAGATCGGAATTTCCTATCGTGTGTACAAATCCCGACGCACTAAATTCCGACGCATGCTCGGAAACAAATCAACGCATGCGCGGAAACAAATGGACGCATGCTCGGAAGCATAGAACTTAATTTTCTCGGCTCGTCGTAGTCTTTTACGTCACCGCGTTCTTGGCAGTCAAAAGTTCACCAAACTTTTGTGTGACCGTGTGTATGCAAGGCAGGCTTGAGCGGAATTTCGTCAGAAAAAACATCCACGTTTTTTCTGACGGGAATTCCGCTCATGTGTACAGGGCATAAGAGATGTTTCACACTGCTGCACTGACTGCAGTTGGGCCACAGCATAGTGTACCTGCGGTTTTCATGCATTTAACCAATGGTTCCCCGTAGACTATCTATTAGATTGCACAATTTTTGTGCATTTTCTGTAAGCGCACCAAATGTCCTGCTTGCTGCACCTTTGGTGTGCTTACAGAAAACATACTAAAAATACACGATGTGGGCCAAGCTATGCCCAATTTTTACAAATACTTCTTGGCGGGAAAGTTAGTGATAGTTAATAGGTGGCTCACTGGTCCATATGACGATGCTGTGGTTTCTCTTGAGGCGGCGCTCGTGTGTTCCTTTGAAGCGTTGGCCCACTTAGTATTTAGGGGGCCCAGATCACCCTATGTCTCAACCACTTCTATGAGGTCAGTGTCACATGCTTGGATGTTGCCCATGGTGAGGAATTTGGGGGTCCTTTCCCACTCTCGTCTCACGCCCCTTTGTGGAGAAATCCCAATCTGCCCCAATTTTTTGCATTTGAAGATCCAGTGGTCGGACAAAATTCAGGATTAAAAAGATTGGCGCTGTCACCACAAATGGGCAACTGAAGTATTTTGATGAACTGAAGTCTCTACATCAGTTGCCAAATACCCATTTATTTTGCTATATACAGCTAAAACACGCATACCAAACACAGTTTAACCTCTTGCCGACCAGCCGCCACAGTTACACACCATAACGGTACAGCGGTCCCTTTAATGGCTATAGCAGGCATGTGCGCGTCGCCGGAGCTGAAGCAGAGAGCCAGAATGGGGACCTGTCAATGTAAACAAACAGATCCCCGTTCTGTCAGGGGAGTAGAGAGAGATCGTCTGTACCTAGTGATCAGGAACAGCGATCTCTCTGTACTCCCTGTCAGTCCACTCCCCCCACAGTTAGAAAACACCTCCCTAGGGAACACTTAACCCCTTGATCGCCCCCTAGTGTTAACCCCTTTCCTGCCAATGTCATTTATACAGTGATCAGTGGCTATTTTTAGCTCTGATCACTGTAATATTGTCACTGGTCCCAAAAAAGTGTCAAAAGTGTTCGATCTTTCCGCGCAATGTCGCAGTCCCGCTAAAAATCGCTGATCACCGCCATTACTAGTAAAAAAATAATAATAATAAACATGCCATAAATATATCCCCTATTTTGTAGACAGTATACCTTTTGTCTTTAATATCTTTTTATTAATTTTATTAATATTTTTACAATACAAATCATACAATAGTTCATCAACATTTAAATACATTATCCATTTCAACTGGTTTAGGGTCATATCTCACGATTTAGGGATTTATTTCTTCCCCTGTCCAGTTATTAGGATCCCTTAAAACTATTATCTTTATGTAACATTCGTTCATTCATTCGTTCATTCATAACCTCATTCATAATAATAATACAATAAAAAAAAAACATTTACCGATAGCTGAAATTCATCCCATTGTTGCCACATTTTTGGTAATTGATTTTTTATATACCCTTCCATCCTTATTTTTTTCTCCATATATTGTATTCCATTCATTTCACCTATCCATTCTACTATCTTTTTCCATTTTCAAGCTATTATTGTTCTGGCTGCTGTTATCATATGATGAAAAATATCTGATTTTGTGTTTTTTATTGATCTTGATGTTATAGATAATATTAAATCTTTTATATCTAGCTGTATCTCTGTTCCTGACACTTTTTGATAGATTATAAGTATCTTATTCCAGAAACCACTCAGCCGCCCACATCCATACCAGATATGTACCATTGTTTCCCTATCTTTAACACATCTCCAGTAAGGATGAGCCGAACACCCCCCGGTTCGGTTCGCACCAGAACCTTCGAACGGACCGAAAGTTCGCACGAACGTTAGAACCCTATTAAATACAATGGACGTGAATGTTCGAAATCTAAAGTGCTAATTATAACGACTAATATGCATGTTATTGTCCTAAAAAGGGTTTGGGGACCCGGGTTCTGCCCCAGGGGACATGTATCAATGCAAAACAAAGTTTTAAAAACGGCCGTTTTTCGGGAGCAGTCATTTTAATGATGCATAAAGTGAAAAAAAAAAGTAAAATATTTCTTTAAATATCGTACCTGGGGGGTGTCTAAAGTATACCTGTGAAGTGGCATGTGTTTCCCGTGTTTAGAACTGTCCCTGCACAAAATGACATTTCTAAAGGAAAAAAAGCCATTTAAAACTGCTTGCGGCTTTAATGTAATGTCTGGTCCCGGTAATATGGATGAAAATCTTTGAGAAAAATGGCATGGCTACCCCCATCACCCCCCCCCTACCCCAGCCCATTACCAGCCCCTTTGGGTCTTGTATGGATATTAAGGGGAACCCTGCACCCAAAATAAAAAAATGCCCTATATACTCTGAACAGCAGTATACAGGCGGTGCAAACAAGACAGGGACTGTAGGTTTGTTCTTAAGTAGAATCTGTTTGTAATTTTGAACAGGTACATTGTTTAAGTGTAGCTCCAACCAAAAAATATATTTTTAAGCTTTTTGGAAAACATAGGGAAGGGTTATCACCCCTGTAACATTTGTTTTGCTGTCTGTGCACCTGTTCAGAACATTTCACCTCACTTTCCGTCCCAATGACAAATGTTTTTGAAAAGTGGGGTTTTTATTGAAACAAGGATTGGTGATAAAGCATCAGTAGAGAGAAGACACCTTTTTCCCATATTAACTCTTACAGGAGAGAATTTCCCTTCCTAGGGGTAGATTTCCTCTCACTTCCTGTTGTCTCCTTCCGTTTGCAAGGAGGAGTCGTTTGTAAGTTGGATGTTTGAAAGTAGGGGCCTGCCCTATATACTTTGCTGAAATTTGCCCATTACATGTTGGTGTTGCCACAACACTGTGAGCCTTCACAGTTACTCTTGGTGGGCGCTGGAACGCCCTGCTGTGAACTATTATATCAGGAATTGTAATTACATGCCATTGTTGAACAGTGGTAGGAAAAATTGGGCCTTTGGTGGTGGTGCTGGTGCTAAAACACTGTCAGCCCTCACAGTTACTCTTGGTGGGCGCATGAATGGGCCCTACTGTAAATTATTAGATCAAGAATTGTAATTGCATGCCCCTGTTGAAGAGGGGAAGAAAAATTGGGCCTTTGGTGGTGGTGGTGGTGTTGCCACAACACTGTAAGCCCTCACAGTTACTCTTGGTGGGCTCAGGAATGGGCCCTGCTGTGAATTATTAGATCAAGAATTGTAATTACATGCCCCTGTTGAACAGGGGCAGAAAAATTGGGCCTTAGGCACTGGTGGCACAACACTGCAACCCCTCACAGATACTGTACTTGGAGCACAGCAATGAGCCCTGTTGCAAAGTATTGCATCAAAAATTGTAATTACACGCCCCTGTTAAACAGGGGCAGAAAAATTGGGCCTTAGGCACTGGTGCCACAACACTGCAACCCCTCACAGATACTGTACTTGGAGCACAGCAATGAGCCCTGTTGCAAAGTATTGCATCAAAAATTGTAATTGCACGCCCCTGTTAAACAGGGGCTGAAAAATTGGGCCTTAGCCACTGGTGGCGGCACCCAGAAACAAAAAAGTTCTTCCAAGCTATCATCAAGAATCGGATCATTGAGGAGGAGGAGGATAGTCAGTCAACATAACAGGTCAGTCACTCAGCATCAGCATCAGTCTTTAAGGGATATGACATTTGAAAATAAATTATTCTGTTATATCAGCTTCAGGTGCTTGGTAGCTGGTGGTGATCCAAGACTGGTTCATCTTTATGAAGGTCAGTCGATCAACCGAGTCGGTGGACAGGCGCACCCTGTGATCCGTGACAAAGCCTCCAGCAGCACTGAATGTGCGTTCCGAAAGAACGCTGGATGCAGGACGGGCCAGTAGCTCAGTTGCATACTGTGCAAGCTCTGGCTAGTGATCCATCCTCAAGACCCAGTAAGCCAGAGGATTTTCGGTGGGAAAGGTGTCTAAGTCTGACCTTGTCCCTAGGTATTCCTGCACCATGTATATCAGACGCTGGCGATGGTTGCTGGAACCGATCATACCTTGGGGCTGCGGACTAAAAAATTGTCTGAACGCATCGGTCAGACGGCCACCTTCTCCACCGCTCCTTCTGCTACTGACCGAAGCCTCAGCAACTCGTTGTCCAGGACCAGGAGTTTGTAACCTCCCAGTCTCTGGGAACGCATGGCACAGACCTTTCTGCAAGGCCTCCCGGAGTTGTCTCATCCTCTGCTTCCTCTGCGACGGCAAGATAAGGTCCACAACCTTACCCTTGTACCGTGGATCAAGAAGAGTGGCCAGCCAGTAATGGTCCCTCTCCTTGATCCGAAGAATACAAGGATCCTTCCGCAGACTTTGCAGGATCAGGGAGGCCATGCAGCGTAGGTTAGCTGAGGCATTCGGTCCAGAGTCCTCTGGGTCACTAAGGGCGACATGATCCGCAGCCACCTTCTCCCAGCCACATACAAGTCCACGGGTTTGTTGGGACTGTAAATCATCCCTAAAATACTGCTGCTGTTGATGCTGAGCGCCATGCTCCACCTCCATGCTGACACAATCCTCCTCCTCCTCCTCCTCGTCCTCTTCCTGTGTGATGGGTGGGACACAAGGAACACTGTCTGGGTAAAGGGGGCCTTGAGAGGCAAGGAAGTCCTCCTCTTCCTGCCTCTGTTCTGCCTCAAGTGCCCTGTCCATTATTCCACCCAGCGTATGCTCCAACAGGTGGACAAGAGGTACAGTGTCACTGATGCATGCACTGTCACTGCTCACCATCCTCGTGGCCTCCTCAAATGGTGCCAGGACAGTGCATGCATCCCTGATCATGCCCCACTGGCAAGGTGAAAAAAAACCGAGCTCCCCTGACCCTGTCCTGGTGCCGTAGTCGCACAGGTACTCATTGATGGCCCTCTGCTGCATGTGCAGCCGCTGCAGCATGGCCAACGTTGAGTTCCACCTGGTGGGCATGTCACATATAAGGCGCTTCTTGGGCAGGTTCAACTCCTTTTGCAGCTCAGCCAGCCGAGCACTGGCATTATATGATCTGCGGAAATGCACACAGACTTTCCTGGCCTGCCTCAGGACATCCTGTAAGCCCGGGTGCCTGCCCAAGAACCGCTGCACCACCAGGTTAAGGACTTGAGCCACACAGGGCACATGGGTCAGTTGTCCCTGTCAGAGGACGGAGAGGAGGTTGGTGCCATTGTCGCAAACCACCATTCCTAGCTTAAGCTGGCGTGGTGTCAACCACCTCTCAGCCAGTCACACTGGGGCTGACAGAACCTCTGCCCCAGTGTGACTCCTGTCCCCCAAACACACCAGCGCAAGCACGGCATGGCATCTTTTTGCCTGCGTACTTGCATAGCCCCTTGAACGCCTACGGAGCACCGCTGGTTCCGAGGACAAAGCACAGGAAGAGGTCATGGAGGAAGAAGAAGAGGAGGGGTGGAGGAGAGAAGTGTGTCACAACCAGTAGTAGCATTTTGGAGGCGTGGCGGCGGAACAACCTCCAACACTACTGCACCCTGTCCTGCATCCTTCCCAGCTGCCAAAAGAGTGACCCAATGGGCCGTGAAAGAAAGGTAACGTCCCTGTCCATGCCTGCTGGACCATGAGTCAGCGGTAATATGCACCTTACCACTGACCGCCCTGTCCAGCGAGGCATGGACATTGCCTTCCACGTGCCGGTAGAGACCCAGAATCGCCTTCCGTGAGAAAAAGTGGTGTTTGGGAACCTGCCACTGAGGAACCGCACATTACATAAACTCACGGAAGGGGGCCGAGTCTACCAACTGAAAAGGTAGCAGTTGACTTGCTAGCAATTTAGCCAAGCTAGTATTCAACTGCTGGGCATGTGGATGGCTGGGAGTGAATTTCTTTCGACGGTCCAGCAGCTGGGGCAGGGAAATTTGCCTGCTACATCCGGACGTCGGTGTACTGCTAGCAGAGTGCCCGCAAGTACTTGGCTGTGACACATCTAATTCTACACCTTCATTCCTGTCAGTGCAGGTTTCAGAGAGGACTGAAGGTATAGTGGGGTTGGAGATCCCAGCTGATGAGGACCAAGGAGAGGTCCGCTTTGTTCTTTGGTGTGGGTCTTTAAGGTACGCTTGCCAACGAGCTGCATGGCAGGTCAACAAATGTCTAGTCAAGCAAGTGGTGCCCAATCGGCTGATGTTTTGGCCACGCGAGATACGCTTGAGACATATGTTGCAAATAGCAGCGGTGTGATCTGATGCACTTGACTCAAAAAAGGCCCACACCAAAGAACTTTTGGAATAACGGGCAGAGGCAGCGCCCTGCACAGGCGTAGCTCTGCGGTGTGATTGAGTCGGTGTGCTGCCCTTACGCTGGCCCCCGGAGGGCATCCTGCCTCGTTGGAGATGTGCTTCCTCCTCATCCTCCTCCTCTCTCCTATCAGGCACCCACGTGGAGTCAGTGACCTCATCATCCCCTCCCTCCTCATCACTGGAGCCAATCTGGCAGTATGCTGCAGCTGCTGGAACATGACTGCCAGATTGCTGTCCTTCTTGAGCATCCCCTCTCTCTGCGCTCACGCTACTGCCTTCCTCTAGCTGGCTATCATCATCAGACCCTTCGAAACGCTGGGCATCCTCCTGGAGCATGTACCCAACACTGTGCTCAAACAGTTCGGGGGACTCCTCAGGAGGACATGGTGGGTCTAGGGAAGGAGTGACTGATGATGACATTGATACGAGGGAAGAGGACGCTTTGGCAGCTGCTTTGCCAGTACCCTGAGCCTGGGTGAGAGAGAGGATGAGGAGGATGAGGAGGGCTTGGTCATCCACTCTACCAAGTCTTCGACATGATACGGCTCAACACGTCCAGCTGCTGAAAATAAGGACAAGCGTGTCCCATGGCCATGTGCTGATGACAATGCACCGCGCCCACGACCAGCACTGTTGCCCCCAGACACATAGCCTGCTTGCCCTCTTTTATTGGCTCGTGACTGTCTGCCTCTCTTTGTTGGCCTTCCAGACATAGTAATGGCCTGCAGGGAGATGGGAAAAACCAGCAATTGGGTAGTGTATATTGTGCTGGAGGCACACAACACCCACTAACTCCTGCAGATGCCTGTATTAGAGAACAGTAATGATGGGTATATACAGGTGTACACTGTGCCACTAACTCCAGCAGATGCCTGTATTAGAGAACAGTAATGACGGGTATATACAGGTGTACACTGTGCCACTAACTCCTGCAGATGCCTGTATTAGAGAACAGTAATGACGGGTATATACAGGTGTACACTGTGCCAGTAACTCCTGCAGATGCCTGTATTAGAGAACAGTAATGATGGGTATATACAGGTATACACTGTGCCACTAACTCCTGCAGATGCCTGTATTAGAGAACAGTAATGACGGGTATATACAGGTGTACACTGTGCCAGTAACTCCTGCAGATGCCTGTATTAGAGAACAGTAATGACGGGTATATACAAGTGTACACTGTGCCACTAACTCCTGCAGATGCCTGTATTAGAGAACAGTAATGACGGGTATATACAGGTGTACACTGTGCCACTAACTCCTGCAGTTGCCTGTATTAGAGAACAGTAATGACGGGTATATACAGGTGTACACTGTGCCACTAACTCCTGCAGATGCCTGTATTAGAGAACAGTAATGACGGGTATATACAGGTGTATACTGTGCCACTAATCCTGCAGATGCCTGTATTAGAGAACAGCAATGACGGATATATACAGGTGTATACTGTGCTGGGGGCACACAACACCCACTAACTCCTGCAGATGCCTGAGAAAACAATAGAACATAGAACACACTGTCCCTGCCTATGTATCTCTTTCCCTGCCTGCCTACCTAGCTAAGAGAACAGCAATAAAGTTTAGATCCAGGTGTATACTGTGCTGGAGGCACACAACAGCCACTAACTCCTGCAGATGCCTGTATTAGAGAACAGTAATGACGGGTATATACAGGTGTACCCTGTGCCAGTAACTCCTGCAGATGCCTGTATTAGAGAACAGTAATGATGGGTATATACGGGTGTACACTGTGCCACTAACTCCTGCAGATGCCTGTATTAGAGAACAGTAATGACGGGTATATACAGGTGTACACTGTGCCACTAACTCCTGCAGATGCCTGTATTAGAGAACAGTAATGATGGGTATATACAGGTGTACACTGTGCCACTAACTCCTGCAGATGCCTGTATTAGAGAACAGTAATGACGGGTATATACAGGTGTACACTGTGCCACTAACTCCTGCAGATGCCTGTATTAGAGAACAGTAATGACGGGTATATACAGGTGTATACTGTGCAACTAATCCTGCAGATGCCTGTATTAGAGAACAGCAATGACGGATATATACAGGTGTATACTGTGCTGGGGGCACACAACACCCACTAACTCCTGCAGATGCCTGAGAAAACAATAGAACATAGAACACACTGTCCCTGCCTATGTATCTCTTTCCCTGCCTGCCTACCTAGCTAAGAGAACAGCAATAAAGTTTAGATCCAGGTGTATACTGTGCTGGAGGCACACAACACCCACTAACTCCTGCAGATGCCTGAGAAAAAAATAGAACACAGAACACACTGTCCCTGCCTATCTATCTCTTTCCCTGCACGCCGGAACACACTGCACGAGGCCGCCGCGCTGGCGGCCTTTTATAGTGTGGGGCGTGTACTAAACCCCCCTGAGCTATGATTGGCCACAGGCATCCTGCCTGTGGCCAATTATGGCTCTCCTCGCTGCCGGCGCTGTGATTGGCCAAGCATGCGGGGTCACAGTGCATGCTTGGCCAATCACAGCGCCGGGATTGCACTGCGATGGCGCAGTGTATTGTGGGCCGTTCGCGACACTCGAATTTGACGCGAACGGCCCATAACGTTCGATCTTCGTCGAACGAGCGAACAGCCGATGTTCGAGTCGAACGTGTGTTCGACTCGAACACCGAGCTCATCCCTAATCTCCAGCACATTTCTGTATTCTCTTTATTTATTTTGTTCAAAGCTACTGGATTCCAATACCACCTCATCAATATTTTATAGTTTCTTTCTTAGTGTTTTGTAGCTATTGATGTTTTATGTATTATTGATATTGCCTTTTCCCATTCTGTTAGAGATATAGATGTTTCTATCTCCTCCTCCCATTTTCTCATATATATCAATTCATTAATTGGTCCTGAGGGAAGTAGTAATTTATAGACTTTCGAGAGGTTTCTTTTCCTTTCTTGATCTTCCATTAATAAATATTCAAAATCTGTAACTTTTGTGCAAACCAATCAATATACGCTTATTGTGATTTTTTTTTTACCAAAAATATGTAGAAAAATACATATTGGCCTAAACTGATGAAGACATTTTTTATTTTATTTTTTGCATATTTATTATAGCAAAAAGTAAAAAATATTGTTTCTTTCTCGTACATCACGGGACACAGAGCGACATAGTCATTACTAATGGGTTATATAGATACCGTCAGGTGCTGGCACTGGCAACTTCCAAAATCGGAAGTACCCTCCCCTATATAAGCCCCTCCCATCCGGGAGCACCTCAGTTTTTTGCCAGTGTCTAAGGTGTTGGCCAAGAAGAAACATGTGTTTTTCACTGAGCTTGCGTACAGGTTCTTTTGGGCCTCAGTAAGCTATTCCGGATCCGACCAAAAAAGCTTCATAGCTAAACGGTCGGTACCCGGGCCTTGCAGAGAAGAGCAAGGTTTTGCCTGTAATGCTTCTCTTAGGAGAGCTGGACCCTGGGATCCAGAGCTCTGGTCATACCCACGACCAAGATGTTTTCTGTGCAGGGTGCTATACAGGTCCAGGGGAGTGGAATCCTTGGGAACCCGGTCCCTGAAGGTTTGATTACAATGCCTGCCGTGATAGGTGAAGTTTGGGCTTTTGTGGACCAAACAAAGTCCTGCGGCGGGGAACAGGTAAGTGGGGGCCCCCAGGAACTTGGTTCTATTGGGGGACCCCCAAGCCTAATTTGTCTTTCTGTCTGTTACCTAATGGTATTCCCACAAAATTCTGTGCATGCCTGTAACTACTAAAAAAATGTAATAATTTTTAATGGTGGTCAAGAAAAAAATAAAAAAATTTTTTTTTTTATATATATATTTAATATATTAGACTGTGGTACCTGTGTTTGTCCACTAGAGGCCGCTGTGGAATGTTTTCTTGTCATGTGGACTAGTTTCTTCTCAGCAGAGCAAAGTCCAGGCAGATGGTGAGTTCTCTTATAGGAAACTGCTTCCTCTGCCATGTTGCAGTGCTCGTCCATCCCCCGGCCTGCGGCAAAGAGGGGCCCTGGCTCCTGTCCCTTGTTTCCATTTTTTGAAATTAGCGCCGAAGGCGCACGTGGCCGCGCGCGTGCACGCGCCTCTATATATAGAGGTGAGCCGGGAAAGGGGGCGGAGCCTGGGGGATGACGCTCTGTGCGCGCCGCAGCGCTTCTGCGCATGTGCGGGCGTCCCAGCAGTTTAAAAAAAACACAATATTGTAGTAAGCTGGCTATGAAGTACAGAGATAGAGCTGGCAACATTTAAAGGCATACAGCAAGCGGTTGATACAGGCATCCCCTAGAAAGGCACATTAGTAGACACCAACTGTTTCTTATAGCAGCATTTATGCTAGACTATTATCAGTAACTGGTGTATTTCGGCTGGAATACCTCAGCTTTGTGGCTTAGGAATATGCCGTCTAAAAACTCCGGGACTAGAAATTCCAGGAGGAATAGGGGGTCTCCATCGGGCTCTGAGGATCTTGGGCATGCTTTGGCTGCACCAGTCTCCCCTGAAGAATCAGAGGTTAGTGACCGTAGAGCACCCTCAGGAGTACCTGGTACTGTGGCTGTCCTCAGTTCACCTGCTCCTGTGTATGTAACAGAGGAGGTTTTTTCCTCAGCTCTGGGAGGGCTGGAAGAGAGATTGTCAGCATTGATCGCTGCTTCCCTGTCACAGGAGAAAAGCGCTCGATCTCCGTCTCCCCCCTCAGAGTGCCTGTTAACAGAGCAACAGTCCCATACAGAGGTCGACCTACCTGAGGGGGATCAGGATGAGGTCGATTCGGTTGCAGAGGAATCAACAGTGGAAGAGCCGTTCTCAGCATCACATGCTGAAAGGTTATGGGTTCAGTCCCTGACTAATATGGTCCGATCAGCATTTAAAATGCCACTTGCGGAGCCATCCTCCACTTCTGTCTCCTCGTTGGGGTCGCTAAAAGCTCCCCAGACTGTTTGTTCCTTTCCGATCCATCCTTTACTGGAGGGGCTCATTTACCAGGATTGGGAGCATCCTGACAAAATATTTACTCCCCCCAAGAGATTTCCGGTGGTCTATCCCATGGAGGATAAGTTCATCAGAAAATGGAGGGTCCCTACAGTGGACGCAGCCATCTCTTGTGTGAATAAATCACTGACATGTCCGGTGGAAAATGTCCAAATGTTCAAGGACCCAATAGATAAAAAATTGGAGTCCTTATTCAAATCTGCTCTTTCTACAGCAGGATTGGTGACACAACCAGCAGTGGCAGCTATTGGGGTCTGCCAAGCAGTGAAGGATCAGTTGAAACAGGTCTTAAGGGACTTGCCGGATCAGCAGGCTCTTGCCCTAGCTGATCTACCTAGAGCCTTATGCTTTGCGGTGGACGCTATAAAGGATTCAATCCATCAGGCCTCCCGCCTTACGCTGTCTGTAGTACATATGCGCAGGCTTCTATGGCTCAAGAACTGGTCTGCTGAAGCTCCCTGTAAAAAATTGCTGGTCAGCTTCCCATTTCATGGGGAGCGCTTATTCGGGGAAGACCTGGACAAGTATATCCAGAGAATTTCCAGCGGTAAAAGTACACTTTTGCCGGTTAAAAATAGAGTTAGAGGTCCCTCTTTTAAAAGGCCGGCCTCTCCAGTCCCTAGGACATCGGCTGTGAAACAGTTCCGACGGCCTCCTCGGTCAAATCCCGGAGGTAGAAATCAGGGACAGTTGCAGGGTAACAAAAAGCCCTGGAGCAGGAGAGGTACAAAACCTCCCCCAAAGTCAAATGCATGAAGGGTTGCCCCCACCCAATCGGGTGGGGGGAAGACTTCAGTTGTTCACAGAGACCTGGCGGGACACGATCCGAGACAGATGGGTGCTCTCCGCAGTAAATCTGGGATACAAATTGGAGTTAAAAAACTCCCCTTCTTCCCGCTTTATAAGGTCAAACGTGCCAAGGGATCCCCAGAAGAGAGGATCCCTCCTGTTGGCACTAGAACAATTATTGCTTCAAGCAGTAATTATAGAGGTTCCCCTGGAAGAGTGGGGGTTCGGGTTTTACTCAAACCTCTTCACAGTTCCGAAGCCAAACGGGGACGTGAGGCCCATACTAAATCTAAAAGGGCTAAACAAATTCCTGCATATCAGGACTTTCCGGATGGAGTCGATCCGATCGGTAGCCACTGCCCTACAAGGGGAGGAATGGTTAGCCTCGATCGACATCAAGGATGCTTATTTGCACATTCCCATCTTTCCAGCCCACCAAAAATTTCTACGCTTTGCGGTAGAAGGCCGCCATTTTCAGTTCAGAGCCTTACCCTTCGGTCTGGCCACAGCACCAAGAGTGTTCACAAAAATTTTGGCCCCATTATTGGCCAATCTAAGAACACGAGGTGTAACGATAATGGCATATCTAGACGACTTGTTGCTGATAGACCACTCAGTGGAAAAACTAGAAGTGGTTGTTCACGAGACAATCAAGTATCTGGAATATCACGGTTGGATTATCAACCGAGACAAGTCAGCCCTAAAACCAGTCAAAAGTCTGGAATACTTGGGGCTAGGGCTGGATTCAGACCAGAGAAAAATTTTCTTGCCTCAAGAAAAGGGGTCGTCTTTGAGAGATTTGATCCACTTAGTGGGCTCAAAAAGACAGCCATCCATACGCCTGTGCATGAGGCTGCTGGGAAAAATGGTGGCATCATTCGAAGCAGTACCCTACGGTCAATTCCATTCAAGGAAATTGCAAAGGGCCATACTGTCAGCCTGGAACAAAAAAGTTCAGGCTCTGGACTTACCAATGTCCTTGTCCCCTTCCGTTCGCAAGAGCCTCCGCTGGTGGTTGGTTCCCCAGAATCTGGAAAGAAGGAAATCCTTCAGTCCGATTTCCTGGAAGGTGGTCACTACAGATGCCAGCCTTATAGGCTGGGGAGCAGTACTGGAGCAATGGTCTCTCCAGGGCAAGTGGTCAGAAGCAGAAAAGGCCCTGCCCATCAATCTCTTAGAGATACGAGCAGCCCGGTATGCCCTAGTAGCATGGACATCCAAACTCCAAGGGTCCCCTGTCAGAGTTCAATCAGACAATGCCACAGCAGTGGCATATATCAATCGTCAGGGGGGCACCAGGAGTCGTGCAGCCCAAAGGGAAGTAAATTACATCCTGAGATGGGCAGAAAGATATGTCCCAGCCATATCTGCGGTATTCATTCCAGGGGTGGAGAATTGGAAGGCGGACTTTCTAAGTCGCCAACAATTATGCCCAGGGGAATGGTCCCTTCATCCCGAGGTTTTCCGGACAATATGTCAGCGGTGGGGAACACCGGATGTAGATCTGCTAGCATCCAGATTCAACGCAAAGGTGGACAGGTTTGTCTCTTGGACAAGGGATCCCCTAGCTTGCGGCTCGGATGCCCTAGTGTTCCCTTGGGATCAGTTCAAGCTGATATATGCATTCCCACCGCCACAATTGTTACCTCGATTACTCCGCAGAATCAGGGTAGAAAAGAAACCAGTGATTCTGGTGGCTCCAGCGTGGCCCCGAAGAGCATGGTACGCGGAGATTGTAAAAATGTCTGTGGGGAGTCCTTGGACCCTCCCACATCGTCCGGACCTGCTTTCGCAGGGACCGATATACCACCCTTCCTTACCAGCCCTAGGTTTGACGGCCTGGCTATTGAAGCCCACATTCTAAAAAAGAGAGGGCTCTCTAATGCTGTGGTGTCTACCATGATCAATGCCAGGAAACCGGTATCCAGGCAGATCTACTATAGAATCTGGAAGGCGTACATCGCCTGGTGTGAGGCCAGGAAATGGCATCCACGTAAATACGTAATAGGTAGGATTCTGGACTTCCTACAATGGGCTGTAGATAGGAAGCTTGCCTTGAGTACTATCAAGGGTCAGATTTCGGCCTTGTCAATATTTTTTCAAAGGCCCTTGGCTTCGCATTCACTAGTCAAAGCCTTTATACAAGGAGTGATGCGTATTAGTCCTCCGGTTAATATTCCCATATGTCCATGGGATCTAAACTTGGTTTTGTCGGTTCTACAGAAACAACCATTTGAACCATTACAGCATATTTCCTTGGTGCTTCTCACCAGGAAATTGATTTTTCTAGTAGCCATTTGTTCGGCTAAAAGAGTATCGGAATTAGCAGCTATGTCCTGTAAGGAGCCATATCTGGTTATCCATAAGGACAGAGTAGTGTTACGTCCTCATCCAGCCTTTCTTCCTAAGGTGGTATCGAGTTTTCATTTGAACCAAGATGTGGTTCTTCCTTCTTTTTTCCCCAAACCTACTTCGGTAGAGGAAAAGTTATTGCATTCTTTGGATGTAGTAAGAGCAGTTAAAGCTTATCTAAAAGCCACTGCTCAGATTCGCAGAACGGATACTTTGTTTATTCTGCCGGAAGGCCCCAGAAAGGGTCAGGCAGCGTCAAAATCTACTTTAGCCAAGTGGATTCGACAGGTCATAATACAAGCCTATGGCTTGAGAAGTAGACCGCCTCCGTTCAAAGTTAGGGCGCACTCCACGAGAGCAGTTGGAACTTCATGGGCAGTGCATCACCAGGCCTCCCTGGCTCAAATCTGTAAGGCCGCAACATGGTCTTCGGTACACACGTTTACTAGGTTCTACCAGGTGGACGTTAGAAGTCAGGAGGATGTCGCCTTTGGGCGCAGTGTGTTGCAGGCCGCAAAAGATCCTCATGTCTGATAGCGCTCAGCTTATATATGGTGTATCCCCCCCCTCATTTGGCATTGCTTTAGGACATCCCATTAGTAATGACTATGTCGCTCTGTGTCCCGTGATGTACGAGAAAGAAAATAGGATTTTTATAACAGCTTACCTGTAAAATCCTTTTCTTGGAGTACATCACGGGACACAGAGCTCCCGCCCCTCTTTAGGGACACTTATTGCTTTGCTACAAAACTGAGGTGCTCCTTGATGGGAGGGGCTTATATAGGGGAGGGCACTTCCGGTTTTGGAAGTTGCCAGTGCCAGCACCTGACGGTATCTATATAACCCATTAGTAATGACTATGTCGCTCTGTGTCCCGTGATGTACTCCAAGAAAAGGATTTTACAGGTAAGCTGTTATAAAAATCCTATTTTTTTTTTCAAAATTGTTGGTCTTTTTTTATTTATAGCGCAAAAAATAGAAACCGCAGAGGTGATAAAATACCACCAAAAGAAAGCTCTATTTGTGGGGAAAAAAAAAGACCTTAAATTTATTTGGGTACAGCGTCGCACGACTGCGCAATGGTCATTTAAAGATACGCAGTATCGCAAAAAATGGCCTGGTCATTAAGGGGGTAAATCCTTCCAGGGCTGAAAGTAAAACATGTAAGGGTTCGTTCTTAGTGTCTGCCCTTGAATCCATGCTAAGGGAGGATGATCTCCAAAAGCCCCTATCTACCATCTATAAGTTCCTTTTCCCTGAGACAGTCGGCTCATGAGTGTGTGTAGAGCTAAGTGGGAGTCGGTGGTCCCTGATTTGGACACAGAAGATTGGGAGGATGTCTGGGATGTACCCTTTACCAGACTAATCTTAGCCTGTGATAAACTGATCCACTACAAATTTCTGCATCGTATATACATGACCTCGGCGACAATAGCTAGAATGTTTGTTTCAGTCACCTCTTCTTGCTGGCGTTGTTCTGCAAGTCGGGCTGACTATATGCATATCTTCTGGGATTGTCCTGGTATACAGAAATACTGGAAGGATATTTTGATGTGTGTACAGGAGGAGACAACTATCTCTTTAAATCCTTCTTTATGTCACTGTCTGCTAAGGCTGGTGGATGATTTGGCCCCTACTACGGCTATACGGACCTTACTCTATTATTTTTTCACGCTGGGAAGCGCATAGTTCTGTCTTGGAAGAGTTCTACTCTACTCCTACTCCGGTAGAGTCCTGGAAGGTTTCAGTGAATAGGGACCTACCCATTTATAAAGCCACATATCTGAACAGGGGGGCGCTTCTCAAAATTGATAAGGTCTGGGGCAGATGGATGGCCTCACCTCTCACTGTAGCAGACTAGTTTTAACCTTCTGTTAATGTTACCCTGTTCCATGAGACTTTCTGATATGCACCTCATCACCTCTGACAATGCAGGTTGGTGGGATCTCAGCAAAATTATATGGTGGGACACACAAATTATATCTCTGGAGAGTGTGGGTAGAGTGTGGGGGGGTTGTGTCTCTTCTAAGAAGGTGGTGTGGGTTAGGTTGGCAAGCTTCAAAGGCAATGTTCATGTACATGTCCGTTACGCATTTAATTTTTATGTATTATATGTTTTGTTTTTTGGGATAACTCATCGTATTGTGGTAAGTGGTCCTTGATTGTTTTATTGAAAACAATAAAAAATTATTCCCCCCCCAAAAAAAAACGCACAATGTAATACGGACCTTACTCTACTATTTTATCGGAAACTGGATTAACTACTTGAAAACCACAGGTACACCTAAGCTACACCCACAATGTGGCCAAACTAGTACATAGATAACATGAAATCACAGTTTTTTTGGCATGCATGCTGTGATGTAGCAATTGTTAAAGTTTATATTTTAGGGTGATAAAATTGTAACAATTTCCACTTGCCGACCGTAATATGTATACAGTATCTCACAAAAGTGAGAACACTCCTCACATTTTTGTAAATATATACATATATTTTTTTTAATTCTTTATTTATTTCTTTTCAACAACAGGGTTTATACATATATACCTATATCTTAGATTGTAGGTTAATCAAGAGGAAGAAATTTAATTCAAAGCCTATTTCTTTACATTATATCTTTCAAAAATGTAATCTATACAGTATCCGTAGTATATTAATTTAGGATATATGTAACTTCTGCAAGACCATATTTATTCCCTCATGCAATCTTACTTTATCTATGTTAATTCCGTAAATATTTTATTATATCTTTTTATGTGACAACACTGAAGAAATTACACTTTGCTATAATGTAAAGTAGTGAGTGTACAGCTTGTATAACAGTGTAAATTTTCTGTCCCCTCAAAATACAGTAACTCAACACACAGCCATTACTGTCTAAGCCACTGGCAACAAAAGTGAGTACACCCCTAAGTGAAAATGTCTAAATTGGGCCCAAAGTTTCAATATTTTGTGTGGCCACCATTATTTTCCAGCACTGCCTAACCCTCTTGGGCATGGAATTCACCAGAGCTTCACAGGTTGCCACTGGAGTCCTCTTCCACTCCTCCATGACCACATCACGGAGCTGGTGGATGTTAGAGACCTTGCGCTACTACACCTTCCATTTGAGGATGCCCCACAGATGCTCAATAGGGTTTAGGTCTGAAAACATGCTTGGCCAGTCCACCACCTTTACCCTCAGATTCTTTAGCAAGGCAGTCTTGGAGGTACGTTTGGGTCATTATCATGTTGGAATACTGCCCTGCGGCCCAGTCTCTGAAGGGAGGGGATCATGCTCTGCTTCAGTATGTCACAGTACATGTTGGTATTCATGGTTCCCTCAATGAACTGTAGCTCCCCAGTGCCGGCAGCACTTATGCAGCCCCAGACCATGACACTCCCACCACCATGCTTGACTGTAGGCAAGACACACTTGTCTTTGTGATCCTCACCTGGTTGCCGCCATACACGCTTGACACCATCTGAATCAAATAAGTTTATCTTGGTCTCATCAGACCACAGGACATGGTTCCAGTAATCCATGTCCTTAGTCTGCTTGTCTTCAGCAAACTGTTTGCGGGCTTTCTTGTGCATTATCTTTAGAAGAGGCCTCCTTCTGGGACGACAGCCATGCAGACCAATTTGATGCAGTGTGCGGCATATGGTCTGAGCACTGACAGGCTGACCCCTCACTCATACGTCTATTTCCCAAAGACAACCTTGATATATGACGCTGAGCACATGCACTCAACCTCTTTGGTCGTCCATGGTGAGGCCTGTTTTGAGTGGAACCTGTCCTGTTAAACCGCTGTATGGTCTTCGCCACCATGCTGCAGTTCAGTTTCAGGGTCTTGGCAATTTTCCTTTAGCCTAGGCCATCTTTATGTAGAGGAACAATTCTTTTTTTCAGATCCTCAGAGAGTTCATTGCCATGAGGTGACATGGTGAACTTCCAGTGACCAGTATGAGAGAGTGAGAGCGATAACACCAAATTTAACACACCTGCTCCCCATTCACACCTGAGACCTTGTAACACTAACGAGTAGCGTGACACCGGGGAAAGGAAAATGGCTAATTGGGCCCAATTTGGACATTTTCACTTAGGGGTGTACTTTTGTTGCCAGCCGTTTAGACTTTAATGGCCGTGTGTTGAGTTATTTTGAGGGGACAACAAATTTACACTGTTATACAAGCTGTACACTCACTACTTTACATGAAAAGATATAATAAAATATTTTCAAAAATGTGAGGGGTGTACTCACTTTTGTGAGATACTGTATATATAATGTTTGGGGTTATAAATAACTTGTCTAGCAAAAAATACAGATTTTTACTTGTAAACAAAATGTGCCAGAAAAGGTCTGGTCTTCAAGTGGATATACTTTCAAAATCATAGCAAACACTATCCCAGTTTTTCTGGAAGTAGTGAATGATACAAAGTTTTATTTTTATATCTACCATTAAAAGCTTATGTCTTTGTAAAGGGTGTGTGTGTGATACTGGATTAAACTCTAATGCCCCATACACACGATCATTTTTCATGCCGTTAAAAATGCCATTAAAAAAAATGGCCATTAAAAATGATCGTGTGTATGCTCCAGAGCATTTTTAACGACGTGAAAAACGGGCATTAAAAATTTCGAACATGCTCTCTTTTTTCACGTCGTTTTTCATGTCGTTTTTTTTAACGACGTGAAAAACGATAGTGTGTATGCTTTAACGACGTGAAAAAAATGCGCATGCTCAGAATCAAGTATGAGACGGGAGCGCTCGTTCTGGTAAAACTAGCGTTCGTAATGGAGATAGCACATTCGTCACGCTGTAACGGACTGAAAAGCACTAGACTGAAAAGAGCGAATCGTCTCTCACCAAACTTTGCTAACATGAAGGGTGGCGCCATTCGAACGGAACTTCCCCTTTATAGTGCCGTCGTACGTGGTGTACGTCACCGCGCTTTGCTTGAACATTTTTTAAAATGATGGTGTGTACGCAAGACAGGCTTGAGAGGAAACAAGAAAAAAAATGACGAGAAAAACGTCAGTTTTAAAAATGACATTAAAAATGATCGTGTGTATGGGGCATAAGCAATATTTTCTGCATTCTGCTACTATGCTTAAATTGTTAAACTTTGTACATGGTAACAGACTATTAGGTTTTTCTCCTTGACAGCCTGACTACGTGGGATTGTAGTTAGAATCTGTATTTGAAGGGAGTGTGTTGTTGTGATAATACAAAAAATGTTGTAAATGAAATCTCTTTCTCTGTCACCAGTTTTGGTCTGTTTTCTTGCTGTGTGATATTTTACATTGCTCCTCCCAATGCTCTTTTTTTCCTATAAATAAAACATTTCATCTCACAGCGCAATCATAAGATCTTGAATGGTCAATCCCACTCAGAGGTATGTGTTTGGGTTACTTGTGTACATCTTTTGTATTAATAATATATGTTCCGTCGCTGGTTTTAAGATTTTCATTATATCTGCATTGGTAAGAATAGTGATAGGAGAATCTTCTAAGGGTGGTTTCATGTACAATCTAACTATACACATTGGAAGGTTAACTGTACATTTAAATATTCTTTTTGCCAAAATATTGTTTTATGATGACTGTATGTGTTCAATACAATGTAATTGCAGTATTCAGTATATTAATTTTTATTTCACGTACCTTGATACAAAATTTTCCTGTGCATTTACATGTAAAGCAGAGCTTAAAGCGATTTTGTTGCTTACTTTAATGTCCCCATTGAAAGATATATGTGGAAAGCAGAATATATATCCTAACCTTCTACTGCCAATCACATTGCCAAACACAGCTCCACTAAATAGGATTCACCAGGAGAGTTTCTTTGTGAAATGCAGACTTGAAGCCATTGTGATCTCCTATGCCCCCTGCAGAACTCTGTGGTTCCTCTTGCTGATCCCTACACCACTACTGTGTCCTGTATTGATGCTGGGGAGCAGTTTTACGCAAAAACTCCTCCGGTGACCCCTTTTCAATTAAGCAGCATTTGGTGTCATACTGTATTTGGCAGGAAGTGTGTGTGTGTGTATATATATATATATATATATAATTTCTGCTTTACATGAACATTTCTAAATATATACAGTATATTAAAATCTCAACTGCAGAAATTTTAAGGTGCGGAAAATCCTCCAGTGGGGACATCTGTTCCGGAGAGAACTCTTCAAGACTGCAGTTCTTTTCTTTTTTTAAAAGACTGACTTCTAATTTCTTGTTGTGTCTGCAGGAGGAGCAGTGAAGTAAAATCTCCCTAGTGGGACAAAGACAGAAAACTATTAACTCAATAGAGATTTTAACTCTTCCCTAACCTAAATCTAAATCTAATCTAAAACTACATTGACACTCCCGGTTCTCTGCTGATTTTGACTCTTTTATAGCGGATACAACTCCTACTGTTTCCCCTGGGCCCTCTCATAAGTAGCGTGATATACCTTCTCCCCACTTTCCCTTTCTTTCTCATACCCCGTCTCCCCCCATTTTTTTTTTAACTTTCCTTATTTCTCCTCCTCCTGTACCTTTATAAGATTATAGTAATCTTACTGGTAGATTCACCGCACTTTCAGGCCATATGTGTAGAGCCTTGTTTTTTTCTGTTTTCTACACCACTGTTTATAGTGGTCTACTGGTTACTTGATTTATCATTACTTGGTTTATTTCACAAAAATATGACATAAAATACAAAACAATTACTGAAAAGAAATTCCAATTAGAATCCATAAAAGTGATAAACTTCAAGTGATTAACTCGGTGACAAATCTTCTATGATTAATACTCAAAATGAACTTCCTTCCACCACACCGTTTGTGACAGTGATTCCGCTTCCTTTAAGAAACGCGCTCACCAAATTTTTTGGACTCTAATTGGAATTTCTTTTCAGTAATTTTTTTGTATTTTATGTTAATTTATACTTGCTATTTTCACGATCACATGGTGTTATTGGAATTGTTTTAGTATTTGTTTCACTTTAATATTGTGACATTAGCGCCACAATTTTTTCATTTTAAATACGTTTACATTTTACTATCACTTTAAGTGGCAGCTCCAGGGTAGATTATTTGCATGAGCGCAGTGGTGGGACATCAAGCATGAGTGCGCGAGACTTGCTGAGCAACAGTTGGATATACACTTGGTTTATTTCACTTATTTCTACATTCCTTAAGGATATCTACCTGACTATGCTTATGTGATACATGTTCTTTTAGTGTCCTTCCGATCCTAATGTATACTTGTACACGCAATGGACATATGGTATTCCTTGCCTATGTTTAATGTTTTAAAAATGGCTGAAAAATGCTTGAAACTCAATAAAACAGATTCAACATAAAACTACAACATTGTACAGATTGTTTTAAATAACTGTGTATGGTTGATAGCCTGTCATCATTAAGAAGTACCTTAGATATATGTAATTTGTACTACTTTCAGCATTTTCAGTCTGTATTTATTGCCGTATGTAAATACACATTGAATTAATGCCATTAACTGTCCTTTTTATTAGGTTTTGCCATCATGGACCATTCACATCACGGTAAGGAGATCTAATAACCAATTTAAGTAACCCCTGTTACAAGTTGTGTGACTGTACTGACCATTTCACACTCTGTCTAAATTCCTTCTTGCCAATCTATTGTTTAACTAACCACTACTTCCTATCATTATCTATATTTCTTGTTTAACAAAAACCTTTTATTTCCTCACATGTTTATCATACAAATTTCTCCTATTCCTGTGCACTTTTATTTGATGGTCTTTAACAAAAACATATCACAAAGTAAAATACCAGGTCAAATGCTGTCAGATACTGACTGCCTTATTGAATTTAAAGTCTAAATGGGAATGATTAAAAATGATAGAAACCAGCACTAATATAAAATATTATAAACAAATCACAAAACAATATTGTGTAAATATCCATTCAAATAGTACTATAATCAATAAAAAAAAACCCGATATTAACGCAAAGTCATCATCCAAACATACAGTGATTGTGAATCAAGTGAAATGATCAGTGAAAAAACTGTCAACAAAATAAAAAGTCAGTATTAATAAGTTCTACAGTGTATCCACCGCCGTGCTCTATATTCTTCAGATTGGTAAAAGGCTTACCAGATACATAAGTGAGTCATAAAATGCTTTTCTGTTTCAATCGTTTTTATTAATATTTTAAAGAAAACAAAAAGTGAATGATCACTTAACAGAGTAGCGAACAGTCCTCGCTTACTCTGTACATGTAACAAAATTGGGGCATAAATTGGGGGGTGGGGAAACCAAAGAAGAACTTGGTAATAGGGTTAGGTCTTCCACAAGGCCACGAGTGGGTACATGGGCATAAGCACATATAAACAGAGAGAGCTTGCATTGAGTTATAGACTAAGTATGAGACATCAATAACGTCACAAACATTGAGAGGCCATTCAGAAAGTTATACAAATAATCAGGGTATGAAAAAAAAAAAGATACATACGGATCCTAGGATCATGATTTCACTAAAGAGTAGTCACTGTAAAAAGGCCCAAAATCTCGGAAGCCTTTCCCTAGTGACCACAGCTTCCAGAAGACCATCCATTGCTCAGCAACTTGACGGTCCAAACATGAGCAAACATGAGCAACTAAAATAAGGAAAAAAAGCCTTTGGAGCATAGTGCCAAGGCTAGTATGAATCAGAAGAATCATAGAAGCAATGAGAAGAGGAGAAAGAAAAGGTAAGTCCATCCGGGGATCCTCTATAGCGGTGGTCATCAACCCTATCCTTAGGGTCCACTAACAGGCCAGGTTTGCAAGATAACTGGAATGAATCACAGGTGATATCATGTTCTGCTCACTGATTGCAGTATTCTAGTCTGCATCTCCCCAAGGTAATACATAAAACCTGGCCTGTTAGTGGGCCCTGAGGACAGGGTTGATGACCACTGCTCTACAGATCATCGATAAAGTCAGTTTCATTCATTCGGGAATCGGGACCTGTAAATAAGCAAGCCATGGGGACCATATTTTGTCAAAAATTGATTGTTTATCCCGTAAGACACGATTTTTTTCATTCAACATAATCCACAAGAGTTTCCTTTTGACTAGCGCAATATCTATAAAAGGACTTTTCCACGCTTTCGCTATAGCGATTTTGGCCGCTAGGAACATAAAATAAATGAAGGTCTGAGTGTGTCGTGGGATATTTTCAACAGGCTTGATTAGTAGAGCGATACATGCGTCTTTAGTAATATTAACTATCGTGACTGAGAAAATAAATGAGTGAACCCTTATCCAAAAACGACAGACTTTAGGACACGTCCACCATATATGCAGTGGCATGCCTATCAGGCCCTAACCCCTGAAGCAGGAAGCCGAAGTGCCCGGGTACATCTTTGACAGACGCTCCGGCACTAAGTACTATCTGGCATGGAGTTTGTAGCTTGCTTCAATCAATGAAACATTAAAAACACCTTTATGAAATTGTGTGCTCCATTTATGCCAGTCCTCTACCTCAGGGGCTATGGACAGGTCCCTTTCCCACGCCACCTGGTAAGATAATCTAGCAGTACAGTAAATGAACAATTTATATGGTGTAGAGATGCCCCTCCTCAGAGTTGCATCTTGAGGAAGTGGTAAATTTGTTGTAAATTGAAGCTCTCCATGGGGGGCATCTCCAAACTTCCCGTGAAATGTTAGGGGGGACGTATGCCTCTATGGTCGAAATAGTCACCTATGCGATACAACCCTTTATTCAACCACCAACTGAATCGATCGGGTTGCATACCAAGAGGGAATAGGGGATTGCCAAATAGAGGAGCCACTGGAATGTGGGCAGACCACAGAGGCCATCTCCTGCAGCTTGTGTCCCATATATGCAATGAGTGGGAGAGCGTAGAGCTCAGTATGGCTTTACGCCGTTTCGGGGAAATCCAGAGGACGAGATCCATTGCCAATTGAAAGCATGCCTGGACTTCTATTGTTACCCAATCTGGACAATAATGTCTTCTGTGAATTTGACCTAGCTGGGCCAGCTGTGCAGCCATGTAATATTTCCTGAAGTCAGGCACGCCTAATCTGCCCATTTCCTTAGGAGCATACATTGTGGCCCGTTCTAATCTAGGGCCTGATGAAATTGAGAATTTTTGATTGAAACTGACGTGTGGCGTTAACCGGGACCTGGATAGGCAAAGTACGAAAGAAATACAACAATCTAGGTAGGACCGTCATTTTCACTGAAGCAATTCTACCCATCCATGACAAATTCACATTAGACAATGCCTTTGTGTCCTCTAATAGTTTAGCAAACAGATTTGGATAGTTGGCCTTATAAAGAGAGGAAATGTTGGGGGTCAATCGGATTCCTAAATAGGAAAGGGATGCCTGTTGCCATTGAAAAGGAAATTGAGTCTGGATACTTTGTAAGATCGAAGGTGACAAATTAACATTCAATGCCTCTAATTTATCTTGATTTACTATGAGCCTCAAAATTTTCCCAAAACGGTTCAGAAGAAACAATAGGTTTTGTAGAGTGGTATGGGGGGAGGTGATGAACAGCAACAAATCATCCGCAAATAAGGCCCACTTATGACTCCTCCCCCCACTCCCAACCCCCAAAATGTCTGAATTCTGACGTATCGCTATGGCAAACAGTATGGGGTATAGCGAGCATCCCTGCCTAGTGCCCGATGATATGGGTATCGGGTTGGATCTATGACCTTGTAAGATTATCTGAGCTGAGGGTGAGCTGAATAACGATTGCAGAGAAGCCAAGAGTTTGGGACCAAAGTTCCACTTCATCAACACTGGGAAAAGGAAGGGCCATGAGAGAGTTTCAAAAGCTTTGCAGATAACAATGGACAGTAGCATCCCAGTCCTATTTGCTCCACTGTCCCAGGAAGAGTGAAATATAGATATGAGGTCAAATGCTCTGCGTACCTGGTCAGCTGCCTGTCTTTGGGACAGAAAACCCACCTGGTCAGAGTGTATGTAGCTAGTCAGGAACGTCAACAGTCTATTTACCAGAATTTTTGTGAATAATTTCAGGTCAGTATTAATTAAGGATATAGGACGGTAGTTAGCTACATCGCTGTGGTCCTTGTAAGGTTTAGGAGTAAGAGTAATGAATGCTCTATTTGAGTCCACTTCCATTGGACCTCCCATTTGGATGGCTTTAAAGAATTGCGTTAAGGAGGAGGCCAATATAGGGGCACATTTTTTATAGTATAGGGTCATAAACCCATTCGTACCGAGAGTTTTGCCCAATGGGGCCTGCTTAATGGCCGCCAAAACCTCCTCCACCGTAATTTCCTCCTCTAAAAGGTCTCTATGGTCGTCTGTTAGAGTTGGGATGGGAAGTTGCTCCACTAAGTTTCTGAATTCTAGCTGGTTAATAACATTACTATCCTCATCTAGGTTCTTGTAGTAGGCCGGAAATTCCTGCAAGACCGAGGTCGATTTTGAATAAACGTGCTGTCAGGTTTCCTGAGCTTGAAAACATAAGGGGGCATTTAGGGGCTCGCCTCGTCGCCAAAAGTTTACCTGGTTTGTCCACTTGAGAATAAAATAGCGATTTATGACTCACTTATGTATAAGGGGTCATTACTATCTGATAAGTCCATCCGAAGAATATAGAGCACAGAAGTGGAAACACTGTTGGACTTATTAACCATATCATTTTATTTTGCGGACAGTTTTTCACTGATATTTTCACTTTATTCATTATATGTTCAGATGATCACATTGCACTAATATAGTTTTTCTGCGATAGTATGGCTTGAATGAATTTTTGCACATTATAGTTTTTTGATTTGTTTTATAATATTTTATATATGTGCTGGTTTATATAATTTTAGTAGTTCTAAACACCATGGGGTGTAATTGTTTTACCAGCAGCTGGGGGCACACAGTTTTTTCAGCAGGGAATAAAGTATTGTTAAAAGGGAATGATGATGTGGAAAGTGGAATAACTCAAAGCAATCAATATCGATCAATGCAACTTTATTGTTTAAATCTGAAATTGTTTAATTTTGATTGTCATGCGATATATCACAAACTAACAAGTAGCATGTGAGTCAGCGCTCACTGGCAGTGTTGAAGATAAATCATGATAAATACATAAATCAACAAAGATAAATACGGCCCATGCAGTCCTTAGTGGTGGGGAGAAGTCAAAGGAGAAATCCCTGGAAGGATGAATCCACGGGCGGCTGGAGATGGCTTGCACAATAACACAGGCAGCTCCTCAAGCAGGAAGTGAGCATTCCCTCAGATAAGACAAAAAATAACAAAGGGAGGGCACCAAGTGAGTTTAAAAGCAGTAACACTTTATTAAAAACACATCAAGGAGTCTTGTTAACAGCATACAGGGATAGTGTGGTTTGCCATGCAGGCAAGCAGCTGTCACTATCAGATGGAGGACCACTGAAAACCAAGCTCGGACCTGTCGCTCAGGGATGTAACACCGGCAGTGTCTGGTGCTCTTGTACGCCACTGACAGAGCCAACACAAGTCCACACACAAGTGAGGGAGGGGCCGAGCCGTAACACGTTTCCGAGGCCCCGTCTCCTTTGTCAGGCTCTGCTACATCCCTGATCGGCGGGTCCAAGCTTGGTTTTCAGCGGTCTTTCATAGGATTGTGACAGCTGCTTGCCTTCATTGCAACCCACACTATCCCTGTATACTGCTCACAAGACACTTTGATGCAAGTGTTTTGCTTTTAAACTCACACTCACCTGGCGCCCTCCTTTTGCTGTTTTTAAATTTTGTCTCCTAAGAGTTGGATGCACTCTATACAATTGTTTTGCCATATAAAGCCCAATAATGTACATGACTAGATCTCCAATTGTTGTGAAATCCCATGATGATAATGGTAAACAGGACAAATAGTGAGAGTGAATGTTCCTATTGGGGGCAGAGGTAGAAATCGAAAACATGACAGATGTCACTCCACTCTATGCAAAAAAAAAAAAAACAGTTTTGCCTTTAGTTATCTCGCCAAAAATTGAATTTTTGTTGCAGAGGATGCTAAAAATGTGATCTGTCTCTTAGTGTAGACTTCTGGCAAAATCAGTAAGCCAATCACACAAGCAGGGAATTACAGTTCTGATGAAGTTTTGTACACCAACTATGTACAGAAGGCCTCCAGTTGCCATATTGCTTTGACATTTACAGAAAATTACAGCACTGTAGATTAAAAAAGAAAGGAATTTTTTTCAATAACGATAAATTACAATATGGCTTGTGTTACAATTGTAAAGGTTATATATATATATTTTTTGGTGGTTACCCTTCAAGCACAGGTAAATCTTCACTAGCATTAGTTAGCATTAGTTAGTTAGTTGACATTGTTACAGTGATATTATCACAGTGTTTGTTATTGTCTGCAAAATATGCATACAAGTCTAAGAAATTATGTATCATTTAGAGGTGTTTGATATCTGCAAAACAATAAAAATACCATGTTCTGTTTCAGGACCGCCCCATGGTCATCCACCAGGTCACTCACACCCTGGACCACAACACCACCGACACCCTGGACCACACCACCACCCAGGGCATGTTGCACCACCTCATGGAGGCCATCATCCCCCTCCACATGGACATCACGATCCTCACCACCAGCCTCCTGGCCACCATGGACCGGGCCCACATGGTCACCATGGAAAACATTAACCCTTTATAATGTGCAGGTGGGTGTTTCCATATGTAAATGGAGAAAGGAAGGAAGAAAGGAAATTTCTTTGAGGCTTTAGATTTAATACCATCTCTAGCATTACTGCATTATATTTGTTTGGGGCTTTTAACCACTTAAAGACCGCCCACCGCATTTATACTGCGGCAGGGCGGCTCTGTTGTGCGAAACAACATACCTGTACGTCGTTTCATGCAATAGATAGTGTGTGCATTTTTTTAGCACTGATCACTATATTGGTCTTACTGGTCCCCAAAAAGTGTCACTTAGGGTCAGATTTATCTGCTGCAATGTCGCAGTCCCGCTAAAAATCGCTGATCGCCGCCATTGCTAGTAAAAAAAAAGAAAAACAATCAATATACGCTTATTGGAATCTTTTTTTAACAAAAATATGTAGAAAAATACATATTGGCCTAAATGATGAAGAAATTTATTTTATTACATTTTATTACATTTTTTTGGGGGATATGATTTATAGCAGAAAGTAAAAAATATACAGTATATATTTTTTTCAAAATTGTCAAGCTTTTTTTGTTTATGGCGCAAAAAATAAAAACCAATGATCAAGTACCACCAAAAGAAATCTCTATTTGTGGGAAAAAAAGGACATCAATTTTATTTGGGTACAGTGTCGCATGTCCACGCATTTGTCAGTTAAAGTAACGCAGTGCCGTATCGCAAAAAATGGCCTGGTCAACCACTTCATGCAAAATCACGTACCTGTACATCATTTGCTTGAAGTGGTTATACCAGGGTGATGCCTGCAGCTGCAGGCATCGGCCCGGTACCGTTTTTTTGGGCTCTTTCATGATAACAACCGATGAGGCTAATGAGCCACTCGCCGTTATCATAAGGCACAGGAGGGGACATGCCCCCTCCCGCTGCCTTCCACTGCTCTGCCCGGGTCTCCCGACCCACCGGGAGACCGGAGCGACCATTCGACACGTCCGCCGGCTGTGTGGAGTCTCGAATGAAGCCGGAAATGGCTTTGATCGGGTCTCCAATGTAAAAAGCCGGAAGTGACGTCACTTCCGGTTTACTTGGCTGCCACTGGCGCAGATTTAAAAAAAAATCTGTATTCCAAAACGCCGATTTTGGCGCTTTAAATACTTTGAAGTGCAAAGGAGGGATTTGAGGTCTTTTAGACCCCCGATCCCTACATAAAGAGTACCTGTCACTGCCTGTAACTGTCACAAGGGTTTACATTCCTTGTGACAGCAATAAAAGTGATCAGATTTTTTTTTAAAGGGTCAGTGTTAAATAAAAAAATAAAAAATAAATAAGAAAACATTTTTTTTGAAAGTGCCCCCATCCCCGCGAGCAGAAGACCTCTTCTGTAGCTCTAAACACGTAACCGTTAAAAATTTTGAAACGTCACCTATGGAGATTTCCAAGTACTGTAGTTTGTCATCATTTCACGAGTGCGTGCAATTTTAAAGTGTAAGTTCACCTTTACAGAAAAATCAGTATGGTGAACTTACACAGGACATATATATATATATATATATATATATATATATATAAATAAATATATATATATATATATATATATATATATTTTTTTTTTAGTAAAGACGCTAGAGCAGTGGTCATCAACCCTGTCCTCAGGGCCCACTAACAGGCCAGGTTTTATGTTTTACCTTGGGGAGATGCAGACTAGAATACTGCAATTACTGAGCAGCAAACAATGTCACCTGTGATGCATTTCAGTTATCTTGCAAACCTGGCCTGTTAGTGGGCCCTGAGGACAGGGTTGATGACCACTGCCCTAGAGAATAACATGGCGGTCATTGCAATATTTTATGTCACACGGTATTTGCGCAGCGTTCTTTCAAATGCAATTTTTTGTAAAAAAATCATCTTTTTTGAATTAAAAAATAAGAAAACAATAACGTTAGCCCAACTTTTTTGCATATCATGTTACATATCATGTTACCCTGAGTAAATAGACACCTAACATGTTACACTTTAAAAATCTGTAAAGTGAACTTACACAGGACCCCTCCTCGCTCCCACTTACCTGGACCACGGCAATCTCCCAGTATATCCACGTGGCCTAGATATACTGCAGAGGGCACGTGGGGAGCGTGCAAAGGGGAGGACGTCTATTGGCGGCCTCTTGGCAATTCAGGTCCACGCTGTAGCCATCATTCGGCTAAAGCGCGGACGCCAAGTGGTTAAATTAAAAGTCAGCAGCTGCAGTATTTGTAGCTGCTGACTTTTATTAATTTTTTACCCAGGCGGAACTCCGCTTTAAGGGGGTAAATCCTTCCGTGGCTGAAGTGGTTAACCACTTCCCGCCCAGTCAATAGCAGATTGACGTCCGGGAAGTGGTTCTGTTATCCACCCTGAACGTCATATGACGTCCTGCGGGATAACAGCCGCCGCGCATCGCGGCGATCGGTGGAGCGGTGGGTCAGTCTGACCCACCGCTACACTGATCTCAGTAAGAAGCCTCCGTCGGAGGCTTTTTACCACTTGATCAGCCGTGTCGAATCACGGCTGATCACAATGTAAACAGGAAGAGCCGTTGATCGGCTCTTCCTCACTCGCGTCTGACAGACGCGAGTAGAGGAGAGCCGATCGGCGGCTCTCCTGACAGGGGGGGTTCGCGCTGATTGTTTATCAGTGCAGCCCCCCCTCGGATACCCACACTAGACCACCAGGGAAGCCCCCCAGGACCACCAGGGAAGCCCCAATCATGTGGATGGCCCCATGGCCATCCACATGTAGTAAAAAGAAATAAATAAAATAAAAACATTAAAAAAAATATGCCAATCAGTGCCCACAAATGGGCACTGACTGGCACTTTCACAATGTGTGGTGGCTGGCATTGCTGGGCACCAGTGCCACCAATGCCACCTACTAGTGTCCATCAGTGCCACCTATCAGTGCCCATCTGTGCCCATCCATGCCAATCTGTGCCCACCTATCAGTGCCTGTCCATGCCACCTATCAGTGCCACCCATAAGTGCCCATCAGTGCCGCCCATGAGTGCCCATCAGTGCCGCCTATGAGTGCCAATCAGTGCCGCCTATGAGTGCCAATCAGTGCCGCCTATGAGTGCCAATCAATGCCACCTATGAGTGCCCATCAGTGCCGCATACCAGTGCCACATATCAGTGCCCATCAGTGCCGCCTATCAGTGCCCATCATCAGTGCCACCTCATCAGTGCCCATCAGTGCCACCTCATTGGTGCCACCTCATCGGTGCCCATCAGTGTCGCCTTATCAGTGCCCGTCATTGAAGTAGAAA
Source organism: Rana muscosa (assembly GCA_029206835.1). Taxonomy (NCBI): domain Eukaryota; kingdom Metazoa; phylum Chordata; class Amphibia; order Anura; family Ranidae; genus Rana; species Rana muscosa. The sequence continues at coordinate 363,589,060 of CM055127.1, forward strand.
AGGTACTTATTTACAAAAAAAATTAACAGAAACAAACAGAAAAACTTAGTTTTTTTAAAAATGTTTGCTCTTTTTTTATTTGTTGTGCAAAAAATAAAAATCGCAGAGGCGATCAAATACCACCGAAAGAAAGCTCTATTTGTGGGAACAAAATGATAAAAAATTTGTTTGGGTACAGTGTAGCATGACCGCGCAATTGTCATTCAAATTGCGACAGTGCTGAAAGCTCAAAATTGGCTTGGGCAGGAAGCTGTATAAGTACATGGTATTGAAGTGGTTAAACATGGATTAAGTCTTAAAACATATATGTAGCTAAAAAGTTTTTTTTTAGTTTTGGATGGAGTATGGAGATTTAGCACCTCTGCCAAGTTGCCATTGATCTCTGTGTCCCCACTAGGAAGATTTACCCTCTTTATTAATCCTTGTGATCATTGAAACCAGGGCAAAATTATAAGGTAAATCCAAGATTTTACAGATCTCACCACAACAAAAAGTGAGGATAAAACTTTGAATGGGGACACCTGTTTTGGTGCCCACCAGGTGTAATGTTCTGACTCCACAGGTGCTTTGAAAACAAGTTTACTCTAGGGAGAGTCACCACCTTTCATGGTCACTGCTCCCATGCAGCACAATGGTTTACTGGTTATCATGTCTTTCTTGCCAATAATGGGGTCCTTGGTTAGAATCCCAGACAGAACACCATCTGTATTAGGTTTGCATGTCCTCCCTGTGCTTCAGCAGGTTTTCTTGGGATAGTCCGGTTTCCTCCCACACTATGAAGACTTGATTTGGATTTCTCTTCTGTCCATATACAGTACTTTCCATTTTGTTAATTGTTAAAAGTCAACTATTAACAATTCTATTTCTGAAAGCATTCTTAATTTACAGCATTTTTCACTCCTGTCTAAAATATTTGCACAGTAGTGTATGTGGAATACACTTAGATTATAAACTTATTGAGGGCAGGGACTAATATAAATATGTACAATACGTAAAAATGTTGCGTAACATGTCAGCGCTATATAAATGTCTGTAATGAATGAATGCTTTAGTATTAGTTAGTAAGGCTGCCAATCTGCCTATCACAGCAATGAACCATTAATTTGGCAAAAAAAGGTAAACTGGTACCAGTGATGGTGGTCGCTATTTGCATGTCAGAGTGCCCTGGTTTTCAGAAATCCTAGAACTCTGCAACTGAAATGAAATAGCAGGACTGATACAGACTTGTTTTACTTATTTTGAACCATGGGTCTACTAGCCCACACTGCGTTTCAGAGGGCCCACACATAAGGATATATCGCCTTTCCATTATGATAAGGAGATTAAAAGATAAAAATGTAGCGGGGTCCTCAATTTAGTGGGATACACCTGGGGGTAGTGTGACCCAGGTGTGTAATTATGTCAGGGATTAGACCCCTTTTCTTATTCGTGGAGGATTGGGTGGTGCAATATTCTCTTTGACCAGTGGGTGTCAGTGTACCTGCTGGCTCGAGGTAGAATCACTACCACAGTGTTACCCTTTTTTTGGTTCCTTCCTGGCGATGGTACGGCTGGGGCGGAGAACCCGCCGTGGTGTCGATGGGAGGATATAAAAGGGGGAGACGCCCGCGCCACGAGGTCGTCGTCGCCTGTCTGTTGTTCTTGTGGGAGGGGGTCACCCCTTTCACGCACCCAGGCACCTTAGGCCTGGGTGCGGGCGGTTCAAGGTTCCGGCCTAGGCGCCCAAGGCCTGGTCGGAACGAAGATGGAGTCCATCCCGGGCACCTTCAGCCTGGGGTGAGGTACTATTGAGGAGGCCTGGGACCCGGTGACTCTGACTGGGTCCCGCGAGGGTGAAGTTGCTCCAGGGCGCCCCTTGCGAGGGGACCCGCATCTGAGGTGAGGAGGCTGGGGAGGTCACCCGTCCGAAGACCCGGTGCAGTGTCAACCCGGTGACGGATGGGCCTTCGATAACTCCCTTGGAGGACATCTTCCCCTGATAGGGGCTACAGCGCAGCGGAGGAGCTTTCATCAAGATTCCTGCAACCCCTGGTCATAGCACAGGGAGTGTAGGGACTAGGAACCTGTACAGTGCCTCGACCTGCTTTCCCCATTGTATCATGCCGTTGCATTGACTGTATGTGGAGATACGCAATAAACCTGAGTTTGGACTTTGATGGGTGTATGGACTCTGTCGATGGGAACAAAGGGAGATTCTGGCACGGAAGGACTGACCCTCATAACCAGCACACATTTGGCCCGAGGAAAAGATTGATATTGGCCTTCACCTCACCCACAGCCATGGGGAGGACATGGGCCGTAGCGCACCTCACTCTGTCGCGTGACATACCCCTAGCTAAAGAGGACGGGGTGAGGAGGCCGCTACACGTGGGGGCTCGTCCGGGATGAAATGTGTGTTGACCCTGAGGTTTGGAAAGGCTGTGTTTGAACTTTGCTGCCCGGAGGAGGTCCGAGCAGGTCGGCCATGTGATTGGCCAAAGTGCGTCCCTGTGCTCGAAGTCGTGGAAATTTCTCTGAAAAACCGGGAGAGGCCCATACAGAAAGAGCGGGAAGAGGGAGGAGTCCAGCCGTGTGACGAACTACATGTGGGGACTTTTGCTGCACTGCGCCACGAGGCACCCCGTGACTGTACAATTCATGGGCGGAGGCTGGCGGAAGCCCGCGAAAGTGTGCAAGTCGTGGGAGGAGTCTGGCCACGTGTGGAGATACATGTGGAGACTCCGGCGCGTGGTCAGCGCGTGATGGAGCAGCAAGTGGTCGGAGTGAACTCAGGCTCCCAGTGGATGTCGGTACCTTATCCTTTCAAGATGACTGCATTTGCTGCTCCCCTGACAGACACGGGAATAAGACTTAGGCCCCGAGGACAGTTGGCTCTGTATTCATGCAGAGACACGGAGGCCCTCGGTGTGATCTGTCCCGGATGCTCGGGACTGGTGGTCCAACTAAAGCCATTCGGGCGATGCGAAGCATGCAAGGAGTTCCTTTTTGAGGTTGAACCATACACGGAAAGGCCCCGGGCCCTACGCCTCAACTGCATCACAGGAACCGCCACTCCGGAGGGAGAGATCAAAGCCTCTGCGGAGGTTCCCGTACGCGCTGACCAGGGCGAAGTGACTGCCCAACCAGAGACTGAGAGAGAAAAATCCGAGGACACTGCTTCGGTCACCACAGACTCCCTGCTGCCACCCCCGAAGAGGAAGATAGGCCTGGTGCAGGCCTCCTGTGGTCGTGGTCGAGCTTCACCCCGCTGCTTGCCGGACCTGGATGGATCCGGTCGGAAGAATCCAGGACATCCCAGTGCTGAAAAAGGTCCAGGTGAGCCAGGGGCTGGGACTGTGTGTGTGGTTGGAGGTGTCGGGAGTTCACATCTGGTGGAGCCCGCAAGGGAGGGTAGCCTTCCGTCTACTAGAGACTACCTTCCCGCTGAGATGTATGACACCTCCGACTTAGAGTCATTGTCAGACTGTGGTGATGACGGAGAGATAGACGAACTGTTTCACCGGAAGGGCTGGGACAGACGCCCACTACCTGTGCTGAGTAAACCGCAGGATTCCCCCATGTCCATAGAAGACAGTACGCCCCGGGTGCAAGCCCCGGAGTTATTGAGGAAGCCTAGTCCTTCAAATAACCTTCCACATTCAACCACATCACCCGCTCTGATAGTGGGGATGCAGCGTGCTTCATTGCGGGCACCAAGAGCAAAGCCGCCTGAGATGGTAAAGATACCTCGGCACCCGGAGGCCATCGTACAGCCAGGAGAAGGTGAGCGAGATGTGATGCCGCCTCTAGCTCGATTGCAGAGACTTTTCTCCCAGAGAGTCGCCCGTGAATATGGGTGGGAGTACCCCTACTTGCCTCGGGACTTATTGTATGAAGTCGAGGTCTTGCGACCACGGTGGTATGACGAGTTTGTGTGGGAAAAACTCAAAGTGCCCCATGCCCGGCGATACCTGTCATGTTCGCCGCCGGTGTCTAAAAAGTTTAAAGACTGTAAAGCTGATTGGAGACTGGGACGCCATATCCATGCTGATAAGGTGCTCGTCTGCAGGAAAGAAGGAGAAGACATCGAATATTCGGTGGAAGTATTTGACAAACACCTGAAGCCCTTGTTTTTGCCGGATCCAAGATTTTACTTGTAGGAGAAGTGAACTCCTATTTTGTTGCTGTTGAAACTTTCTGGAAGAGACATTCCCAGACGCCTAGAACTGTGCCCTACTTTTGTTTTGATTTGGGCTTTTCTTTTACTCACTGGAGATTTGGGAGCTGTTGTTTTTTTTTCTCCCTTTTCTTCATGTGCCGATTGCAGAGACTTTTGGGGTAGAGTTAGAGTAGGAAAGCAGGAAGAATGGAGACTTCGGCAAGTGTTGTGACCGCGGCGCTGTCACCAGGTGGCAGTGTTGTGCAACGGTTGTTTGAAAATATTACACATGCATTACTTACTTATTGGAGTGAGCGGGTCTCTCGGCTGACGGACCCACTCATGCCAAGATAACACAGAGTGTTAGGATGTTTTTTTTTTGTTTCCCTTCTGCAGGAGATTCGTCGGTCAAGACTACTGAGTATGGGGTGGTTCTTAGACAGTGACGGGAGGGATTGTATATGTGTACATGACAGATGTTTTATACAAAAGTTTTAATGTTTTATAGTTCCCTTTTCTGTTGAACAGGTCTTGGCATGTACAGTATTCAAAGTTTGGGGACAGCCTCTGGGGTTCACTCCATGTCACCACGTTAATGGGAGACATGGGTGTGCACCTGACGCTGGGGACCAGCGTCAAATCACAGGGGGGAGTGTGTAGCGGGGTCCTCAATTTAGTGGGATACACCTGGGGGTAGTGTGACCCAGGTGTGTAATTATGTCAGGGATTAGACCCCTTTTCTTATTCGTGGAGGATTGGGTGGTGCAATATTCTCTTTGACCAGTGGGTGTCAGTGTACCTGCTGGCTCGAGGTAGAATCACTACCACAGTGTTACCCTTTTTTTGGTTCCTTCCTGGCGATGGTACGGCTGGGGCGGGGAACCCGCCGTGGTGTCGATGGGAGGATATAAAAGGGGGAGACGCCCGCGCCATGAGGTCGTCGTCGCCTGTCTGTTGTTCTTGTGGGAGGGGGTCACCCCTTTCACGCACCCAGGCACCTTAGGCCTGGGTGCGGGCGGTTCAAGGTTCCGGCCTAGGCGCCCAAGGCCTGGTCGGAACGAAGATGGAGTCCATCCCGGGCACCTTCAGCCTGGGGTGAGGTACTATTGAGGAGGCCTGGGACCCGGTGACTCCGACTGGGTCCCGCGAGGGTGAAGTTGCTCCAGGGCGCCCCTTGCGAGGGGACCCGCATCTGAGGTGAGGAGGCTGGGGAGGTCACCCGTCCGAAGACCCGGTGCAGTGTCAACCCGGTGACGGATGGGCCTTCACCTGATAGGGGCTACAGCGCAGCGGAGGAGCTTTCATCAAGATTCCTGCAACCCCTGGTCATAGCACAGGGAGTGTAGGGACTAGGAACCTGTACAGTGCCTCGACCTGCTTTCCCCATCGTATCATGCCGTTGCATTGACTGTATGTGGAGATACGCAATAAACCTGAGTTTGGACTTTGATGGGTGTATGGACTCTGTCGATGGGAACAAAGGGAGATTCTGGCACGGAAGGACTGACCCTCATAACCAGCACACATTTGGCCAGAGGAAAAGATTGGTACTGGCCTTCACCTCACCCACATGCATGGGGAGGACATGGGCAGTAGCGCACCTCACTCTGTCGCTCGACATACCCCTAGCTAAAGAGGACGGGGTGAGGAGGCCGCTACAAAAAAAATTCAGTTTTTTATTTACAAACATTTTTCATGTTCATGTTCCAGTGCATTTTGTCTGAGGTCCATAATTAAATTAAATATATGGCCACAGCTTAAAAAAAACAATGGGAATTTTTAAATGGTCCTATTTGTTGGATCAGTTTTTCATAGTACCATGTGCTTCAGCTGCAGTTGTGCAAGAAGTGACTGACTAAAATGTCTGACTAAAAATGTTATTTCTGATAAAAAATAAAAATAGAGGTCTGCTTAAATTTTTTAGCAAACTCACTAGAATGCCCAACATAAACACACCAGATTCTAAAGCTGCATTGGAAAATAATCATTGTAGTTGAAAGATTGAATTTTCTTGGTGATATGGGGAGATTACTAAAAACTGGTGCACACAGAATCTAGTGCATGTTCATAGTAACCAATCAGATTCTAACTTCAGCTTGTTCAATTAAGCTTGGGCAAATAAACCTAGAAACAAATTGGTTACTGTGCACAGTTGCACCAGATTCTATGTGCACCAGTTTTGGCAAATCTCCCCCTATCGGACAATAAGAACCTTTAGATAAAAATGTCTTCTTATTCAAGTCACATGTGAAATTTTGATCTAACAAACACTTAATGTGGAACTAAACTGTATCTGAGCACCACAAACCGAAAATGCTATTTAATTAATTTTTAATATTCAAACATCATTTTTGCCTGGGACAGAAACCAGGAAGCAACTGAAAAAAAAAGAAAAAAAAAAGAAACAAGTAAATATAATATACCTTCCTATCTATTTGCTAATGCTAGCAGCATAAGGATTAAAATATGTAATGTTGATTGAGAGGGTTTAGATTCACTTTAACTGTTATGGATTAGATGCTCTGGATTACAAATCATTTATGTATGTAGCTTTAGATACCAGAAATAACTTATGCCATATGTGAATATTTATAGACAGTAATTGCTTCCCAGACTTCATAAAACACTATGCTAATAACGTCTATACATTTTTGTTTTCTGAAGTATGGTAATTAACTAAACACGTGGCAATGACTGTATCACTACAAAATATCACAGAGGATAAGTCTTTAGAAATTTTTTCATAAAGAAGAATATGACAGGAAGTGTTTATTCTTACTACTGCTAGAATCAACCTTGGTAAGTTAAAGAGGAAGTAAACCCTAGTGGGCTTTTCTTCCTTTCTTCTTCCCTGCAAAGTAAATGCATAATGTGCTAGTATGCATCACATCAGTAGTGTATTTAGGTTTTGTACTGCCCTAGGCCTGACTAAACTCGTGCACCCCCTAATTTAAATATGACCCACCCCGTCCTGTCAAGGCCACACCCCTTTCTGTTTAAAAAAACGCTCTGAAATTTTTGAATGGGGACAATAGTTCTTAGGGTCTGGGGGGGGGGGGGCAATGGATTCCCTTAATTTTCATAGATTTCCTCTCACTTCCTGTTTGGCTATGGGGCAGGAAGTGAAGGGAAATCTCTGCAATGGGACAGGGATGGTAAAAAATAAACTGACAGGGGCTGTAACCCTCCCTTACTCTATCCAAAATGAAAAAAAAAAAAGTGTTGCCTATAGTTCTACTTTAACCACTTCAATACCATGCACTTATGCACCTTCCCGCCCAGACCAATTTTCAGCTTTCAGTACTCTCACACTTTGAATGACAATTACTTAGTCATGCTACACTGTATCCAAACAAATTTTTTATCATTTTCTTCTCACAAATAGAGCTTTCTTTTGGTGGTATTTAATCGCCACTGGGTTTTTTATTTTTTGCGATATAAGCAAAAAAACAGCAATTTTTAAAAAAAAAAACACTTTTTTTTAGTTTCTATTGTAAAATTTTGCAAATAAGTAATTTTTCTTCATAAATTTGTGCCAAAATGTATACTGCTACATATCTTTGGTAAAATGAACCCAAATTAGTGTATATTATTTGGTCTTTGTGAAAGTTATAGAGTCTACAAACTATGGTGGCAATCACTGAAAATTTATCACATCTGATCACGCCTGATGTACTGAAGGGATATCTCATTTCTTGAGACACTAACAAGCGAGGAAAGTACAAAAACCCCAAAATTACCCCTTTTTGGAAAGTAGACAGTCCAAGGTATTTACTAAGAGGCGTGGTGAGTTTTTTGAAGTTGTATTTTTTCCCCACAATTCTTGGGAAAATTTAATTATTTTTTTTTTACACAAACTGGTCATATTAACAGTTTTTTTCTCTCACACAGCATATGCATAATTGCAACTACACCCCAAAATACATTCTGCTACTCCTCCTGAGTATAGCGATACCACATGTGTGAGACTTTTACACAGCCTGGCCATATACAGAGGCCCAACATTGAAGTAGCACTTTCAGGCGTTCTACAAGCATAAATCGCACATATCCTTTCTCAACCACCTATTACACTTTTGAAGGCCCTGGAGCACCAGGACAATGGAATTTTCCACAAAATGACCCCATTTTGGAAAGCACACACCCCAACGTATAATCTATGAAGCATTATGAGTCTTTTGAACGGTTCATTTTTTTCCAGAAGGTTTTGGAAAATGTGGAGAAAAAATGAAAATGCATTTTTTTTACACAAAGTTGTCCATTTATAAGATATTTCTAACGCATAGCATATACATAGCAAAAATGACACCCCAAAATGCATTCTGCTACTCCTCCTGAGTATAGCGATACCACATGTGTGAGACTTTTACACAGCCTGGCCATATACAGAGGCACAACATTGAAGTAGCACTTTCAGGCGTTCTACAAGCATAAATCGCACATATCCTTTCTCAACCACCTATTACACTTTTGAAGGCCCTGGAGCACCAGGACAATGGAATTTTCCACAAAATGACCCCATTTTGGAAAGCACACACCCCAACGTATAATCTATGAAGCATTATGAGTCTTTTGAACGGTTCATTTTTTTCCAGAAGGTTTTGGAAAATGTGGAGAAAAAATGAAAATGCATTTTTTTTACACAAAGTTGTCCATTTATAAGATATTTCTAACGCATAGCATATACATAGCAAAAATGACACCCCAAAATGCATTCTGCTACTCCTCCTGAGTATAGCGATACCACATGTGTGAGACTTTTACACAGCCTGGCCATATACAGAGGCCCAACATTGAAGTAGCACTTTCAGGCGTTCTACAAGCATAAATCGCACATATCCTTTCTCAACCACCTATTACACTTTTGAAGGCCCTGGAGCACCAGGACAATGGAATTTTCCACAAAATGACCCCATTTTGGAAAGCACACACCCCAACGTATAATCTATGAAGCATTATGAGTCTTTTGAACGGTTCATTTTTTTCCAGAAGGTTTTGGTAAATGTGGAGAAAAAATGAAAATGCATTTTTTTTACACAAAGTTGTCCATTTATAAGATATTTCTAACGCATAGCATATACATAGCAAAAATGACACCCCAAAATGCATTCTGCTACTCCTCCTGAGTATAGCGATACCACATGTGTGAGACTTTTACACAGCCTGGCCATATACAGAGGCCCAACATTGAAGTAGCACTTTCAGGCGTTCTACAAGCATAAATCGCACATATCCTTTCTCAACCACCTATTACACTTTTGAAGGCCCTGGAGCACCAGGACAATGGAATTTTCCACAAAATGACCCCATTTTGGAAAGCACACACCCCAACGTATAATCTATGAAGCATTATGAGTCTTTTGAACGGTTCATTTTTTTCCAGAAGGTTTTGGAAAATGTGGAGAAAAAATGAAAATGCATTTTTTTTACACAAAGTTGTCAATTTATAAGATATTTCTAACGCGTAGCATATACATAGCAAAAATAACACCCCAAAATGCATTCTTCTACTCCTCCTGAGTATAGCGATACCACATGTGTGAGACTTTTACACAGCCTGGCCATATACAGAGGCCCAAAATTGAAGTAGCACTTTCAGGCGTTCTACAAGCATAAATCGCACATATCCTTTCTCAACCACCTATTACAATTTTGAAGGCCCTGGAGCACCAGGACAATAGAATTTTCCACAAAATGACCCCATTTTTGAAAGCACACACCCCAACGTATAATCTATGAGGCATTATGAGTCTTTTGAACGGTTCATTTTTTTCCAGAAGGTTTTGGAAAATGTGGAGAAAAAATAAAATGCATTTTTTTTACACAAAGTTGTCAATTTATAAGATATTTCTAACACATAATATGTACATAGCAAAAATTACACCCCAAAATGCATTCTGCTACTCCTCCTAAGTATGGCGATACCACATGTTTGAGACTTTTACACAGCCTGGCCACATACAGAGGCCCAACATCCAAGTAGCACCTCCAGGCATTCTAGCAGCATTAATTGCACATATCATTTTCTGACTACCGATCACATTTTTGAAGGCCCTTCATATATCTAACACATAGCAGGTACATACCAAATAACAAATGATTACCTGTGGTTTTAGAAGTGCAGTGGTCCACAGAGGAGAGCATCGGTCTAGGCAGCAGGCAGGGATGAGGTCAGCGACAGCAAAAGCAATCATCCAGGCAGCAGGCAGGAATACTGTCCATAGTTCGCACAGGCAGAGATACTGTCAGCACAGCCAGAGCACAGCCAAAGCACAGGTCCAGGTAGCAGGCAGAGGTGTCCTATCCTATCCTATCGATGATATCTTCGATATATTGGAGGTAGTGGAGTCGGTGATTTTGAGTTGCTTTTTGGTAGCAGACAAACGAATTAAAAAGGGCCATGTGAAACAGGTGAAACGCAACTTTTTTGTGCCAATAATGGGACTTTCTGGTTGATAAGTAGGGCTGTAGCATCTGGTCGTTTAAATCCACCCCCCTCATGTACAAATTGTAGTCGTGGACACATTCAGGCTTTACAATGGAGCCGCGTCTTCTTGGGATCTCCACCATGGTGTCATTGTGGATTGTAGAGAGGATGTGGACATCTTTCTTGTCCCTCCACTTCATGGCCAACACCTCCTCGTTCCTCATGGATGCCGATTCTCCAGGTCGCAATTTTTTTGTCAATAAATTTTGTGGGAATCCCTTCCGGTTTTTTTGAAGGTACCGCAGGCCGGGGTTTGTTTACTGTAAAGGTGGCGAAAAAGGGGCAGGCTGGTATAATAATTATCAACATATAAATGGTAACCTTTTCCGAACAGGGGGTATGCCAACTCCCAGACAATTTTCCCACTGGTTCCAATATATGTGGGGCAATCACGGGGCTGGAGCTGGGAGTCTTTGCCTTCGTAGATCCTGAATTTGCAGACGTATCCAGTGGCTCGATCACATAATTTATTTAATTTTAACCCATACCTGGCTCTCTTGCTTGGTATGTACTGCTTGAACTGCAGTCAGCCGGTGAAATGTACGAGGGACTCGTCCACACAAATTTTTTGGTCTGGGATGAAAACTTCTTCAAATCGCTGGGAAAAGGCATTGATTAGGGGGCGTATCTTGTACAATTTGTCGTAGTTGGGATGATCTCGGGGAGGGCACTGTGAATTGTCATTGAAGTGGAGAAAGCGCATAATCATGTCGTATCTTTTCCTGGACATGACAGCGGAATATATGGGCATGTGTTGGATGGGGCGTTTGGACCAATATGAATGGACTTTTTTGTAAGCCCCATATTGAACATAAGGCCCAAAAATAATTTAAATTCCTCCAATGTTAGACGCCGCCACTGGAACATGCGGGCGTAGGAAGAATCGGGGTTGACAGCAATAAATTGGGATGCATACAGATTCGTTTGATCCACTATATTCTGCAGCAAATCTTGTGGGAAAAATAAACAAAAATAATCAAATTTAGAAAAATTTGTAGTGTCGGGCTGCACACCTGGCTGTGCGGTGAAAGGGGGGATGATAGCGGATCCTGAGTTGGCAGGCAACCATAAGGGGTTTACCAGGGCATCGGGAAGGTAGGATTGGGGCTGGATTCTTCGGGTTGGGCGTGCATTTCCATTGCTTGTACTGGGCTCCTCTTCCTGGGGTATGGCGCTGCTGGTGGTGGGCAGTTCTCCTGATCTTGGTGCTGATCTTGGTGCTGATCTTGGTGCCGATCGCATTCTTTTGGGAGGGACGGTTTCCTCCGGGGACTCGGACTCTGAGCCACTATCCTCCACTGGCTCGTATTCCGAACCAGAATCGGATAATGGGAGCTCCCCCCTGCTCTCATCATCCGACATGGCAAGAATGGCATATGCCTCCTCAGGTGTGTAAACCCTTTGGGACATTATGGCAGTGCTTATTGGTGGGCCTGTGTAATGGTACTGCTGGTGGTAGTGGTGGCGGTCTGTGTGGTAGTACCGATGGAGGTATTAGTGGTGGGCCTGTGTGGTGGTACCGATGGCGGTATGGGTGGTGGTGGTACCAATGGCGGTACAGGTGGTGGTGGTACCGATGGCGGTACGGGTGGTGGTGGTGGCGGCGGTACCGATGGCGGTACAGGTGGCGGTACGGGTGGTGGTGGTAGCGATGGCGGTATGGGTGGTGGTGGTACCGATGGCGGTACAGGTGGTGGTGGTACCGATGGCGGTACAGGTGGTGGTGGTACGGGTGGTGATGGTACAGATGGCGGTACAGGTGGTGGTACAGGTGGTGGTGGCACTACCGACGGTGGTACGGGTGGTGGTACTGGTGGTGGTACCGATGGCGGCACTAGTGGTGATACTGGTAGCGGGCCTGTGTGGCAGTATAGATGCTGGGCCTGGTGGCGGTACTGGTGGTGGTACTGGTACCGATGGTGGTACTGGTAGCCTGTGTGGCGGTGCCAATGGCGGTACCGATGGAGGTGGGCCTGTGACAGATGATTGACAGATGGGCTGATTGATTGACAGATGGGCTGATTGATTGATTGACAGATGGGTTGATTGATTGACAGATGGGGTGATTGATTGACAGGTGGGGTGATTGATTGACAGATGGGCTGATTGATTGACAGATGGGCTGATTGATTGACAGATGGGCTGATTGACAGATGGGCTGATTGACAGATGGGCTGATTGGCTGGGCTGATTGATGTGCTGGGCTGTGTGACAGGTCCTCTTTATGGGGGGGGCGTGTTGTGCACTGTAAACTTATGTAGACAAACTACACTGAGCTAACTTACTGATCTCTTCTCTCTCCTCACAGATCGGTGTGTGAGGAGAGAGCAGGGATCAGGTAGTAACTCCTGTGGAGTTTGTTTACATTTGTGACCGGCTGTGATTGGACACAGCCGGTCACGTGGTAAACAGCCAATTCATTGGCTGTTTACTCTGATCGGGGACGCGCTGTGTCCAAGGGACACTCGCCTTCCCCGATCCCCGCTCTGCAAGCCTGTGGCGGCGCGCACGGAGCGCGCCGCCGAGTTTGTTTTGACAGGTGATCGGCTGTGACTTTGACACAGCCGATCACATGGTAAACAGCCAATGAAATTGGCTGTTTACCGTGATCGGGGAAGCGCTGTGTCCGAGGGACACATGCCGTCCCCGATCACCGCGCTGCGCGCCCCCGCGGGCGCGTGCAAGGCAATATCCTGCAGGACGTCATATGACGTCCAGTATCGATATTGCAACCACTTCCCGGACGTCAATTCGCTATTGACTGGGCGGGAAGTGGTTAAGCACAAATTTCTGATAATTTGATGGAGAGGACTAAGAAGATATAACCATGCCAATGGTGCAGCAGAAAACATATGGCACAGTGAGGAAGGTTTGTGGTCCAGGATGATAGGACAGTCAAAATTAGAAGCAGCTTGCGTTACACTAACACTAGCATTAGAAGCTGGCAGGGACTCTTTCTGTGCTGCCCCCCTGCAAAGTGCTGCCCTAGGCTTGGGCCTTGTTGGCCTAGGCCGTGATACAGCGTTGCATCACATACTAGCACATTATGTGACACTTACCTGCAAATGAAGCCTGCGGCAGGCCGCATCGATCTTTGCCTCCCGGGGCCGCGGACTCCGGCTCTGTGAATGGCTGGAGCCACGTGACGTTACTCCTGCACATGCGCGCGGGAGCCAACGGTCACGGCACACTCGCCTGAAGAAACAGCACGGGTGTCATCAGCGCAGTAAACTGTTCATATCTCCTAAACGGCGCACGTTTAGGGGATATTTACAGTACCTATAGGTAAGCCTTATTACAACCTCTTTAAAGCCAAGTGAACTCATAGAGATCTCACCTCTAGAGTTCACAAATCTTAATTATAATGATTATGACTTTATTATATATATGTTCAGTGTGCAGGCTCTTTAACACCTTCCCACGCTGCCCATTGTACAATGACAGCCAGACGGTAGCACTGTTGTTTTGGAAGGATGTCATGATTTCCTCCCAGAATCGCACCTCACTTGCGCCCCTCAGGCCACGCTCCAACGTGATCTGTCACCAGCTCTGTCCACTGGTACCATGTGACCACTGTGGCCAATCACAACAGGTCACATGACAGCTGTACTATGTGGTTAACTGTGGCCAGTCACAGCTACTCACAATAGTTAACACTGAATGAGTAGTTTTAATTCAGAAAAAATGGTAACTTACAACTGTAAAATTCACAGTTATAAGTAACCATAGTATGCAAAAAAAAAAAGAATCATCTCCCCTGAGTAGTGCAGTGTTACTATTGTATGTAATTTTCATGCTCAAGAAATAAGATAGGCCATCAGTACGTCAGGATTGATCGATTTTCAGATATATATACCATAGTTTGTGGAGTCTATAACTTTCCTACAGACTAAATAATATATACTGATTTTGGTTATATTCACCAAAGAAATGTAACTGTATACATTTTGGCCTAAATTTATGAAGAAGGATTATTTATTTGCAAAATTTTATAGCAAACGAAGAAAAGCACCTAAAAAAAATGAAATAAAATGTTGGTCTTTTTTTGTTTGTTTGCAAAAAAAAAACCCCAGTGGTGAATTCATACCATAGAAAGAAAGATCTATTTGTGTGAAAAAAATTATATAAAATGTCATTTGGGTACAGTACAGTGTTACATGACCACGCAATTGTCATTCAAAGTGTGACAGCGCTGAAAGCTGAAAATTGGCCTGGGCAGGAAGGGGGTAAAAGTGCCCGGTATTGGTTAAAGGAGACCTAGCATCAAATATATATTTTCATGTTGCATGTACAGTATGCTAAGTATTGTATAAGTGTCGTTAAAAAAGTCACAGTGCTTTTTCTGATGAATCCTTCATCTTCCTTTCTTCTGAGAAGATCAGCACTATCTTTGCTAGGGGATCATCCAAGGTCTTTTCTACCACCTGAATGAAAATTGTATGTTTCAGCATCATAGATGACACCATAACATATATTCTGTTGCTTGCACTATGATGCCTTTATGTTCTTGACTGTGTAAACATTGAGCTTTACACACCTCACTTCTGCTGCCTCCCACCCTATGACTTGCCAAAGGAACTACACTGCATCTGAGCACCACAAACCAAAAATGCTATTAAAATTATTTTTCTAATATTGGAGCAAACACACCCATCCATCCATGTCTCCATGCTTTATTACAGCAGAAAACAAAGAAGAAGCACACCGCTCCAGGCAGAATAAGGTGCAAGGTAGATCACAGGTGCAGACCTCGGCTCACCACCGCGGAAGACCAATAAAACAAGAAATTGGTCGCATACTGGAACTCCAACTTATCTTGATGTCATCTTTATTGTCAAAAGGATCAGACAGATACAGGCAATGGTAGACGCATTTCACAAGCGATAGCTTGCTTGTTCACAACCAAATAAGCTAGCTATCGCTTGTGAAACGCGTCTACCATTGCCTGTATCTGTCTGATCCTTTTGACAATAAAGATGACATCAAGATAAGTTGGAGTTCCAGTGTGCGACCAATTTCTTGTTTTATCCATGCTTTATTATGCTGAGAAATCACTTGGAAAAACACCCCCCTAAAATGTATGGACATGGCCATCTTGAGTAAGGGCAAATGATTCATGTAAGTAGCATTTACTTGCTTGAATCCATCTGCCCTTTGCTTAGGCAAGCAGGCAAGAGGGTGTGCTTAGCTGAGAAAGACACTCCTGAAGACTCCTGGGATGTATGACATCATTTACCCAAGCCTGGAAACCAGGAAATAACTGAAGAAATGTAAAAAAAAAAGTTTAACACAAGTAAATATTATGTATTTTCTTTATTTACTAATATTAGCATAAGGTTTAAAAATAGCCAATGTTGATTGAGAGAGTAAAGTTCTGCTTTAACAGAATAAGGACTAGGGAAGAGGAGACTGATGTAATAATTCCTCCTGCTTGCAGCAGATAGATGACATCATTCTCCCAAGATACCTTTCTCAGACCTATGGACAGTCTTTTGATTGAAATTTAGGGATTTTAATGACAAAATGTGCATGCGGACTCCAAGTCAACTCCAGAATACAGTGGGAAAGGGTTAGAACCTTTTTTTTTATTTCTGCCCTTTGAAGAGTTTTTCCCATCCTTCCTATTCTTACACCCATCATCTGTCTACCGACATCTTGTCGACCATTTTTTTCTATCTTTGTTGTTGGGATTTGTTGAGGAAGTGTTCATCATTATTTTGAATACTAAAATAGTTTTGAAGATTACAGCAATTTCCTATAGAATACATTATATATATATATATATATATATATATATTGTGATAGCAGGAAGGTAAAGTCACCTGGTTGCATCCAGGGGGGTAGATATATTTCGCCCAGATTCAGGCTTTACGCCGACTTATACAACTAGGTGGAGAGTTGTATAAGCCCAGCTGAGGATAGTGGGCTCATGGATGACTCATACCTCTAGGGAGAGTGTGGGGCGTCGTGCAGACAGGGAGTTGATGAGACCAGCTGAAGCTTGTCAGCTCATTTAGGCCTCTATAAGAACTCCCAACTTCATTAGATGTTAGCTCATGCCTGGAACCAGACCTGTGTGGACTGTCTAGGGAGAGTGAACCCCTGTGCGGTGAGACAAAGCCTGTGTGGCTATTTGCTTGGACATTTAAAACCAGGGACTTAGGGACTAGGACAGCACTAGGCTGATCCCAGTTGTTAGTTAGGAAACCTGTATGTTTAGTCAGAGGTCAACTTGACCAGGATTTATTTTGTTTATGTTTCTTTTGCTTTGCTGTGTTTTGTCACTGTAAATAGAAAATAAACCGCACCTTTTTGATTTTGAAAACCACAACCTCCGTTTGCTGGGCCTGTTTTGTGTGGGGAGCCCATCCCGGGGGTCACACACACCCGCTGCCGAGCTAACCCCCTCACAGTTGGTGGAGAATACAGGCAGTTTTTTTTTAAGCCAGCATGGAGGAGATACTGAAGCAGCTGGCTCTAGCAAATGCCAATCAACAGCAGACAAATGCAGGTTTGCAAAAGAGCCTTGCAGCTCATCAACAGAGCCTTGCAGCTCAACAACAGAACTTCGCAGCCCAGCAGCAAGCTCATCAACAGAGCCTTGCAGCCCAGCAGCAGACAAACGCAACTTTGCAACAGAGTCTGGAGGCTCAGCAACGAGCCCAGCAGCAATCTGAGGCCCGCTTCATAGACCTGTTACAGAAGCAAGAGCAGAGACTACAACAACAGATGGAAGCAGTAATGCAGCAACGTCCGCAGACCAGTGAGGAAAGCCGTCCCACTAATACCGCGTCCTTTGGGGTGAGTCGTTTATTGACAAAAATGACTGGAGAGGATGATCCAGAGGTATTTTTGACCACATTTGAAAGGACCGCTGAAAGAGAAAAGTGGCCTGAGGAGCAGTGGGCTGGACTGGTGGCTCCTCTGTTAACTGGTGAATCGCAGAAAGCTTACTATGACCTAGAGCCTAACCAAGCAAAAGACTATGTGATGCTAAAAGCTGAAATATTGGCAAGGCTGGGTGTCACCCAGGCTGTCCGGGCTCAGCGTGTGCATAACTGGACTTTCCAGCTTGGAAAACCCCCCAGGTCTCAAATGTATGATCTCATTCACCTGAGCAGGAAGTGGCTACAGCCAGAGACTTTGTCCGCACCAAAGATTGTGGAACGTGTTGTAATGGATCGGTTTTTGAGAGCTCTTCCTACTGCCATCCAAAAGTGGGTAAGCCATGGAGACCCAGAGACGGCCGATGGTCTTGTGGATCGTGTGGAGAAATACTTGGCTACAGAGAACCTGACGGCCTCTTCCAGAGACACTCGGACTTTCCACCCTAAGACCAGACCATCCCCAGGGGCGGGTAAGAGGATTCCAAGGGGTGAGGGTGGAGAGAGTGAGAGGGTGGGAGCTCTACCCCAAGTTTGGCGAGAACAGCCTGGGAAATCAGCGGCTCAAGAGGCGGCAAGAAGGATCGTTTGCTACCGCTGCCGGCAAGCGGGACATATTGCAGCCAATTGCCCGGTTGTGGAGGAACCCATGCAGTGTGACTTTCTGACGGGCAGACGTCAGTCGCTGTGTGCGACAGTCGCATGCACTGCCATTCGAGGAACTGAGAAACATTTATGCAAAATGTGTGTTAATGGTAGAAATGTTGTGGTATTGCTGGATTCAGGTAGCCTTGTGACCCTGATAAAGGCTGAGTTAGTTAAAACAGAGGTCTCTGGGAATAGCAAGGTAGCTGTTATTTGTGTGCATGGGGACACCCGAGAGTATCCAGTGACTACAGTGTGTTTCGAGACCCCCAAAGGTACCCTCTCTCATCCAGTAGGCTTAGTATCTCAGTTACCGCATGACGCCATTGTGGGAAGGGATTTTCCGAAGTTCTGGGAACTGTGGGATGATCCTGAGCCCCTCACTGGTGCCCCTATGTACCAGGAATGTGATAGCCAGAACTCCCCTGAGAGTGGTGAGGACTCTCCGGAATTTCCCTTATCAGTATTGGCAGGGGAGACTCAAGAAACTGGAGAGGAGCCCACCTCCTCAGACGAAAACCTACCGTCTGTGGAGTTTTCTGATCTTGAGGTTCACAGGGAAAACTTTGCCACAGAACAGTTGAAAGACCCCGCCCTAATAAAGGCACGGGAAAACGTAGTGAAAATAGATGGCGAGTTAGTGAACCCAGATACTACCTGCACTTACCCATACTTCAGCGTAGAGAAGGACCTACTGTATCGGGTGGCAAAAAGGGCAGAAGAAACCGTTGAGCAGCTTGTGGTGCCCAAACCTTACAGGAAGTTGGTGTTGGAGTTGGCCCATGGGCACATTCTTGGAGGTCATCTGGGGACAGAGAAAACCCGAGAGAGGGTATTACAGAGATTCTATTGGCCGGGGGTGATGAAGGACGTAGAAAATTATTGTTCCTCCTGCCCTGTGTGTCAGAGGTCGGCCCCGATGCCACATTTCCGTAGCCCGCTGGTCCCTCTACCCATCATTGAGGTCCCGTTTGAGAGGATCGCCATGGATTTGGTAGGTCCTATAATCAAGTCCGCTAGGGGGCACCAGTACATATTAGTTATAATGGACTATGCCACCCGTTATCCAGAAGCGATCCCTCTCCGAAATACCTCGGCCAAAACCATAGCCAAAGAGCTATCTCTTGTGTTTAGCCGGGTGGGTATTTGTAAAGAACTGCTTACGGACCAAGGTACACCCTTTATGTCCTGGGTTATGAAGGAGCTGTGTAAATTATTCAAAGTGACGCAATTACGTACATCTGTGTATCACCCCCAAACCGATGGGCTGGTTGAAAGATTCAACAAAACCCTAAAACAAATGTTGAAGAAAGTGGTGGATAGAGATGGAAAGGATTGGGACTGTCTACTTCCTTATCTGATGTTTGCTATTAGGGAGGTGCCCCAATCCTCTACGGGATTCTCCCCCTTTGAGTTACTGTATGGGAGACACCCAAGAGGGCTGTTGGATATTGCCAAGGAAACTTGGGAAAGTGAGAGTTCTCCCCACAGGAGTGTGATTGAGCATGTCGCCCTGATGCAAGACCGAATTGCACAGGTAATGCCCATCGTGAAGGAACATTTGGCCCAAGCGCAGTTAGCACAGCAGAGAGTGTACAACCGTGGAGCCAAGACCCGTACCTTTTCCCCGGGGGATAGGATACTGGTACTTGTCCCTACGGTTGAAAGTAAATTCCTTGCCAAATGGCAAGGCCCCTACGAGATAATGGAAAAAGTGAGCGAAGTGAATTACAAGGTCAGACAACCAGGAAGGCGAAAGCCCGAACAGATCTATCACGTTAATCTGTTGAAAGCCTGGAGGGATAGAGAGTCCCTAGTCGCAGACACTTGGTCACCAGCTCAAACTGGTTGCGTGATTCCTGAGGTTGGAATAGCAGCCACCTTGTCACAACCCCAACAACAGGAGGTTAAGGAGTTTGTGCTTCGCAACAAGGAGGTATTCTCTGAGCTGCCGGGACAAACATCTGGGGTAGAGCATGACATCATTACCCCGCCCGGTGAAAGGGTGAAGTTAAAACCCTATCGGATCCCAGAGGCCCGACGGGAGGCAATACGGGAGGAAGTACAGAAAATGCTGAACTTAGGGGTGATAGAGGAGTCCCAAAGTGATTGGTCTAGTCCCATCGTGTTGGTGCCTAAACCGGATGGGAGCTGGCGATTTTGTAACGATTTTTGTCAGTTGAACAAAGTTACAAAATTTGACACCTACCCCATGCCACGTATAGATGAGTTGATCGACCGGCTGGGAACAGCCCGATACATGACGACTCTTGACCTCACAAAAGGGTATTGGCAAATCCCCCTGGCCAAGTCGGCCAAAGAGAAAACCGCATTTGTAACCCCAGATGGGGCGTTCCAATATAAAAGAATGCCGTTCGGGTTACAGAATGCGCCGGCCACATTCCAGCGGAAAATGGACCAGATGCTGAGGCCCCATCGGAAGTATGCTGCGGCTTACCTGGATGACGTAATTGTCCATAGCACAGATTGGGCCTCACATCTGCCAAAAGTGCAAGCAGTCCTGGACTCTGTTCGGGAAGCGGGGTTTACGGCTAACCCCAAGAAGTGTACCATTGGGCAGGAGGAGGCCAAATATCTTGGGTACACCATTGGGAGGGGAGTAATAAAACCCCAACTCAACAAAGTCGAGGCCATCCAGAGTTGGCCACGTCCCAACAGCAAGAAGCAGGTACGAGCCTTTCTGGGAATCGCTGGGTATTATCGGCGATTCATTCCCCACTTTGCTTCTAAGGCTGTGCCCCTAACCAACCTGACGAAGGGGAAAGGGTCGGTCATGATTAAATGGACCCCCGAGGCTGAGGCAGCATTCCAATTCTTGAAACAAGCCTTATGTAGCCAGCCAGTGTTGTACTCACCCGACTTCTCTAAAGACTTTGTCGTACAAAGTGATGCGTCAGATGTGGGGTTAGGAGCAGTATTGTCCCAGGTCTGGAACGGGGAAGAGCACCCAGTCATTTACCTCAGCAGGAAGTTGAAGTCCCATGAGGTAAATTACGCCACCGTTGAAAAGGAGTGTTTAGCGGTGAAGTGGGCTCTAGATTCCCTTCGGTACTACCTGCTAGGTAGGCACTTTGACATGGTTACGGATCACGCTCCGTTAAAGTGGATGGCTCAAAACAAGGAAACAAATAGAAGAGTGAATAGGTGGTTCCTGGCCCTCCAGGAATTCAACTTCACAGTAAAGCATCGCCCTGGCGTTCAAATGGGGAATGTGGATGCTTTGTCTCGAGTACATGAATGCCTGATTGCTGGTGTTCCAACCCCGAGGTTAAAACAAGAGGGGGGGGGGTATGTGACAGCAGGAAGGTAAAGTCACCTGGTTGCATCCAGGGGGGTAGATATATTTCGCCCAGATTCAGGCTTTACGCCGACTTATACAACTAGGTGGAGAGTTGTATAAGCCCAGCTGAGGATAGTGGGCTCATGGATGACTCATACCTCTAGGGAGAGTGTGGGGCGTCGTGCAGACAGGGAGTTGATGAGACCAGCTGAAGCTTGTCAGCTCATTTAGGCCTCTATAAGAACTCCCAACTTCATTAGATGTTAGCTCATGCCTGGAACCAGACCTGTGTGGACTGTCTAGGGAGAGTGAACCCCTGTGCGGTGAGACAAAGCCTGTGTGGCTATTTGCTTGGACATTTAAAACCAGGGACTTAGGGACTAGGACAGCACTAGGCTGATCCCAGTTGTTAGTTAGGAAACCTGTATGTTTAGTCAGAGGTCAACTTGACCAGGATTTATTTTGTTTATGTTTCTTTTGCTTTGCTGTGTTTTGTCACTGTAAATAGAAAATAAACCGCACCTTTTTGATTTTGAAAACCACAACCTCCGTTTGCTGGGCCTGTTTTGTGTGGGGAGCCCATCCCGGGGGTCACACACACCCGCTGCCGAGCTAACCCCCTCACAATATATATATATATATATATATGTGTGTGTATATATATGTGTATATATATATATATATATATATATATATATATATATATATATATATATATATATATAAAAATCCTTTTTAATTAATCCATTCATATTTCTTACTTTTTATGACCAGCCTTTCTGTTTTCTATTACAGGGTAACCATGCTAGCAAGATGATGAAGACGCCTTCAATTATGATTTCACTTACTTATGGAAATATAATAATAAAGTCTATCAAAAACTGACAATTTTTAAAATCGAATGGCTTATTACATTTCACTAAGAAACCAGTGCTGAGACTGTGCTACAAAAATTTGCATCTCCAGTTCTTCCACAAAACAATAAGAAGTGGGTCAGTCTACTGACTACTTAAAGGGGGGTTCCACCCGCGATTTAAATTTTTTTTAAAAGACAGCAGCTACAAACACTGTAGCTGCTGACTTTTAATAAGGACACACTTACCTGTCCTACTCGCCCGCGATGTCGGCCCCCGCCAAGGCCGATCCCTTGATTCTGGCAGTTCCCGGCGCCGCCATCCTCAGTAACGTGCGGCTTCACTGCCCGTTTCCTACCGCGCATGCGCGAGCAGTGCAGCGCTTTGTGAATGGGCCGGCTGCTCTCTGGGATACACACAGTTCCCAGAAGGCAGCGTGCCCCATTCACAAGAAGACACCGAGTGTAGGACGAGGAAGAAGATCCACCGCGGAGGATGAAGAGGCAGATTAGGGACTTCCAGCAACCGCTTTTTTTTTTCATTTTTTTTTTTTATTGTTTATTTGTAGATTTTTGGTGACATTTTTTTTTCAGGGTGGAACTCCACTTTAAGTGTTTTTTAATTATTCTGTCTTATGAACAATGCAAGGGGAAGTGTCAACATACCAACATAGGTTAAAAAACATGCATCCATCTAGTCTATTATTTAAATAACTTACATGCTTTGAAGGCCTAGCTGATCAAGAGGAAGACAAAATACTAGGGCTGTTACTAATTAAAATTTTCGTGTTCGATTAATCGTTTTTTTTTTTAATCGATTAATCGACTAATTTCGATTAATTATAATGCACATAGATCCAACTACTTTTAGCTCATCTCCTTGCAGGCCGATTCCCGGTGCAGCTACCACCCACTGGAAAAATGGATAGCAGGATACAAAAAACACACAAAGGCAGCGCTCGATGGGAATAGCATTAAAACTTTTATAGTCTTCAAGTAGGTAACAAAATAAATACTGCACTGGAGATAAAATCGATGTAGCTACATAAACTGTAAAAATGGTGCAAGTAATACCAAACGGTACCAAAAGCAGTCATAAAAACATGTAGCTAAGTATGATACTGGTATAAAAATGTGTACAACGATACCACTGCTGAATCCAGATGAGGAGGGGTTAACATCAGTCCGTCGGCATGTAGATGTCCCGTGAAGGGAACTATCACAACTCCCAGTGGATGGCTGTAGAATCCCAGGTTGATAGAGGGCAGTGTAACAGCCCTTGCGTGTGGCAGATAGTAAGGTCCCGCCGGCATGCAGATATGAAGGCACAGCAAAGGAGCCCTTCAGATGGACACAGCAAGCCCAAAGAATTTTGATCGATCAAAAGAATTTTGATCGATCAAAACAATTAATCGATTAATCAAGGAATTAATAGTTAATTTCCACAGCCCTACAAAATACCCTTATAAACTATAGAACAACATTCTTTTGCGTAGATGTGATGAAACTGAAATGTTTGTTTTAGAAAAACATGCAACTCTTTTTTAAGAATTCTTTTGAATCTGCTCAACACAGTCCTTGAATCTGGAGAATAAAGCTGGCCATGAATGGATCATTTTTTTGATTAGCCAGAAAGCTGATTGAAAACACTGAATGGATTCCCCCAACTATGCAATCAAGGTGGATGGAGGAATCCTCTCTGCTGTGTTATTGCATTCTGACAGTGAAAACTCCCCTGCTGTCAGAATACATTGATCAACACTGCAGGCCATTGGTTACAGCACAGATCGAAGAATAATTTTCCAACAAGGCGGTTTGAAAGAAGTCAATCATTACATTATCTTCTCTGGAATGGGAATGGCCATAATGGAGCAAAATTTGTCCAAGTCTGCATGGACTAGATGAATTTCAATCCATCTATTGGCCAGCTTACAGCATACCAGGGGCCACAGACACCTCCTGATGTCTGCAAGGACAGTTGCTTTTTTTCTGATAGTGCCTTGCTTACATTTAGAAACAAGTGCAATAATAAAGGAAAAAGCAACCAGATGTCTTCCCCTTCAGCATCTCCTTTCCTCCTTCAGCTACAAAATGTAAAATGGAGCCAATAGAGAGGAGAGGAGAGCAGAAAGGGACAAGCCACAGCGTTAGCAGGTGGAGATCTGATTGCTTTTCCCTGTATTGCAGCAACCAATTTTTAAGGTAAGCAGGGAACATAACTTTGTATTAAGGCACCAGGAGGTAACTTCCCTATTAGGCAGGCAACAGTTGTCCTTGGCTAGAATGGCCATTTAAGTCCAACGCGTTGGCCTTGTGTCCTTTGCGGTGAGCTAAACAACATAATTTCATTTTGCAATAGCTAGAATTTTGGTAGAAACATCTCACTAAAGGTATAATAAGACTGTGGTTCAAATTTCCAGCAACCCTACAAAACTGAAATGTAAAGTTTGGATGGTAATGACCACTAAATTTGCCTACTATGTTTAATTATACATGTTAGGCTGCATTTTCATATTTAATCATTTCAATCATGCTTATTAGAAGCATGTGTCAAAGCACAATATAACTCACAAAGCAATGTTTGCCTATGAATAAATCATATTATTCACGTGGCTCAATATGTGTTTATTGCTAATTACACAATGTGAATATTTTCATTTATATAGAGATTTACAAAATGTATCTTTTTCTCTTAAGCAGTAAAGTGTGTGAGAGAATACGTTATTATAGATGGCATTCCCTTTTACAGTCGGGTAATACACATTCTTCTTCTTTTACCTTTCTTTTATAACATTTTCTGGCCACCAGAGCACTAAACTATATGAGTGAACAAATGGGCTACTAAAGCAGAAACACGTGCTAAGTAAATACACAGAAAACTGCCTTGGCTTTATGGGGCACACACTACCCAAATGCAAAGTATGTCCAGGAGGAACAAGACAACACGCACTGAAGTTGTTTAGTAAAGGCAAATAGACTTGCTTTCCAAGAGTAGATGCACCTTGAAAGAAAATTTTCCCTTAGCCAAGTCAATGAGGTGAAGCTTTGTTGACTGCCATCATCTAATCTTGTGTAAGCAAAAATGAATTTATTTTTATTTTCCTTGCATGTGATTGGGTATTCTTTGCAAAGTAAACTTTTACCACATTCATTAGTGTAGCGGGGTCCCCAAATTTAACCCCGCTATACCTCAATTTATGGGTGACCAGAGGAATAGTTGGCTCGGGTCTCTTGATTATTTGGACTCTGTGTCACCTTGCATGCAGTTCCCCTTTGGGAGTATAGGTGGTGCTGTCACCTATACCCCGGGGTTGAACCACAGGTGATGGAGTAGGTATTGGATGTCCTCTCTCGGCTGCCTGCTGTGCATGCCAGGAGAGGATATATAAGGGGCAGACACTATTACACAGGGAGCCAATTCCCAGGGCCCATGCCCGGAGGAGAGTCAATTCCGGGGCCCACTGCCCGGAGGGAGCTACCCCTCAGAGGGGGGTGTGCCCCATCTTGATCGAGGAGTCTCGGGCACCTTCAGCCCAAGGCTACGGAGTTCCAGGTAGGCCCAATACCTTTGACTGGGTCTACAACTGAAGAGGAGTCCCAGGGAACCTGCGTGAGGGTAACCGCTCTGACACAGAGGAAACCAGGGGAGGATCGATCCCATAACAAGAGGGCGAGTAATAGAGTATTGCTGACTCAGGAAAGGCCTGGTGACCTGTCGGAGGGAAGGATTCCTCGCTTCGCAGACTGCCTCTGCGGAGTGTTGAAAGTTCAGGAGGGATCTCCTTGACTTGGTCCTTGGAGGGGACTATGTCATTGTTCCAGCATCACGCCGGCTGCTAGTGCTATTGAGTGACTATCCGGGTGAGCTGTACCCACTCGGGATCGAGTGGCGACGAAGCCAAGAGTGTGCCTGAATCCACTTCTATCTGCTAACCTCTTTTTCTCACTTCAACTCTCTGGTCCTGGAAGCAAGATCAAATAAACTCACGTTGGAGTTAACCTCATTTGGGAAAGATAAAGACTCGCCTCTATAAACATAGAGGGGAGAACCAGTAGAAGGGAGCTACTAACTGCAGGACCCAAGTTTGTAACACCGCCTGACCTTTATAATCCAGAGGACATGGGCATGTGGCATGGTGTGTCTTATCCCCCTGCTTGAGAAGGTAAGAGGGGGAAAAAGATCTGTGTGCTACATTAGGTTTTGCATAAAATTCCTATTCAAGTACAACCTTGCAAAAGTTAACAGCCTGTTTGCTTTTAGCAAATCAAACCCACTGTGTTAGATGTGTATAGCATCCTAATTATTCCTGCTAAGCTTAATATATTAAAGGTAGCAGAGTCAGTAGACTAAATAAACAATCCCAGAACCAATGCATTCTTGGGTAATTCACGGTTGTACAAACTAGTCAGAATATATAATCAGTTCAGAATAATCAAGATAGATACTTTTTCCTCCCAAATGAATGTACATGGTGCAGCTCCTCCCAAAGTCCATCTTAATGGACATATGCCGATATTGGCCAATGTATGATGTGCAAATGAACACATCAGGTATGGCTATCAATAGATTTTGCTTTTGCAATCTTTTTTTTCCCTCTATACAGCTGAATATAAAAAAACATACATGACTATTTCTGAAAATACAGTTACAAGGAGATTGATCAGTTTAAAATCTGTATTTCAACTCTTGGAGTCAAATTTGAGAAAACACCATTATGTTTGTTATGTGTTACCATTCACTTTGAATCTCACCTAATGACACTGTTTTAGATGGCACAGCATGTGATGCTCTGTTGTTGTGACTGTAGGCAAAACACACTTGTCTTTGTACTCCTCATCTGGTTGCCACCACACATGCCTGACACCATCTGAACAAAATAAGTATATCTTGGTCTCATCAGACCACAGGATATTGGTTCCAGTAATGCATGTCCTTAGTCTGCTAGTCTTCAGCAAACTGTTTTCGGGCTTTCTTGTGCATCATCTTTAGAAGAGTCTTCCTTCTGGGACGACAGCCAAGAAGACCAATTTGATGCAGCGTGCGGCGTATGGTCTGAGCACTGACAGGCTGACCCCCCACCCCTTCAACCTCTACAGCAATGCTGGCAGCACTCATATGTTTATTTCCCAAAGACAACCTCTGGATATGACGCTGAGCACATGCACTCTAACTCCTTTGGTCGACCATGGCGAGGCCTGTCCTGAGTGGAACCTGTCCTGTTAAACCGCTGTATGGTCTTGGCCACCATGCTGCAGCTCAATTTCAGGGTCTTGGCAATCTTCTTATAGCCTAGGCAGTCTTTATGTAGAGCAACAATTTTTTTTCCCAGATCCTCAGAGAGTTCTTTGCCATGAGGTGCAATGTTGAACTTCCAGTGACCAGTATGAGAGAATGAGAGTGATAACACCAAATTTAACGCACCTGATCCCCATTCACACCTGAGACCTTGTAACACTAATGAGTCACATGACATCGGGGAGGAAAAATGGCTAATTGGGCCCAATTTGGACATTTTCACTTAGGGGCATATTTGCTTTTGTTGCCAGCGGTTTAGACATTAATGGCTGTGTTGAGTTATTTTGAGGGGACAGAAATTTCACACTGTTATACAAGCTGTACACTCACTACTTTACATTGTAGCAAAGTGTAATTTCTTCAGTGTTGTCACATGAAAAGATATAATAAAATATTTTCAAAAATGTGAGGGGTGTGCACACTTTTCTAAGATACTTTAAATACAGGGGAGAAGACGTCTTTAATTGTGGCCATAAATCTCTTCATACACTGTGATGCTGACTTTGTAAATGGACGCATTAAAGGTATGCTTTGTCTTAGTGGTCCTTTGAGTGTGTCTTCACCGCACATATGGCATATACTACTACATAGTGAGCGATACTGATTTATTGTCCTGTATGTTCCATTTTCAGTTAACCTGAGGTCCATTGCCGCTGTGGCACTGTGAACCTACCAGGTTACTCTATACTGTCTACTGTCTGTTGTGTGCCTGTGATCATACCTGGGATTAATGATTCATACTCTTTAGGTAGGTGTATACTATATATTGGCACCTGCTGCATAATGTTGTTGCAAGATCATGACACACAGACCGAATTAATATATACTCTCATCATACCTCTGTATATCTACTAGGGACTGGCTGTGATTCGGTATACCAACAATCATCGGCTGGAGAGGACTAGTGAAAGTCCCACTCCATATGGAGTGGAACTCCTAGTCACTTTTCAATGCATTATAGGTAGGGATGAGCCGAACACCCCCAGTGCAGTTTGCACCAGAACATGCGAACAGACAAAAAATTTGTGCGAACACCGTTAAAGTCTATGGGACACGACTGTGAAAAATCAAAAGTGTTAATTTTAAAGGCTTATATGCAATTTATTGCCATAAAAAGTGTATGGGGACCCGAGTACTGCCCTAGGGGACATGTATCAATGCAGAAAAAAAGTTTTTAAAACGGCTGTTTTTTTAGGAGCATGTTTAAAATTAAACAATAAAAATGAAATATTCCTTTAAATATCATGCCTGGGGGTCCCCTTAGTCTGCCTGTAAAGTAGCCCATATTTCCCATGTTTATAACAGTACCGCAGCAAAATTACATTTCTAAAGAAGAAAATTTAATTTCTAAATTGCTTGCAGCTGTAATGTATTGCTGGATCCCGGCAATATACATAAAAAAACATTGGGAAAAAAACGGCGTGGTTTCTCCCTCCCCCCCAGTCCATACCAGGCCCTTCAGGTCTGGTATGGATTTTAAGGGGAACCCCGCGCCAAAAAAAAAAATTATGTGGGAGTCCCCCCCAAAATCCACACCAGGCCCTTCAGGTCTGGTATGGATTTTAAGGAGAACCCCGCGCAAAAAAAATAATGGCGTGGAGATCCCCCCAAATCCATACCAGACTTTTATCCAAGCATGCAACCTGTATCGTGTTGTTTTTACTAATTTGGTGAATGGGTAAGAGTAAAATGTACCTGATACCCATTCACATAGGGGGGCCTGGATCTGGGGGCCCCCTTCCACATTCCGATAAGCCCCCCGCTCACAGTCCCCCACAACCACCGGGCAAGGGTTGTGGGGATGAGGCCCTTGTCCCCATCAACATGGGGACAAGGTGCTTTGGGGGGACCCCAAAACACCCTCCCCATGTTGAGGGCATATGGCCTGGTATGGTTCAGGAGGGGGGGGGGGCGCTCTCTCGTCCCCTCCTTTTCATGCGGCCTGCCAGGTTGCATGCTCGGATAGGGGCCTGGTATTGATTTTTGGGGGACCCCATGCCATTTTTTTTTACATTTTGGGTTGCCCTTAAAATCCATACCAGATCTGAAGGGCATTAACAAGTTTGCTAATTACAAACTGCAAAGGAGAGGTCGTGAGCCACAATTTCATGACCCATTACACAGTCTGCATGGTGGTTAGAGGCTGCTGGCCACAACTTCCTTACCCACTTCTTAAAGGCACAATGGTGTTGATTTACTATAACTTCAGAATGCAAATTCTGGTGCAGCTGTGCATGGTAGCCAATCAGATTCCAACTTGTTCAATAAAGCTGGAAGCTGATTGGTTTCTATGCAGAGCTGCCCCAGATTTTGCACTCTCCTGCTTTAGTAAGTCAACCTCAATGATCCTTGCTGTGGGATACAATTTGGGAATCTGCACACTGTACGATTAACAGTACACTGGCAGGTGGGAGGAATTTAGAGAGACTGAAGGACCTTTTAGCTTCCAGTAGCGCCCCTTTAGTTAGGACCCCCGGATTCAGGGTTTCAGATGCAGACTGTCATGGATATGCATTAATGTCTGTCTGCTATCTTACCTTTTCTCCTCATGTGTTCATCTTAGAGACCAGACCCCCTTCACCTGGCTTCCTTTATAATCTCCTCCCAGCCAGACTCCACCCCAGGCCCTATCACAGAACACTATATTAACCTGTGCACTGCAAGCCTGCTTTGCTGATCAACGTGTTTGTTAGCATTGTGTGTTTGGGTTCCTGCCTGCCGTGTGCTACGTCTGTCTCTCTGTTACGTTATTGGCTTGTCCCCGACTATCCCTGTCTGCTCGTGACCCTTGACCTTCGGCTTGTCCTTCGTTATCCTTGTCTGCTTGTGGCCCTTGACCTTCGGCTTGTTATTCGTTATTCTTGTATCTTGTGCTGCTGCTTCCCCTCTATTCCCCTTATCCTACGGGGCGTGAGCTAGGAGACTCTAGGGGCCGCGACCTGGACCTAGCCTGCAGCGTAACATCCTCACCACTAGAGGCTCTGGAGAAGACCTGCTGGGTCTTAGACTCCGCGCCCTGGGGAATCTTGGCTCTAGCTTCCTGTAGGATCCCGGTTGTGCTCCTCTGGTCCCGCTTTTCACAACCACCCAGTTTCCTATCCGCAGCAGTCAGCCATAGGGTTCACTATCTTGCGGTGCACTCCTGTCCCCCAACGGTGTGCACCTGTCATCTGGCCACAGGTGACCTGACAGTTTGATCAGCCATGGACCCGGCTGACAGGCCGCTCCCCGCGGATGATCCATTACAGGGCATAGTCCGTAGACTTGAGACCCAGGAATCAGATCAGACTCAGGTGATAGATCTGGCTTCTCACTTCGAGCAGCTTCAGACCTCCTTGGGAACCCCAAATCTGCTACCTCAAGTACAACCAGCGGCTGCGCCTTTCGCATCAGTTGCAGCCACACACTCACTAGAACTGCCAGCTCCGTTCCATTTCTCTGGGGACTCCAAAGCCTGCAGGGGGTTTCTCAGCCAATGTACGATTCATTTTGAGCTTCAGCCTCAAAACTTCCTGTCTGATCGGGCTAAGGTAGCCTATATCTTCTCCCTCCTCTCCGGTGAAGCTTTAGCCTGGGCTGCCCCCCTGTGGGAAAGGAATGATTCAGTGGTTTCCATCCTGTCCGACTTCTTGGAGCTCTTTCAGAACATCTTTGAGGAGCCGGCTCGGGCTTCTTCAGCGGCTAGTGCTGTCTTACGTCTTCGCCAAGAAGCTAGTTCAGTGGGACAATACGCTCTTCAGTTCCGTATCCACACAGCTGAATTGAGCTGGAATAATGAGGCCCTGGTCGCTACCTTTTTACATGGCCTCTCTGACCGAGTGAAAGACGAATTAGCGGGAAGAGCCATTCCCGTCGGCCTGGACGATGTAATTTCTTTGTGCAACCAGATCGACATTCGTTTTCAGGAGAGGTCGCTAGAAAAAAGACGCCAGCACTCTCTGGGTCCTAGCCAGTCTGAGCTCCCCTCCCTTCGTCCCGTGGAGCATCTTCTGCCTGCTGAGGGACCTATGCAGCTGGGCCGGACCAGACTAACCCCCGAAGAACGTGCTAGGCGCAGAACTCTGGGCTTGTGCCTCTATTGTGGGGGCAAGGGTCATTTTCGTGACTTTTGCTCGCTTCTGTCCGGGAAACGCTCGGGCCTAATACATTTGGAAGGTGAAGTATTGGACCCTGAAACATCACCTTCTCGCCTTCTCCTGCCGGTGTTCCTTCATGTAGGCACTTCTCCTCAATCAACCCTTGCATATCTGGATTCAGGGGCAGCCGGCAATTTTATGGATTGGGGAACTGCTTCGTCTATGAAGCTTACCCTTTCACCTCTCGCTACCCCATTGGTAGTCTCGGCAATTGATGGCACTGTTCTCCCAAGGGGCCCTATTCGCTTCCAGACGCTATCCATTAGGATGTCGGTAGGGATTCTCCACCAGGAGTGGATATCCTTTCTCATTCTACCCAAGACCTCTACCCCCATTGTATTGGGCCTTCCTTGGCTGCAGCTCCACTCTCCACATGTGGACTGGGCCTCTGGGCAGGTCCTGGCTTGGGGTCCCTCATGTTTCTCGTCATGTCTTCTCAAGGTGGCCCCCAAAGAGAGACTTCCGGTTGCTACCACTTCTGTTTCTTCTGATCTTCCCGCTGCATACAGCGATTACCGGGATGTGTTCTGTAAGAAAGCAGCTGAGGTGCTTCCTCCCCACAGGTCTTTTGACTGTGCTATTGATCTTGTCCCCGGAGCAACTCTGCCCAGGGGTCGTACCTACCCTCTGTCCATCCCAGAGACCCAGGCTATGTCTGAGTATGTTGCAGAGAATCTGGAGAGAGGTTTCATCCGGAAATCTGCATCACCTGCAGGGGCAGGGTTCTTTTTCGTTGCCAAAAAGGATGGTACCCTAAGACCCTGTATCGACTATCAAGGTTTAAACGCGGTTACTATTAAAAATCGATACCCCTTACCCTTAATATCTGAACTATTCGATAGGTTGAAGGGTGCCTCCATTTTCACCAAGTTGGATCTCAGAGGCGCGTACAATCTCATTCGAATATGGGAGGGTGACGAATGAAAAACTGCATTCAACACTAGAGACGGGCATTATGAATACCTGGTGATGCCTTTTGGTTTGTGTAATGCCCCAGCTGTGTTTCAAAACTTCGTCAATGAAATCTTCAGAGATCTGCTGTACCAGTTTGTTGTCATCTATCTGGATGATATTCTGATCTTTTCTGAAAATCTGCTCGTCCACAGAAACCATGTCCGCACTGTACTTCAGCGTCTTAGAGAGAACAATCTCTATGCCAAGCTGGAGAAATGTTCCTTTGAATGTTCTGAGGTCCTGTTTTTGGGGTGCTTTGTCTCATGTTCGGGTCTTCGTATGGATCCTGCGAAGGTCTTGGCTATTACCAACTGGCCTCTTCCTGCTAGCCTCAAGGCCACACAGCGCTTTCTTGGCTTCACAAATTATTATAGGCAGTTCATAAAGAATTACTCTTCCATTGCCGCGCCTATTATCGCTTTAACCAAGAAGGGTGCGAATGCCAAAGACTGGCCTCCCGAAGCTGTCTCTGCATTTCACGACCTGAAACAGGCCTTTGTTTCTGGACCTCTCTTGAGGAGACCAAATCCTGGGGATGCATTTTTTATTGAAGTGGACGCTTCCTCAATGGGGGTGGGAGCTGTGCTTCTTCAATTCTTTGAGAAGAGACGTCAACCATGTGCGTTCTTCTCCAAAAAAAATTCTCAGGCAGAGAGGAATTATGCCATCGGTGATCGAGAACTTCTCGCAATTAAATTGGCGTTAGAGGAGTGGCGTCATCTCTTGGAGGGTTCCCCTCACTCCATAACGATCTTTACTGACCACAAGAATTTACAGTATCTACAGAATGCTAAACGTCTGAATCCTAGACAGGCCAGGTGGAGTCTCTTCTTTGCCCGTTTTAATTTCACGATTACTTACAAACCTGGTTCCTGCAACGGTCGGGCTGATGCGCTCTCTAGGTCATTTGACACTTTTGACGAGGAGTCCGCCCCTGAACCTGAGCCGATCATTCCAACCTCGTGCATTGCTGCCCACTCTACCACCCTGAAGTCAAAGATTCCGCCTGGTAAGACCTTTTTCCCCACTGAGCTAAGAGCTAAGATCCTTCGTTAAGGACATGATTCCAAGGTGGCAGGTCATTCTGGATTCCTCCGATCCTTCTTACTTATTAGTCGTCACTACTGGTGGCCTAATCTCCGCTCAGATGTCAAAGACTACGTTAAGGCTTGTCATGTCTGTGCTCAGTCTAAATCCTCCACACAAGCTCCTGCTGGTCTCCTCATGCCCTTGCCCATCCCTAAGGAGCCCTGGGCTCATATTGCCATGGATTTTATCACCGACCTCCCACTGTCTGAGAATAATACAGTCATTTGGGTGGTAATCGATCGGTTCTCCAAGATGGCTCATTTTGTTCCTCTTCCTGGTCTTCCTTCTGCTCCTGCCTTGGTTCCCATTTTTATTCGAGAAATTTTCCGCCTCCATGGGGTTCCTTCTCATATTGTTTCCGACAGGGGAGTCCAATTTACGTCTTGTTTTTGGAGAGCCTTTTGCAAATCCCTCAATATTGTCTTGGATTTTTCCTCTTCCTACCACCCTCAATCCAATGGACAGACTGAGAGGGTTAATCAGGAGTTAGAGGTCTTTCTTCGCACCTTTGTGTCTTCTCATCATGACGATTGGTCCTCTCTACTTCCGTGGGCAGAATTATCCCATAACAATCATGTGAATACCAGCTTGCAGAAGACACCCTTTTTCACTGTTTATGGAAAACACCCTCAACTTCCTCTTCCCATGACCTGTTCTCCAGATATTCCAGCTTTGGCTTCGGTTCAGGAGTCTCTCAATTCTGTTTGGGGTGACGTTCATGATTCCCTCCAGGCAGCTGCTGAAAAATTCAACGGCTTTGCCGACCACCGCAGGCGTAAACCGCCTTCTCTTCAGCCAGGGGACAAAGTCTGGCTCTCCACCAGGAACATCAAGCTCCGAGTTCCTTCTCTGAAGTTTGCTCCACGATTCATTGGTCCATACACTGTAACTGCTAAACTGAATCCAGTTTGTTTCAAACTCCAGATTCCTAAGAGCCTTAAAATCACTAACTCCTTCCATGTTGCCCTTCTGAAGCCTTTAGTCCTCAATAAATTCTCTCGTCCTTTCCCTACCGTGGCGCCTGTCTCTGAGGATAATCAGGAGTACGAGGTCAGTCAAATTCTGGACTCCTGACTTTGTAAAGGCATTCTTCAGTACCTCGTTCATTGGAAGGGGTTTGGTCCTGAGGAGAGGTCTTGGATCACTGCATCTGAGGTCTTTGCACCTCGTCTGTTAAAGGAGTTTCATCTGAAGTTTCCCTCCAAACCTGGGCCCAGACGGGGAAGGGGGAGGCCTCGTAAGAGGGAGGGTACTGTCATGGATATGCATTAATGTCTGTCTGCTATCTTACCTTTCCTCCTCATGTGTTCATCTTAGAGACCAGACCCCCTTCACCTGGCTTCCTTTATAATCTCCTCCCAGCCAGACTCCACCCCAGGCCCTATCACAGAACACTATATTAACCTGTGCACTGCAAGCCTGCTTTGCTGATCAACGTGTTTGTTAGCATTGTGTGTTTGGGTTCCTGCCTGCTGTGTGCTACGTCTGTCTCTCTGTTACGTTATTGGCTTGTCCCCGACTATCCCTGTCTGCTCGTGACCCTTGACCTTCGGCTTGTCCTTCGTTATCCTTGTCTGCTTGTGGCCCTTGACCTTCGGCTTGTTATTCGTTATTCTTGTATCTTGTGCTGCTGCTTCCCCTCTATTCCCCTTATCCTACGGGGCGTGAGCTAGAAGACTCTAGGGGCCGCGACCTGGACCTAGCCTGCAGCGTAACATCCTCACCACTAGAGGCTCTGGAGAAGACCTGCTGGGTCTTAGACTCCGCGCCCTGGGGAATCTTGGCTCTAGCTTCCTGTAGGATCCCGGTTGTGCTCCTCTGGTCCCGCTTTCCACAACCACCCAGTTTCCTATCCGCAGCAGTCAGCCATAGGGTTCACTATCTTGCGGTGCACTCCTGTCCCCCTACGGTGTGCACCTGTCATCTGGCCACAGGTGACCTGACACAGACACTTGGTCCTCATTATTTTGTTGTGTTGTGCAAATCTGTTTTACCCTGTAGCTGTTCATTGCTATTACCCTTTTTATTGTTGCCTTGGTGTGTTATGCCTCATACACACGACCGGTTTTCCCGGCAGGAAAAAAACTACGCTTTTCTCAACGGGATTCCTCTCACGCCTGCCTTGCATACACACAGTCACACAAAAGACCGCTGAACTTTTGAATGCCAAGAACGCGGGTGACGTCAAAGACTACGACGAGCCAACAAAATGACGTTCTATGGTTCCGCACATGCGTCAAATTGTTTACGAGCATGCACGTTTTTTTTCCCCTCGGGAAAGCATACAGACGACCGGTTTTCTCGGCAGGATTTTTTCCTGACGGGAAAAAAGAGAGCTGGTTCTCTTTTTTTTCCCCCGCAGTTTTCCTGTCGGGAAAACTGCGATGGAGCATACACACGGCCGGTTTTCCCGGCCATAAGCTGTCATGGCAGTTTTCCCGACTGCAAAACCGGTCGTATGTACGAGGCATAAGAGGGTGTGGCATTGCTGGAAGGATTGTTGTCATCCAGAATCAGGAAATCAGGAGATACATCAACAACTCCTTCGGGTGTAAGCGCCATGCATGTATGATTCAGTCTGTCACTAAATTTAACAAAGCAAGCTTTGTTTTTCAGAGTCCACTGTAACTTAATTTTTGTACAAGTTTTTTTTTTTTGGTCAAATATTATTTTATTTATTTTATATAAACATTCCCATACATACATTAATTTCCTCCCATATGCAGCAATATAAATATCAATTAATCACAGGCAGTAGTAATTCAACGTAAGAAATAGAAAAAAGCCCACTCTCCCTTCCCCCACCCCTCCCCTACCTTTCATACTTACACTTCCACTCTCCTCCCACTCATTCCTCTTTCGCCCCTTCATTCTCCCACCACCTTTTCTACCATATCTCCACTTCTATCCATTGTTTCCATATGTTTTTGAATTTCTTTCTATTTCCCCTCTTGTTATATATAAATTCTTCTTTTTTAATAGTATCATCTATTACCCTCCTCCATTCTATTCCTGTTGAGGGATCCTTTGCTTGCCACTTTGGCGCGATCAGTTTCCTACCTTATAACAAGCACCTTAATATTGCTGTTTGTGTGTCTCCTGGGATTCCCCTTTCCTCCAGTAGGCCCAATACACATCCTGGCCTCTGTAAAGATGTCCCAAATACAGTGGCGGTGCGTCCATAGAGGGCGCCGGAGCGCCGCCCCCTCTCGCTCCCGCACCGCCACTGAAAGACAATACACAGATTCATGCATCGCATGAATCTATGTATTGTCACCGCTGCCGCGCTGCCCACTATTCATATGGGCGGCCTCCTGGTGAGCGCCGGCCATATGAATTAGAGTGGCGGCCGGCGGTGGGTGTGACTTGGAAGTGCCTATCAGAGCCAGCGGCTCTGATAGGCTTTCCGAATACAGCTCTCATGCTGTATTCGGCTTGCAAAAGCTCCTCCCAGGTACTCACAGGGGGTGCGTTCCTTGGAGAAGACTGTGTGGAGGTTTCAGCCAATCAGGTTCACCGGATCTGGTTACCGGTAACCTGATTGGCTGAAGCAACATCGAGGGTGGGAGAACACATCGAGGACGGCGCGGACCGAGGAAGGTAAGTGCAGGGCTGGGGGGGACAAACTGGCTGCATTTGGGGGGACAAACTGGCTGCATTTGGGGGAAACTGGCTGTATATGGGGGACACGCTGGCTGAATATGGGGGGAACTGGCTGCATTTGGGGGACAAACTGGCTGAATATGGGGGGAACTGGCTGTATATGGGGGACACGCTGGCTGCACTTGGGGGGAACTGGCTGTATATGGGGGACAAACTGGCTGCATTTGGGGGAAACTGGCTATATATGGGGGACAAACTGGCTGAATATGGGGGGAACTGGCTGCATTTGGGGGACAAACTGGCTGAATATGGGGGGAACTGGCTGTATATGGGGGACACGCTGGTTGCATTTGGGGGGAACTGGCTGTATATGGGGGACAAACTGGCTGCATTTGGGGGGAACTGGCTGTATATGGGGGGAACTGGCTGCATTTGGGGGACAAACTGGCTGAATATGGGGGGAACTGGCTGTATATGGGGGACACGCTGGCTGCATTTGGGGGGAACTGGCTGTATATGGGGGACAAACTGGCTGAATATGGGGGATACTGGCTGTATATGGGGGACACGCTGGCTGCATTTGGGGGGAACTGGCTGTATATGGGGGACACGCTGGCTGCATTTGGGGGGAACTGGCTGTATATGGGGGACAAACTGGCTGAATATGGGGGCACACTGGCTGTATATGGGGGCACACTGGCTGTATATGGGGGCACACTGGTTATATATATGGGATCACACTGGCTATATATATGGGGACAAACTGGCTGTATATGGGGGCACACTGGCTATATATATGGGGGCACACTGGCTGTATATGGGGGCACACTGGCTATATATATGGGGGCACACTGGCTATATATGGGGACAAACTGGCTGTATGTGGGAGCACACTGGCTGTATATGGGGGCACACTGGCTGTATATGGGGGGCACACTGGCTGTATATATGGGGGCACACTGATTATATATATATGGGGGCATACTGGCTGTATATGGGGACAAACTGGCTGTATATGGAAACAAACTGGCTGTATATGGAAACAAACTGGCTGTATTTGAGGGGGCAAACTGGTGGCGTTTGGGCACAGTGGCTGCATTTAATGGGCACAGTGGCGGCAATTGATTTTTTTTTTTTCAGTTTGTTTGCGCCACCCCAAAAATTTTGAGCACCAGCCGCCACTGCCCAAATACAAGGTTTATCCTGTCTATTATCTCTTTCCAATACCAATACAATTTGGGGCACCTCCAAACCACGTGTATCAAGTCTCCCTCCTCATTTCCACATCTCTGACACTTCGCATCCAGTTTCCTGCCAAACCGGAACATTCTCTGGGGTGTATAATAGGCTCTATGTAAATATAGTTGGGAAACCATTTGAGAGGGGGAGAGTGAAACTCTGGGGCCTGCTTCTAATATCCTCTTCCACTGTTCATGTGTTATTGGACCCACATCTCCTTCCCATTTTCCCTTGTTCCTAATATCAGGTCCCTCTTCCTGGTCCGCCTCACTTATACACCTATACAACTCCGAGATTATTCCTCTAGACGTATCCACGTTTACTAATCTACGAAGATGGGGCATTTCATTCCATACTGGTATCTCCTGTCCAAATTGTGCATTCAAAGCATGTCTGACTTGCAGGTATCTATAGAAAGATTTATTAGGGACTGAGTATTCTTCCCTTATCTCCTGAAATGATTTCATTCTCCCCATCTTAAACATCTGTATAAGGAGGTGTACACCACACATATCCCATTCCTCTATTTTTCCCATAGTTTTAAGCACTTTTTTAAGTTGTTATTGTCCCACAAGGGGGAGAATTCAGAGAATCCTCTATACCCCAGCATCCCCTTAACTGTTTCCGAACATTTTATCATCAGTTTTCCTGTGGGGCCCCTAGAGCAAAAAGAACCCGCCTCCACTGCCTCTACTTCTGTGTCATGGCTGGTGTCATTCAATAGTACATTTTTCCAAAACTCCCTACCCACCGATAGATTCTTTCTTCGCATGTGTTGCATTTGTGCCGCTAAAAAATAATATCTTGGGTTGGGAAGTGCCAGGCCCCCCCTCTCTCTGTGTTGTTGTAGGGTTCGGAGATGGATTCTTGCTGCTCCGTTTTTCCATATCAGCTCCCTGAACACACTGTCCAATTTTTTGAACCAATATTTTGGGATCCATACTGGAGAATTGTGTAAAACGTATAGGATCTGAGGCATCCACACCATTTTAACCAAGTTACATCGTCCAGGCACCGAGAGTGGGAGCTTGTTCCAGACTTGGCACTTCTGTTTTAATTTTGTCGTTAATGGTACTAGATTTCTGGCTATATATTGCCCTGGATCTCCTGTTACGTTTATTCCCAGGTACCTTATCTGACTTACCACTTTAACTTGGGTTATCTGCTGTAGTAATGGGTTTATCGGTAAAAGTGCAGATTTTTTCCAATTTATCCTCCGCCCTGAGAACTTACCAAAGTCCCCAATTATCCCCATTGCTGCGTCCAGCGAGGACTGCGCCTCCAAAAAAAGCAACACATCATCAGCATACATAGTGACTTTTTCTTCCCCCAGTCTCCCCTTAAATCTCTATACCTCTGTGGAAGCCCTTATTGATATAGCCAAGGGTTCCATTGCGAGGGCGAAAAGCAGGGGTGATAGTGGGCACCCCTGCCTTGCCCCCCTCTCCAACTGGAACCAGTCCGAGCACTCGCCATTTATTCTTACTTTAGCCCTTGGTCCCTCATACAATATTTTTATCCATTGGGTAAACCTCGGGCCAAACTGAAACTCCGCCAGTACCTTCCACAAGAAATGCCACTCGAGGCTGTCAAAAGCCTTAGTTGCGTCTAAAGACAAAATTGCTCTTGACCCTTCTTTTACTGTTGGCAACTGTATATTTAGGTATGTTCTTCTTATATTTATACTTGTGGATCTGTCTGGGATAAATCCAGTCTGGTCCGGGTGCACCAGTTTCGCAACTATTCTGTTCAGTCGTGTTGCCAATACTTTGGCAAGTATCTTCACATCCGAACACAAAAGAGATATCGGCCTGTATGATGCTGTATCGACCTGATTTTTCCCCTCCTTCAAGAGTACTATGATAGTTGTCTCTGTCATAGACAGTGGCAACTTCCCTTCTTCACCCGCCCAATTAAACACCTCCAGAAGTTTTGGAAGCAGCACCTTGCTGTAGGTCTTATATATTTCTGTTGGCAGACCATCAGGTCCTGGGGCCTTTTGGCTCGCCATATCTGCTGTTAATTTTCGTAATTCTTCCAGCGTCAGTGGTGCCTCCAAACCCTCCCTATCTTCCATTGACATCGGGGGGATCTGTAGCCCTTCAAAAAAGGTTTCCATCTCTCTCTAGGTTTTCCGATGGTATACTACTATACAACTTTTGATAATAGTTTTTAAAAACCTCTATTATTTCCGTGGTACCTCTCCTTATCTCCCCTTCCTCATCACGTATAGCCGAGATGACAGAGGAGGGAGTGCTGGCCCGTGCAATTAGGGACAACATTCTCCCCACTCTCTCTCCCTCCCCGAAGAAACTCTGTTTTTGAAATAGCATTTTATTTTCTGCTTTTTTTAATAAAAGATTTTTGTATTCTTCCTGGCTTTCCAGCCATTCTTTATGTTTCTCTATAATTGGATTTTCTACATATTTTATTTTGGCCTCTATTTTTGTACATGTTGATCCTTCTGTTTTATTTTTTTAATTCCTTTACCAGACCAAGCTGTCCAGAAAAACTGACAGTTGGAGGGGTGAGACAAACCATTTAAAACTGACAGAGGTGCTTACAATGATCAGCTTATAATAATTTAGTTATAAACTGTCCCAAAAGGAAAAAAAAGAACTGTTGCTGTAGCTGCTTTAAAAGAGTTGTCTGGAGTTAGCCTTTAATTTGTTACTCACCTATGTAAAGTCCATTGAACACTGGTGTAAAAGGAATGGAACTTGGGAACTTCTTAATGAAGTATATGGTCACAAATGAGCATACACTTCCACCCCTGTTGTACATTGGGAAAAGGGGGGAAAGATTTGGGACTTTGAATAAGATGTGTGTTAGAAAAAACAAATAAATTACACAATCAAAAATGGGTTTATTCATATAAACATACATGAGACATGGTACATAGCAAATATGACGAGCCGATAGGCAAATGATAGACATGTAAAAATTCTATTATTGCACATGCTTATTAAAATCAGAGGAAAAGTATAATGTACAAACATGATTGAATAAAACACTGCTTTAATAAGCTTGCCAGGTTTCGTGGATACAGTTCCACTTCTTCAGAAGCAAATGCAGAATTCATGTCTATAAAAATATATATCCAAAATTACTCCAATGAATTAAATAGGGATGCAAGGGAAGGAAAAATTCAAAACGCCACAACATTACTTACTTTACAGCTCTAAAAAATGGTCATGCAATGCTGAAGCCTAATGGCTGAGGAAGGCCGGAAAACTGGGGGGGGGGGGGCGGGGCGTAAAACTGCAGGCAGCCAAGGCGGAGAACACCACACTCAAGGGGAGCGATGAAAAGCTACAGGAGGATGACTGTAGACAGCTCCAATCTATGTGAAATGTACAATGATGTGGTCAATGGAGAAAGTGGGGTGTACCAAGCAAAGGGCAAGGGCCCATAGTGATGAGAATGAGAAGAAAAAAGGGTGTGTGGAGACCACCAAAGAACCTCAAAGCATTGAACACTTCTTCCTCCAGACAATACTGCTGTCCACCCAGATGCTGTGCATTCCGATTTGTCCACCCGCTCTTGCCCACAAGTCAAATTTTGACATGTGTCTGTGCAGCTGCTGCATCTGCTGCATCTGCATCTACTTCTATAGACTGCCTGCACACAGCTCCGAGGTGGATGCACACACAGCAAAAAGCGGCTTAGTATGGAGGACGGCACCCGCCTAAATGAGCTCTAAGACAGGAAGTGTGTTACTGGCAGGATTATCATATCAAAATAAAGGAATATAAAACCTAAAAAAGAAAAATGAATGTAGCCACCGTATCTAAGAATGGATAAGCTTCAACGTGTTACGTTTTTTGGGTGGGTGAAGATATGCTTTAAAGTTGTCCTTGATGTGGATGTGAAAAAGAGGTCAAACTGCTGGCTGCAAATGGCATATATGAAATATGTATATACAAAAAA
This sequence comes from Rana muscosa, assembly GCA_029206835.1. Taxonomy (NCBI): domain Eukaryota; kingdom Metazoa; phylum Chordata; class Amphibia; order Anura; family Ranidae; genus Rana; species Rana muscosa. Next base: position 363,631,614 of record CM055127.1, read on the forward strand.
AATGTTTGAATAAGAGCAGTGACATGATTAAACCAGTATTTGTTGGTTACATATCACCTAATGACAATATGACCAGACATAAAATGCGTGAAAATGCAGCCCTATCGAATTTGTTGGGGTGTGTACATTTACATAGTTTTCCTATGCAAGCACATCAAGTTGCTAATTGGTTTAGCCTTAAATTGCATGAAGTAATTTAAAGCCAGTACAACTGGAAAGTATTACCAGTGAAGCATATGGGGCAAGGTATGATAAGCTTGAAATAATAGGCCTCTATCACTGACCTAGCAGCCGGGGCGGTGCCCGGTAAAAAGTCTCTGCCACAGACTTGAAAAATAGAAATAGTCTCTGCCACAGACTGAAGAATTCACAACATCTGCAAAGTTTAAGTACAGTCACACTGTACCAGTTTCTTTCAGCCGATCCGGCAATACTGTGCGGTAGATGGGTCGGGATGCACCCTCCAATTGAGTCTCCAGGCTCTTCCTGAGATACCAGCCCTTTTGGCTCTGTCCTCTCTGAAAAAAGTCCTCCCCTGGTTTTGTCAATTGCTCGGCTGCTCCCCGCAGGCAAGACAGCACAGGACCACCACTAGTAGGCCCCAGAACTCCTGGGCCTACTTCCAGTAATGAGGCCTCAGGCCAGCCGACCCCGAGGCAGGAAAACTGCTACCCGGAAGACGATGTCTGCCCCTTAAGTACCCTCTCCCAGAATGCACAGTGGGGAGACCAATCCCACTGAGCTGTTTCTGGGCAAGAGGTACCCAATAGATCCAGCCTGCTGCATTTCCAACCTTGACCTGTGGTGACAGTGACACCCACAGTCAAGTGGAAAATGCGCAACACAGCTGCACTGGAACAGAAACCAGTAATTTACATTATTATTATTTATTCTGAGTTAAACTACAGCTCAGACAACTAAATTTACAAATAGCGCCTACCCAATAGGAGCAGTGCCTTGAAAAAGTATTCATACCCCTTACATTTTTTCCACATTTTGTCATGTTACAACCAAAAACATAAATGTATTTTTAATTTATTTTGTGATAGACCGACACAAAGTGGCACATAATTGTGAAGTGGAAGGAAAATTATAAATGGTTTTTAAACTTTTTTACAAATAAACATGTGAAAAGTGTGGCATGCAGTTGTATTCAGCCCCCTTTACTCTGATACTCCAAATTAAAATCTAATGGAACCCATTGCCTTCAGAAGTCACCTAATTAGTGTAGCGGCCTCCACTCTCTCTCTCCGCTGCTGGCTGGTTGCTGCTTTTCTAGGGGTATCCTGGAGGAGAGAGTGCGGGGTCACCACGCCAAGCCTTCACCACAGATGTTTATGTGGTGTGAGCAAAGTTTCTTTACCTTCGGGTCGGTGTTCGGAGTTTGGAGCCTCCGCTTCTTCTGTGGAACAGTGTCTGCCAGTAAATGAGCCCCACACCAATAAAAGTCCAACACTCCTTTATTTTCCAATGTCAGGATGAAACACAATCAGTTGGACTCCCTCAACGAACAGACAGGGGGTGTGGATATGAGTAGGCCCAGGCACAATGAACTCTCCTATTCCTCTATCAGCAAATAGGTTTGGCGCATGGTCTCTGCCACCTGCTGAGAATCTTGGTCGCTGCCACTGACCAGGTGAACGGTGAACCTTCCTCCTGACTGCACTCGGCCCCTGTTTGGGAAGATACCCCTCCGGGCGGTCTCCTGAGGCTCACCCGGTTACGGCAATCTGCTGCACCAGGTCTTCGGGTGAGTAGCTCCTCCGGTCCCTTACGTCTCTGGATTCGGGTACCCCACTCCCGGGGTCCCCTAGGAAATCCTTCCCTCACGGAGCCCAGCAGAGGAAACTGGGCCCCAGGCCTCCAACCGAGTACCTCACCCCAGGCTGAAGGTGCCTGGGGTGGAACGTGAGCTCCGGGTGTCCAGGCCTAGGCCGCCTGGACACCGACCACGAACCACAGCCATCAGGCTGAAGGTGCCTGGGACTCGACAACCCCGTGACCAAAATGGCCGACCCCTTTATATCCTCCCCCAGCAAGCCCAGCGGAGCCCCCGCCCCGCTATACTCATGCTGCGAGGGGCCAAAAAGGGTACGTCACTGCAATGATGGCTCAACCCCGGGCCCAAAGCATCAGCGCCACCCGCTGGGCCCCAGGGAACCATACATTACAGATATCCCCACCAAATTCAAACATTAGAGAAAAGCATATACCCGCTACATTAGTAAATAGAGGGATTGAGTCCCTATCTTCTAGGCTTGGTGAATACATTGACTTACATTTGCAGCCTCTAGTGAAGGACACGAAAGCTTATCTTAAGGACACAAAACATGTATTACAGTTTTTAAAAGACTGTGATGAAGGACAGGATATGGTGATGGCCACAGCCGATGTGACATCATTATATACTATCATTGACCACCAGGGGGCCAGGAAAGCAGTCAAGTGGGCATTAAAACAGAGTATCAACATACATTGCAGACACTGGAAATGTATTTTAAAATGTTTGGATTTTTGTTTGCGGCATAATATTTTTTTCAAGTTTTATTGAAAGACAGTCAATCGCATTATATCAATACAATGCCAAGCAAATTACAAACATAGGGATACAACATTTTGCAGCATAATTATTTATGGCATAATGGTGTTTATTATTTACAGGTTAGAGGCATTGCGATGGGTGCAAATTTGCACCTAGCATCGCAAATTTGTATATGGCACAGTGGGAGGATAATACTCCCCAGGGTATGGTAACAAAAAGTTTTTTAAAGAGACAGATCGTAATTTATATATTCCCACTAATAGCTGCCACTTCAAACCCTGGATAACTAATATTTCTAAAGGACAATACATGCGCATAAAGAGAAATTGTACACGAGAGGATGACTTTGAAGCACAAACGGACCAACTAACTAAAATGTTCAGGAACAAAGGGTTTTAAAGGGCATTTTTGGAACAAGAACGAAGTAAGATCAGAGATCTAGACAGGTCGAGTTTATAAGAAGATAGCAGTAGAGCTAATGATATGGATATGGGTACCTGTTTGGTTTTGGACTACAATGTACAAACCAAAGATGTGGGGAAGATTGTTAGTAAATATTGGGGGGTTCTAAAACAAGATGTCCATTTAAAAGGGCATCTACCAGACAGACCCAAAATGGTATATAGAAGAGCACCCAACTTAAGGGACAAGTTAGTCCATAATGTCGTTGAGCCACCACAACCTAAACCACTTATGTTCTGGGACTTAAAGGGATTCCATGGCTGTGGCAGATGTTACAGCTATGTGAGAGTCCCAAAGAACATAAAAAAACTCAAATCGTTCACCAATCCCAAAACAAACCACACCTACACCATTAGGGATTTTATATCCTGTGATACAGTGGGTGTTGTGTATGCGATTAAGTGTCTATGCAGCGTGATCTATGTAGGAAGAACTAAATGGGTTTTAACCTCCCTGGCGGTATGATTCTGTCTGGAATTTTGTACCAAAAGCGGCACAATTATTTTGCATGGAAATTTGGTGTTATGTATTGTAGGCCTGCAATTCTTAGTAATAACTTACGTAAATCTGACCAAACAAGAGTCTAATAGACATCCCGGGTATGATAAAGTTTGAGATACAAAATCATAAATTATAATATAATAAATACCTATAAATAATTATAACAAATAGTAATGTAATTATAATAAAAATTATTCACTAATGTAATCAAATCAAAAACACTGAAATTTGCTCAGTTGCAGAATTGTCGCTGTCATTAGATTTAGTGTTTGATGACGAATTTCCCCACAAATCGCTATCGCTCAATTCTGCAAGTGATTCTAATTTATTATCGCTGTTTTCTAGCTGGTCTAAAACTACTTTTGACATAAAGGGACACTTTTTGGTTGCTATGGACAATCTCAAGTTTCCAGGCAGAAAGAACAGTTTTTATAACATAAAACTGCATGCAGGACACTGGACAGACCACTAGGGACAAAGGGGATGTGTAATTATTTGATACAGTATGGTAATCAGTAAGATTACAGTATACTGTATCTATACTGTCTTTTTCACTTTTTGAATTTGGCACCAAACTCCGTCCCCGTGCGTCGCAACGTCGCAGGGAACGGAGCTCGGCACTCGGCAGTGTGAATCGAGCGAGACACGGCTCGCACACACTGCAGGGAGACATCGCAGGATCCAGGGAACAAGGTAAGTAACTCTCCCTGGATACTGCGATGCAGCCCGAGTCTGGCTCAGGGTTACCGCTTTTGGTATGAAAAACTCACCCCGAGCCTGACTCGGGAATACCGCCAGGGAGGTTAAAGGTCAGGATGGAGTAGAATGTAAGGAACATCAAAAAAGGGTTTGACAAACATTATTTATCTATACACTTTAAAGATAAACATAGTAAAAATCCAGAGGGGATGCAATTTTGGGGGCTAGAGGCTCCAAAACCACATTGGAGGGGATCCAATTATATAAGAGATATTAGCAAACGTGAATCATGGTGGATACACCAGTTGTGGTCCCTATCAGTTGAACAAGGAGTTTGACCTCTGGTGTTTTCTGAGCAATCGGTAACACGGCACAGTTAGGGGTCATCAAAAAGAGGGGGGAGTTGTGCATGACATTCTCCCCTAGGGTCTCTTTAAGTTGAATATAATAGAGAGGTGTGGCTATAGGTTGATTACACCAAGATTCCAATATTGTTATTTGTAGTGAAAGCAAGGGGTTTGGGGATTTTTTGTCCAAAATATTTTTTTTTCATGTTTATTATTTTTATCTTTATTTATTTTTATTTTAAATTAAATATTTATTTTTAGTTTTGTTCTTTTTTGTTCAAATTAAATATTGGGTTATATTGGGGCATTATTTTAAGCATTATTACAGGGAGCAGATTGATCATCCTATCTATTGGTTGGATGTCTCCTTTTCAGATTCCAAAACTGCGGGGTGCATAAATATATGATGAGATTTTTTTGCTTGTAAAGCCCTGTACACACGGTCGGACTTCCATCTGACTTTTCCGTGGTTTTTTGTCTGAACGGAGTTGGTTGGGAACACCCATAGCATACACACGCTCAGACTTTTCTGCAAACTTTCTTAAAACTTCTTACATCACTTGTTTTTTCTGCTCTTTTCTGATCTTTACTGCCACCCTTTGGTCAACTTCTGCTATTGTTGGTTGCTTTTAACATTGGTTGTTTTGTCCATCGGACAAAAGTCCTATGGTTTTCTGTACACACGGCAGGACTTTGCTCCATAGGACTTTTGTTGGGCAAAAGTTTGTCCGTTCGCAGACCCAACTTTTGTCCGATGAAAACAAAACCATACTCAAAAAAGTTTGTCCGATGGAGCGTACACACGGTCGGATTGTTGGTCCAACTTGCTTAAAACTAAGTTTGTTGGGCAAAAGTCCGACCGTGTGTACGGGCCTTTAGAGGCATTACATTTTGTTCAGATGTTTTGCTTGTTAGAGGCAGTTTGTCCATTCTACTGCACCGTCTGGCTGTTCATTTATTTAACATAGGATTTAGTTCAATGGGGATTCATTACATTATAATGGGTCTATGATCACCAAAAAGATGGCATGCCTTCGGACTACGAAAACATGGGCGCCGATACACTATTTAAACCAGCAAAAAGTACCATCCAAATACATCCCCCTGAGGAAGACACGTGACTGATCCCTGTGTCGAATACGCATAGGGGAGGGGACAGGACGGTGCAGTAGGCAGCAGTTTTGAACGCTGCAAACGGACAAGCTATGTCATCATTTTTTTCTTTTATCTGCTATAGAGTGGTGCGCTTCAGCACCTGGAAGATGTGAGTACCCGGATTGATGTCTTATAAATAAAATACGTTTTTAAACGATAAAACACCATTTAGACTATATTTTTATATATGGACGGAGGAACTTACTGCAGGACATCTCAGGATCCCAAAGAGCTTCATTCACATAGAGCCCAGGGGTGGTTCACAGGCCTTTTTGACCAAACTTAGGTGTGTGTGAATCTGCTCACTGAGGTGAGCAGATTCACACAGGGGGAAGCACAATTTGTCGTCAACTTTGGAGCACCATCACAGGATTTTGCTTTGCCAGCACAATGGACATTTTTTATTTTATTATTTAATATATTTGATATTATGCATGTTTTGGACTAAGTCATTCATGCACTTTATATATATGTGTCATATCATATTGGTTACTTCAATATAGTGCGGCACTTTTCATCTGTTATTGTTTTTTATTTGCCAGCACAATGGACATTTTTTATTTTATTATTTAATATGTTTGCTATTATGCACGTTTTGCACTAAGTCATTCATGCGCTTTATTTATATGTGCCATATCACCTTGGTTACTTTAATATAGTGCAGCACTTTTCATTTGTTATTGTTTTAATTTGCCAGCACAATGGACTTTTTATATATTATATGTTATTATTTTTAATATCATGCACGGTTTGCACTAAGAATGTGTGTAATATAATCTCAGTATAAATACAGCTGTTCTGTGAAGCCCTCAGAGGTTTGTTAGAGAACCTCAGTGAACAAACAGCATCATTAAAGTGGAGTTCCACCCAAAAATGGAACTTCCGCTTTTCAGAACCCTCCCCCCCTCCGGTGTCATATTTGGCACCTTTCAGGGGGGAGGGGGGTACAAATACCTGTCTAAGACAGGTATTTGCAGCCACTTCCGGGCATAGACTCCTGTGTGAGTCAAGCCACTTCCCATCCCCCCCGCTGTCTCCTGGGAAACACACTGGTCCCAGGAGAGAGCAGGGACCAGTGAGGGCGTGCCGCGCTTTTTGTGCATGCGCAATAGGGAACTGGGCAGTGAAGCCGCAACGCTTTACTTCCTGGTTCCCTCACTGAGGATGGCGGCGGGGGCAGCCAAGAGATGAGCGATTGCTCGACCTCGGCTGCCGACATGGCGGGCGCGCTGGACAAGTAAGTGTCCATTTTTTAAAAGTCAGCAGCTGCAGTATTTGACCCAAAAAAAATTGGGTGGACCTCCGCTTTAAGGCCAAGGAACACAATAGACAGGTCATGGATAAAGTTGTGGAAAAGTTAAAAGCAAGGTTAGGTTATAAAAAAATATCCCAAGCTTTAAACATCTCACGGAGCACTGTTTAATCCATCATCTGAAAATGGAAAGAGTATGGCACAACTGCAAACCTGCCAAGACATGGCAATCCACCTAAACCGACAGGCCGGACAAGGAGAGCATTAATCAGAGAAGCAGCAAAGAGGCCCATGGTAACTCTGAAGGAGCTGCAGAGATCCACAGCTCAGGTGGGGGAATATGTCCACAGGACAACTATTAGTCGTGCACTCCACAAATCTGGTCTTTATGGAAGAGTGGCAAGAAGAAAGCCATTGTTGAAAGAAAGCCATAAGAAGTCCCGTTTGCAGATTGCGAAAAGCCTTGTGGGGGACACAGCAAACATGTGGAAGAAGGTCAGATGAAGTCAAAATTGAACTTTTTGGCCTAAAAGCAAAACGCTGTGTGTGGCAGAAAACAAACACTGCACATCACCCTGAACACACCATCCTCACCATGAAACATGGTGGTGGCAGCATCATGATGTGGGAAAGCATTTCTTCAGCAGGGACAGGGAAGCTGGTCAGAGTGGATGGGAAGATGGATTGAGCCAAATACAGAGCAATCTTAGAAGAAAACCTGTTAGGGTCTGCAGGAGGTTCACCTTCCAGCAGGACAACGACCCTAAACATACAGCCAGAGCTACAATGAAATGGTTTAGAGCAGGGGTCTCCAAACTTTCTAAACAAAGGGCCAGTTTACTGTCCTTCAGATTTTAGGGGGGCCGGACTGTGGCCAGCGGGAATAGAATTTTTTTCTGGCATCAGTGGGAGTAAACAGTGCCCCATCTTTGGTATTAGGGGGGGAATAGTGCACCATTATTGGTGTCTGTGGGAGAAATAGTGCCCCATTGTTGATATCAGTGGCAAGAATTATGCCCCATTTTTGGACAGAATGGTGTCTCATGTTAGTGGGATGAATAATGCCCCAAGGGCCGGATAAAGGCAACCAAAGGGCCGAATCTGGCCCTGGGCCACAGTTTGGAGACACCTGGTTTAGAGCAAAGCATATTCATGTATTAGAATGGCCCAGTCAAAGTCCAAACCTAAATCTAATTGAGAATCTTTTGCAAGACTTGAAAATTGCTGTTCACAGACTCTCTCCATCCAATCTGACGGAGCTTGAGCTATTTTTCAAAGAAGAATGGGCACAAATTTCACTCTTTAGATGTGCAAAGCTGGTAGAAACATACCCCAAAAAACTTGCAGCTGTAATTGCAGCGAAAGGTGGTTCTACAAAGTATTGACTCAGAGGGGCTAAATACAAATGCACGGCACACTTTTTTCAAGGCACTGTATACCATATACCGCTCCAAAAGATGCACCCCCCCAAATAAATGGGGGAAAATGTCTCTGCGTCTTATGGAGCGAATACTGACCAGGCCTCCCCCCGTCGCCACCGCCATGTTACAATACCAGACCATCTCCTGCGAGTGCCGGGCGATTTCCCACTGGGCCTGCCACTCAGCCACAGACAGAGCAGCCAGAGTGGCCGACTGGAGTACGGCTGCGGTGGCTGCTCGGGCTGCTCTGTCTTCTACCTGAGTGACAGGCGGATGCATACAGGAAAGTCAGTCTATGCAAGGTGGGGGTGGCACAGGTAAGGCTACATTTCATGTCACTGATCAGGCTGCATTTCATGGGCACTGGTCAGGCTGCATTTTATGGGCACAGGTCAGGCTGCATTTTATTGGCACAGGTCAGGCTGCATTTTATTGGCACAGGTCAGGCTACATTTTATTGGCACAGGTCAGGCTGCATTTTATTGGCACAGGTCAGGCTGCATTTATTTGGCACTGATAAGGCTCCATTTATTTGGCACTGGTAAGGCTGCATTTAATTGACACTGGTCAGGCTGCATGGGCACTGGTAAATATTTTAGTACACCATTTGGTTCAGAATATTTTTTTTTCTTGTTTTCCTCCTCTAAAACCTAGGTGCGTCTTATGGTCAGGTGCGTCTTATGGAGCGAAAAATACGGTGTGTGTGTGTGTATATATATATATATATATATATATATATATATATGTGTAGCGGGTATTTGAATTTAGGGGAGGCATCTGGGTGGTAGTGTAACCCAGATGCACTGATTATTAGGGAATTTGGGACCATTTGTTGTTCATGGAGGACTCTGTGGTGTGAGGTTCCCTTCGGCCTGTGGGTGGCGCTGTCGCACTGGGCCGGGGTTGAACCCTCACTGCAGTACCGTACCCTTTTTGTCCTCTTCCGGTGGCTGTACCGCAGAGCGGGGAACCTGTGGTGACGCTGGGGGAGAGGAGATAAGAGGGGGGCGGATGCCCGGAACACAGGGTTCAGAGTCGGAGGTCAGAGTCACGCCCAGGCACCTTCAGCCTGGGTGCCGGCGTTCCGGAGTTCCGGGCCCAGGTGCCCTTGACCTGGCCGGAGTGGGAGATGGAGTCCATCCCAGGCACCTTTGGCCTGGGGTGAGGTACTATTGAGGAGGCCTGGGGCCCAGTGCCTTTGACTGGGTCCCGCAAGGGTGGAGGAATCTGAGGGGGCCCTAAAGCCTTGGGTGCCCGAGTCTGAGATGAGGAGGCCAGGGAGCGTAACCCCTACGAACAGTCCGGTGCAGCATTTCTGGTGACGGCGGGGCCTCTGATGACTCTCTTGGACGGATGTCTTCCCTCTGACAGGGGCTGCGCTTAGCGAAGGTAATTCACTTTCTGTTCTACACAGTCGGTGGCAGCGGCTGTACGCCATAACCGTTGGTGACACCACAATGGTTGGTTCTATCCTAGGATTGTGCCTCGACCTACTCCCCACCTATACTGAACTGTTCTTTGGTCACAACCTGTATGTGCTAAATGACGATTTATTGCTGTTGGAGAATAAATACGAGTTGGACCTTTTCAGTGGTGTGGAACTCCAGTTACTGGGAGCAGAGGGGGTCATTTACAGAAAAAGACTTGGCTCTGGGTTATGCACACGATCCGATGGTAAAATAGGTTCTGGCCTTCACCTCTATCTAAAAGAGGACATGGGCTGTGGTGTATCGCATCCCTCCCCCCATACTCCCCCCTAGATGAGACAACAAGCCGAGAAGAAGAAGGGGTGAGAGGGGTGAGGTCGCTACACGTGGGGGCTCGTCCGGGATGTGTGTTATACATATGGAGCTGAAAATGTCTGAATTTGAACTTTGCTGCCCGGAGGAGTTCCGAGTAGGTCGGCCATATTGGCCAGCGTGCCACGAGGCACACCATAGCTGCGCAGTTCGTGGGCGGGGAGAAGAGAAAGCCCGCAAACAAGTGCAGAGTATGGGAGGAGTCTGGCCATGTGGAAGGACATACGTGGAGATTCCGGCGCGAATTGGTCAGTGCGCAATGGAGCAGCAGACAGTTGGGATGACCTCAAGTACCCCGTGGATTCCTGTTCCTTCTACCACGAAAATGACTTATTTTGCTGCTCCGATCACAGACACGGGAATAAGACTAAGGCCCAGAGGACGTTTGGCTCTGTACACATGCAGAGACATAGAGGCCCTCGGTGTGATCTGTCCCGGCTGTTTGGGACTGGTGGTCCACTTGAAGCCGTTCGGGCGATGTGAGGCCTGCAAGGAATTCCTTTTTGAGGTGGAGCCATCCACAGAAAGGCCTCGCGCCTTCCACCTCAACTGCCTCACAGGTACTGCCACTCCGGAGGGAGAGATCAAAGCCTATGCGGACATTCCTGTGCGCACTGCCCGGGGCGAGGAGAAGGCCCCAGCGGAGACTGAGAAAAAGAAATCCGAGGATGCTGCCTCGGTCACCACAAACTCCCTGCTCCCACCGCCGAAGAGGAAAGTTGGCCTAGTGAAGGCATCCTATGGACGTGGAAGAGCTTCGCCCCGTTGCTTGCCTGGCCTGGATGTATCCGGAGGGAAGAGCCCTGGACGTCCCTGTTCTACTAAAGGCCCAGGTGAGCCAGGGGTTTGGACTTTGTGTGCAGTTGGAGGTGTCGGCAGCCCACAGTCGGTGGGGGCCGTTCAGGGGAGTGATTCCGTGTCGACTGGGAATTACTTGCCCGCAGAGTTTTATGACACCTCCGACCTAGAGTCACTATCTGACGCTGGTGACAACGGGGAAATAGATGAGCTGTTTCATCGGAAAGGTTGGGACAAGATGCCGCTACCCTCGTCCCATGCAACAAGGAACCCACCCTTGTTCATTGGGGATAGTACACCCCGGGTGGAGGCCCCGGAGCCTGAGGAGGAATCTGGTCCCCTGTCTGCCTTTCCACCCACTGAATCATCTGATGTTTCACCGGCTCCTGTTGCGGGAGTGCAACGCAAATCACTGCCGACTCCTAAGCCTAAGTCTATGGAGGTAGTGAAAGTACCTCGTCACCCTGAATCCATTGTCCTGCCTGGAGAAGGAGATTGTGCCACAATGCCACCTTTGGCCAGGCTGCAGCAACTCTTTTGCCAGAAGGTTGCCTGTGAATATGGGTGGGAATACCCATATTTACCCCGAGACTTGCTCTATGAGGTGGAGGTCTTGCGGCAGCGGTGGTACGATGAGTTCGTCTGGACAAAACTTAGGGTACCTCACGCTCGCAGATACCTCTCATGTTCACCTACAGTTTCCAAGAAATTCAGAGACTGTAAGGCAGAGTGGATGTTGGGTCGGCAGATCCATGCGGACAGGGTGCTTATCTGTCGCAAGGACGGAGAGAATTTAGAATATAATGTGGAGACCTTTGATAAGCACTTAAAGCCCCTGTTCCTGCCGCACCCAAAGTTCTATCTCTAGGAGACAAAGACTCCCTTTTGTGGTTTTTTTCATTGCTGGACTTTCTGGAGTGCCTTTGCTGGAACCTAGGGACTGTGTCCTAGTTTTTGGGTGTTTTACTCTTTGGAGAAATGGGAGCTGTTACTGTTGTTTGTTCTCCCTCCTTCTCCTCTCACCGCAAAAGATTACAGTGACTTTGGGGTATAGTCAGCATAGGACCACAGCACAGAGAAGATAATTTTCATCTGGATTTTTGACCAAGTGTCTTTACCGTGGCACTGTCACCAGGTGGCAGTGCTGCGCAACGATTGTTTTTTTTTTTACACTTGCACCATACTCATTGGAGTGAGTGGGTTTCTTTTCGGGAAACACACATTGTGATAGGGTGTGTTTTTCTTTCTCTTTTTCCCCTCTGCAGGAGATTCATTGATCAAGACTGCTGAGAATGGGGTGGTCCTTAGATATCAGAGAGGGGGGGGGGGAATGTCAATGTGTAAATGCCTAAAGTATTTTTGAAAGAAAAAAGTTCATTGTTTTATATTCCTGTTTCCCTTTCCCATTTTAGGTCCTGGCACAATTCATGGTTAAGTTGTAGAGTTTGGTTTTATGTGTAGTTTGGTCTCTGGGTTGGACTCATTTTACCACTCTTTGGGAGACATGGGTTTGCACCAAACACTGGGGACCAGTGTCAAATTACCAGGGAGAGAGTGTAGCGGGTATTTGAATTTAGGGGAGGCATCTGGGTGGTAGTGTAGCCCAGATGCACTGATTGTTAGGGAATTTGGGACCATTTGTTGTTCATGGAGGACTCTGTGGTGTGAGGTTCCCTTCGGCCTGTGGGTGGCGCTGTCGCACTGGGCCAGGGTTGAACCCTCACTGCAGTACCGTACCCTTTTTGGTGCCCTTGACCTGGCCGGAGCGGGAGATGGAGTCCATCCCAGGCACCTTTGGCCTGGTGTGAGGTACTATTGAGGAGGCCTGGGGCCCGGTGCCTTCGACTGGGTCCCACAAGGGTGGAGGAATCCGAGGGGGCCCTAAAGCCTTGGGTGCCCGAGTCTGAGATGAGGAGGCCAGGGAGCGTAACTCCTCCGAACAGTCCGGTGCAGCATTGCTGGTGACGGCGGGGCCTCTGGTGACTCTCTTGGATGGATGTCTTCCCTCTGACAGGGGCTGCGCTTAGCGAAGGTAATTCACTTTCTGTTCTACACAGTCGGTGGCAGTGGCTGTACGCCATAACCGTTGGTGACACCACAATGGTTGGTTCTATCTAAGGATTGTGCCTCGACCTTCTCCCTACCTATACTGAACTGTTCTTTGGTCACAACCTGTCTGTGCTAAATGACGATTTATTGCTGTTGGAGAATAAATACGAGTTGGACCTTTTCAGTGGTGTGAAACTCCAGTTACTGGGAGCAGAGGGGGTCATTTACAGAAAAAGACTTGGCTCTGGGTTATGCACACGACCCGATGGTAAAATAGGTTCTGGCCTTTACCTCTATCTAAAAGAGGACATGGGCTGTGGTGTATCGCATCCCTCCCCCCATACTTCCCCCTAGATGAGACAACAAGCCGAGAAGAAGAAGGGGTGAGAGGGGTGAGGTCGCTACATATATATATATATATATATATATATATATATATATATATATATATCATTTATTTATATGTGTAGCACCCTGATGTTTAGGCAGGGTTTCTAGTAAATTTACCTGCCAAGCATAGTTGCTTTGGCCAATTTATAGGAGATTAAGTGATTCCACCCTAGTTCTGGAGTTTCTGCACTTCTCTCTTCTGTCACTAGATGGCCAGGTATCTGGTGGCATTAGATAAGACAAGGGAATTGCAAGGACAGATTAGGAATAGATGGGGTATCTCAGCCAATGGGAAGGGATCTTCTTGTGTCCCTTGGCCTGCTGGGAGAGCAGGCCAGGTGATCGGGGTTCTGTGCCACCTGGACAGCTGTCTGGGTGGACGTGTGTTGTATTGCCCCGGGCTGCTAGGCCAGAGACCTGAGGCCTATCCCGGGGACATCTGGCTGCTAGGCTGTCTGAGGGCCTATCCAGAAGCAAGAGAGCAGCGCAGGTTTGGGACTGCATCTTGCAGTCCAACCAAATGTAACGGTTCTGCCGGCCGGAGAACTTGTCATGGTCGGAGGTAGAGGGGAAGCTGTCGCCACAAAGGGACCATCCACCTTATTACCAGGAACCACGGTGAGTAGCTAAAGCAAGTACCAGAGCAGTATTCTCACCAACCAGGGACAGTAAAGAATTGGGAAACTTCAGCAGGTGTCAAGCCAGAGACCCAGCCAGCGGAGGTGACGCTTGCAGAGCAGCCTTGTGTGCCAAGCCAGGGACTGAGCAGGCCAGTAGGGTGATGCTTTAGGAGTATCTGTGAGTGCCAAGCTAGGTGGGGTGACTCTTGAGGAAGATGCTCAGTGAGAAGATTGAAAGAGTTCCGGAGATCCAGTGGCAGTGGATCAGCGGGTCTAGGTGATAGACTGGGAGCTCAGTTGAGTGAAGATCTAAAGAGCAGATTGTGGAGGAAGTGAAAGAGTTCATTGCAACCTTTGTTAGAAACTGTTCAAGTATGTTGCCATAGGAGACAGAGTTTGGTGTCCGGCTGGGTGCCTTTCCTTGCATGGCTGTCTACCTATAGAAGTCTCGGAGTCTGCTAATTAACACTGCAACTACTAAAGGGTGTCCTGGCCCTAACCCTCTCTCCCACAGTCCTGTTCAAGAGAAAACAAAATCTATTTTCATTCAAGAAGTGTCTAGCACCCATAAATCTACCTTGCATTACACCCACCATGCCTCGTAACCCACTCTACATAGAAGGATGTCAGCTATCCCTAACTGTGGAGGTTCTCATTGCGCTGCGTTATGTAACATTTATCTTTTGTGGCTTTTTTTCCGAATTTTTAGTCAGGCTCCTTCCCCTTACACAGAACATGCATTAATTATAGTTTGCAGTAAGTGGAGCGAGACTATGAAAGTGATGTGATGTTCAATGACAATCCATGTTTTCGTCCATCACTTAAATTCCTTCTCTTGCCATGTACATTACTTATCATATAGATATAGCCACATTCGGGTGAATCATCGTTCCATTGCTTTGGGATCATTTTTTTTATTCTATTTTGTACATTCACAACCATGATAAAGTTTCTCATTCACTCATTATTATTATTTTTATCTATCAATATAATAATAATACATCTATTCAGCAGTGGGCCCAGAGGTTCGGCTCCTAGTTCATTTGCCACTATGCGCGCCTTTTTTGAGGTATTTAAATGAGAATAACTTGTTGTGTTTGCAACAAGTCTCATGGACCATAAGAGACTTTTCATTATATAGACGCGCTAGATCACAAATGTCCTTTTCAGTTATACAACAACCATGTTTATCAATATGTATACAATTTTTAACATTATATCATGTTTTTCTTTTTTCTTTATCAAATGTAATTGTTCTTGATCATGCAGGTGTTCAATATTTACACATCATGACTTCTGGGTCCATTATTATAAATTTATGAATATATACACTTGTTTTGTTCAAATTATGTTTTCACATGTGTTTCACACATCATTTATATATTCTTTAAAATATTTTATTATACACCCAGGTACACGTACTTCCCTAATTTAAAACATTATTTTCATTTTTTGGTGTGTACCACACACTCTCCACATGGTTGCTGTTTTGTCTGCCACAGATAAGCACAGATTTTATTACAAATGCACATTTATTACTACTTCACACCCACAAGCTCATTTCAACGTCATTAAGTCTTTTATAGGCTCCTTCACTAGCACTTTTTGTAATACATTTTCATTTTATTTTTGCATTGTGTGATTTAGCTCAATTTGTATACTGTTGATTACACAGGTGCTTTCTGAACTTGGAGTGTGCCGTATCCAATTCTGTGTCCAATACCTCAATGCTGTGAACAACAGCCATGATTGGTGGAGAGGTCTCACATACTCTCCTCTTATACACACTTTGGTTCCTACACACTCCAGCTATGCTAGTAAGCATCGTTTTATTATGTGAAACGCGTCAGTAATTGTTCCCTGTATGTCCATCTTCTATTTTTGACTGTTTTGGATTGTTTTGGATTACATTTCTTGGATTTTACTTTTTTGAATTTTCAATAAATATCGCATATTGAACAGAGTGCGGCAGTCCAGGATGTTTTCTTTCTCCATGGATCAGTGCAGAGCCAGTACCTGTTAGTGAAGCAGGGCTGGAGCAATCACAGGGGATTGGAACCTTGGAGCGGTACACTTTCTTTCATTGCATGGCTGTCTACCTATAGAAGTCTCGGAGTCTGCTAATTAACATTGCAACTACTAAAGGGTGTCCTGGCCCAAACCCTCTCTCCCACAGTTCTGTTCAAGAGAAAAATAAATCTCTTTTCATTCAAGAAGTGTCTGGCGCCCATGAATCTACCTTGCATTACACCCATCATGCCTTGTAACCCACTCTACATAGAAGGATTTTAGCTATCCCTAACTCTGGAGGTTCTCATTAAACCAGGGGACCCGGGACATCGCTACATTACTCATGGCATTTGCTATTGAACCTCCTTGTACACTAGACTGTTGTTCATCTAGGTGTAGCGGGTGTTTGAATTTAGGGGAGACATCTGGGTGGTAGTGTAACCCAGATGCACAAATTGCTAGGGGATCCGAGACCTTTTTCTGGTTCTTGGAGGACTCTGGTGGCGTGAGGTTCCTTGCGGTCCTTGGATGGTGCTGTTGCCCTGGGCCGGAGCTGAACTCACACCGCAAGACTGTACCTTTTTGTCCTCCCCTGGAGCTGGTACAGCGGGGCGGGGAACCCGCTGTGACGCAAAGGGAGAGGGGATAAAAGGGGCGGACGCCCTTACCACGGGGTGGAGAGTTCAGAGTCTGGAGGACGTGGCCGCACCCAGGCACCTTCAGCTTGGGTGCTGGCGTTCCAGTGTTCCAGGCCTAGGTGCCCTTGACCTAGCCGGAGCGGAGATGGAGTCCATCTTAGGCACCTTTAGCCTGGGGTGAGGTACTATGGTGGACGCCTGGGGCTCAGTACCTTCGACTGAGTTCCGCGAGGGTGGAGGAATCCGAGGGGGCCCTAATTCCTTGGGTGCCTGTGTCTGAGTTTGTGAGATCTGGTGTGCAGAACTTCTCTGAAGAGCCCGGCGCAGCATTGCTGGTGACAGAGAGGCCTCCTGTTTCTCCCTTGGACGGATTTCCTTCCCCTGACAGGGGCGGTGCTAGCGAAGGTAATTCACGTTCTAACTCACATAGTCAGTGACAGTGACTATTCGCCACTGGTGATACTACAGTGGTTAGCAGGAGAAGGGAAAAGGATTGTGCCTCGATCTATTCCCCATTACTACTCAGTAGAAGAAACTGTTTGTTGTTTACCAAGAAGAATAAAACTGAGTTGGACCTATTCACTGTGTGGAACTCTGGTTACTAGGAGCAAAGGAGTCAGGGACGAAGTACTGGACTTGACTCTAGGACACCCACACCAAACCCAATCTTCTGGCCTTCACCTCTTAGCTATGGAGGACATGGGCCGTGGTGTATCTCATCCCTCCCCCCAGCACAGAGACCCCTAGACGAAGAAAGACAAGCCGAGCATGAGAAGGGGAGAGAGGGGTGAGGCCGCTACACGGGCTAGATGTTGTAATAAACAGTATGATTAATTTCCAGTAACTAGGTAACTAGCCTGGTACCTGATTTTACACACTGTTATTATTATTGTGTTGCAGCGTTTTATTACTGTGATTGTCTGTTTTCTCCATTCAACCTGGTGTGTCCGATAGACGTTGAGGTTTTGAGAAGCCTAAGGCCAAGAACAGAGGACCCATCTTAACCAGCGGCTCCTTCGGGGGTAGATCTACACATGTGATCATAGTCAAGTGTCTTGAAGCTTTTCTCAAGCAAGAGTAGCTCATTTTATTATGTTTGGCATATGAAGAAGCAAATGCCAACTAATAGAATCATGATCTCAAACTACTGTATTTTTTTGGCATAGGGCCCATTTTGCACTGAAGACTAAAGAAAGGGTGTAGTATCCATTCCAGTTTTAAGGAATGTTGTTCAGTGACTTTCCCCATTGCAGACTTCATGTGACCTACCTGTAACATTGCTTAACTCATTCCATTACATTAACATACCTTGACTTACAGAAAAGACTAAATATACCATTATGCATCTTTGTGAATAGAGACATAATAACATAATAACAAGGGAATAGATTTAGATTTGTGAATTACGCCCTATGTGTGTGGGGATGGCTATAGTTCTATATTAACAAGCCCTATGACTGTTTTCAGAAATTTTAATTAAATTCCTATATGCACACCACTACAGTGGTAGTGTAATTTACCAAAAATTTATGTCATTTTTTCACCACAAATAGAGTTTTTTTTAGGTGGTATTTGATCACGTCTGCGTTTTTTGTTTTTTGCGCTATAAACAAAAAAAGAGCGACACTTTTGAAAAAAACACAATATTTTGTACTTTTTGCTATAACAAATATCCCAATTTTTTAAAATAAATAAATCATTTTTTCATCAGTTTAGGCCAATATGTATTTTTCTACATATTTTTAGCAAACAAATCGTAATAAGCGTATATTGATTGGTTTGCGCAAAAGTTATAGCGTCTACAAAATAGGGCATAGATTTGTTGCATTTTTATTATTATTATTTTTTTACTAGTAATGGCGGTGATCTGCGATTTTTACCGGGACTGCGATATTGCGGCGGACACATCGGACACTTTTGACACATTTTTGGGACCATTGAAAATTATACAGCGATCAGTGCTATAAAAATGCACTTATTACTGTATAAATGTCACTGGCAGGGAAGGGGTTAACACTAGGGGGCGATCAAGGGGTTAACTGTGTTCCCTGGGAGTTGTTCTAACTGTGGGGGGATGGGAGTGACTGGGAGAGATGACAGATCGATGTTCATACATTGTATGAACACACGATCAGTCTCCTCCTCCCCTCAGATATCAGCAGGGTTTGTATGACTTGGGACCATTAATAATACCCCTGCTGATATCTGACCTTTATTCCAGCTCTACATGGACTCACATACTATATACAGTGCCTTGAAAAAGTATTCATACCCCTTGAAATTTTCCACATTTTGTCATGTTACAACCAAAAACTAAAATGTATTTTATTGGGATTTTTTGTGATAAACCAACACAAAGTGGCACATAATTGTGAAGTGGAAGGAAAATGATAAATGGTTTTCATTTTTTTTTACAAACCAATATCCTAAAAGTGTGGCATGCATTTGTATTCAGCCCCGCTGAATCAATACTTTGTAGAACCAACTTTCGCTGCAATTACATCTGCAATTCCTTTTGGGGATGTCTCTACCAGCTTTGCACATCTAGAGAGTGACATTTTTTCCCATTCTTCTTTGCAAAATAGGTCAAGCTCTGTCAGATTGGATGGAGAGCATATGTGAACAGCAATTTTCAAGTCATACCACAGATTCCCAATTGGATTTAGGTCTGGACTTTGACTGGACTATTCTAACACATGAATATGCTGGGATCTAAACCATTCCATTGTAGCTTTGGCTGTATGTTTAGGGTCATTGTCCTGCTGGAAGGTGAAACCCTGTCCCAGTCTCAAGTCTTTTGCAGACTCTAAAGTCCTGTACACGCGATCGGATTTCCTATGGATTCTAATCCGATAGATTTTTCCATCGGAATTCCGATGAAGCTGACTTCCATCAGTCTTGCCTACGCACCATCAGTCAAAAATCCGACCGTCCCAAACGCCGCAACGTAAAACACTCAGACGAGCCGAGAAAAATTAAGTTCAATGCTTCTGAGCATGCGTCGACTTGATTCTGAGCATTCGTGGGTTTTTTCTCCAATGGAGTTCAACACAGACGATTGGAATTTGCTATAGTTTTTTTTCCATCGGATAAATTTAAAACATGTTCTATTTTTTCTCACCGATGGAAAAAAGACCGATGGGGCCCATACACGCTCGGTTTGTCCGATGAAAAAAGTCCATCGGACTGTTTTCATCGGTAAAACCGATCGTGTGTAGAGGGCATAACAGGTTTTCTTCTAAGATTGCCCTGTATTTTGCTCCATCCATCTTCCCATCAACTCTGACCAGCTTCCCTGTCCCTGCTGAAGAAAAGCACCCCCACAACATGATGCTGCCACCACCATGTTTCACGGTGGGGATGGTGTGTTCTGGTTGATGTGCAGTGTTAGTTTTCTGCCACACATAGCGTTGTGCTTTTAGGCCAAAAAGTTAAATTTTGGTCTCATCTTCCACATGTTTGCTGTGTCTGGACTTTTTATGGCTTTATTTCAACAATAAAATATAAAAAGATAGTGCAGCGCTAGTATGTCACAAGTCCGCCAATGTGTGTTGTTTTCAATGATGCTACAATATGGTAAGCATGCAGGTGACTTCATGGGACAAAAACCTCCACCAATGGATGAAATGGCTGCTCACCTCACAGAATAGACCCTTTAATTACAGAGGGTCATATACGCTTTCCCTCATTGGGTGTAATGACGTGTCAACCAAATCAGACAAACAGATCATGAAGCATCCTTTCTTAGATAAGAAATACCGATTTCAATGTGCCAGGTGCAGGGATCCACAAGTCCAGAGCCACATAGATCATGTGAATAAAAATTACATGTATAGTGCTCTTCGCAAGGCTAAAACTTTTATTTTCTTAAAAACAGAATGTGATCCAGTGCCTGGTATTCCAGCGTGTGTGTACACAAAGTCAGCGATGGCTACGGGTGACGTCACGTGACTTCCGTCCGTCTGTCTGTCTGTTTCTTCTTGCCACTCTCCCATAAAGGCCAGATTTGTGGATTGCACGACAAAAGCCTCATACACACGGCCGGTTTTCTTGTCAAGAAACGACAAGAAAACTGCTGGTAGAGCTTTCTTGCCGAGAAAACCGGCCGTGTGTACGAGGCTTTCAGGTTTCTTGTCAAGAAAACTGGCCAGAATCTCGACGAGAAAAATAGAGAGCCTGCTCTCTATTTTCTCGTCGGGATTCTCGTCGGCCTGTTTCCCGACGAGAAACTCGAGAGTGTATACACTTACCTGTCGCCGTGGAAACCCGCGCATGCTCGAAATGACTTTGACGCATGCGCGGTAGCTTCCTAGGCATAGGTAGGGTGTAGCAAGATGGCAGCGACGGCATCGAATGTGACGAGCGCACGCTCGTCATAGTCGATGACATCACCGCGTTCGTGCCATTCAAAAGAACGGCGGTTCTTTTGAATCGTACGTGTGTACATTTGGCTGGGACAAGTTTCTTGTTCAAGAATCTCGTCAGGAAAAACAACGGGTTTTTTCCTGACGAGATTCTCGGCCGTGTGTATGAGGCCTATTAGTTGTCCTGTGGACAGATTCTTCCGCTTGGGCTGTGGGTCTCTGCAGCTCCTCCAGAGTTAGCATGGGCCTCTTGGCTACTTCTCTGACTAATGCTCTCATTGCCCGGCCTGTCAGTTTAGATGGACAGCCATGTCTTGGTGGGTTTGCAGTTGTGCCATACTTATTCCATTTTCGGATGATGGATTGAACAGTGCTCCATGAGATGTTCAAAGCTTGGGATATTTTTTTTTAACATAACCCTGCTTTAAACTTTTCCACAACTTTATCCCTGACCTGTCTAGTGTGTTACTTGGCCTTCATGATGCTGATTGTTCACTAAGGTTCTCTAACAAACCTCTGAGGGCTTCACAGAACAGTTGTATTTTTTTATTTTTAACAGAAATAAAGTTTATTCGAAAATGTACACATTAACATTGACACAGTGCACAGTCAATACATGAAAACATAAAGTCAAAAGGGAGACAAGAGATCTATTTATACTGAGATTAAATTACACACAGAAACTCTATTTAATAATTAGGTGACTTCTGAAGGCAATTGGTTCCACTAGATTTTAGTTAGGGGTATCAGAGTAAAGGGGGCTGAATACAAATGCACGCCACACTTTTCAGATATTTATTTATATATATTGTGACAGCAGGAAGGTAAAGTCACCTGGTTGCATCCAGGGGGGTAGATATATTTCGCCCAGATTCAGGCTTTACGCCGATTTGTACAACTAGGTGGAGAGTTGTATAAGGCTAGTGTGCTCATGGATGACTCATACCTCTAGGGAGAGGGCTGGGCGTCGTGCAGACAGGGAGTTGATGAGGCCAGCTGAAGCTTGTCAGCTCATTTAGGCCTCTATAAAAAACTCCCAGCTTCATTAGATGTTAGCTCATGCCTGGAAGCAGACCTGTGTGGACTGTCTAGGGAGAGTGAACCCCTGTGCGGTGAGAGAAAGCCTGTGTGGCTATATTTTGCTTGGACATTTAAAACCAGGGACTAGGACAGCACTAGGCTGATCCCAGTCGTTAGTTAGGAAACCTGTAAGTTTAGTCAGAGGTCAAGTTGACCAGGATTTATTTTGTTTATGTTTTTTTTGCCTTGCTGTGTTTTTGTCACTGTAAATAGAAAATAAACCGCACCTTTTTGATTTTGAAGACCACAACCTCCGTCTGCTGGGCCTGTTTTTGGGTGGGGAGCCCATCCCGGGGGTCACACATACCCGCTGCCGAGCTAACCCCCTCACAGTTGGTGGAGAACCAGTGGCAGTTTTTTTTTAAGCCAGCATGGAGGAGATACTGAAACAGCTGGCTCTAGCAAATGCCAATCAACAGCAGACAAATGCAGGTTTGCAAAGGAGCCTTGCAGCCCAGCAGCAAGCTCATCAACAGAGCCTTGCAACTTTACAACAGAGTCTGGAGGCTCAGCAACAAGCCCAACAGCAATCTGAGGCCCGCTTCATAGACCTGTTGCAGAAGCAAGAGCAGAGACTACAACAACAGATGGAAGCAGTAATGCAGCAACGTCCGCAGACCAGTGAGGAAAGCCGTCCCACTAATACCGCGTCCTTTGGGGTGAGTCGTTTATTGACAAAAATGACTGGAGAGGATGATCCAGAGGTATTTTTGACCACATTTGAAAGGACCGCTGAAAGAGAAAAGTGGCCTGAGGAGCAGTGGGCTGGACTAGTGGCTCCTCTGTTAACTGGTGAATCGCAGAAAGCTTACTATGACCTAGAGCCTAACCAAGCAAAAGACTATGTGATGCTAAAAGCTGAAATATTGGCAAGGCTGGGTGTCACCCTGGCTGTCCGGGCTCAGCGTGTGCATAACTGGACTTTCCAGCTTGGAAAACCCCCCAGGTCTCAAATGTATGATCTCATTCACCTGAGCAGAAAGTGGCTACAGCCAGAGACTTTGTCCGCACCAAAGATTGTGGAACGTGTTGTAATGGATCGGTTTTTGAGAGCTCTTCCTACTGCCATCCAAAAGTGGGTAAGCCATGGAGACCCAGAGACGGCCGATGGTCTTGTGGATCGTGTGGAGAAATACTTGGCTACAGAGAACCTGACGGCCTCTTCCAGAGACACTCGGACTTTCCACCCTAAGACCAGACCATCCCCAGGGGCGGATAAGATGATTCCAAGGGGTAGGGGTGGAGAGAGTGAGAGGGTGGGAGCTCTGCCCCAAGTTTGGCGAGAACAGCCTGGGAAATCAGCGGCTCAAGAGGCCGCAAGAAGGATCGTTTGCTACCGCTGCCGGCAAGCGGGACATATTGCAGCAAATTGCCCGGTTGTGGAGGAACCCATGCAGTGTGACTTTCTGACGGGCAGACGTCAGTCGCTGTGTGCGACAGTCGCATGCACTGCCATTCGGGGAACTGAGAAACATTTATGCAAAATGTGTATTAATGGTAGAAATGTTGTGGTATTGCTGGATTCAGGTAGCCTTGTGACCCTGATAAAGGCTGAGTTAGTTAAAACAGAGGTCTCTGGGAATAGCAAGGTAGCCGTTATTTGTGTGCATGGGGACACCCGAGAGTATCCAGTGACTACAGTGTGTTTCGAGACCCCCAAAGGTACCCTCTCTCATCCAGTGGGCTTAGTATCTCAGTTACCGCATGACGCCATTGTGGGAAGGGATTTTCCGAAGTTCTGGGAACTGTGGGATGATCCTGAGCCCCCCACTGGTGCCCCTATGTACCAGGAATGTGATAGCCAGAACTCCCCTGAGAGTGGTGAGGACTCTCCGGAATTTCCCTTGTCAGTATTGGCAGGGGAGACTCAAGAAACTGGAGAGGAGCCCACCTCCTCAGACGAAAACCTACCGTCTGTGGAGTTTTCTGATCTTGAGGTTCACAGGGAAAACTTTGCCACAGAACAGTTGAAAGACCCCGCCCTAATAAAGGCACGGGAAAACGTAGTGAAAATAGATGGCGAGTTAGTGAACCCAGATAATACCGGCACTTACCCATACTTCAGCGTAGAGAAGGACCTACTGTATCGGGTGGCAAAAAGGGCAGAAGAAACCGTTGAGCAGCTTGTGGTGCCCAAACCTTACAGGAAGTTGGTGTTGGAGTTGGCCCATGGGCACATTCTTGGAGGTCATCTGGGGACAGAGAAAACCCGAGAGAGGGTATTACAGAGATTCTATTGGCCTGGGGTGATGAAGGACATAGAAAATTATTGTTCCTCCTGCCCTGTGTGTCAGAGGTCGGCCCCGATGCCACATTTCCGTAGCCCGCTGGTCCCTCTACCCATCATTGAGGTCCCGTTTGAGAGAATCGCAATGGATTTGGTAGGTCCTATAATCAAGTCCGCTAGGGGGCACCAGTACATATTGGTTATAATGGACTATGCCACCCGTTATCCAGAAGCGATCCCTCTCAGAAATACCTCGGCCAAAACCATAGCCAAAGAGCTATCTCTTGTTTTTAGCCGGGTGGGTATTTGTAAAGAACTGCTTACGGACCAAGGTACACCCTTTATGTCCCGGGTTATGAAAGAGCTGTGTAAATTGTTCAAAGTG
The DNA here is from genome assembly GCA_029206835.1 of Rana muscosa. Lineage (NCBI taxonomy): Eukaryota > Metazoa > Chordata > Amphibia > Anura > Ranidae > Rana > Rana muscosa. The sequence continues at coordinate 363,656,353 of CM055127.1, forward strand.
ACGCAATTGCGTACATCTGTGTATCACCCCCAAACCGATGGGCTGGTTGAAAGATTCAACAAAACCCTAAAACAAATGTTGAAGAAAGTGGTGGATAGAGATGGAAGGGATTGGGACTGTCTACTTCCTTATTTGATGTTTGCTATTAGGGAGGTGCCCCAATCCTCTACGGGATTCTCCCCCTTTGAGTTACTGTATGGGAGACACCCAAGAGGGCTGTTGGATATTGCCAAGGAAACTTGGGAAAGTGAGAGTTCTCCCCACAGGAGTGTGATTGAGCATGTCGCCCTGATGCAAGATCGAATTGCACAGGTAATGCCCATCGTGAAGGAACATTTGGCCCAAGCGCAGTTGGCACAGCAGAGAGTGTACAACCGTGGAGCCAAGACCCGTACCTTTTCCCCGGGGGATAGGATATTGGTACTTGTCCCTACGGTTGAAAGTAAATTCCTTGCCAAATGGCAAGGCCCCTACGAGATAATGGAAAAAGTGAGCGAAGTGAATTACAAGGTCAGACAACCAGGAAGGCGAAAGCCCGAACAGATCTATCACGTTAATCTGTTGAAAGCCTGGAGGGATAGAGAGTCCCTAGTCGCAGACACTTGGTCACCAGCTCAAACTGGTTGCGTGATTCCTGAGGTTGGAATCGCAGCCACCTTGTCACAACCCCAACAACAGGAGGTTAAGGAGTTTGTGCTTCGCAACAAGGAGGTATTCTCTGAGCTGCCGGGACAAACATCTGGGGTAGAGCATGACATTATTACCCCGCCCGGTGAAAGGGTGAAGTTAAAACCCTATCGGATCCCAGAGGCCCGACGGGAGGCAATACGGGAGGAAGTACAGAAAATGCTGAACTTAGGGGTGATAGAGGAGTCCCAAAGTGATTGGTCTAGTCCCATTGTGTTGGTGCCTAAACCGGATGGGAGCTGGCGATTTTGTAACGATTTTCGTCAGTTGAACAAAGTTACAAAATTTGACACCTACCCCATGCCACGTATAGATGAGTTGATCGACCGGCTGGGAACAGCCCGATACATGACGACTCTTGACCTCACAAAAGGGTATTGGCAAATCCCCCTGGCCAAGTCGGCCAAAGAGAAAACCGCATTTGTAACCCCAGACGGGGCGTTCCAATATAAAAGAATGCCGTTCGGGTTACAGAATGCGCCGGCCACATTCCAGCGGAAAATGGACCAGATGCTGAGGCCCCATCGGAAGTATGCTGCGGCTTACCTGGATGACATAATTGTCCATAGCACAGATTGGGCCTCACATCTGCCAAAAGTGCAAGCAGTCCTGGACTCTGTTCGGGAAGCAGGGTTTACGGCTAACCCCAAGAAGTGTACCATTGGGCAGGAGGAGGCCAAATATCTTGGGTACACCATTGGGAGGGGAGTAATAAAACCCCAACTCAACAAAGTCGAGGCCATCCAGAGTTGGCCACGTCCCAACAGCAAGAAGCAGGTACGAGCCTTTCTGGGAATCGCTGGGTATTATCGGCGATTCATTCCCCACTTTGCTTCTAAGGCTGTGCCCCTAACCAACCTGACGAAGGGGAAAGGGTCGGTCATGATTAAATGGACCCCCGAGGCTGAGGCAGCATTCCAATTCTTAAAACAAGCCTTATGTAGCCAGCCAGTGTTGTACTCACCCGACTTCTCTAAAGACTTTGTCGTACAAAGTGATGCGTCAGATGTGGGGTTAGGAGCAGTATTGTCCCAGGTCTGGAACGGGGAAGAGCACCCAGTCATTTACCTCAGCAGGAAGTTGAAGTCCCATGAGGTAAATTACGCCACCGTTGAAAAGGAGTGTTTAGCGGTGAAGTGGGCTCTAGATTCCCTTCGGTACTACCTGCTAGGTAGGCACTTTGACATGGTTACGGATCACGCTCCGTTAAAGTGGATGGCTCAAAACAAGGAAACAAATAGAAGAGTGAATAGGTGGTTCCTGGCCCTCCAGGAATTCAACTTCACAGTAAAGCATCGCCCTGGCGTTCAAATGGGGAATGTGGATGCTTTGTCTCGAGTACATGAATGCCTGATTGCTGGTGTTCCAACCCCGAGGTTAAAACAAGAGGGGGGGGTATGTGACAGCAGGAAGGTAAAGTCACCTGGTTGCATCCAGGGGGGTAGATATATTTCGCCCAGATTCAGGCTTTACGCCGATTTGTACAACTAGGTGGAGAGTTGTATAAGGCTAGTGTGCTCATGGATGACTCATACCTCTAGGGAGAGGGCTGGGCGTCGTGCAGACAGGGAGTTGATGAGGCCAGCTGAAGCTTGTCAGCTCATTTAGGCCTCTATAAAAAACTCCCAGCTTCATTAGATGTTAGCTCATGCCTGGAAGCAGACCTGTGTGGACTGTCTAGGGAGAGTGAACCCCTGTGCGGTGAGAGAAAGCCTGTGTGGCTATATTTTGCTTGGACATTTAAAACCAGGGACTAGGACAGCACTAGGCTGATCCCAGTCGTTAGTTAGGAAACCTGTAAGTTTAGTCAGAGGTCAAGTTGACCAGGATTTATTTTGTTTATGTTTTTTTTGCCTTGCTGTGTTTTTGTCACTGTAAATAGAAAATAAACCGCACCTTTTTGATTTTGAAGACCACAACCTCCGTCTGCTGGGCCTGTTTTTGGGTGGGGAGCCCATCCCGGGGGTCACACATACCCGCTGCCGAGCTAACCCCCTCACAATATATATAAAAAAATATATATCATTTTCCTTCCACTTCACAATTATTTGCCACTTTGTGTTGGTGTATTACATAAAAGCCCAATAAAATATATTTACGTTTTTGGTTGTAACATGACGAAATTTGGAAAATTTCAAGGGGTATGCATACTTTTTCAAGGCATTGTATAGACAGACGATTTTGCGCCACGCATGGTTATCATTATATTAGCAAGGTGGGCTTTACCGTCAATTACATCTTCAACTTATGTTGATATCTTATGAGGGATAAAATCTCACCAAAAATGCTGAGTTGGGATTTATGGTTCTATGTTGTACGCTTTCTATTAGAATCGTCATAACCTACTATTTACGTGCAGTGGTCCTCTTTCAACTGGGAAATTTTTGTGGTAAAATGTTTAAGAAAGTAATTCCCCTCACTTTCCTCTAACATCCTGTTGTATTTTGGCAATAGTGTATAGTGAAGGGCAATCCCCTGAATAGGACACAGACAGCAAAAATGAAACTTGTGGTTTTAAACCATTCCATACTCCAATCAAATCTAAAAATAAAACTAAAAAACTTTTGGATGTTAATACACTTACGCTTTGACATTTTTGGATTTTGTTACTTGTTTTTCAGAAATGTGCTATATTGCTGTAGAGATGTCAAATTATATTATAATTATCATATTAATTAATATATTTTGCATCTCAAACATACTATAAATTACAGGAATGCAAAAATAAATTAGGTTCACAATGTTTTATGTTAAAGAAAAAAAGTGATATCCCATTTGGTGTTAGATTTCCAAAAAATTATACCTGCATTTTGCATCTAAAACAACATATTACATAAGGAAATAAAAGAATATGATAAAACCCAATTTATTTTTGTATCAAAATATAAAAAGTGAATCCTCTTTTGGTGTTATTGTAAGAACTATTATATTTTGCATCTAAAATATACTCTAGGGTAAGAAAATACAAAAATAATTTATTGAATTTACGATGCTTTATACTAAAGTATAAGACTGAATTCTGTTTTTGTGTAAAATATATCATTTTATTATTATTACAATTTTTTTTTATTAATAATACAAAAACATTATATTTTGAGTTCAAAACATACAGTAAGGAAATAAAAAACAAACTGGGTTTACCATATTTTATACTAAAGTATAAAAAGTGAATTTTGATTATTCCCCAGGGGTTTGTTATCTACACTATTCTGAAAATGTCACGTGTTGCCTGTTGTTATTGTACTAATTAAAATGTGTATTAGGCTTTAGAAATGCAGTGTCATTAAAACTGGGAATAGAACTGGGCTGGTAGCTAATAACTATAGAATATGGAATGTAATATGAAATAACATTGACAAAAATTGAGTTAGTCATGCCCGTTGTAATTTACATTCTACTCCCTGTCCTAGTATTGATATAAAAGCAGCTGATTTTCTGTGGATAATAATCAAGTTTATTCTACTTCAAGGAGCAAGTTTCTGGTATGTAACCCATGTTCGTTATTTGTCAATCTTTTTAGAGTATACAATTTAGAGACATATAACTAGCCACACTTTTTTTTGTATTGGATAGATCGGGAGAGTATTAGAACCACTGTATGGTTTTTATTGATATCTGGGACTCAGTTAGAGAGATTTTCTCACACATAGTGGGGATTTACTAAAATGAACACTCAGAATCTGGAGCAGCTGTGCGTTGTAGCTAAAGAACTTCTAAGGTCATCTTTGGCAATAAAACCTTGAAGTTAATTGGTTTCTATGCAGAGCTGCACCAGATTTTGCACTCTTCAGTTTTATGTTTGAGAAATAATAATTCACAAAGCTCTTTTAACCTTTTGTCTTTAAAGCTTAAGGCTTCATGTACACGAGGCGTTGTTTAACCTCTCCTGAACGATTTAACTTGACAGCTAGAAACCGGCGTCTAAAAACGTCTGTTTAGCCGCATTTACATGCCGTGTTTAGCCGCCTTTAGCCGTGTTTAGCCGAATTTGCGTCTAGAAACTTTTGTAAAAAAAAAAAATCTGCTGACTTTAAAAAAAAAGAGACACAGAAAGAGGATCCAGTGGTGGACCCCATTAGAGGCAATACGGTTACTGCGGTGGCCCAAAATTTTAACTAATATTAGAAACCAACAAACTTCTTAGTGAGTGGCCTTGTCTCATCCTGAGGGATGATATACTGCAAAATAATGTTCCCCCATGACTCATGATGGCAGGTCGTACTGTCAAGGGCCCAATCCCTCTATGGCAAAGAGAATCCACATAGAAGAGTCACATTCACCTGGTTCAAGAGACAAGCCATGTGTGTAGGTCTGTTCCAGATGGTTGAAGAAGTCTGCAGACCCTATGTGGTCTGTTCAATGTCAAAGGGTGCTGAGGCTTGAATTCCACCTCTGACCTGCCACATGTCTGCCCTACTGAAAGTAATGATCATCGACTTTCTTACACTCCACATGCCAAAAGACAGATACCACCACATTCTAGTCATGGTGGAACATGTTACCAAGCTAGTTATGGCAGTGCTAACCCACAGCCGAACCACCAATACTGCTGCCCAGATGGTATTGGAACACTTTTGCTTCCTTATGACTGTCCACAAAATTTACATTGAGACCAGGGACCCTGTTTTAAAAGCACGTTCTTCCAATAATGGTGCCACTCACTAGGTAGTAAGAAGTTGCATACTACTCTATACCAATAATACCCTGATACAACTGCTGAGAATCTTGGCTTGTGAGAAAGGAAGGAAAAGTGTCCATTATTTAGCTGAAATTGTTTGCAGACACAAACATACAGTACATTACTTGACAAGCCACTCACCTTACCATGTTATTTTTGGGCATACTCCACATATCTGTGGAGAAATTGAACACACTCTGACTTCCTTATTTTTGAAAGTGAAAACAACGCCTATCTGAAGTCCAACAGTTTGTTAAAATGGTTCATAGGTGGAGTAAGGAGAGTTGAAAGCTTTGACCTTCAATGTAGGGACAGCGTGTTAGTCCGTTGTAAAGGTCAACACCAGTAAGCAAAAATGCAAACGCTGTGAGAAGAAGTCCCTAAAGCTGTCCTACAATAGCCTATTCCAGGTGTGTCGCTCTAAAATCTCTAGTGAGAAGAAACTCAAGAAAAACAGAGACACCTACACTCCTCAAACCTACTGAAACCCATGGAAAGGGGGATTTTACAGAACCCATCCAGGATTGTGAGCCACAAATGTCTCTGCCACCAGAGGTTCAATGGTGGCTGCATTCCGCTTTCCCACCATTATCTCTAAGACTCCCAGGAGAAGCAATTTTTCCTGACAATTTTGTGCAGCCCAGTGATCACCCAGCTCAGATCCATAGTCTTGCTGTAGAGCCCCCTGAACCACCTACTAATGACGTGCCTGAAAGAGAAGCACACCACCTCTTGTCTCAAAGATGGAGCTAAGACTCAACCCCTGAGGTGCTTCCAGAGACCTAGCATTGAGAGACTCCCTGTACCCTTTGCACAGGATGAATGTGAAGGGTCTGCAAACTTGCAAGGGACAACAAGTTCAAATGGGGTGGAGTGCAGGAGTGTCCATTTTGTTCACTATGCTCAAATGCAGGTACAGCCACTTTAACTCCAACTCCATTTCTCACAACTCCTTAAATTCTTAGAGTTGCCCAGGGAAGATATGTTTATCTGCTTGCCTCCCTCAGTGGCTCAAGGAGGCCCCCCTATATAAGGTAGAGCTGGTTGAGCAAGTGATTTGCAGCCAGGTGATAGGGCCCTCCGCTGTTAGAACAGGCAGGGGGGAGGGCAGCCAGGACAGAACCTAATGGCATGCAGCTTCACCAATAGACCCAACTACTACAGGTAGCCCCTCCCTGACTGCCACCAGAGTATGTAATTTTCTGTGTGGTGGTGCTTCATCCTTGGATCTCTTTAGCTGTTCACATGTGTTATCAGAGCAACCCTGCTATCCAGCTACCCATCTATCACTGTGAGGAATAATGTCTATGAGTAAAAATTTAAGTAGCAGTGTTCATTTCTGTTTTATTGAGTCTTATATGGGCTATAGAGACTTACAGAGACTGGAAGATATGTTTCTCTGCTTGCCTCCCTCAGCGGCTCAAGGAGGCCACATTTGATAACATAGACCTGGTTGGGCAAGTGATTTACAGCCAGGTCATAGGGCCCTCTGAAGTTAGAACCGGCCGGGAGGCAGCCAGGAGAGTACCAAACTACTACAGGTAGTCTCCTCTCTGACTGCCACCAGAGTATGTAATTTTCTGTGGGATAGTGCTTTATCCTTGGATCCCTTCAGCTGCTCACCTGTGTTATCAGAGCTACCCTGGACTTCACTGTGAGGAATGATATCTATGAGTATAAATGCAAGTAGCAGTTTTCAGTTCTGTTTTATTGAGTCTTAAAGGGGCTATAGAGACTTATAGAGGCTATGCCTGCAGCCACATGTTACCCTGTTTGAGCAACAGACACATTTCTGTGGAGAGTCCATGTATATGCAGTTTTCATGATCTGTTTTATATTACATTGCAGTGTATAGTCTCTATATAATCATTTACAATACTGAGTATAGTAAAAATTTACTAAAAAAACAGCTAATTAGAATTAGTGCTGGCAGGCCTAATATGAGTATAATATTTTTTCTTTATTTTTTTGATAAGCATGACGTTTTAACCAAGTGTCTCTGTTTATTTTTCAGATCTACCAACATGGCTTTCGCAGGTATAGGTTAGTAACAACAATACATTTCTAACTGAATTTATACGTTTTCCAATTTGAAATAATTTTTTATGCTTGAAAGAATTAGTCTTTTCCATGCAATGATTTTTTTAATTAAGAACTTGGTTATGGCAATAATATAACAATTTGGATTTGCATTTGGAATTTCTGGTTGGGTCAAATATATTTTTGAGTATTATTATTAGAATAATAACCTTACTTGGAGTAAATATGTGGTAAATTAAAATTTTTAAATCTCACTAATTTGTTAAATGTGGGGTACTCTTAAACAGTTTTCATATGCAGTCACAACACCTGTCTTTTTTTTCTTTTTTTGCTTCAGTAGTGATGACCATTTTTTTTTTTTAACATGAGAGTATGGGAAAGGACAAATGATCATAATAGAAATGTATGACTCAAGTGAAGATGATTTTTATGTATGCTCAGTATTAGAGTAATGTCAGACATTTTATCTGAATATTGGCCATATATTATATCTATTTACCAGTTTAATCATCTGTTTTAGTTACCACAATTAGTCCATCACTTGGCTCTTCTATCACAAACACAAAGTAAATAGTGTATAGCTGATGAAGACATCCTTATATTTTCCCCTTGCACACTGTGCTGCACTTCTGGTGTGTGTCTCTCCAAGTGCTTTGGTGCGCCCAGGAAGAACACGGACAGCATCCAGCCCCACATCAATCCCTGCAGGTATTCTGTGTTCTGGATCCTTGTCCCTGAATGCACAGGACCCCAAATGTCTGCAACCTCTTGGTATAACACTCAGCACCATCCAACCACAGTCTGCAATAGACTTTGACAGGTTGCCTGCAGTGGGGTTGGATGCTCCACCTGTCCTTCCCAGGTGCTCTAAAGCTCTGGGAGAGATGAACTGCAGATGGATGACCTTGTGTGCCATCAACCTTATTGTATGTAATGAGAAGGATCATGAAAGTGGCAAAGAGGTGAGTCATAAATTCTCTTTTGTCACCCCAGACAGCACTTTCTTAGCATACATTGCTGCATGGAATAATTGGCCCTACCCAAGCCAGGAGATCAAATGCCTGAAATCTAAAGAATATCAAACATTTGTGTCTTATATTTTTCTCTGGAGTTCAGATTTAAATATTAGATAACATTGCTTACTTATGGTACATATAAAAAATATTATATAGAAACTTTCAGGCCCTAATTGTCTAAGTAGGTGTGTTGATTTCAGTATTTGTGGTTCAGATTTTTCCTTTATTTTTCAGGAGCTTATATCGGGATAGGGACTGGTGTTGGATATAACCGTGGTTTTTACAATGGTGGTTACAGCCCCAATGTCTATGTACAGCCAGGGCTTGCTGTTGGCGGTTTGTATCCTGGATATGTTAATGGTCCCTGGAGAGGCTATAATGGAGGCTATAATGGAGGCTATAATGGCTATAATGGAGGCTATAATGGCTATAATAGAGGCTATAATGGAGGCTACAACCACCACCGCCACCACAACAGACCTCGCTGGTGATAACACAGGAAAAGGAATGTAAGTTCATATACTGATTAATAAAACAAATCATATAGAAGGCATGATGATAGTAGGTAGCCAAGGACACAAGGGGCTACATACATAACAATTAGAGGTCAGTCCTCACAAAACTAATATTTTTAACATAGGATGGTCCAATGGCTTGTATCTCATGAATATTTTGACAGATAGACAGAGTCTTACTGCTCCTGCTGGAGTAGTTGCATTATCCATAAAATTTAGAAAAAAGCAAGAGGGTGAATGAGACCAATTTTGAAGTCTGTGATAAATTGGTAGAACTTGCATGCTCCCAGCACCCCAAGATACCCAAGAGATTATATTAACTAGGAATCTATGCAAATCTGAAAAAATACATTTTGACAAACTTTTATTTTTATAATAACATTCCAATTTTGTTTCATCCTACTGCTAACTAACTTGGGATGCAGCTGATTATTCCTATGCACCATTATATAATATGCTCTAACCTATATTCCTCTCTTCTTTTGCAGTACGCAAACACACTATGAAAGTTACATGGACATTCATTCAGTGTTGAAAACACAAAATATTTCCTCAGCTACTAACCTTTACTACAAAATGCTTTATTAAGCTTGATGTCTAATCTATTGCAATTACTGGTCAAATTATGATGTTTTCCACATGCAACATTTAAAAAAAAATAATAGAAAAACAATGACAATAAAAGCTAAAAAGCCTTTTACAAATCTGAGTGTGTATTTGCTGTGTTATTTAAACGTTTTCAGTATTGTCAAGAAAAATAAACCTTTTTTCATCTTCCCCTGAAAGGTAACACTTGAACTAAGAAAAGTGGCAAAGGTCTCTGGGTAGCAACTGTAAAAGGCCAGTCTTTAATCCTGACTCTTCAGCTTGCTAACGATGGGGCCCAATGATACTGTTGGCATGCATGAGAACAGTCATTAAGGCCTGTAGGTAATAATAAAGCTATAAAGCAGCAGTTTAGTCAGTTCCTAAGGGCTTAGTCATTAATGGTAGCAACAAGCTATGGCTACAAGGTCCTCTCATGGGACCCAGTGACACAGCAGCAGTGATTCATCTGGTTAGGTTTCCACTCACTCTGGATTGCCTGGGGTGACTCCAGTCTACAGCACAGCAAAGACTAGATCCTTGCAGTGGCCTGGTCCCTCCACACTCAAGTCACAGCTATGTACTCTCTGGTTTCCCGACACACTAATGGCTTTTCAATTGCTCAATCTCCCCCTCTCTCTCTGGAATGATCCCCGCAGCACAATCCTCCCACAATCTCTCCCCACGCTGCACTGACTCCTCTCCTGAATTTTTTGCCTAAGAAAATCTGTCTCTCTCCTCCTTCTCTCCAAGCAAAGCTTGGTGGGGGCTTCAGTTCAGGTCCCAATTCTTCCAATGGGCAGCGCTTTCCGGGGAACTACATATTCCAATATCCTCCTCTAGTCTTTACTGATTGGTCCCTTCACAGCTTGCCAGGAGAGAGGTGGAGTGGGGAATTGAGCAGACACATGCAGCCTGCTGCTGCACACTCTGTCCCTCTCTGCAGTGTTAGTGGGGGTGAACGATGGATTGCATACCGAACAATTTAGCCCACTCTTCAGCTGTTCACTGCCGCTCTGTTTACACAGTGCACAGACTGTGCAGGAGGGGGGACACAACCAAGCTGGCAGCTCATGATGGTGGGGTGGCACTGGCAAGGAAATCACACAGCTGGCTGGCATCCAGCTAAACACTAATTTTAGCAAATCTTTCTGACTGGGTATACAGACTGATATCCATCACCTTCTGCATTAGCTCTTGCATTTAAAGGTTACAATGGCTCTTCTCAGACTTGGGGAAACTATGTCATTCCTCAGTCTGAAAGGGGAAGCTAGAACTATTGCAGCTGGTTCATTGAAATATAAGGACTGATGACTAGGAAGTTTTTACACATACTTAAAGTAACTCTGTGTCCACAAATTGCACACTAAGGCCCCTTTCACACTGGGGCGGGCAGGTGCCGTGGCGGTATAGCGGCGCGATTTTCAGCGCTGCTATACCGTCGTTATTACCGTGGTATGTGGCCGCTAGGGGGGTGAATTTAACCCCCGCTAGCGGCCGAAAAAGGGTTAATTCCGCCCGCAAACCGTGGCTATTGCGGCCGCAAACCGCGGTGTCCCATTGATTTCAATGGGCAGCCGCGGTAAAGGAGCGGTGAACACACCGCTCCTTCACCGCTGTAAAGAAGCGGCTAGCAGGACTTTTGGAGCAGTCCTGCTAGCGCACCGCTTCAGTGTGAAAGCCTTCGGGCTTTCACATTGAAGGCTACAGGCACGATTTTTTCAGGCGGTATAACAGCGCTAATATTAGCGCTAAACCGCCTGAAAAACGTGCCAGTGTGAAAGGGGCCTAAAGAATATGTAGCCAGGTGCTGGGCTATAGCAATTTGGAAAAAGAGACATTGCCTTTTATTCTTCTCTCCCTCTACTAAGATACTGATCATATGCAGCACCGTTCTCCTCTGGCCAGCAGGGGGAGAGCTAAAGCCAAACAAGCCCATAGACTTCTATACAGTACAGAGTGCTGAAACTCCAGGGAGTTGTAGTTTGAGACAGCAGCCATATAATGGGATGAATTGACTCTGAGCAAGCAGTAAAGGTACTTTAAGGGCCTTTTCACACCTGCAAGCATGACCATTGGTGTGCACTGGGAGGAATAGTGGCAATGCGCCAATCCAATTTTGTTAGAACTTTATTGAAATGTCACAGGTGTTCCATTCACTTCAGCAGCATTGCTATTCAGCATTACAACACCCTGCACTGAAAAAAAGTTGTGCACGGAGTACTTCTTTTTAGTGCACACCACCACAATGCAGTGGTGTAAATTAACTCAATAGAAAACAAGGGAAATTGCCTTCTTGTTCCATTGAGACTGAGGTGACCAAGGCTGTGAATGGGCCCTAAAACAAGCCCTCCTTTTCTTTTGTAGCTATAAGTGTAGCACTACCTCCACAGGAGTTGCTGATGTTCGGGGCCCCACTGCTGTACAGCCAGTCACTTAGCATTCCCTTCATTCGCACAAACACAGAAATCAGTCCATGGTTTGTTTTTGTTATTTTATTAGGGGATGATAACTTGGATGGGGTCGGGAAATATGGGATGCCCAACTTGAAAAATGTTCAGAACACAGAACAAACAGGGGACAATTTCCTCCCTATTTAGACGAAGATCTTCCTTCCTCCTGCACAAACTTGGTTCACTATTTACAGCATCGGCTGATGACTCCGGTGGAATTTCCAGTCTTGTAAATTCAGCAACAGCCCATTACAGGTTAGGAACATCCCATCCCTCTGTGGATAATTTAGTATATTGTGGAGTACACAGCATCTTCTTCTGCCTCCCTGTAGACACTGAGCACAGTTCTACCACTGCAGAAGACTCCTGAAACTGATTTTCAAAATTCACAAAACAGGAACAAAAATCTTAGCTTTTTCTATAGAAACAGATCTTGGCAGCCTGCCCGTTCTCTAATGCAAACCAACTAAGGCTAGGTTCATACTGGTGCGGGGGGTTGCTGCTGCAGGACGTTCTTCTGCTCAGGAGATGCATGGGTATACTATTAATCCTAATGGCACCACCACACACTGAAAACCACAGCACTGGAAAACACAGAGCAGTTTCCCTGGAATGTGAACTGTACAACACTATGCAGTTTCTTTGCTGCCGTGTTTTCTGAAAGGGTACAGGGACCCCTTTCCCAGCATTTTCAGTGGATACAGTAGCCCATTCAAATGGGCTGCTGGTCACAAGCAATGCAGCCACAGGGAAACTGCACAAGTGTGAAACTAGCATAAAAACTTTACAGTCCTTGTTTTGGTCTTTAGTAAATTGGTTTGGGTAATATATTTAGCATAAAGCTTTAGGACTGGAGGGGCCACTGAGGATATGCCCAGGTCTCCCTTGCTAGTACAGAGGTTGCGTGCCACAGATCCAGTTCTTAGCACACTGACAACACAGGTTCAGTCTAGGGGATGTCTTATTGTGGATTTTATATGCAGAAACTTTAACAGGGGGACATTAAGGGTTCCTGATACCTCAAAACAATTTTAATTAGCAGGAGGACAATCTTCTTGACCGGAGGTCCATCCAGTAACCTCTGACCCTCAATTCCCTCCAGCACATGCACACCCGAGAGTCCAAAACTAGGTCTTACTCACAATATCCTAGGCCATTATAACACATGAATATGTTTTGATCTAAGCCATTCCATTGTAGCTCTGGCTGTATATTTAGGGCTGTTGTCCTGCTGGAAGGTGAACCTCTGCCCCAGTCTCAAGTCTTTTGCAGACTCTTAACAGGTTTTCTTCTAAGATTGCCTTGCCTGTATTTGGCTCCATCCATCTTCCCATCAACTCTGACCGGCTTACCTATCCCTGCTAAAGAAAACTATCTCCACAACATGATGCTGCCACCACCATGTTTCACAGTAGGGATGGTGTGTTCAGGGTGAAGTGCAGTGTTAGTTTTCCGCTACACATAGCATTTTGCATTTAGGTCAAAAAGTAAAATTTTGGACTCATCTGGCCAGAGCACCTTCTTCCACATGTTTGCTTTGTCCACCACATGGCTTCTCGCAAACTGCAAATGGGACTTCTTATTGATTTATTTCAACAATGACTTTCTTCTTGCCACGCTTCCATAAATACCAGATTTGTGGAGTGCACGACTAATAGTTGTCCTGTGGACAGATTCTCCCACCTAAACTGTGGAAACCTGCAGCTCCTCCAGAGTTACTATGGGCCTCTTGGCTGCTTCTCTGATTAATGCTCTCCTTGCCTGGCCTGTCAGTTTAGGTGGACAGCCATGTCTTGGTAGGTTTGCAGTTGTGCCATACTCTTTCCATTTTTGGATGATGGATTGAACAGTGCTCTGTGAGATGTTCAAAACTTGGGTTACTATTTTATAGCCCAACCCTGCTTTAAACTTCTTTACAACTTTATCCCTGACCTGTCTGGTGTGTTCCTTGGCCTTCGTGATGCTGTTTGTTTACTAAGGTACTCTAACAAACCTCTGAGGGCTTCACTTTACAGATGTTTTTATGCTGAGATTAAATTACACACAGATGGACTCTATTTACTAATTAAGTGACTTCTGAAGGCAATTGGTTCCACTAGATTTTAGTTAGGGGTATCAGAGTAAAGGGGGCTGAATACAAATGCACGCCACACTTTTCAGATATTTATTTGTAAAAAAAATTAAAGACCATTTATCATTTTCCTTCCACTTCACACTTATGTGCCACTTTGTGTTGGTCTATCACCTAAAATCTAAATAAAATACATTTATGTTTTTGGTTTGTAGCACCCTCTACCATAGGTAGGTGCTAGAATAGGATTTTTTCCTAGGGAAACTGTCAGTACAGGCAAATTTTGGCAGGCCTATGCTGTAGGCTAGGCCTGCTTGTTTTGATCTGGGGCTGGGAGTGGATAGTGTAGCAGTGGGTGTGACCACCTGTGCTATGGTTCTGAGGCGCCTCCCCTGTCTCTAGGGATAATGTTCTAGAGAAGGAGGCAGGGCCTGGGACTGGAGTGGCAGGCAGCTCATGTGAGGAGCCCTGACCAATCCCCATTCGGTATTGGCAGGGGGCAGGCCTCCCATTAAAGCTGAGGTCACATGCTGCTGGGGAAGATTGTCGGCCAGGAGAAGTGGAGAATGGAATACTAGGCAGTTGCTGTAGGGCGTCCCCATCTGAGGGGGGGGGGGGGCGCGCCGAATGCAGAGTGGCCCGGGGAGAGCTGTGAGGGTACCCCATCCTTACACTGTCATGGATGAGGTCCGATTCTGTACACGGACACAGATGAGGAATTCCTGGAGCAAGAGGTGCTGCTGGAACGTATTTCCAGATAGAGTTCTCCATCACGAACTTGGGGCAGGAGAAGGTCAGTGTGTATACCACAGTGGAGTGCTGGGTGCGGAGGCATGCCAGGGAGTCTGGAGGGGAACTCCATCCTTACACAGTCATGGATGAAGTCCTCATCATTACACAGTCATTGATGAGGAGTCCTGTTCTGGAAGAGAGACTGTGGGGTGTAGTGTAGAGGCGCTGTGGCCTGAGAGCGCATGATTTGCAGACCGGACTGGCTGGGAGCAGTAGTCCACCTGTTACCACGTGCTACTAAAATTGTTAGGCCGCCGTGGAGAAGTACTGCAGACTTCTGGCCTAGTAACAGCACTCAAGTAACATTCTTCAAGCAACATTTTAACAGTAACTAATTACAGTCAGCAATCTGGAGGTTATTCAGAGTGATCCTCTTTTGACATAGTGAAGATGATGTCGCCCAAGTCGCGCGGTTTAGAAAAGTAATGGAAGTGAATGGAGCCGTCTTAATGTACACTACTGCAGTCGCTCCGACTTCAGAATAGGTTTGTGTACGACTTCAATCCGGCTTGTACCCATTGATTTCAATGGAAGTTGACTCCAAGTCGGATCCCTGTTCATAGAGAGGCAACTTTACAGGAAGTCGCCCCTCTGTGAACCGGCTCTAAGGAAAACCGCTCCCTCCCTCCCACGGAGCTGGTATTTGGTATGAATCATGAGGGGGAACTCCACGCCAAATTTTAAATAAAAAACCGGCATGGGTTCCCCTCCAAGAGAATACCAGGCCCTTAGGTCTGGTATGGATTTTAAGGGGGAACTCCCTACGCCGAAAAAACGGCGTGGGGGTCCCCCCAAAATCCATACCAGACCCTTATCCGAGCACGCAGCCTGGCCCGGTCAGGAAAGGGGGTGGGGACGAGCAAGCGCCCGCCCCTCCTGAACCGTACCAGGCCGCATGCCCTCAACATGGGGGCAGGGTGCTTTGGGGTGGGGGGGGCGCATTGCCGCAGACCAAAGGGCCTGGTATGCTCTTGGAGGGGAACCTTTTTTATTTAAAATTTGGCATGGAGTTCCAACTCATAATTCATACCAAACACAGGGGACAGCCTGTCCTGTAGGCGACTTCAAGTCGCTCCAGGTCACGCTGTGGTTCAGGCTCAAGTCGTGTCCAAGTTGCCTCGCAAAGTCGCGCTCAAAGTCGTGTTGCCCGTGTGAGAACCGGCTCTAACAGTTTTACAGTGAAAGATGTGTGCAGGAGAGGAGAAGAGTCCTGGGAGTGATATTCTGCAGGAGCTAGTGCAGAGGAGGAGGAGCAATAGTCTGCATGGAGATATGCAGGGGAAGAGACTGTGAATGCTAGAAGTACATCAGTTATTCAGTGCTGAATCTACTAATCAATGTTCTCTAAATGTGATGGCAATTCAACAATTCCTATGGGCATCCCATATCCCCCTTTACCCCAACCAAGTTATATCCCCCAATAAACAAAAACAAAACAACGCAAATCACTGCTCATTGTCTCAGAAGTGATATATGGGGGTCTGGCAGCAGGGTGATTTGGTGGATGTTTGTTACTAGTAGCAACCAAGCGCTATAGGTTGTAACATGACAAAATGTGGAAAATTTCAAGGAGTATGAATACTTTTTCAAGGCACTGTATACCTCCCAAATTTAGCACTGGGAATGAAGGACACTCAAGTGAGAAAAGGGCCTGTGGCATATGGCAAAAAGTGGAAGTGGTTAAATTACCCAGAATATGGGGCGTGGGTTAATAGTCACTAACTGTCAGGGATACCAGGAGCAGACAACCAGCAGCAGGGATGACCAGATCTGTGTAGTTACCGTACATTTAGGAAGCTGAAACCAGACTATATATGTGTAGAAACCTCCTAGGTAGGTGCTAGAAGAGAGTATTGTTTTTGGTCTTTCTGCTTACCAGGAAGATGGTCAGGTAAAACTTAGTGTGCTCTCTGCCTACCAGGGAGCAGGATCTATTGGTTAAGTATGTTCATTGTACTCAGGTGCAGCTCAGCTTTTTCTGACTGTCCCCCACCGGTCCAATAGGGAGGCATATTGGACAGTGGAAGTGGACCTGGCAAGTGAGTGTACAGGCTTTGTTACAGCCCTGGCAATTGGCAGAAGGAAAGTGCTGCATTGCATTGTGGGATACTGTATATAAGGCCGGAGTACATGTGCTCAGAGTTAGTTGAGCCTGGGAACAGAGCCTAGGAGGGAGAGGGGTGGCTGCCCTCTCCTTTACGGAGGCCATGCAGCCCTGGGTGGTGGTCGACCTAGGGGCCTAAAGAGAGAGAGAGAAGCTAAACCTAGAGGTCCTGCAGAGCTGACTAGAAGGGAGACATCAAGAAGCATATGAATCTGCCTACTATGAGTACTGATCTGTGTCTCTGAGGCCTGTCGAGTGAGGGCCGCCCCCTTCAGCTAGAAGAGTCAGTGGACGGGTGACAGAAAAGGATGCTAGAGAGTGTCCTGAAGATAATTTAGAGCATCAAGTCTGCTGCTAGTGAGAGCAAGACTTAACTCTTCGATACATTTGGCTGTATGGTCAAAGCAGTGTGACTGTATCTTCTACCAATCCAGTGAGGCCAAGTGAGAGTTGCTCTCATCCTTTGTGAATAGTTCCTGTTGGGAGTATCCCACTCATCCCTTCTCCCATCCAAGTTCCAAATAAAATGCAAAAAACCCAAATACCTTGGACTGGTCTTTAAATAATAAGCAAACGGGAGTTAGGGGTGGAACAACTAGGAGCTCTCAGCAATAGCGGGAACCCCTAGCAACATAGTGGGAAATCCTTAGCAACCAAGCGGGAATCCCCCTAGCAACAGCGGGAACCCTCAGCAACCAAACGGGAAACCCTCTGCACCTAAGTGGGAACCCTCAACACCTAAGTGGGAACCTGCCGCACCTAAGTGGGAACCCTCCGCACCTAAGTGGGAACCCTCTGCACCTAAGTGGGAACCATTGGTGACCAGCTGCAGGTAACCAGGGAGAGACCTATGAAGCCAACACTCAGCAAGCCCTACAGGGACAGTGCTACATATGATTTAAGCAAGTTTAATAACAGTAAAAAAAAACTATCCAAATAACATCAAACCAAATACACTGCAAACATGAAGATATCAGTAAACCAAAACCAAATGATAAAATACCTAACTAGCAAACCAACTAAGTGACAGAAAACTAGCAACTAACTATATACAATATATATGTAGCACTACCCCCGTAGGAGCTGCTGATTTAGATGTTGGGTCTAGGTTCTGCCTATCAACCCCAAGAACTTGGCTTGAACCCTTCCCTTGGCACAACTGGTTTGCACAGATATTGTGGGACCCACTGATGTGATGGTAGTCACAATAGTATCACACAATAGTAATACAGTAAATAAAACGATTACCTGATCATGGCACTTAATCAGTAGGGCGATAGATAACTCCACACAGTTGTCTGCTATATCATAAATCAAAGTTTACTTAGTATTGAAAGTAGCCAATTAAAACAGCATTATAGTTGACTGGTGCAGGGCCCTGCAGAGTCAATAATATAAATAGGACAATGGTATACACAATATTAATGTCTATTTTCTATGTAATAAAGTTCTGTGCTCGCGAGTTCCCCCTAGCGGGCAGTACCACCCTGTATCCCGTCATTGTAAGTTCTAGTCAAGCCTGACTTAGATCAATGTACAAGTTCCTCAGAGGTAGGAGTCTTCGCTAGCAAACGTTGGTGCACATACTATTTGTAATCCAAAGGGTCTGAAAACGTGGACCAATCACGAAACGCGTCAGAGCGTGGTCACGTGACTCATCCGTCCATACAGAGGATCATCTTCCCGGGACTCACTACAGTGAACCTATGATTGACAACATTGGAGTTACAAGTGAGCTAGATGTATTCACAGTATGGGACATGCCAAATAACACTTTTAATCTTGTAAGCAGTTTTGTATGAGGGGGATTTGTTCCTTAATAAAGGGTTTTTACACTATATCCAGTCTCCCCTTATATCCTTACATGCTTGCATTGCTGCACGCTGCCAAACACTGATCCATCCCACCGCTCACCCTAAGGACAACTTATCCTAAGAGGAGCTGATTGCTATCTGCACAGAGGAGATCATAAGGCTCATATAGATCGGGCGTCCGGTGAGTAGAATCCCAAAGGGAGCTGTGTTTTTTCTTATGAAGGAATACCTAAGGATTCTGATGTGTATCGGAGTTACAGCTGTCGGATTTCTAAGTGTCTCTTTTCACTGACACCAGCAATGAATGAACTTTAGAAGCCATACCGACTGTCAGTGTATCATTTTTAAGGAGCCAGTGCTATTTTATGCTTTTATAAGGACTTCAGTGTAAAGAATAGAGAAGGGTTTTCTCTTGTTTCTTCTCTGTTATTTCCCTTATCTTTGAAGTATTTACAGCATTTTACCAGTGAGGTGCACTCCTTTTAGTAGTGCAATTTACACTGTCTTTCTTGCAGGATATTCATATATATCAACTCAGGACTTTGACACATAATTTTATTTAATTATTGATTGAGCATACGTTTTATTATTGTTTATTTTTTTATAATAGCCGCTTTACTGCATATAAATTTTACACCTTTCCATTGGAGCGCTAGGATCAGAGACCCCCGTGGGAGAGTTATCTGATATTGTTTTACTAATCCAAAGGGTGTTGAAGAAAAACTGAACTCCCGCAATGCTTTTGGGAGTATGTAACTCTCAGGCGGTGCAAACGCCAACTTTAAACTACGCACTACACACGATGCACTAAGATCTGGTGCGTGGCGCACTATTCTAGTGGTGGTGGGCCTTAACAGTCACAGGCCTCTACAATAGTTAATAAATCCTGGACAGGTGCCCGCTTACCCAAATAGGCCTAGTCCGCCTGGCAGGTTCCGCTGCTGATGCTTCAGTATACGATCCCTCCGCTGTCCCGGTCTTCCGTCCCTCACACCGCCGCACGGGATGTCGGTAGAGAGGAAGATGTCTGGACACTCTGGAACGTCAGCTGGGCTTCCCAAAGAAGGATTCTTCTCCCTTTAGCAGGCAGGCCTCTCCGACAACAGTAGGCCCAGGCGATGAGGCCTACACACACACAACGGGCCTCAACCACCTCCTCTTGCTAGCAGGGCGATGTCCAGAGAGACCCTCCGTGGCTCCTCCCCTCCTTTAAGTAACCAGTCCCAGAAGGCCAAGCGACGAGGCAATGCACTTTGGGAGTACAGCTGCATTGTGGGTACTTTAGTCTATTTACTACCCATGGCAACTGAGTCTCTTTCTCCCTGTACTACGAGTTCCAGCATGCCTTGCTTTGATATCATTAAACAAACAGGTTGATGCAACATAACAATTGAACACCGGAGGGAGCTAGGTTCCTTCTTGTTTGTCCACTGTAGTCTATATCTACATAGGAAATGGGAACCTTGCTACATATACATAAGGCAGAGTAGAACTGAGGTGTGGTCAGTATCAGAGCCAGGGTCATGCATGGAGGATCTGACAGGTGGAGCAGGGAAGAGGGTACACAGGAGTAGGTTCAAGCAGGCAGGAGAAGGATCAGGGCACAGAACAAGGGGCATACAGGCAGAACACTGAGGCAAGATGTAGTAGCAAAGGAGGGACTAGGGGGGGTGGTCTGGGCTGGGCTGGGGGACAGGGTGGAAATTCCCCCCAGGCTGCCTAACTTATATTCAAAACGGCTGCTGTCTGCTGTTTTTTTTTTTTTTGAGGACGTTTGCCGTGGTGGCCACCAATTGGCTGTGTTGCTGCTGCCCTGCATTCTGGGAGTTGTAGTCCGGACCGCACTCAAGTTCCTGGTGGCGGTGGGTGGAGACTGTAGAGAACTGAGCAGTGCAGCAGGAAACTACAACTTCCGCCAGACAGACCCGTCACTTCACAGAGGGGCCCGACCAGCCAGCAACTTCAACCTGTCATTCTCCCGCTTCTCTGTTCCAGGCAGCCGCACCTGCTTTGTTTTAACTCTTTTACTTGCTGCAATGTATCAAGCCATCTTCACTCCCATAAACTCACTCTCTATCCGGGACACATCACCTTTGTTTCTGATCAGTTTCTTTCATTTATTCCGGGCTGATTTCACTCCTGCTTCATCCCCCCTCCCTCTGTGTACTCATCTCTCGCGGCCGCTACAATCTTACAGTAAGTCAGACGCTCCTCTTATCTTTGTTCATTTTATCCTCTCCTGTTTTGTAATTCTGCCCTCTGCTCTCCTCATATAAATCGCTGTAGCCTCTGGTCTCAGCTCTGGGCATTTCACAGATGTACTTGGGCTGACACCCTTTCCATCACAGATTTTATCTACTACCACAGTTCTGTCAGTATCATGCATCTAGCACATGCAGCCCTTCGCTCTTCATTAACTCATACTACCGAATTAGGTAGTATTCACACTAGTGCGGTGACTGATGTTTTTCCACACTGGAAGAACACCAGTCACTGCTAGAGCACATAGAATACAACTGTTTTCTATGTGCCCTGTCTACACTGCAGCGCAGCCCAGAGGTGCAGTGCAATAAGCTCCAATAAAATACAGCACTGACATAGATATCAATCAGTCCTCAAACTGACAGCTACGCAGCAGCATTTTTTCCTTCCAGTGACCCCACAGCACATGTCACAAACGTTATGGCACTATTAGCCCCATTCCCTCCTCCACCCAGGGGAGGGCGTAGTTTGCTATTTTCGCCCTGGGCACTGGATGACCTTGTCCCCACACTGCACAGAGGGATCAACTGCAGAAAAGTCTCTGGAATGGTATAGTACATGATGGCCTGTGGGTCCTGCTGGGAGCTGGCCATGGCCTGTGGGTTCTGCTGGCCAAGGCTTGTGAATCCTGCTGGGAGCTGGCCGTGGACCTGTGGGTTTTGCTGGCCACTGACCTGTGGGTCTTGCTGGGAGCTGACCATGGCCTGCGGGTCCTGTTGGCCCTGCTGGCCATGGCCTGTGGGACCTGCTGGCCACAAGCGTAGGGTGACCAGGTAAAACCAGGTGGACATAGATGGTGAGCTGATTCGGTGGTTCAGTGGGCCACTTGACTGGACTTGCCCAGGCCTAAGGCTGCCAGCCCTCCCCTGGACTAAATATACCCTCCTAGCAGAAAGCATCAGGCGATGACTAAGTGATAGGAATTGCTGACTATTGGGAGACACCCACTGGTGGAAACTACAACCTACAGGTCTGGGAACCACAGTGCCAGGTATTCCAATTCCTGACACTGAGCCTACTCGCAGTACATACCATATATATCTACATTGGTGGAAAGGAATACTACCACCCATATGTCTTTGTATACCTAAGATGATGTGACAAACTAAATAAAAAAGTTCTGCTTTCATGATCCATTGTTTCTGAATCGCATTACTTCCGGAGCTTCAAGTCAGGTAGGTGGGACGGAGGTAGACGGTAAGAAATTAGCCCTTTCAGTATGCGTTCGCCTTTAAGCACAAGCACAGTTGGGAAAGGGAGCTTTCATTTTTTTAATGTTATTATTTATTTATTTATTTATTTATTTATTTTACACTGTGTCTTTAATATTTTTTAATCGATTTTAAATGAACAACAACCCTTGTGATAGTATGGGCAGTGACAGGTACTCTTTACTCAGACATCTGTGGTCTATTAGATCCTAGATCTCTTCTTTTGCCCCGTACACATGACCGGTTTTCCCGTCGGATAAAAAACCGATGGTTTTTCCGACTGAATTCATCTCAAGCCTGCCTTGCATACACACGGTCACACAAAAGTCCGGTGAACTTTTGACTGCCAAGAACGCGGTGACGTAAAAGATTACGACGAGCCGACAAAATTAAGTTCTATGCTTACGAACATGCGTCAAATTGTTTCCAAGCATGCGTGTTTTTTTTCCTGTCGGAAAAGCATACTGACGAACGGTTTTCCCACTAGGATTTTTTCCTGACGGGAAAAAAAAGAGATCCTGCTCTCTTTTTTTTCCAGGCAGTTTTCCTGTGGGAAAAAGTCAGATGGAGCATACACACAGTCGGGATTCCCGACGAAAAGCTCTCATCGGACTTTTTCCGACGGGAAAACCGGTCGTGTGTACGGGGAATTTGCCCTTAAAAGCATCTGATCAAACCGAGATCAGATGCTTTCACAAGACAGTAATGGCTTGTTTACATGGGAGCAAAACTGTAAGTGACAAAACACTCGTCGCTTCCAGTTTCTTAGACCATAGAGATGATCGTGGACGTTCTGGTCCTTGGTCATCTCTTTGGTAAGCCGGTAGAATTGGAGAGCCCAGAAGGGCAGCAGAGGTCCCTTGTCCCACCCCCCAACCACCCCCCGCATGTAAAAGCATGCTCGGGTGCAGAAGCGAACGCATACGTAAGTTGCTCCCGCATATGTAAACGCTGTTCAAACCAAACATGATCACCACGTGATCGTTAGAGCGAGAGCAATAATTCTAGTGCTAGGCCTCCTCTAAACAGGTAAACTGCAATTTTTTTTAAAGCATCACCTATGGAGATTCTTAAGTACCATAGTTTGTCACCATTCCACGAGCGTAGACAATTTTTTCCATTTCAATAAATTTTTATTTTTCAATTCAAGACATGTACAGAAAATCTTAAAAAATTGTTGTTTAAACATGACAAAGGGTTATTTCCAATTGTTTATGTCACAATGTTCTCATCAAGAGATTAAAAAAAAATTAAAAAAAATGAAAAATAGGCATTCAGGGAAGTCACACCCCACCTGGACGCCCCTAACGGGATCATCCTGCGCCCAGGTCAGGCCCCCCCCCCCCAGCCCGCCATCCTCATATGAAACCAACAATTTTAAAGGATGACATGTTAGGTATCTATTTACTCTGCTTAACATTATCTTTCACATGTAGCGCCCTGCTCCTATTGAGTAGGCGCTATATTTAAATTTAAGTTATCTGAGCTGTAGTTTGGCTCAGATGATTGTGTTAAATTGCTGGCTTCTGTCCACTTGACTGTAGGTGTCGCTGGCACCACAAGTCAAGGTTGGAAATGCAGCAGGCTGGGTGTGTTGAGTATTCTTTGCCCAGAAGCAGCCCAGTGGGAGTGGTCCCCCTGCTGTGCATTCTGGGAGAGGGTACTTAAGGGACAGACACCGTTTTTTGGGGTTCGTCTTCCGATCCCGACCTGAGGGCCCTCCCGGCCTCAGGGATGTCGTAGCAGTTTTTCTGCCTCTGGGCCTGCTGGCCCGAGGCTCCGTTACTGATAGTAGGCCCAGGAGTTTCTGGGGCCTACTGGTCCAGGGGTGGTCCCGTGCTGTCTTGCCTGCGGGAAGAAGCAGAGTAACTGGAGGAACCAGGGGAGGACATTTCTCAGAGAGGACCGAGCAAAAGGGCCGGTATCTCAAGAAGAGCCTGGAGACTCAATTGGGGGACGCATCCCGACCCATCTACCTCAAAGTGCTGCCGGCTCCCTGAAAGAAACTGGTACTGTGTAGCTGTGTCTTTTGAACTGTGCAAAGTGTGTGGTTATGCCGTCCTGTGGCAGAGGACTGTACAACGACTCCATTACATTCATCAAGTCTGTGGCAGAGACTTTTGAACGAGCTCGCACCAGCTGCTAGGTCAGTGAGAGAGGCCTATCCGGTGGTTGCTAGATACAGTGTGGAAACTGTTGTCCTCTCGATGAAAGAAGTACCCGTGATCCGCAAATACAAGGTACCTGAATCTCCCCTAACCCTCCATCCCTCTAACTGACGTTCTTTAATAAAACCATTGGAAAAGAGACTAATGCCGCATACACACGATAGTTTTTAATGCCCAATTTAAAAAAATTATTTTTTAACAACGTGAAAAACGATCGTGTGTACACGGCATAAGTGTTTGGTGCTGACATCTGTGAACAACTCTTCAATGGGACCCCTATGAACGGATACGGTGGAACAGTAAGATAACTGCAAGACACAAAATCAAACTAGCAGCTCCTACGGGGGTAGTGCTACACACATTATACAAAAAAATTGGGCTAACTTTAGTGGATTTAAAAAAAAAAATTGCATTTGAAAGACCTCTGCGCAAATACAGTGCGACATAAAATATTTCAATGACCACCATTTCTCTAGGGTCTCTGCTAAAAAAAATATACTGTATTTGTTGGCGTATAACACTCACTTTTTTACCCTGAAAATAGAGGGTAAACTGGGCCCTGCGTGTTATACGCAGGGGCTGTGGAAATGTATTTTCCTGAAACTTCCCTCTTAAAGTTAGGGTGCGTGTTATACGCCGATAAATACGGTATATAATGCTTGGGGGTTCTATGTAATTTTCTAGCAAAAAATACTAATAAAAACTATAATTATTGCCCTCGCTCTAATGTAGCGATACCTTCAACTAAGAAGGCCGCAGATTTAGTTTGGGCCCTGAAAACAGCTCCGCCAACCCCCGGCAATGTACTCGACCCCCTACTGGCACAGTTAGTATTGGCAGCACTATAATTTCTTATACTGTATGAGTAAACCCAAACACCAAGACAATAATGAAAGGGGTATAAAATTTACTTTAACCACTTCCCGCCCAGTCAATAGCATATTGACGTCCGGGAAGTGGTTGTGTTATCCACACTGGACATCATATGACGTTCTGCAGGATAACAGCCGCCGTGCGCCCTGGGGGGGGCGCGCATCGCGGCGATCGGTGGAGCGGTGTGTCAATCTGACACACCGCTACACTGATCTCGGTAAAGAGCCTCCGGCGGAGGATTTTTACCACGTGATCAGCCGTGTCCAATCACGGCTGATCACGATGTAAACAGGAAGAGCCGTTAATCGGCTCTTCCTCACTCGCGTCTGACAGACGCAAGTAGAGGAGAGCCGATCGGTGGCTCTCCTGACAGGGGGGGTTCACGCTGATTGTTTATCAGTGCAGCCCCCCCTTGGATACTCACACTGGACCACCAGGGAAGCCCCCTAGGACCACCAGGGAAGCCCCAAGCATGTGGATGGTAAAACAAAAAAACTATAAAAAAAAATAACAAAAATATGCCAATCAGTGCCCACAAATGGGCACTGACTGGCACTACCACAATGTGTGGTGGCTGGCATTGCTGGGCATCAGTGTCCATCAGTGCCATCTACTAGTGTCCATCAGTGCCACCTATCAGTGCCCATCCATGCCCATCTGTGCCCATAATTGCCCACCTATCAGTGCTCGTCCATGCCACCTATCAGTGCCACCCATAAGTGCCCATCAGTGCTGCCTATAAGTGCCCATCAGTGCCGCCTATGTGTGCCAATCAGTGCCGCCTATGAGTGCCAATCAGTGCCACCTATGAGTGCCCATCAGTGCCGCATACCAGTGCCACATATCAGTGCCCATCAGTGCCGCCTATCAGTGCCCATCATCAGTGCCCATCAGTGCCACCTCATCAGTGCCACCTCATTGGTGCCACCTCATCGGTGCCCATCAGTGTCGCCTTATCAGTGCCCTTCAGTGCCGCCTTATCAGTGCCCGTCATTGAAGTAGAAAAGGTACTTATTTACAAAAAAATTAACAGAAACAAAGAAAAACTTCGTTTTTTTCAAAATTTTCGCTCTTTTTTTATTTGTTGTGCAAAAAATAAAAATCGCAGAGGCGATCAAATACCACCGAAAGAGAGCTCTATTTGTTTGAACAAAATGATAAAAAATTTGTTTGGGTACAGTGTAGCATGACCGCGC
Organism: Rana muscosa; assembly: GCA_029206835.1. NCBI lineage: Eukaryota > Metazoa > Chordata > Amphibia > Anura > Ranidae > Rana > Rana muscosa. The sequence goes on from CM055127.1 coordinate 363,682,818, forward strand.
AATTGTCATTCAAATTGCGACAGCGCTGAAAGCTCAAAATTGGCTTGGGCAGGAAGCTGTATAAGTGCATGGTATTGAAGTGGTTAAGCTTTTGGTAAGAAAGGTTAACAGTGGTAACAGGTCACAGGTAATAAATTGCAGAGCCCTGCAGCAATAAACATACTATACAGTAAAATGAACAATAAAGGTGCGCCGCGTGGGCGACCGTTAACTAGGCGTCCTGTGACGCAGTAACTAAATTAACTAACTAGCTGGCCAGGCCTGGCTCAGATATCTACAACTCAGTCTATAGGGGATGATGGTTTCTTCACCGGCAATTCTTTAAAGGTGGTGCACATAACAGAATACCATTTGTAATCCAGTGGGAAGGTTGTGATGAAATAAACACTTTACTGTATGAACTCTGAGTTCAGCTCTGATAATGTTCTCCAGTGAGAGTACCAGAAATAACTTGTGGGCCACGGCAGTCTATAGGCACATTAACAACAACAGTATATGGTCCGAGCATACGCTCGCTCACCCCTCCGGACGCGATCCCAGTCCGGGAACTTCCACCGACTGTGCCCTCACACACACAGTGTCTCCAGCGATCGGGTCCCCGATCCAACCAAGGCTGTAGACAAGCGAAGTCAGATGCCACCCAGGCTCGCAGTGGGGTGGAAGGCTCTTTGGTGCTGCGCAAGGCCTCAGGCTTCAGGCCTTGTACTCCGGCACATCCGCACAGGAGGATCAGTCACTGAAGTCTCGTGTCCCAAAGAGGCCGAGCCCAGCCTCGCCTCCTCCTTTTATAACTCCTCCCATGAGTCTCTAAGAAGGAAACATACCGAAAGGGATTCTGGGCAAGGTAGTCCCGAGAGTCTTAAAGGGGACCCTGCTACACTAACAATTAGGGCGATACCTTACATGTGTGGTTTGAACACCGTTTAGAAATGTGGCCGTGACTTACGTATGCCTTCGCTTCTGCATGCGAGCACAGAAAGATGGGGCGCTTTAGATTTTTTTTTTCTAATTTATATTACTTTTTTTTTTTTATATTTACACTGTCTCTTTATTTAAACATTTTTTTATCACTTTTATTCCTATTACAAGAAATGTAAATATCCCTTTTAATATGAATAAGCATGACAGGTCATTTTTTATTGAGAAATCGGGGGTCAAAAAGCAAAAAAAAAAATGTAATTTTGACTTTAAGAAACAAAAAAATCCCATCTATCTGCCCAAGAATCGGACATGATGTTGGAGGTCGCTCCGGTCCTCCAAGGGCATAGAGCCGAGTGGGGGCCATCTTGCCCTTACTCATCTTCCTCTCTAGCCATCGGCCGCACCAGATCATTTGCGGGTTTACTGATGGCTCCGGTAAAGTGAATTTTTATGCTTTAGGATTTTTTCCCAGGTGATTGTTACTAGCATTATTCTAAAAATGTCACGTGTTTCCCTGTTGTAATTATTGTGCTAATTAAAAGGTGTCTCAGGATTCAGAAATGCAGTGTCATTTAAATTAGGAATGGAATTGAGCTGGTAGCAAATAACTATAGATTATGAAATGTAATATGGAATAACAATGACAAAAATAGTTAGTCATGCCCAGGCTTACTGTCTCCTCCCTGTCTTAATATTGATATAAAAGCAGCTGATTTTCTGTGGATAATAATTGAGTTTATTCTACATCAAGGAGCCAGTCTCTGGTACGTAAGTCATGTTTGATGTTTCTCAGTCTTTGTAGAGTATACCATTTTAAGATGTATACCTAGCCAAATGTTTTTGTATTGGATAGAGCGGTAAAGGATTAGAACCCCTGTATAGTTTTTACTCCTCTCTGGAGCTCCGTTAGAGAGATTTTCATGCACTTAGTGTCCCAGTGTCAATATTTTTATAATGTGGAAATATACAGTATTTTCTGTTTGTTGAATATTAATTCACTATACTCTTTTAACCATATGTCTTTAAAGATTTTAACTTAAAATATATTTTGTCCCTCCACCTAATTAAGAAACTGAGATTAGGAAGCAGAGATTATCAAAACTGAATTAAACTTTATTTATACATTGTATCACAAATGGCAGTTAGAATTTTTGATGTTTCACCCAAACACTTTACGTTTCATTGCTTACTCATGGAACTTTTTTGATGAGTATTTACTGTAGTGGGGTGTCCATTTACGCACCATCCTCAGATAAAGGCACAGGTCCCTTTAACTCCATTTCTCACAACTCCCTGGGTTCCTGGACATGCCCAGGGAAGATTGGTTTTTCTGCTTCCCTCCCTTAGAAGCCCAGGGAGGATTCACCTGCAGAGGTAGCTGGACCAGTGATCTGTGTGGTGGTCAGCTTGTGGACTGCCAGGTCGGAGCCTAATAGCACGCAGCTTCTCCAGAAGACACTCCTTCCCTGATTGCTATCAGAGTACTCCAGTTCCAGTAGTCAGCAGCTACATATACTGCAGCTGCTGACTTTTAATATTAGGACACTTACCTGCCGAGGGTGCCCGCGATTTCAGCACCCGTAGGCAATTTGTCCCTTGGCTTGCGGCTTCACTTCCTGGTACCCTACTGCGCATGCGCGAGTCACGCTGCGCTATCTCACTGGTCCCTGCTGTCTTCTGAGATCTGTGTGTCTCCCAGAAGACAGCGGGGGGGGGGGGCGGACGGGGGGCCGGACATGGCGTAGATTACCACGGATACTGCGGTAATCTATGCCCGGAAGTGGGACCAAATACCTGTATTAGACTTTTTGCATCATTATTTATAAAAGGGTTAGTATATTCTGCTTGCAGTATAGTGTACTTGGCACACAGCTGAACGTCATAACGTCATCAAACGTCATAGCATGTAAAAGCCCAAGAGTACATATCAATTGAAAGTCACCTAACTGGGCTAGTATTAGAAAATAGTGGGAAACGTGCTGGCAGGCCTAATAAGAGCTAAAGGTTTAACCTTTTGCTTGACAAGCATAACGTTTTTAACTGCGTGTCTCTGTTTATTTTTCAGATCCATCATCATGTCTTTGCTGAATTTTGGTTAGTAATTTGCTACAATAACGTTCAAACTGAATTTATACCTTTGCCATTTCATTTTTTAATACTTTAATTAATTATTATGTGTTATTTTTTTGGCTAAGTAGAACATTTTTTTAAATCAAGGATTTGTAATATTAGTAACCAAATGCATTTGGAATTTCTGGTTGGATCGAAACTATTTTTGAGTATTATTATTAGAATAACATACTTAGTTGGAGGAAATAGGGGGAACATTTATTATTTTTAATCTCTCTAAATTGCTAAATGCGGGGTACTCTCCATACTAGCGTTTTTCATAAGCTCGAAAAAAAGCTAGAAACAACGTTGGATGAAAAATGCTGATAATAGCATTTTTGCACCAGCTTCTAGTAGCCATTTAGTAGCTTTTAGAAGCATTTAAAAGCTTTTAGGAGCATTAGCATTTTATTCGTGTTTTTGCAGTACGTGAAGAAAAAAAAAGCTCAAGAAAAGCTGTTAGGTGCATTTTAGTAGCATTTTGAAGCAGTTAGGAGCATTTAACATTCAGCGTTTTTTTTTCTTCTGGAAAAACGCTCCAAAAAAATTCTACAAAAACATTTTTTTTTCTGCTTCTAGATGCTGAAGCTCAAAAAAGCCCATTCCAATCGCAACTTGCCATAAGCAGGCTGTCTGAAGTGCGGTTGAAGGCTGCACCTGTGCTACTTGGGCACTCTAACATGCTAAGTGGGATGCCCTGCAGATAGAAGGCCTGTGTGCCATTGGCCTTATTGTCTGTAATGAGAAGGGTCATGGGAGTGGTAAGGTATAAATTCTCTCTTGTCACCCAAGACAACACTTTCTCAGCATGCATTGTTGCATGGAATAATTGGCTTTTCCCAATCCTGACTGGCCTAGGAGACCGAATGCCCTAAATCTAAAGAATATCAAACATTTTATCTGTATGTAGGAGGCAGACCATGCCTTGTAATGTGATAAAGAAGTCAAAATTTGATTTTTAATTGGTCTCTTCTCAGATATTTCAACTGATTGCATTAAAAAAAAAAATGCACTTAATGATGTATTATTAGTTACAAAGCTGCCTTCATTTGTGTCTTATATTTCTCTCTGGAGTTCATTACATTACAAGATAGGTTACATATAACAGATATTATATAGGAACATTTCAGTAACTGTGATTCTGATGTTTTCTTTCTTTTACAGGAGGTTTCATTGGGATAGGGGGTGGTGGATATAACCGTGGTTTTTACAATCATGGTGGGAATTACAGGCCCAACTTCGTACAGCCAGGCATTGCTGTTGTTGGCGGTTTGTATCCTGGATATGGTTATGAACCTAGGGGACGCTATTATGGAGGCTATAATGGAGGCTATGGCTACGGCTACAACAACTACGGCCACCGCCACCACCACCGACGTCGCTGGTGGTAACAAGGAAAAGGAATGTACCGTAAGTTTATATACTGATTAATAAAACAAACCATATATAGCATGGTGATAATAAGTAGCCATGGACACAGTGAAAACAGCTGATATTCCCAGTCCAAAAGCGAAAAAAAAAGAAAAGAAACTCAAATGGCACTATGTACAGCATAGACAAAATGGCAATTTCAATCATAGCTAATAAATCTCACTCTCACCATTATTAATAATTGCTAGAAAGCTGCAGAACCCAAAGCCCAAAAAAAACTTACATACTCACATAAAAATAACTATACCTGGCTGTAAATCACCAACATGTGCCAAAATGATCAGCATGTGCCAAAATAATTAACACGTGCCAGGTAATTTGAGATAGAAACAAATGTACTAACAAATCTTAACATGCAAATCCATAAAATATATGGCTTTCTGACAAAAGACAATAAAGAAAACCCATTAAATCAATCTTCCTGGGTGATCAGTATTGATTCCGTCCAGAAAAAACCTGATGAAATTGCTGACGTAACACGTAGAGCAGAGCACTAAGCCTGGGTAGTGTTGCAGAGGAGAGAGGACTTTCATGCAGCAGCTCTGCTTTCAGTTTGAGATTGTGGGCTGTCAGCTGGACTCAGCTAGAGCAATGAGCCATGCAAGTATCTCTGCTCTTCAGTATACTGAAGAATATGTTACATTGATTTAATGTGAGTAATATTACCTTTATATAGGCTATGCCTTCTAAAGTCCATCATGAATACTGCTGCCAGATTCATCCACCTTACCAACTGTTCAGTGTCTGCTACTCCTCTCTCTCTCTCTCTATATTCAAAATACTAACAACTTACAAAGCCATCCACAACTTGGCCCCAGCTACATCACTGACCCAATCTCAAAATACCAACCAAATCGTTCCCTTTGTTCCTCCCTAGACCTTCTGCTCTCTAGCTTACTTATTACCTCCTCTCATGCTTGCCTCCAGGACTTTTCCTGAGCCACTCTCTACCCTAACCTGTCCAATTTTATTAATTTTAAAAACACGCATGCTCTGAATCAAGCAGAAGAGCCGCACTGGCTATTGAACTTCAGAGAACTTCAGAGAAGCCTATCCTGCCCCCACCTAACTGCACTTTTATTTTCTCTATTGCCTCATCCCCAAATGTTATTACCTTTTGTATCTCTTGACCCTCCCGCTGCCATTGTAAGCTCTAGCTAACAGGGCCCTCTGGTTCTTTCTGTATTGAATTGTACTGTAACTGTACTGTCTGCCCTCATGTTGTAAAGCGCTGTATAATAATATTATAATAATAAGCATTCGTTTTATGGATTTGCAATATTAAAGTAGTAGTAAAGTTGTTTTTTGGACTTGTACCTAACAGGTAAGCAGGGCAGCCATCAGAAATTCTGTAGTCAGTGTCCTATCTCTCTCTCCTCTTGTCTCCTCTCACACAGCCGCTCATAAAGTTCTTTGGCAGGTTGGGGAGGGGGAAAAGAAGGTGCGAGGCAGCAATGGTAACAGTGTTAGTAGTACCATGGTTCGTGTTGCCAAATAGAGCAACCCTGTGGACCGGGGCATCTGCAGACCAGGGGCCACATACATAACAATTAGAGGCCAGTCCTTACAAAACTGATATTTTTAGCAAAGGATGGTCCGCGGTTGGGTAATTATCCAATGGATTGTATCTCATGAAGGTTTTGACTGCTAGACCGAGTTTTACTACCCCTGCTACAGCAGTTGCATTATCCACAAAAATTTTTAAAAAGCAAGAGAGATGGGTGAGACCACTTTTGAAGTATGTGATAAATTAGTAGAACTTGTGTTCATACTATATAGCCAGCTACCAGAAAGAGATCACTGTATATTAACTGGCTTTTATGCAAAACTTTAAAAAACACATTTTGAGTGAATGTATTATTTTTTATAATATCTTTCCAATTTTGTTTCATCTTACTCCTAGGTGTGCGCAGCCTTTAGCATTAGGGTGTGCACCCCAAAACTCAAAAACACTGTAAACATTTTAAAATGGAGTAGGGTAGTGGACGGTGTCAGTAGAGCAGTGGCCGTGTCAGTAGGGCAGAGGTTGGTGTCAGTAGAGCAGTGGACAGTAGTTTTTTATTTTTATTATTTTATTTCTGTATTCTTTTTTACAATTTTAGTTATATATTTTTATTATTTTTACAATTGTTTTTTAGGACCTTTGGTGAAATATCAGCAGGGGAAATCTGCACCGCACTGGGTGATTAGGGTGTGCCCAAGTAACAAAGGATGTAGCTGAATATTCCTATGCACCATTCTATAATATGCCCTAACCTATGTTCCTCTCTTCTTTTGCAGGATGCAAAGTATGCATATAGGCCATGAAAGTCACATAAGTATTGAAAACACATCACGTTTCCTCAGCTACTAACCTACAGTTCAAAATGCTTTATTGATCTTGATGTCTATTCTACTGCAATTACTGGCCAAATTATTATGTTTTTAAATCTGCAACATTTAATAAAAATAATGCAAAAACAACAATTAAAATAAAAATAAAAATCCATGTACAAATGCAAGTGTGTTGTGTTATGTAACAGTTTTAACACTGCCAAGTAAAATAAAAACTCTACTCATCTTATACAGGTATGATAATGATCAGCTTATAGTCACACACACATGTAATGTACAGCCCTGTATAAGACAGCCAAAGTACCGGTAGTTACTACATCTGCTTGTAAATCTCAAAAGCTCCAATCGAACTAAAATCAAATGATCAGTGAATAAGGCAAGGCTAAGTTAGCACCAGAACTGTTTTAGGACAGTGGTGGGACCAGGGCAAACGTCTCATGGGTGGTACCTTATCCTGTCTTTTCATTACTTCAGCACAAAAAGCATCACTACAGCAATGCAGCAAATAGAGAGCCAGAGAGCCACAGGCTTTGTGGAACTACAAATCCCATCATGCATTCTGAGAGTTGTAGGCCCACCTAGGTTTATCTCTCTAATTTTCTTGACATCTCACCCCCTTTAATTGGGGAAAATAAACTGATTTATTTCATACATTAGTAATATAGTGCTAATCCCCCTTATCTTCAATAACAACACCAAAAACTGCATTGGGTTTTAATAGCCGGTTCGGCCTTTTATTAAACCAAAAACCATAATTGAACATAAAACATTTGTAAACACTCCAGCTCAAAGACGAAGAAATGGTTGCAGATCCTTGATGATACCATCTCCCACAACTTTGGAATCTGTTATACCATTAAGTTAGGTTCTGTCCCCAGCCGCCAAACACCACCTCGAGGACTACCCTGACCACAGACCCCTATCACCCTAACTACCCAGTCAGTCTAGACTGAACAAGACCAACCGGAGGACTCCATACCTGGGATGGGTCCCACTGTTTCCCCAATATATCTCATGTTTTATACCCTTGTCAAGAACCCCAACTTCCACAGCAGCACAAGTGTGACACCTTACACTTGTGCCCGCCGCCGATGGGCACTGGTGAGGCTGAGCTGAAGAGGCAATGATCAGGCTGCATTGATGGGCACAGGTAAGGCTGCACTGATGTACACTGATGAGGCTGCATTGATAGGCACTGGTGAGGCTGCATTAATAGGCACTGGTGAGGCTGCATTGATGGGCACAGGTAAGGCTGCACTGATGTGCACTGATGAGGCTGCATTGATAGGCACTGGTGAGGCTGCACTGATGTGCACTGATCAGGCTGCATTGATGGGCACTGATGAGGCTGCATTGATAGGCACTGGTGAGGCTGCATTGATGGGCACTGGTGAGGCTGCACTGATGTGCACTGATCAGGCTGCATTGATGGGCACTGATGAGGCTGCATTGATGAGCACTGGTGAGGCTGCACTGATGTGCACTGATCAGGCTGCACTGATGGACACTGATCAGGCTGCACTGATGGGCACTGGTGATGCTGCAATGATGGGCACTGATCAGCCAGCTCAAGTGAGCCCTCAGCCCAGACTCAGTGTGCTGTCACTGAGGCCCGCCGGACAGCACTGGAACAGGACGCAGCCCAGCCCAGCCCAGCCCAACCCAGCCAGGCAGCAACCAGCAAGTGATGCTTGGGCTGGACTTTTTTTAAAATGTATGAGGGGTTATCAAATTTACCTTTGAGCTGAAGCCCCTGGTCTTTTTTCCACCTAGCAACACCCCTGGTGGTCAGTGGACTCTGATGTAAGGGGGGGGGGCTTTAGTAAGCAGAGACTCCCTTACATCAGAGTTCACCTTTACACCAGAGTGTTGTAATATGTTGGTAGATATATGTATATATATATATTTATTTATATGTTAGTACAATATTGACCAGGCCAGATTTTAGTAGATAATTCAGTTGTCAGAGTCAACTGGATTACGGATATGGGAGAGGCCGGAAGACAGCTTTGATGTGTTAATCTTATGTGTGTGAGGTACTTAATTGTCGACCAAAGGGCCAAACAGGATCTACTACACATGTCAAGGGGACTTGTTTATGTCAATCTATTTTTACATATCAAGGCGGTATTCAGGCCACCTTCTGTCTCCGCAATCTAATTGCATATGTCAAAAGACAGCTTGTTGATGTTGTTATGCAGGAATACAAATGAGGGCTGGGGTCGTCTCCGGCTAGGTTGGGGGTCATTCTCTGTCATCCTGAATGACAGGGTGTAGATCAAAGACAGCCAATCAAATTGCTCAGTCATTTCAATAGATAAGATATATAAAGCTAATATTCAGGCTAGTCAGGTATATTCCTGCATGATTATGAAGGCACAGGATATATTCTGTAGGAATATGAAGGCACAGGTCTAGAATATGATCTAGGAGATGTGGGACTCGGAAATATATGTAGACTCTGATTGGATTCGTTGTCATCTGTGCAAGTATTGAACTATAAAGCTGTCACGTACCTGATGGTAGTGAGCCCGAATTGCAGGGGACGGCCTCCCTTACGGCTCCCACTCCCGTCCCCCTGGTAAGGTAACAGTTGGCACAGGAGTAAGGAGTGGCACGGGTGCCTGGCAGGATCAACTGTGGTGAGGTGGTGATTCAAACACCCGGAAGCTTCCTTGCAGAATACCGGAACTGGAACGGCTAGCAGGCTGGATCGGAAGTAGCACAGCAGACTGGATCGGTCTCGCAGACTGGATCGGAAGAAGCACAGCAGACAGGATCAGCTAGCAGGCAGGTTCAGCTTAGCAGGCTGGATCTGGGACAGCTCAGCAGACTGGATCGGTCTCGCAGACTGGATCGGAAGAAGCACAGCAGACAGGATCAGCTAGCAGGCAGGTTCAGCTTAGCAGGCTGGATCTGGGACAGCTCAGCAGACTGGATCGGTTTAGCAAACTGGATCGGAACCAGGAACAGGGTAGTAAACAGGCCGGGTCAGATATCAGGCGGGCAGCAGAAGTACAGGATGCAGGCAAAGGGTAGTCACAACAAGCCGGGGTCGGGTGCAGGCAGATAACAGGTTGGTCAAGGTAAGCCGGGTCTTTTAGCACAGGTATGGTCTCAGATCAGGGTTTAGCACACAACGCTGTAGAGCAGACAGCAGGGACTGTCTGTAAATGACAGGTTTAAATAGTCTCTCTGGCGCCACCCGCTGGACGCACGCGCGAACGGAGACCAGGAAGTCCGGGGCGCCTGTTTCTGGCAGGATCTCCATGACAAAAGCGCAATCTCTGGAGAACGTGGGTGTATGCTGCGGGAAACAACTTATATACATCATCATAATAACCTAAGTATTGGGTCAACTATATACTATATGACTTCACTACACAGAGTCCGCAGCATTCTCCCTTACATCAACCCCCCCTCCTTAAATCAGGGATCCCAGAGCACCAGAGTCCACAGAGATCCCCCTTACAGTGTAAGTGAAAATTCTGTGGACTCTGCAGGGGCTCTGATGTAAGGGGGGCTCTATGTACTCTGATGTAAGGGGGATGCTCTGGAAACCGTTATTAAAGATTAAAGGGGAATGCTGTAAAATCTGATGTTACTAGAGACCCCCTTATATTAGAGTTCCCCTTTACACCAGAGTCTGCTGCGCTCCCCCTTACATCAGAGTTCTCAGTGTCCCCTTCCCTCAAATCAGAGTCCCCATAATTCTCCCTTACATCAATCTGCAAAATCCCCCTTACAGTGTAAGGGAACTCTGCAAGTTCAGATGTAAGGGGAACTCTATGGATTCAGATGAAAAGGGGAATTCTGCAGATTTACATGCAAAGAAGAAAACTGCAGATTCAGGTGTAAAGGAGAACAATGTGGATATAGATGTAAAGGGGAAACTCTGAAGATTCAGATATAAGGGGAACTCTGAGGATTCAGATATAAGGGGAAACTCTGAGGATTCAGATATAAGGGGAAACTCTGAGGATTCAGATATAAGGGGAAACTCTGAGGATTCAGATATAAGGGGAAACTCTGAGGATTCAGACGTAAAGGGGAAACTCTGAGGATTCAGACGTAAAGAAGGAACTCTGTTATGATCTCCTGAAAGCTATTTGCTATCTATTGTATGTGAATCCAACTAGATGAGGTCCCTCCCTCCCTCCCCTCCCCCCCATTTTTTACTACTCCTACTCCTCCTCCTTCCCCCCTCCCCTGGACCTCCTTAAAGCGGAGGTCTAACTAAAAAAAAATATTAAAAGCCAGCAGCTACAAATACAGCAGCTGCTGACTTTCAATATATGGACACTTACCTGTCCAGGTCGCCCGCGATGTCGGTAACCGAAGCCAATCTGTCGCTCGAGGATCGGCTGCTGCCGCCGCCATGCTCGGTAAGGGAATCAAGAAGTGAAGCATTGCATATAGGCATTCCCAGTTCCCTACTGCGCAAAAAAAAACACAACATTTTTTGAAAAAAAAAAAAAAAACATTTTTGAAAAAAAAAACATTTAACCACTTGAGACCCGCGCTATAGACGAAAGACTTCTGCAGTGTGGGTCTCAAGTGCCGGGTGGACGTCCCTGGACGTCCTGCTGTTTACATTCCCCCCGCGCCGCCGAGGGCGCGCGATGGGGAACAGCTGTGCCCGCCGTGTCACTTGTTGCCGATGCGCGTGCCTGGTGGCCGCGATGTCCGCCAGGTACGCGCGATCGGCTGTTACAGAGGCAGGACGTGGATCTCTGTGTGTAAACACAGAGATCCACGTCCTGTCAGGGAGAAAAAAAAATTGGGATATTATTATAGAAAAAAGTAAAAAAATATTGTTTTTTTCAAAATTTTCTGTCTTTTTTTGTTTATAGCGCAAAAAATTTAAAACACAGAGGTGATCAAATACCACCAAAAGAAAGCTCTCTTTCTGGGAAAAAAATGATAAAAATATCATTTGGTTACAGCGTTGTATGACCGCGCAATTGTCATTCAAAATTCGTCAGTGCTGGGGTTTAAGTGCCCAGTAAGCAAGTGGTTAAAAAAAAAATAATACGTTTTTAAAAAAATAATAAAAAATAAAAATAAAAATCATTTTTGAAAAATATTTTTTTTGGGGGAAAAAAATCATTTTTGGAAAAAAGAAAAAATATTTTTGAAAAAAAACATTTTTTTAAAAAAAAATCATTTTTGAAAAAAAAAATCATTTTTGAAAAAAAAATCATTTTTGAAAAAAGCTGCTCTCTACTTTTATTGTGATTCTCGACAGTGTTTCATGCCGAGAAAACTGGTCGTCTGTAAGCTTACCTGTCCGAGGTAAACCATGCTCGAAAAGACTTTGATGCATGCGCGGTAGCATACAAGGTTAGGTGTGGGGGTGTAGCAAGATGGGCTCGTCGTAGTCGATGGCGTCACCGCGTTCTTGCCATTCAAAAGGAATCCCGTCAGGAAAACCATTGATTTTCAAATAGACGGGTTTTCCGCCCGTGTGTACAGGGCTATGAGTCCTGATAGTTTTCACAATATGACCATTTGTTTGCAACTCACGCCATCCATTGACATTCATTGTTCCTTGTTCCCAATTTTTGGAAAAATAATTCATTTTTGAAAAAAAAAAATGTAAAAAAAAAAAATAAATAATATTTTTTTCAAAAAAGTCATTTTTGAAAAAAAATACATTTTTGAAAAAAAAAATTATGAACAAAATATAAAAAATTTGAAAAAAAAAACATTTTTGAAAAAAAAATCATTTTTGGAATATATCTTTTAAAAAAAATAATATATACCTTTTTTTAAAAAAAAAAACGTTTTGGAAAAAAGATTTGGGGAAAAAAATATAATTTTTTAAATAAAATAAATAATTTATGAAAAAAATGCTCGGTAAGGGAATCAGGAAGTGAAGCATTTTGGAAAAAAACTTTTTTTTTTGGAAATTTGGGAAAAAATTATTTTGAAAAAAAAAAACATTTTTGAAAAAAAAATCATTTCTGAAAAACAAAATTTATTTGGGAAAAATAGATCATTTTTGAAAAAAATAACATTTAACCACTTCCCGCCCAGTCAATAGCGAATTGACGTCCGGGAAGTGGTTGTAATATCGATACTGGACGTCATATGACGTCCTGCAGGATATTGCCTTGCGCGCGCCCGCGGGGGCGCGCAGCGCGGTGATCGGGGACGGCATGTGTCCCTCGGACACAGCGCTACCCCGATCACGGTAAACAGCCAATTTCATTGGCTGTTTACCATGTGATCGGCTGTGTCAAAGTCACAGCCGATCACCTGTCAAAACAAACTCGGCGGCGCGCTCCGTGCGCGCCGCCACAGGCTTGCAGAGCGGGGATCGGGGAAGGCGAGTGTCCCTTGGACACAGCGCGTCCCCGATCAGAGTAAACAGCCAATGAATTGGCTGTTTACCACGTGACCGGCTGTGTCCAATCACAGCCGGTCACAAATGTAAACAAACTCCACAGGAGTTACTACCTGATCCCTGCTCTCTGCTCACACACCGATCTGTGAGGAGAGAGAAGAGATCAGTAAGTTAGCTCAGTGTAGTTTGTCTACATAAGTTTACAGTGCACAACACGCCCCCCCCATAAAGAGGACCTGTCACACAGCCCAGCACATCAATCAGCCCAGCCAATCAGCCCATCTGTCAATCAGCCCATCTGTCAATCAGCCCATCTGTCAATCAATCAGCCCATCTGTCAATCAATCAGCCCACCTGTCAATCAATCAGCCCACCTGTCAATCAATCACCCCACCTGTCAATCAATCACCCCATCTGTCAATCAATCAACCCATCTGTCAATCAATCAATCAGCCCATCTGTCAATCATCTGTCACAGGCCCACCTCCATCGGTACCGCCATTGGCACTGCCACACAGGCTACCAGTACCGCCATCGGTACCAGTACCACCACCAGTACCGCCACCAGGCCCAGCATCTATACTGCCACACAGGCCCGCTACCAGTATCACCACTAGTGCCGCCATCGGTACCACCACCAGTACCACCACCCGTACCACCGTCGGTAGTGCCACCACCACCTGTACCACCACCTGTACCGCCATCGGTACCATCACCACCCGTACCACCACCACCTGTACCGCCATCGGTACCACCACCACCTGTACCGCCATCGGTACCACCACCACCCATACCGCCATCGCTACCACCACCACCCGTACCGCCACCGGTACCCGCCGCCACCACCACCACCCGTACCGCCATCGGTACCACCACCACCTGTACCGCCATTGGTACCACCACCACCCATACCGCCATCGGTACCACCACACAGGCCCACCACTAATACCTCCATCGGTACTACCACACAGACCGCCACCACTACCACCAGCAGTACCATTACACAGGCCCACCAATAAGCACTGCCATAATGTCCCAAAGGGTTTACACACCTGAGGAGGCATATGCCATTCTTGCCATGTCGGATGATGAGAGCAGCGGGGAGCTCCCATTATCCGATTCTGGTTCGGAATACGAGCCAGTGGAGGATAGTGGCTCAGAGTCCGAGTCCCCGGAGGAAACCGTCCCTCCCAAAAGAATGCGATCGGCACCAAGATCAGCACCAAGATCAGCACCAAGATCAGGAGAACTGCCCACCACCAGCAGCGCCATACTCCAGGAAGAGGAGCCCAGTACAAGCAATGGAAATGCACGCCCAACCCGAAGAATCCAGCCCCAATCCTACCTTCCCGATGCCCTGGCAAACCCCTTATGGTTGCCTGCCAACTCAGGATCCGCTATCATCCCCCCTTTCACCGCACAGCCAGGTGTGCAGCCCGACACTACAAATTTTTCTAAATTTGATTATTTTTGTTTATTTTTCCCACAAGATTTGCTGCAGAATATAGTGGATCAAACGAATCTGTATGCATCCCAATTTATTGCTGCCAACCCCAATTCTTCCTACGCCCGCATGTTCCAGTGGCGGCGTCTAACATTGGAGGAATTTAAATTATTTTTGGGCCTTATGTTCAATATGGGGCTTACAAAAAAGAACGAAGTCCATTCATATTGGTCCAAACGCCCCATCCAACACATGCCCATATATTCCGCTGTCATGTCCAGGAAAAGATACGACATGATTATGCGCTTTCTCCACTTCAATGACAATTCACAGTGCCCTCCCCGAGATCATCCCAACTACGACAAATTGTACAAGATACGCCCCCTAATCAATGCCTTTTCCCAGCGATTTGAAGAAGTTTTCATCCCAGACCAAAAAATTTGTGTGGACGAGTCCCTCGTACATTTCACCGGCCGACTGCAGTTCAAGCAGTACATACCAAGCAAGAGAGCCAGGTATGGGTTAAAATTAAATAAATTATGTGATTGAGCCACTGGATACGTCTGCAAATTCAGGATCTACGAAGGCAAAGACTCCCAGCTCCAGCCCCGTGATTGCCCCACATATATTGGAACCAGTGGAAAAATTGTCTGGGAGTTGGCATACCCCCTGTTCGGAAAAGGTTACCATTTATATGTTCATAATTATTATACCAGCCTGCCCCTTTTTCGCCACCTTTACAGTAAACAAACCCCGGCCTGCGGTACCTTAAAAAAAAACCGGAAGGGATTCCCACAAAATTTATTGACAAAAAAATTGTGACCTGGAGAATCGGCATCCATGAGGAACGAGGAGGTGTTGGCCATGAAGTGGAGGGACAAGAAAGATGTCCACATCCTCTCTACGATCCACAATGACACCATGGTGGAGATCCCAAGAAGACGTGGCTCCATTGTAAAGCCTGAATGTGTCCACGACTACAATTTGTACATGGGGGGGGGTGGATTTAAACGACCAGATGCTACAGCCCTACTTATCAACCAGAAAGTCCCATTATTGGCACAAAAAAGTTGCGTTTCACCTGTTTCACATGGCCCTTTTTAATTCGTTTGTCTGCTACCAAAAAGCAACTCAAAATCACCGACTCCACTACCTCCAATATATCGAAGATATCATCGATAGGATAGGATAGGACACCTCTGCCTGCTACCTGGACCTGTGCTTTGGCTGTGCTCTGGCTGTGCTGACAGTATCTCTGCCTGTGCGAACTATGGACAGTATTCCTGCCTGCTGCCTGGATGATTGCTTTTGCTGTCGCTGACCTCATCCCTGCCTGCTGCCTGGACCGATGCTCTCCTCTGTGGACCACTGCACTTCTAAAACCACAGGTAATCTTTTGTTATTTGGTATGTACCTGCTATGTGTTAGATATATGAAGGGCCTTCAAAAATGTGATCGGTAGTCAGAAAATGATATGTGCAATTAATGCTGCTAGAATGCCTGGAGGTGCTACTTGGATGTTGGGCCTCTGTATGTGGCCAGGCTGTGTAAAAGTCTCAAACATGTGGTATCGCCATACTCAGGAGGAGTAGCAGAATGCATTTTTGGGTGTAATTTTTGCTATGTACATATTATGTGTTAGAAATATCTTATAAATTGACAACTTTGTGTAAAAAAAATGCATTTTAATTTTTTCTCCACATTTTCCAAAACCTTCTGGAAAAAAATTAACCATTCAAAAGACTCATAATGCCTCATAGATTATACGTTGGGGTGTGTGCTTTCAAAAATGGGGTCATTTTGTGGAAAATTCTATTGTCCTGGTGCTCCAGTGCCTTCAAAATTGTAATAGGTGGTTGAGAAAGGATATGTGCGATTTATGCTTGTAGAACGCCTGAAAGTGCTACTTCAATGTTGGGCCTCTGTATATGGCCAGGCTGTGTAAAAGTCTCACACATGTGGTATCGCTATACTCAGGAGGAGTAGAAGAATGCATTTTGGGGTGTTATTTTTGCTATGTATATGCTATGCGTTAGAAATATCTTATAAATGGACAACTTTGTGTAAAAAAAATGCATTTTCATTTTTTCTCCACATTTTCCAAAACCTTCTGGAAAAAAATTAACCGTTCAAAAGACTCATAATGCTTCATAGATTATACGTTGGGGTGTGTGCTTTCCAAAATGGGGTCATTTTGTGGAAAATTCCATTGTCCTGGTGCTCCAGGGCCTTCAAAAGTGTAATAGGTGGTTGAGAAAGGATATGTGCGATTTATGCTTGTAGAACGCCTGAAAGTGCTACTTCAATGTTGGGCCTCTGTATATGGCCAGGCTGTGTAAAAGTCTCACACATGTGGTATCGCTATACTCAGGTGGAGTAGCAGAATGCATTTTGGGGTGTCATTTTTGCTATGTATATGCTATGCGTTAGAAATATCTTATAAATGGACAACTTTGTGTAAAAAAAATGCATTTTCATTTTTTCTCCACATTTTCCAAAACCTTCTGGAAAAAAATGAACCGTTCAAAAGACTCATAATGCTTCATAGATTATACGTTGGGGTGTGTGCTTTCCAAAATGGGGTCATTTTGTGGAAAATTCCATTGTCCTGGTGCTCCAGGGCCTTCAAAAGTGTAATAGGTGGTTGAGAAAGGATATGTGCGATTTATGCTTGTAGAACGCCTGAAAGTGCTACTTCAATGTTGGGCCTCTGTATATGGCCAGGCTGTGTAAAAGTCTCACACATGTGGTATCGCTATACTCAGGAGGAGTAGCAGAATGCATTTTGGGGTGTCATTTTTGCTATGTATATGCTATGCATTAGAAATATCTTATAAATGGACAACTTTGTGTAAAAAAAATGCATTTTCATTTTTTCTCCACATTTTCCAAAACCTTCTGGAAAAAAATGAACCGTTCAAAAGACTCATAATGCTTCATAGATTATACGTTGGGGTGTGTGCTTTCCAAAATGGGGTCATTTTGTGGAAAATTCCATTGTCCTGGTGCTCCAGGGCCTTCAAAAGTGTAATAGGTGGTTGAGAAAGGATATGTGCGATTTATGCTTGTAGAACGCCTGAAAGTGCTACTTCAATGTTGGGCCTCTGTATATGGCCAGGCTGTGTAAAAGTCTCACACATGTGGTATCGCTATACTCAGGAGGAGTAGCAGAATGCATTTTGGGGTGTCATTTTTGCTATGTATATGCTATGCGTTAGAAATATCTTATAAATTGACAACTTTGTGTAAAAAAAATGCATTTTCATTTTTTCTCCACATTTTCCAAAACCTTCTGGAAAAAAATGAACCGTTCAAAAGACTCATAATGCTTCATAGATTATACGTTGGGGTGTGTGCTTTCCAATATGGGGTCATTTTGTGGAAAATTCCATTGTTCTGGTGCTCCAGGGCCTTCAAAAGTGTAATAGGTGGTTGAGAAAGGATATGTGCGATTTATGCTTGTAGAACGCCTGAAAGTGCTACTTCAATGTTGGGCCTCTGTATATGGCCAGGCTGTGTAAAAGTCTCACACATGTGGTATCGCTATACTCAGGAGGAGTAGCAGAATGCATTTTGGGGTGTCATTTTTGCTATGTATATGCTATGCGTTAGAAATATCTTATAAATGGACAACTTTGTGTAAAAAAAATGCATTTTCATTTTCTCTCCACATTTTCCAAAACCTTCTGGAAAAAAATGAACCGTTCAAAAGACTCATAATGCTTCATAGATTATACGTTGGGGTGTGTGCTTTCCAAAATGGGGTCATTTTGTGGAAAATTCCATTGTCCTGGTGCTCCAGGGCCTTCAAAAGTGTAATAGGTGGTTGAGAAAGGATATGTGCGATTTATGCTTGTAGAACGCCTGAAAGTGCTACTTCAATGTTGGGCCTCTGTATATGGCCAGGCTGTGTAAAAGTCTCACACATATAGTATCGCTACACTCAGGAGGAGTAGCAGAATGTATTTTGGGGTGTAGTTGCAATTATGCATATGCTGTGTGAGAGAAAAAAACTGTTAATATGACCAGTTTGTGTAAAAAAAAAAAAAAAAAAAAATTTAATTTTCCCAAGAATTGTGGGAAAAAAATACAACTTCAAAAAACTCACCACGCCTCTTAGTAAATACCTTGGACTGTCTACTTTCCAAAAAGGGGTAATTTTGGGGTAATTGTACTTTCCTCGCTTGTTAGTGTCTCAAGAAATGAGATATCCCTTCAGTACATCAGGCGTGATCAGATGTGATAAATTTTCAGTGATTGCCACCATAGTTTGTAGACTCTATAACTTTCACAAAGACCAAATAATATACACTAATTTGGGTTCATTTTACCAAAGATATGTAGCCGTATACATTTTGGCACAAATTTATGAAGAAAAATTACTTATTTGCAAAATTTTACAATAGAAACTAAAAAAAAGTGTTTTTTTTTAAAAAAAATTGCTGTTTTTTTGCTTTTATCGCAAAAAATAAAAAACCCAGTGGCGATTAAATACCACCAAAAGAAAGCTCTATTTGTGAGAAGAAAATGATAAAAAATTTGTTTGGATACAGTGTAGCATGACTAAGTAATTGTCATTCAAAGTGTGAGAGTACTGAAAGCTGAAAATTGGTCTGGGCGGGAAGGTGCATAAGTGCATGGTATTGAAGTGGTTAAAAAAGAAATCATTTTTGAAAAAAAAATTGAAAAAAAAAGTTTAAAAAATTTTTTTTTTAAATAAAATAATAAAAAAAAATTTTTGGGAAAAAACAAGTAATTTTTGAAAAAAAAGTTTTTTAAAAAATTTTTTTTTAAAAAAAACATTTGGGGGAAACATTTTTTGGGGAAAAAAAATCATTGAAAAAAAATCATTTATGAAAAAAAAAATCATTTTGGAAAAAAAAATCATTTTTGAAAAAAAAAAAAATTCATGAAAAAAATATAAACATTTTTGGAAAAATAAATCATTTTTGAAAAAAAAAATAGAAAAAAAAATCATACATCATCATAATCATTTTCAGAGGGAGGGGCTATCTGATGAGGGTGTTCGTGCGGAGCTGCTAGATCCCACACCTGAAAACTGCCTCGGCGGAGGACAGCTGGTCGGCGTGAAGGCAACATGGAATAGAGCATGACCAGTAGGAGAAAATAGTGGAAGTAGGCTGAAGCCGTGGATGAAGTTGTGCTAGAGAGGCTATGCCCGGGACACCTGTAGCCCCGCTGAAGTCCCGCTGAAGCCCCCCCTCCTCCCCGCTCCTCCCCACACCTCCCCGCACCTCGCTGTACTTCCTGCACTTGCATTTCCCAGTACCGCTTTTGTGTTGCAGTGTATATCGAACAGTCCTTTCGCCCCCCGCCCAAGGATTCTGGATTCTGGAGACACTGAGGTCCCGCTGAAGCCCCGCTCCTCACTGTACCTAGCCGCACTTCCCTGCACCTCCCGGACCCTGTACCACCCGGACCCTGGAGATATTGGAGGACGGCAAATATTACATCAGACATTGAGGAGGTGCGGCGCAACAGCCCCCTCCCCCCTTCTCCCCAGGCTCCGACAGAGGAGTGCAGGACAGATACGGGGGTTGAAGGAGGAGAAGAGCGTATAGGCTAAAGGAGATCCCAGGACACCTGATAACTACCTGACGAGATACTGCTGCCCTGCCCTGAGCCGACGGGAGAGTCAGGGGTAAGTCTCTTACATACATATACTGGACTGCATAAAATAGAGTGTATATGTATATGTGAAGTCTTTGAACTGAGAAACTTATTAAGACCAGCTGAGAGCCCGCTGAGACCCCCTAGAAAACCTACAATCTATAAACTATAACCTATGACTTATAACAACCAGTAATAGGTCAGTGGGAACTTATCAGTTGGATACCCTGGGAAATAAAAAAAAAAATTTTTCATAATATCCATAATATCGAAGTCTCGGAGGTGGTGTCTGAGTTTCGGAGCAAAAGAGGAAAGGAGGAGGAAGGACAGTGACGTGTCTCCCTTTTTTTTTTTTTCCCGGATGATTCTCTTCCATACGGGTCTATGTGCTGATGTAACTAAGACCTATTTGTATGGCTGAAATTTGCCACTAAAAATTTTTTGGGGTTTTTTTTTCTGTTCTATCTACCCGTCTTATCTATTAGTCTATTATCTATTAGTTCGCCCTGCTTACTTGGCTTGCTACGTGGCTACTTGCCTACTTGGCTACTTGGTTACTTGGACTATCTCTAAAATAAGCGGGTGTGAGGGAGGCATGGACTATCTGAAAGGTTAACGAATCATACAGATATGAAAGGTAGACCAGTAAGGGGAGCAGGGGCAAGCACCCCAAAAATGAGTCCAGGCACTATCAAAAAGTATATGACACAGAATGGAGCCAAACATAGCTCCAGTAAGCAGCTAGGGGCCAAAAGTAAAACAACAGAGGCCCAGCAGAAAAATTATCAGAAGAGAAAATCAGAGAAGGCAGGGAGCGGACTACAGGTAATGGAGGAGACAGCAGTAGAAGTAGAGGAAGAAGCAACAATGGAGATCAGACAAGAAGATCGACTCCCAACTAAAGGAGAAATGGCAGAAATGTTTTCTAGATTGGAAACTTCGTTCACTAGAATGGAGATATCATTAAAAGGGGAGATGGCTATTTTACATGAGGACATGAATCATATATTAAAGAGAGTCGAGGAAACAGAAGAAAAGCTATACTCCCAAGAGGCAGAGGTAACATAATTAAAAGCTCAGATGGAAAAGATACAAAGAGAGCAAATGTATATGAGATACAGAATAGAAGACCAGGAAAATCGTAACAGGAGAAAAAATTTGAGGATTAGAGGTTTACCGGATCAACAAGTAGAAGATCTACAAGAAAAAATGGATAAAGTGTTCGGGCACATGTTGGGGAAAGAAGAATCCGATAAAATAAAATTCGAAAGAATCCACAGGATCAGGAAACCCGCAGGAATACCAGGAGAAATCCCGAGAGACTTAATTGTACGATTTCACAATTTTCAGGATAAAGAACGGATCCGGCTTGGTCTAAAAGCTAGTAACTCGGCCACTTATGAAGATTCTAACCTACAGATTTTCCCAGATCTGGCAGCTGAGACCTTAAATAGGAGAAGAACTCTGAAACCTCTGTTGGAACATTTGAAATTACATAACATTCAATATTCATGGGACTTCCCAGCCTGCCTAATTGGACGTAAAGATGGGCGATCAGCGACTCTGAGATTCCCGGAAGATATGCTGACATTTTTCAATAGACTAGATATCCCAGAATTAGAGATTCCGGGATGGTGGGAGCCACAAGAAAAGAACACTAATAAAGAGGACTCACATACATGGCAGCTGAAGCCTAGGAAAAATAGAGGGAAGTAACGGCAGAAAACAACACAGAAGAAGAAAGGGAAGGGAAGAAAAAGAAAGGGAGGACAGGGTTTTTGGACTGGGGAGGTCCGGGTAGTGGAAGGGGGGAAACAGTGGGGAAAAGGGCGAAGGGTAGAGACGGGTAAGCCAAGATAAAGAAGAAGCCGAGGGAGTAGTAGGGGTACGGGAGTCCCCCCCAATACATAGGGGGTGGTAGAGGCTCCGGTAGAGGCCCAAGTTAAAGTCCAACCTCAAGGGGGGAGTACCGTAGGGCCAGATGGAGAGGGTAGGCCACGGATCTCTGGGCCATGGGGAGGCCAAATGTCCCCATTCAGGAAGGGGAGGGTGGGATAGGAGAGGGAGGGTTGTGGGGGGGAGGGGGGGAGAGGGTAGGGGGGATCTCCAGGGAAACCACAAAAGATATTGCTCTGTTCTCTTACTGGGGCTCTTTCTCATGTGTAAAATTATAAATACAAAAATTATTTCATATAATGTCCGCGGGTTAAATGCCCCTATAAAAAGTGCAAATATAATTCGAGAAATTAGTTTCATGAAGGCTGAAGTAGTACTATTGCAGGAGACACACTTTTTTCAGGGTTCAAACCGGAGAATTATCTCAAAGGATTATCCCCTCTGGTACTATGGGGACTCACCGATAAGATGTGCTAAAGGAGTGGCTATAGGTTTTGCCAAGGGATCCCGATTCATATTGGAGGAGAGGAAAACAGACCCGGAAGGGCGTTACTTATTTATAAGGGGTAAATTGAATGAAGAGGAGGTATCATTGGCAAACGTATATGGCCCAAATAAAAAGTCAAATAAATTCCTAATTGGGATTATGGATGATTTCATGGATTTCAAGAAAGGGGTGGCTGTCATGGCAGGAGATTTTAATCTGTGTTTGGATCCAAAGATGGATAGCACGCCGCTTGTACCGGGACTGGAATAGCCCAGAGGAATAAACTAAAAAAGAGAATGCATCAACATCAATTAGTGGATGTGTGGAGATCTCAACTTCTAAAACAGCGGGATTTTACGTTCTATTCCCCGATACATGTGACATACTCAAGATTGGATTTTTTCCTGGTAGAACATCAGTTATTAGAATCAGTGGAAGACACGGACATAGGTATAACAACATTTTCAGACCACGCGCCAATAATACTTCAATTAAAGATAGGAGAGTCCCCAAAGAGAAATAATAACTGGAAACTAAACGAAGAGCTCTTACAGGATAAAAAAACAGTCCAAAGAATAAAACACGAACTAGTTCTATTAGAGAGAATGCTATAGAAGATATGTCAGAGGCAGTGATATGGGAAGCCCATAAGGCCTATATAAGGGGTATTCTGATTAAGGAGGGTGCGGAAAAAAAGAAAAAAACTAAGGAAAAAAAAACCACATTAATAAAAGAAATCTCCATCTTAGAACAGCTACACAAGAGTACTAGAAAAAAAGAAATTATATTGATGCTGAGTGCGAAAAGAGAAGAGTTGAGAGAAGTAATAGAGCAAGAGACTAGAACTGTCTTTAACCAAATTAAGAATGAGAGATATCAACACGGTAATAAACCCGGGAAATATCTGGCAAAATTACTAAAAAAGAAAAAATCAGTCAACTTCACAGAGAAAATACAATCAAGTACGGGGGAATTCAGATATAAAACAACAGAAATAGCAAAAAACTTTCAGGAATTTTATGGAAAACTTTACTCAATTAATGTAAAAGAGACAAAAGAAGAATCAAAACAAAAGAAGGAAAAAACAAAAGCTTTCTTAAATGAGATAAAATTTTAGAAAATCCCGGAAGATAAAATTAGTTTCCTAGAGGCCCCAATAACTGAGGAGGAAATAATAAAAATAATACAAGATCTACCCAATGGGAAAAGCCCAGGACCAGACGGTTTTACGATACTTTATTATAAGAAATTCTTAGAAATTTTGACCCCGAAACTGTGTTCCTACTTGAACGGGGTAGGTGGGAAATGGGAGTTGAGGAAAGAAGCATTAGGAGCTACTATAACTATTATATTAAAAGAAGGTAAAGACAATACACTTTGTTCTAGTTATAGACCAATCTCACTCTTGAACATAGATACCAAGATATTCTCAAAGGTACTCGCTTCCAGGATGAAAACAATTATGAAGGAAATGGTCCATGCAGATCAAGTTGGTTTCATCCCAGGAAGAGAGAGTAGGGACAATGGTATCAGAACTCTTTTGGCAATACAGCAAATGAAAGAGAGTAGGGCCCCAGGTCTACTCCTGTCAATAGACGCCGAAAAGGCGTTTGACAGGGTAGACTGGGGCTTCATGCAGAGTACACTAAAGGCTATAGGCTTGGGACCCAGAATGACCTCTTGGATAAAATCATTATATAATACACCAACGGCAAGAATCAAAGTAAACGGGTTTCTTTCAGCCCCTTTTGATATGAAGAATGGCACTCGACAGGGGTGCCCACTGTCACCGCTGATGTTTGTCCTTACCTTAGAACCCTTGTTAAAAGGAATAAGGAGGAATGTAGATATAAGGGGGATAAAAGTAGGGGAAGAAGAGCATAAACTAGCAGCGTACGCTGATGACATAATATTTTACGTAACACATCCTAGAATAACCCTGCCTAACATAAGATTTTGGAAAAATTTCTAACTTTAAAATAAAGCCGGCAAAATCCGAAATTCTGAGTCTTAATATCCCTAAAGTAGAAAGGATTACTTATCAAAAAGATTTCCCATTTCGATGGGGAATAAAAGAACTGAAGTATCTCGGTGTCAAGATAACAACTACAAATGAGACAATATACAAAGCCAACTATATCCCTTTATTAAATGACATCAAAGCTGAACTTAATAGAATAACACCGGGACAATTATCTTGGAGCGGCAGAATAAATATTTATAAAATGGTAATTCTGCCGAAAATAATGTATAAATGGCAAATGTTACCAATCCCAATACCACAAGCATTCTTTAATAAATTACAGTCAATGTTCTTAAAATTTATATGGTGTGGGAAAAAAACATGAATTAAACTTACACTTTTGACCAAGGAAAAGGCACAAGGGGGATTAGGGGCACCTGATTTGAGAAATTATTGTTTTGCAATTGTGTTATCACGAGTAATAGAATGGGCTAAAAATAACTTAGAAAAAAGATGGGTGAATATGGAAGCCACTATATGTAAAGCACCATTGGGAAAAGTAATTTGGATACCCGAACAATATCGGGAACTTAGCACTGACATACATAACATCACTAGAAATGCACTTAAAATATGGGACAAAATTCACAAAAAAGAGAAATGGGAGTTCAATTCACCGTTAATACCACTAACCAACACAAAATATTTTACACCGGGAGTCGAAAAATTATTTGGAAAATGGATTAAGCAAGATAATTTACAACTGAAAGATGTAATGGAGAAAGATAAACTACTAGAGTATCAAGAATTAAAAAACAAACGGGAACTGCTGTTGCTAGGTGAATGGCGGTACGCTCAGTTAACAAATGTCTTTGAAAAACTACCTCGGCCTAAGAGATCTATAGAAACTCTACGGCCCTTAGAGAGATTATGTGAGGAGAAGGTTAAGAAGGGAGTAATCTCTAAGATTTATAAAATATTAAGTAATACAAAAAAGCTGGGCATACCGCCATTCATCAAAAAGTGGGAGGAGGAGTAGTGGTCACAGGTCAACGACCTCGAGATTAGGCAAATTATAGAGAGAGTGCACTCCACAGCAGTAAACCATAACGAAATGGAATACAATTATAAATGTCTAGTCCGCTGGTACTTAACCCCCGATAAGGTACACAAATGTTCAAACGAAAATGCTAAGTTTTGTTGGAGGGGGTGTAAGGAAATAGGGACTATGGCTCACATTTGGTGGACGTGCCCTAAAATTAAAATTAACTGGGGAGAGATCAAACAATTAAAGATATAACCAAGTTCGAAGTCCATGATGAGCCTTGGGGCTGTTTATTACATGGGATTCGAATCCCAACTAAACAGTATATGAGAACACTAACTCCACAACTTCTAAATGCTGCAAAGTACCAAATTGCTATACACTGGCAAGAACCGGAACGACCTAGCTTGAAGGGATGGTGCCATAAAATCGACGATATCTACAGATTGGAATATGTGAAGTTCAGAGAGGGGGAGGAAATGGAGCAGTTCGATAAAAAATGGCGGGAATGGGTAACTTATAAACATACTACGGGATACGCAGAGTTGCTGGGAGCGTAATGGGTATATATGTGTGTGTATGCGTAGACGCGTATTGTATTGTATGGGCATACATATATATAGAGATACGTGGCTATATAAATTTGTATAGTTTATATAAATCATATAACAAAAATTTAACACAGAAATGATATCGATTTTATATGAGAGAGAGGCAAGATTAGGAGAAGAAAAAGAAAAGGTTAAAGAGGGAGCAATAGAAGGGTGGGTAACCATAGAGGGGAGATCCGGGGAGGGGGGCGGGGTTGGGAATAATGTTTTATTATCTCTCTGTGAAATATTAGGCTATTGTATATTTTGATATTATGTTATGAGATATGAAAATTAATAAAGACATTTAAAAAAATAAAAAAAAATAATCATTTTTGAAAAAAGGCCATCTTGCCCTTACTCGTCTTCCTGCCTAGCCATGGGCCGCACCAGATCATTTGCGGGTTTACTGATGGCTCCGGTAAAGTGAATTTTGATGCTTTAGGATTTTTTCCCAGGTGATTGTTACTAGCATTATTCTAAAAATGTCACGTGTTTCCCTGTTGTAATTATTGTGCTAATTAAAAGGTGTCTCAGGATTCAGAAATGCAATGTCATTTAAATTAGGAATGGAATTGGGCTGGTAGCAAATAACTATAGATTATGAAATGTAATATGGAATAACAATGACAAAAATAGTTAGTCATGCCCAGGCTTACTGTCTCCTCCCTGTCTTAATATTGATATAAAAGCAGCTGATTTTCTGTGGATAATAATTGAGTTTATTCTACATCAAGGAGCTTGTCTCTGGTACGTAAGTCATGTTTGATGTTTGTCAGTCTTTGTAGAGTATACCATTTTAAGATGTATACCTAGCCAAATGTTTTTGTATTGGATAGAGCGGTAAAGAATTAGAACCCCTGTATAGTTTTTACTCCTCTCTGGAGCTCCGTTAGAGAGATTTTCATGCACTTAGTGTCCCAGTGTCAATATTTTTATAATGTGGAAATATACAGTATTTTCTGTTTGTTGAATATTAATTCACTATACTCTTTTAACCATATGTCTTTAAAGATTTTAACTTAAAATATATTTTGTCCCTCCACCTAATTAAGAAACTGAGATTAGGAAGCAGAGATTATCAAAACTGAATTAAACTTTATTTATACATTGTATCACAAATGGCAGTTAGAATTTTTGATGTTTCACCCAAACACTTTACGTTTCATTGCTTACTCATGGAACTTTTTTGATGAGTATTTCTAATAAGTAATACTGTAGTGGGGTGTCCATTTACGCACCATCCTCAGATAAAGGCACAGGTCTCTTTAACTCAATTTCTCACAACTCCCTGGGTTCCTGGACATGCCCAGGGAAGATAGGTTTTTCTGCTTCCCTCCCTTAGAAGCCCAGGGAGGATTCACCTGCAGAGGTAGCTGGACCAGTGATCTATGTGGTGGTCAGCTTGTGGACTGCCAGGTCGGAGCCTAATAGCACGCAGCTTCTCCAGAAGACACTCCTTCCCTGATTGCTATCAGAGTACTCCAGTTCCAGTAGTCAGCAGCTATATATACTGCAGCTGCTGACTTTTAATATTAGGACACTTACCTGCCGAGGGTGCCCGCGATTTCAGCACCCGTAGCCAATTTGTCCCTTGGCTTGCGGCTTCACTTCCTGGTACCCTACTGCGCATGCGCGAGTCACGCTGAGCTATCTCACTGGTCCCTGCTGTCTTCTGAGATCTGTGTGTCTCCCAGAAGACAGCGGGGGGGGGGGGCGGACGAGGGGCCGGACATGGCGTTGATTACCACGGATATTGCGGCGATCTATGCCCGGAAGTGGGACCAAATACCTGTATTAGACTTTTTGCATCATTATTTATAAAAGGGTTAGTATATTCTGCTTGCAGTATAGTGTACTTGGCACACAGCTGAACGTCATAACGTAATCAAACGTCATAGCATGTAAAAGCCCAAGAGTACATATCAATTGAAAGTGGTCTATCTGTCTTGAAGCAGGCTAACTACAACTCACCTAACTGGGCTAGTATTTGAAAATAGTGGGAAACGTGCTGGCAGGCCTAATAAGAGCTAAAGGTTTAACCTTTTGCTTGACAAGCATAACGTTTTTAACTGCGTGTCTCTGTTTATTTTTCAGATCCATCACCATGTCTTTGCTGAATTTTGGTTAGTAATTTGCTACAATAACGTTCAAACTGAATTTATACCTTTGCCATTCCATTTTTTAATACTTTAATTAATTATTATGTGTTATTTTTTTGGCTAAGTAGAACATTTTTTTAAATCAAGGATTTGTAATATTAGTAACCAAATGCATTTGGAATTTCTGGTTGGATCGAAAGTATTTTTGAGTATTATTATTAGAATAACATACTTAGTTGGAGGAAATAGGGGGAACATTTATTATTTTTAATCTCTCTAAATTGCTAAATGCGGGGTACTCTCCATACTAGCGTTTTTCATAAGCTCGAAAAAAAGCTAGAAACAACGTTGGATGAAAAATGCTGATAATAGCATTTTTGCACCAGCTTCTAGTAGCATTTTAGTAGCTTTTAGAAGCATTTAAAAGCTTTTAGGAGCATTAGCATTTTATTCGTGTTTTTGCAGTACGTGAAGAAAAAAAAAAGCTCAAAAAAAGCTGTTAGGTGCATTTTAGTAGCATTTTGAAGCAGTTAGGAGCATTTAACATTCAGCGTTTTTTTTTCTTCTGGAAAAACGCTCCAAAAAAACTCTACAAAAACATTTTTTTTTTCTGCTTCTAGATGCTGAAGCTCAAAAAAGCCCATTCCAATCGCAACTTGCCATAAGCAGGCTGTCTGAAGTGCGGTTGAAGGCTGCACCTGTGCTACTTGGGCACTCTAACATGCTAAGTGGGATGCCCTGCAGATAGAAGGCCTGTGTGCCATTGGCCTTATTGTCTGTAATGAGAAGGGTCATGGGAGTGGTAAGGTATAAATTCTCTCTTCTCACCCAAGACAACACTTTCTCAGCATGCATTGTTGCATGGAATAATTGGCTTTTCCCAATCCTGACTGGCCTAGGAGAACGAATGCCCTAAATCTAAAGAATATAAAACATTTTATCTGTATGTAGGAGGCAGACCATGCCTTGTAATGTGATAAAGAAGTCAAAATGTGATTTTTAATTGGTCTCTTCTCAGATATTTCAACTGATTGCATTAAAAAAAAAATGCACTTAATGATGTATTATTAGTTACAAAGCTGCCTTCATTTGTGTCTTATATTTCTCTCTGGAGTTCATTACATTACAAGATAGGTTACATATAACAGATATTATATAGGAACATTTCAGTAACTGTGATTCTGATTTTTTCTTTCTTTTACAGGAGCTTTCATTGGGGGTGGTGGATATAACCGTGGTTTTTACAATCATGGTGGGAATTACAGGCCCAACTTCGTACAGCCAGGCATTGCTGTTGTTGGCGGTTTGTATCCTGGATATGGTTATGAACCTAGGGGACGCTATTATGGAGGCTATAATGGAGGCTATGGCTACGGCTACAACAACTACGGCCACCGCCACCACCACCGACGTCGCTGGTGGTAACAAGGAACAAGGAATGTACCGTAAGTTTATATACTGATTAATAAAACAAACCATATATAGCATGGTGATAATAAGTAGCCATGGACACAGTGAAAACAGCTGATATTCCCAGTCCAAAAGCGAAAAAAAAAGAAAAGAAACTCAAATGGCACTATGCACAGCATAGACAAAATGGCAATTTCAATCATAGCTAATAAATCTCACTCTCACCATTATTAATAATTGCTAGAAATCTGCAGAACCCAAAGCCAAAAAAAAACTTACATACTCACATAAAAATAACTATACCTGGCTGTAAATCACCAACATGTGCCAAAATGATCAGCATGTGCCAAAATAATTAACACGTGCCAAGTAATTTGAGATAGAAACAAATGTACTAACAAATCTTAACATGCAAATCCATAAAATATATGGCTTTCTGACAAAAGACAATAAAGAAAACCCATGAAATCAATCTTCCTGGGTGATCCGTATTGATTCCGTCCAGAAAAAACCTGATGAAGTTGCTGACGTAACACGTAGAGCAGAGCACTAAGCCTGGGTAGTGTTGCAGAGGAGAGAGGACTTTCATGCAGCAGCTCTGCTTTCAGTTTGAGATTGTGGGCTGTCAGCTGGACTCAGCTAGAGCAATGAGCCATGCAAGTATCTCTGCTCTTCAGTATACTGAAGAATATGTTACATTGATTTAATGTGAGTAATATTACATTTATATAGGCTATGCCTTCTAAAGTCCATCATGAATACTGCTGCCAGATTCATCCACCTTACCAACTGTTCAGTGTCTGCTACTCCTCTCTCTCTCTATATTCAAAATACTAACAACTTACAAAGCCATCCACAACTTGGCCCCAGCTACATCACTGACCCAATCTCAAAATACCAACCAAATCGTTCCCTTTGTTCCTCCCTAGACCTTCTGCTCTCTAGCTTACTTATTACCTCCTCTCATGCTTGCCTCCAGGACTTTTCCTGAGCCACTCTCTACCCTAACCTGTCCAATTTTATTAATTTTAAAAACACGCATGCTCTGAATCAAGCAGAAGAGCCGCACTGGCTATTGAACTTCAGAGAACTTCAGAGAAGCCTATCCTGCCCCCACCTAACTGCACTTTTATTTTCTCTATCGCCTCATCCCCAAATGTTATTACCTTTTGTATCTCTTGACCCTCCCGCTGACATTGTAAGCTCTAGCTAACAGGGCCCTCTGGTTCTTTCTGTATTGAATTGTACTGTAACTGTACTGTCTGCCCTCATGTTGTAAAGCGCTGTATAATAATATTATAATAATAAGCATTCGTTTTATGGATTTGCAATATTAAAGTAGTAGTAAAGTTGTTTTTTGGACTTGTACCTAACAGGTAAGCAGGGCAGCCATCAGAAATTCTGTAGTCAGTGTCCTATCTCTCTCTCCTCTTGTCTTCTCTCACACAGCCGCTCATAAAGTTCTTTGGCAGGTTGGGGAGGGGGAAAAGAAGGTGCGAGGCAGCAATGGTAACAGTGTTAGTAGTACCATGGTTCGTGTTGCCAAATAGAGCAACCCTGTGGACCGGGGCATCTGCAGACCAGGGGCCACATACATAACAATTAGAGGCCAGTCCTTACAAAACTGATATTTTTAGCAAAGGATGGTCCGCGGTTGGGTAATTATCCAATGGATTGTATCTCATGAAGGTTTTGACTGCTAGACCGAGTTTTACTACCCCTGCTACAGCAGTTGCATTATCCACAAAAAAAAATTAAAAAGCAAGAGAGATGGGTGAGACCACTTTTGAAGTATGTGATAAATTAGTAGAACTTGTGTTCATACTATATAGTAAGCTACCAGAAAGAGATCACTGTATATTAACTGGCTTTTATGCAAAACTTTAAAAAACACATTTTGAGTGAATGTATTATTTTTTATAATATCTTTCCAATTTTGTTTCATCTTACTCCTAGGTGTGCGCAGCCTTTAGCATTAGGGTGTGCACCCCAAAACTCAAAAACACTGTAAACATTTTAAAATGGAGTAGGGTAGTGGACGGTGTCAGTAGAGCAGTGGCCGTGTCAGTAGGGCAGAGGTTGGTGTCAGTAGAGCAGTGGACAGTAGTTTTTTATTTTTATTATTTTATTTCTGTATTCTTTTTTACAATTTTAGTTATATGTTTTTATTATTTTTACAATTGTTTTTTAGGACC
The DNA here is from genome assembly GCA_029206835.1 of Rana muscosa. Taxonomy (NCBI): domain Eukaryota; kingdom Metazoa; phylum Chordata; class Amphibia; order Anura; family Ranidae; genus Rana; species Rana muscosa. The sequence continues at coordinate 363,714,725 of CM055127.1, forward strand.
TTTGGTGAAATATCAGCAGGGGAAATCTGCACCGCACTGGGTGATTAGGGTGTGCCCATGCACACCCGGCACACCCCCTGCGCACGCCTGTGATCCTACTGCTAAGTAACAAAGGATGTAGCTGATTATTCCTATGCACCATTCTATATTATGCCCTAACCTATGTTCCTCTCTTCTTTTGCAGGATGCAAAGTATGCATATAGGCCATGAAAGTCACATAAGTATTGAAAACACATCACGTTTCCTCAGCTACTAACCTACAGTTCAAAATGCTTTATTGATCTTGATGTCTATTCTACTGCAATTACTGGCCAAATTATTATGTTTTTCAATCTGCAACATTTAATAAAAATAATGCAAAAACAACAATTAAAATAAAAATAAAAATCCATGTACAAATGCAAGTGTGTTGTGTTATGTAACAGTTTTAACACTGCCAAGTAAAATAAATACTCTACTCATCTTATACAGGTATGATAATGATCAGCTTATAGTCACACACACATGTAATGTACAGCCCTGTATAAGACAGCCAAAGTACCGGTAGTTACTACATCTGCTTGTAAATCTCAAAAGCTCCAATCGAACTAAAATCAAATGATCAGTGAATAAGGCAAGGCTAAGTTAGCACCAGAACTGTTTTAGGACAGTGGTGGGACCAGGGCAAACATCTCATGGGTGTTACCTTATCCTGTCTTTTCATTACTTCAGCACAAAAAGCATCACTACAGCAATGCAGCAAATAGAGAGCCAGAGAGCCACAGGCTTTGTGGAACTACAAATCCCATCATGCATTCTGAGAGTTGTAGGCCCACCTAGGTTTATCTCTCTAATTTTCTTGACATCTCACCCCCTTTAATTGGGGAAAATAAACTGATTTATTTCATACATTAGTAATATAGTGCTAATCCCCCTTATCTTCAATAACAAAACCAAAAACTGCATTGGGTTTTAATAGCCGGTTCGGCCTTTTATTAAACCAAAAACCATAATTGAACATAAAACATTTGTAAACACTCCAGCTCAAAGACGAAGAAATGGTTGCAGATCCTTGATGATACCATCTCCCACAACTTTGGAATCTGTTATACCATTAAGTTAGGTTCTGTCCCCAGCCGCCAAACACCACCTCGAGGACTACCCTGACCACAGACCCCTATCACCCTAACTACCCAGTCAGTCTAGACTGAACAAGACCAACCGGAGGACTCCATACCTGGGATGGGTCCCACTGTTTCCCCAATATATCTCATGTTTTATACCCTTGTCAAGAACCCCAACTTCCACAGCAGCACAAGTGTGACACCTTACACTTGTGCCCGCCGCCGATGGGCACTGGTGAGGCTGAGCTGAAGAGGCAATGATCAGGCTGCATTGATGGGCACAGGTAAGGCTGCACTGATGTACACTGATGAGGCTGCATTGATAGGCACTGGTGAGGCTGCATTGATAGGCACTGGTGAGGCTGCATTGATGGGCACAGGTAAGGCTGCACTGATGTGCACTGATGAGGCTGCATTGATAGGCACTGGTGAGGCTGCACTGATGTGCACTGATCAGGCTGCATTGATGGGCACTGATGAGGCTGCATTGATAGGCACTGGTGAGGCTGCATTGATGGGCACTGGTGAGGCTGCACTGATGTGCACTGATCAGGCTGCATTGATGGGCACTGATGAGGCTGCATTGATGAGCACTGGTGAGGCTGCACTGATGTGCACTGATCAGGCTGCACTGATGGACACTGATCAGGCTGCACTGATGGGCACTGGTGATGCTGCAATGATGGGCACTGATCAGCCAGCTCAAGTGAGCCCTCAGCCCAGACTCAGTGTGCTGTCACTGAGGCCCGCCGGACAGCACTGGAACAGGACGCAGCCCAGCCCAGCCCAACCCAGCCAGGCAGCAACCAGCAAGTGAGCTTAACCCCCCCTCTATGATGCTTGGGCTGGACTTTTTTTAAAATGTATGAGGGGTTATCAAATTTACCTTTGAGCTTAAGCCCCTGGTCTTTTTCCCACCTAGCAACACCCCTGGTGGTCAGTGGACTCTGATGTAAGGGGGGGGGCTTTAGTAAGCAGAGACTCCCTTACATCAGAGTTCACCTTTACACCAGAGTGTTGTAATATGTTGGTAGATATATGTATATATATATATATATCTATATATATATATATATATATAGATATATATATATATATATATATATATATATATTTATTTATATGTTAGTACAATATTGACCAGGCCAGATTTTAGTAGATAATTCAGTTGTCAGAGTCAACTGGATTACGGATATGGGAGAGGCCGGAAGACAGCTTTGATGTGTTAATCTTATGTGTGTGAGGTACTTAATTGTCGACCAAAGGGCCAAACAGGATCTACTACACATGTCAAGGGGACTTGTTTATGTCAATCTATTTTTACATATCAAGGCGGTATTCAGGCCACCTTCTGTCTCCGCAATCTAATTGCATATGTCAAAAGACAGCTTGTTGATGTTGTTATGCAGGAATACAAATGAGGGCTGGGGTCGTCTCCGGCTAGGTTGGGGGTCATCCTCCGTCATCCTGAATGACAGGGTGTAGATCAAAGACAGCCAATCAAATTGCTCAGTCATTTCAATAGATAAGATATATAAAGCTAATATTCAGGCTAGTCAGGTATATTCCTGCATGATTATGAAGGCACAGGATATATTCTGTAGGAATATGAAGGCACAGGTCTAGAATATGATCTAGGAGACGTGGGACTCTGAAATATATGTAGACTCTGATTGGATCCGTTGTCATCTGTGCAAGTATTGGACTATAAAGCGCAATCTCTGGAGAACGTGGGTGTATGCTGCGGGAAACATAACTTATATACATCATCATAATAACCTAAGTATTGGGTCAACTATATACTATATGACTTCACTACACAGAGTCCGCAGCATTCTCCCTTACATCAACCCCCCCCTCCTTAAATCAGGGATCCAAGAGCACCAGAGTCCACAGAGATCCCCCTTACAGTGTAAGTGAAAATTCTGTGGACTCTGCAGGGGCTCTGATGTAAGGGGGGCTCTATGTACTCTGATGTAAGGGGGATGCTCTGGAAACCGTTATTAAAGATTAAAGGGGAATGCTGTAAAATCTGATGTTACTAGAGACCCCCCTTATATTAGAGTTCCCCTTTACACCAGAGTCTGCTGCGCTCCCCCTTACATCAGAGTTCTCAGTGTCCCCTTCCCTTAAATCAGAGTCCCCATAATTCTCCCTTACATCAATCTGCAAAATCCCCCTTACAGTGTAAGGGAACTCTGCAAGTTCAGATGTAAGGGGAACTCTATGGATTCAGATGAAAAGGGGAATTCTGCAGATTTACATGCAAAGAAGAAAACTGCAGATTCAGGTGTAAAGGAGAACAATGTGGATATAGATGTAAAGGGGAAACTCTGAAGATTCAGATATGAGGGGAACTCTGAGGATTCAGATATAAGGGGAAACTCTGAGGATTCAGATATAAGGGGAAACTCTGAGGATTCAGATATAAGGGGAAACTCTGAGGATTCAGATATAAGGGGAAACTCTGAGGATTCAGATATAAGGGGAAACTCTGAGGATTCAGACGTAAAGGGGAAACTCTGAGGATTCAGACGTAAAGAAGGAACTCTGTTATGATCTCCTGAAAGCTATTTGCTATCTATTGTATGCGAATCCAACTAGATGAGGTCCCTCCCTCCCTCCCCTCCCCCCCATTTTTTACTACTCCTACTCCTCCTCCTTCCCCCCTCCCCTGGACCTCCTTAAAGCGGAGGTCTTACTAAAAAAAAATATTAAAAGCCAGCAGCTACAAATACAGCAGCTGCTGACTTTCAATATATGGACACTTACCTGTCCAGGTCGCCCGCGATGTCGGCAACCGAAGCCGATCTGTCGCTCGAGGATCGGCTGCTGCCGCCGCCATGCTCGGTAAGGGAATCAAGAAGTGAAGCATTGCATATAGGCATTCCCAGTTCCCTACTGCGCAAAAAAAAAACATTTTTTGAAAAAAAAAAAAAACATTTTTGAAAAAAAAAAAACATTTAACCACTTGAGACCCGCGCTATAGACGAAAGACTTCTGCAGTGTGGGTCTCAAGTGCCGGGTGGACGTCCCTGGACGTCCTGCTGTTTACATTCCCCCCGCGCCGCCGAGGGCGCGCGATGGGGAACAGCTGTGCCCGCTGTGTCACTTGTTGCCGATGCGCGTGCCTGGTGGCCGCGATGTCCGCCAGGTACGCGCGATCGGCTGTTACAGAGGCAGGACGTGGATCTCTGTGTGTAAACACAGAGATCCACGTCCTGTCAGGGAGAAAAAAAATTGGGATATTATTATAGAAAAAAGTAAAAAAATATTGTTTTTTTCAAAATTTTCTGTCTTTTTTTGTTTATAGCGCAAAAAATGTAAAACACAGAGGTGATCAAATACCACCAAAAGAAAGCTCTCTTTCTGGGAAAAAAATGATAAAAATATCATTTGGTTACAGCGTTGTATGACCGCGCAATTGTCATTCAAAATTCGTCAGCGCTGGAGCTTAAGTGCCCAGTAAGCAAGTGGTTAAAAAAAATAATACGTTTTTAAAAAATAATAAAAAATAAAAATAAAAATCATTTTTGAAAAATATTTTTTTTTGGGGAAAAAAATCATTTTTGGAAAAAAAGAAAAAATATTTTTGAAAATTTTTTTTTTTAAAAAAAAATCATTTTTGAAAAAAAAAATCATTTTTGAAAAAAGCTGCTCTCTACTTTTATTGTGATTCTCGACAGTGTTTCATGCCGAGAAAACTGGTCGTCTGTAAGCTTACCTGTCCGAGGTAAACCATGCTCGAAAAGACTTTGATGCATGCGCGGTAGCATACAAGGTTAGGTGTGGGGGTGTAGCAAGATGGGCTCGTCGTAGTCGATGGCGTCACCGCGTTCTTGCCATTCAAAAGGAATCCCGTCAGGAAAACCATTGATTTTCAAATAGACGGGTTTTCCGCCCGTGTGTACAGGGCTATGAGTCCTGATAGTTTTGACCATTTGTTTGCAACTCACGCCATCCATTGACATTCATTGTTCCTTGTTCCCAATTTTTGGAAAAATAATTCAAAAAAGTCATTTTTGAAAAAAAAAAACATTTTTGAAAAAAAAAATTATGAACAAAATATAAAAAATTTGAAAAAAAAAACATTTTTGAAAAAAAAACATTTTTGGAATATATCTTTTAAAAAAAATAATATATACCTTTTTTTAAAAAAAAAAAAACGTTTTGGAAAAAAGATTTGGGGAAAAAAATATTTTTTTTTAAATAAAATAAATAATTTATGAAAAAAATGCTCGGTAAGGGAATCAGGAAGTGAAGCATTTTGGAAAAAAACTTATTTTTTTGGAAATTTGGGAAAAAATTATTTTGAAAAAAAAAACATTTTTGAAAAAAAAATCATTTATGAAAAACAAAATTTATTTGGGAAAAATAGATCATTTTTGAAAAAAATAACATTTAAAAAAGAAATCATTTTTGAAAAAAAAAATTGAAAAAAAAAGTTTAAAATTTTTTTTTTTTAAATAAAATAATAAAAAAATTTTTTGGGAAAAAACAAGTAATTTTTGAAAAAAAAGTTTTTAAAAAAAAAATTTTTGAAAAAAAACATTTGGGGGAAACATTTTTTTGGGAAAAAAAATCATTGAAAAAAAATCATTTATGAAAAAAAAAATCATTTTGGAAAAAAAATCATTTTTGAAAAAAAAAAATTCATGAAAAAAATATATACATTTTTGGAAAAATAAATCATTTTTGAAAAAAAAAATAGAAAAAAAAATCATACATCATCATAATCATTTTCAGAGGGAGGGGCTATCTGATGAGGGTGTTCGTGCGGAGCTGCTAGATCCCACACCTGAAAACTGCCTCGGCGGAGGACAGCTGGTCGGCGTGAAGGCAACATGGAATAGAGCATGACCAGCAGGAGAAAATAGTGGAAGTAGGCTGAAGCCGTGGATGAAGTTGTGCTAGAGAGGCTATGCCGGGACACCTGTAGCCCCGCTGAAGTCCCGCTGAAGCCCCCGCTCCTCCCCGCTCCTCCCCACACCTCCCCGCACCTCGCTGTACTTCCTGCACTTGCATTTCCCAGTACCGCTTTTGTGTTGCAGTGTATATCGAACAGTCCTTTCGCCCCTCGCCCAAGGATTCTGGATTCTGGAGACACTGAGGTCCCGCTGAAGCCCCGCTCCTCACTGTACCTAGCCGCACTTCCCTGCACCTCCCGGACCCTGTACCTCCCGGACCCTGGAGATATTGGAGGACGGCAAATATTACATCAGACATTGAGGAGGTGCGGCGCAACAGCCCCCTCCCCCCTTCTCCCCAGGCTCCGACAGAGGAGTGCAGGACAGATACGGGGGTTGAAGGAGGAGAAGAGCGTATAGGCTAAAGGAGATCCCAGGACACCTGATAACTACCTGACGAGATACTGCTGCCCTGCGCTGAGCCGACGGGAGAGTCAGGGGTAAGTCTCTTACATACATATACTGGACTGCATAAAATAGAGTGTATATGTATATGTGAAGTCTTTGAACTGAGAAACTTATTAAGACCAGCTGAGAGCCCGCTGAGACCCCCTAGAAAACCTACAATCTATAAACTATAACCTATGACTTATAACAACCAGTAATAGGTCAGTGGGAACTTATCAGTTGGATACCCTGGGAAATAAAAATATTTTTTTTTCATAATATCCATAATATCGAAGTCTCGGAGGTGGTGTCTGAGTTTCGGAGCAAAAGAGGAAAGGAGGAGGAAGGACAGTGACGTGTCTCCCTTTTTTTTTTTTCCCGGATGATTCTCTTCCATACGGGTCTATGTGCTGATGTAACTAAGACCTATTTGTATGGCTGAAATTTGCCACTAAAATTTTTTTGGTTTTTTTTTTTTCTGTTCTATCTACCCGTCTTATCTATTAGTCTATTATCTATTAGTTCGCCCTGCTTACTTGGCTTGCTATGTGGCTACTTGCCTACTTGGCTACTTGGTTACTTGGACTATCTCTAAAATAAGCGGGTGTGAGGGAGGCATGGACTATCTGAAAGGTTAACGAATCATACAGATATGAGAGGTAGACCAGTAAGGGGAGCAGGGGCAAGCACCCCAAAAATGAGTCCAGGCACTATCAAAAAGTATATGACACAGAATGGAGCCAAAGATAGCCCCAGTAAGCAGCTAGGGGCCAAAAGTAAAACAACAGAGGCCCAGCAGAAAAATTATCAGAAGAGAAAATCAGAGAAGGCAGGGAGCGGACTACAGGTAATGGAGGAGACAGCAGTAGAAGTAGAGGAAGAAGAAACAATGGAGATCAGACAAGAAGATCGACTCCCAACTAAAGGAGAAATGGCAGAAATGTTTTCTAGATTGGAAACTTCGTTCACTAGAATGGAGATATCATTAAAAGGGGAGATGGCTATTTTACATGAGGACATGAATCATATATTAAAGAGAGTCGAGGAAACAGAAGAAAAGCTAGACTCCCAAGCGGCAGAGGTAACATAATTAAAAGCTCAGATGGAAAAGATACAAAGAGAGCAAATGTATATGAGATACAGAATAGAAGACCAGGAAAATCGTAACAGGAGAAAAAATTTGAGGATTAGAGGTTTACCGAATCAACAAGTAGAAGATCTACAAGAAAAAATGGATAAAGTGTTCGGGCACATGTTGGGGAAAGAAGAATCCGATAAAATAAAATTCGAAAGAATCCACAGGATCAGGAAACCCGCAGGAATACCAGGAGAAATCCCGAGAGACTTAATTGTACGATTTCACAATTTTCAGGATAAAGAACGGATCCGGCTTGGTCTAAAAGCTAGTAACTCGGCCACTTATGAAGATTCTAACCTACAGATTTTCCCAGATCTGGCAGCTGAGACCTTAAATAGGAGAAGAACTCTGAAACCTCTGTTGGAACATTTGAAATTACATAACATTCAATATTCATGGGACTTCCCAGCCTGCCTAATTGGACGTAAAGATGGGCGATCAGCGACTCTGAGATTCCCGGAAGATATGCTGACATTTTTCAATAGACTAGATATCCCAGAATTAGAGATTCCGGGATGGTGGGAGCCACAAGAAAAGAACACTAATAAAGAGGACTCACATACATGGCAGCTGAAGCCTAGGAAAAATAGAGGGAAGTAACGGCAGAAAACAACACAGAAGAAGAAAGGGAAGGGAAGAAAAAGAAAGGGAGGACAGGGTTTTTGGACTGGGGAGGTCTGGGTAGTGGAAGGGGGGAAACAGTGGGGAAAAGGGCGAAGGGTAGAGACGGGTAAGCCAAGATAAAGAAGAAGCCAAGAGAGTAGTAGGGATACGGGAGTCCCCCCCAATACATAGGGGGTGGTAGAGGCTCCGGTAGAGGCCCAAGTTAAAGTCCAACCTCAAGGGGGGAGTACCGTAGGGCCAGATGGAGAGGGTAGGCCACGGATCTCTGGGCCATAGGGAGGCCAAATGTCCCCATTCAGGAAGGGGAGGGTTGGATAGGAGAGGGAGGGTTGTGGGGGGGAGGGGGGATCTCCAGGGAAACCACAAAAGATATTGCTCTGTTCTCTTACTGGGGCTCTTTCTCATGTGTAAAATTATAAATACAAAAATTATTTCATATGATGTCCACGGGTTAAATGCCCCTATAAAAAGTGCAAATATAATTCGAGAAATTAGTTTCATGAAGGCTGAAGTAGTACTATTGCAGGAGACACACTTTTTTCAGGGTTCAAACCGGAGAATTATCTCAAAGGATTATCCCCTCTGGTACTATGGGGACTCACCGATAAGATGTGCTAAAGGAGTGGCTATAGGGTTTGCCAAGGGATCCCGATTCATATTGGAGGAGAGGAAAACAGACCCGGAAGGGCGTTACTTATTTATAAGGGGTAAATTGAATGAAGAGGAGGTATCATTGGCAAACGTATATGGCCCAAATAAAAAGTCAAATAAATTCCTAATTGGGATTATGGATGATTTCATGGATTTCAAGAAAGGGGTGGCTGTCATGGCAGGAGATTTTAATCTGTGTTTGGATCCAAAGATGGATAGCACGTCGCTTGTATCGGGGACTGGAATAGCCCAGAGGAATAAACTAAAAAAGAGAATGCATCAACATCAATTAGTGGATGTGTGGAGATCTCAACATCTAAAACAGCGGGATTTTACGTTCTATTCCCCGGTACATGGGACATACTCAAGATTGGATTTTTTCCTGGTAGAACATCAGTTATTAGAATCAGTGGAAGACACGGACATAGGTATTACAACATTTTCAGATCACGCACCAATAATACTTCAATTAAAGATAGGAGAGTCCCCAAAGAGAAATAATAACTGGAAACTAAACGAAGCGCTCATACAGGATAAAAAAACAGTCCAAAGAATAAAACACGAACTAGTTCTATTTTTTAGAGAGAATGCTATAGAAGATATGTCATAGGCAGTGATATGGGAAGCCCATAAGGCCTATATAAGGGGTATTCTGATTAAGGAGGGTGCGGGAAAAAAAGAAAAAAACTAAGGAAAAAAAAAACACATTAATAAAAGAAATCTCCATCTTAGAACAGCTACACAAGAGTACTAGAAAAAAAGAAATTATATTGATGCTGAGTGCCAAAAGAGAAGAGTTGAGAGAAGTAATAGAGCAAGAGACTAGAACTGTCTTTAACCAAATTAAGAATGAGAGATATCAACACGGTAATAAACCCGGGAAATATCTGGCAAAATTACTAAAAAAGAAAAAATCAGTCAACTTCACAGAGAAAATACAATCAAGTACGGGGGAATTCAGATATAAAACAACAGAAATAGCAAAAAACTTTCAGGAATTTTATGGAAAACTTTACTCAATTAATGTAAAAGAGACAAAAGAAGAATCAAAACAAAAGAAGGAAAAAACAAAAGCTTTCTTAAATGAGATAAAATTTGAGAAAATCCCGGAAGATAAAATTAGTTTCCTAGAGGCCCCAATAACTGAGGAGGAAATAATAAAAATAATACAAGATCTACCCAATGGGAAAAGCCCAGGACCAGACGGTTTTACGATACTTTATTATAAGAAATTCTTAGAAATTTTGACCCCGAAACTGTGTTCCTACTTGAACGGGGTAGGTGGGAAATGGGAGTTGAGGAAAGAAGCATTAGAAGCTACTATAAATATTATATTAAAAGAAGGTAAAGACAATACACTTTGTTCTAGTTATAGACCAATCTCACTCTTGAACATAGATACCAAGATATTCTCAAAGGTACTCGCTTCCAGGATGAAAACAATTATGAAGGAAATGGTCCATGCAGATCAAGTTGGTTTCATCCCAGGAAGAGAGAGTAGGGACAATGGTATCAGAACTCTTTTGGCTATACAGCAAATGAAAGAGTAGGGCCCCAGGTCTACTCCTGTCAATAGACGCCGAAAAGGCGTTTGACATGGTAGACTGGGGCTTCATGCAGAGTACACTAAAGGCTATAGGCTTGGGACCCAGAATTACCTCTTGGATAAAATCATTATATAATACACCAACGGCAAGAATCAAAGTAAACGGGTTTCTTTCAGCCCCTTTTGATATGAAGAATGGCACTCGACAGGGGTGCCCACTGTCACCGCTGCTGTTTGTCCTTACCTTAGAACCCTTGTTAAAAGGAATAAGGAGGAATGTAGATATAAGGGGGATAAAAGTAGGGGAAGAAGAGCATAAACTAGCAGCGTACGCTGATGACATAATATTTTACGTAACACATCCTAGAATAACCCTGCCTAACATAAGATTTTGGAAAAATTTCTAACTTTAAAATAAACCCGGCAAAATCCGAAATTCTGAGTCTTAATATCCCTAAAGTAGAAAGGATTACTTATCAAAAAGATTTCCCATTTCGATGGGGAATAAAAGAACTGAAGTATCTCGGTGTCAAGATAACAACTACAAATGAGACAATATACAAAGCCAACTATATCCCTTTATTAAATGACATCAAAGCTGAACTTAATAGAATAACACCGGGACAATTATCTTGGAGCGGCAGAATAAATATTTATAAAATGGTAATTCTGCCGAAAATAATGTATAAATGGCAAATGTTACCAATCCCAATACCACAAGCATTCTTTAATAAATTACAGTCAATGTTCTTAAAATTTACATGGTGTGGGAAAAAAACACAAATTAAACTTACACTTTTGACCAAGGAAAAGGCACAAGGGGGATTAGGGGCACCTGATTTGAGAAATTATTATTTTGCAATTGTGTTATCACGAGTAATAGAATGGGCTAAAAATAACTTAGAAAAAAGATGGGTGAATATGGAAGCCACTATATGTAAAGCACCATTGGGAAAAGTAATTTGGATACCCGAACAATATCGGGAACTTAGCACTGACATACATAACATCACTAGAAATGCACTTAAAATATGGGACAAAATTCACAAAAAAGAGAAATGGGAGTTCAATTCACCGTTAATACCACTAACCAACACAAAATATTTTACACCGGGAGTCGAAAAATTATTTGGAAAATGGATTAAGCAAGATAATTTACAACTGAAAGATGTAATGGAGAAAGATAAACTACTAGAGTATCAAGAATTAAAAAACAAACGGGAACTGCTGTTGCTAGGTGAATGGCGGTATGCTCAGTTAAAAAATGTCTTTGAAAAACTACCTCGGCCTAAGAGATCTATAGAAACTCTACGGCCCTTAGAGAGATTATGTGAGGAGAAGGTTAAGAAGGGAGTAATCTCTAAGATTTATAAAATATTAAGTAATACAAAAAAGCTGGGCATACCGCCATTCATCAAAAAGTGGGAGGAGGAGTAGTGGTCACAGGTCAACGACCTCGAGATTAGGCAAATTATAGAGAGAGTGCACTCCACAGCAGTAAACCATAACAAAATGGAATTAAATTATAAATGTCTAGTCCGCTGGTACTTAACCCCCGATAAGGTACACAAATGTTCAAACGAAAATGCTAAGTTTTGTTGGAGGGGGTGTAAGGAAATAGGGACTATGGCTCACATTTGGTGGACGTGCCCTAAAATTAAAATTAACTGGGGAGAGATCAAACAATTAAAGATATAACCAAGTTCGAAGTCCATGATGAGCCTTGGGGCTGTATATTACATGGGATTCGAATCCCAACTAAACAGTATATGAGAACACTAACTCCACAACTTTTAAATGCTGCAAAGTACCAAATTGCTATACACTGGCAAGAACCGGAACGACCTAGCTTGAAGGGATGGTGCCATAAAATTGACGATATCTACAGATTGGAATATGTGAAGTTCAGAGAGGGGGAGGAAATGGAGCAGTTCGATAAAAAATGGCGGGACAGGGTAGCTTATAAACATACTACGGGATACGCAGAGTTGCTGGGAGCGTAATGGGTATATATGTATGTGTATGCGTAGACGCGTATTGTATTGTATGGGCATACATATATATAGAGATACGTGGCTATATAAATTTGTATAGTTTATATAAATCATATAACAAAAATTTAACACAGAAATGATATCGATTTTATATGAGAGAGAGGCAAGATTAGGAGAAGAAAAAGAAAAGGTTAAAGAGGGAGCAATAGAAGGGTGGGTAACCATAGAGGGGAGATCCGGGGAGGGGGGCGGGGTTGGGAGTAATGTTTTATTATCTCTCTGTGAAATATTAGGCTATTGTATATTTTGATATTATGTTATGAGATATGAAAATTAATAAAGACATTTAAAAAAAAAAAAAAAAAAAAAAAAATCATTTTTGAAAAAAGGCCATCTTGCCCTTACTCGTCTTCCTGCCTAGCCATCGGCCGCACCAGATCATTTGCGGGTTTACTGATGGCTCCGGTAAAGTGAATTTTTATGCTTTAGGATTTTTTCCCAGGTGATTGTTACTAGCATTATTCTAAAAATGGCACGTGTTTCCCTGTTGTAATTATTGTGCTAATTAAAAGGTGTCTCAGGATTCAGAAATGCAGTGTCATTTAAATTAGGAATGGAATTGGGCTGGTAGCAAATAACTATAGATTATGAAATGTAATATGGAATAACAATGACAAAAATAGTTAGTCATGCCCAGGCTTACTGTCTCCTCCCTGTCTTAATATTGATATAAAAGCAGCTGATTTTCTGTGGATAATAATTGAGTTTATTCTACATCAAGGAGCCAGTCTCTGGTACGTAAGTCATGTTTGATGTTTGTCAGTCTTTGTAGAGTATACTATTTTAAGATGTATACCTAGCCAAATGTTTTTGTATTGGATAGAGCGGTAAAGAATTAGAACCCCTGTATAGTTTTTACTCCTCTCTGGAGCTCCGTTAGAGAGATTTTCATGCACTTAGTGTCCCAGTGTCAATATTTTTATAATGTGGAAATATACAGTATTTTCTGTTTGTTGAATATTAATTCACTATACTCTTTTTTTTTTTTTAAACTCTTTATTTATAATTTTCTATAACACAACACACAGAAAGAAAGAAAAGGCATGAAAAAAAATATATATACACACATACACATACATATACATACATACACATATATATATACATATACACATATACATACACACATACATACATATGAAAAATAAATAAGTAAATACATAAATAAATAAATAAATAAATAAGAGCAGCTGCTCATGTCAGTGTTCCACACATCACATATGACCTACTTAATCAACATTATAAGAATATAAATATTTTACTGTAGCTTCCGAAAATATAAAGGTAATCAATTAACCAATATTTTCATTTTCCAAGTTAGTAGGTCTCGCCCACCCCATATTGGGAACAAACTGTAGGCGAAGACCCATCAACCTGTTGCTAAATTCGTTATAACAAATGTATTATCTACTTAGCTAAGCTTGAGATAGGTAACTAAAGAACTACAAAGAACAGTTTTTTAGATATTTAGAAGCTCTAGGGTGGACCATCCAATTTTGCCATTTTTCTTTAAAGTTATCTGTGTTGTAATTTTTGTATGCCAACATCAGTTCATATTGAGCTTGAATATTCAGTCTAATTATGACATTGGTTAGGTTTGGAGTTTCAAAGGATTTCCATAGACTGGATATTGTGAGTCTGGCTGCTATCAGTGTATGGGCTACAATAGTTCTATACATTATAGGGTATATGTCTAGATTTATTCCTAGAAGGGCCATGGCAGGGGTGAGATCCAGCAAATTGCCAGTGAGATCCGCTAAAAACACTGAGACAGAATTCCAGAAACTGTGTATATTTTTACAGCTCCATAGGGTATGATAAAGATTCCCTATTTGCTCATTGCATCTCCAACAGATCGGTGAAGCTGTGGGATATATCTTTGATAGTCTATATGGTGTCAGATACCATCTGTTTAAATTTTTTTGGGAGTTATCCCAGTGATCAGTACAAGAGGAAGCCTTCCTGAATATTAAAATTGCTTTCCTCCATTGGGTACCTGTGAACGTCTCAGATAAATCTTTTTCCCACTTGAGCATATGGGGGTTTTTGTAGTCTGTGGGGTATGTGGTGAGAAGGTCATAAAATAAAGAGATACCCCTCACTTTTTGGTCTTTATTGTTTGTTAAATAATGCCAAATTGAGGCCGGAATATTTATATTGTTATGGGGAAGGAAGTTTTTTAGTCTAGAACATTTTGCTATTTTACCCATTACCAACTCTTTATATCTTACAGGTAGTTCATTATAAATGTTGTATCCCTGTTTGACCCATTCTTTTGATGTAATGCGGATTTTGCAGTAATCTATTATTTTCACTGGTATTTGTACTGTAACATTATTGTCCCAATTTTTTGCTTTGGATAAAACGTGTTTCCATGCTATCAAGGTGGCTCTAATACTAATTAGGTTGGGGATGTTGATTTTTTTAAGTAAGTGGCTAGCCATAGAAAGTGCATACAGGTCGTATCCTAGTGTTGCCTCCCTTTCAATAGTTGCCCATAATTTATCCTCTGAAGGGGAGAACCAGTGTTTCATTTGATCTAGTAGTGAGGCGTAATAGTAACTTTTTACTTCCGGTAATCCCATTCCTCCCACTGTTTTATTGGAAGTCAGTATGGAAAATGCCACTCTAGGTTTTTTCCCATTCCAGATAAAATTTTTGAGTTATTCACTATACTCTTTAACCATATGTCTTTAAAGATTTTAACTTAAAATATATTTTGTCCCTCCACCTAATTAAGAAACTGAGATTAGGAAGCAGAGATTATCAAAACTGAATTAAACTTTATTTATACATTGTATCACAAATGGCAGTTAGAATTTTTGATGTTTCACCCAAACACTTTACGTTTCATTGCTTACTCATGGAACTTTTTTGATGAGTATTTCTAATAAGTAATACTGTAGTGGGGTGTCCATTTACGCACCATCCTCAGATAAAGGCACAGGTCCCTTTAACTCCATTTCTCACAACTCCCTGGGTTCCTGGACATGCCCAGGGAAGATAGGTTTTTCTGCTTCCCTCCCTTAGAAGCCCAGGGAGGATTCACCTGCAGAGGTAGCTGGACCAGTGATCTGTGTGGTGGTCAGCTTGTGGACTGCCAGGTCGGAGCCTAATAGCACGCAGCTTCTCCAGAAGACACTCCTTCCCTGATTGCTATCAGAGTACTCCAGTTCCAGTAGTCAGCAGCTATATATACTGCAGCTGCTGACTTTTAATATTAGGACACTTACCTGCCCAGGGTGCCCGCGATTTCAGCACCCGAAGCTGATCTGTCCCTTGGCTTTCGGGTGCTGCCGCCTCCATCTTCGATAAGGGAATCAGGAAGTAAAGCCTTGCGGCTTCACTTCCTGGTACCCTGCTGCGCATGCGCGAGTCACACTTCGCTATCTCACTGGTCCCTGCTGTCTTCTGAGACCTGTGTGTCTCCCAGAAGACAGCAGGGGGGCCGGACATGGCGTAGATTACCACGGATAATGCGGCGATCTATGCCCGAAAGTGGGACCAAATACCTGTATTAGACTTTTTGCATCATTATTTATAAAAGGGTTAGTATATTCACAAGTGCCCTTGCTGCTCTGCAGTATAGTGTACTTGGCACACAGCTGAACGTCATAACGTCATCAAACGTCATAGCATGTAAAAGACCAAGAGTACATATTAATTGAAAGTGGTCTATTTGTCTTGAAGCAGGCAAACTACAACTCACCTAACTGGGCTAGTATTTGAAAATTGTGGGAAACGTGCTGGCAAGCCTAATAAGAGCTAAAGGTTTAACCTTTTGCTTGACAAGCATAACGTTTTTAACTGCGTGTCTCTGTTTATTTTTCAGATCCATCATCATGTCTTTGCTGAATTTTGGTTAGTAATTTGCTACAATAACTTTCAAACTGAATTTATACCTTTGCCATTTCATTTTTTAATACTTTAATTAATTATTATGTGTTTTTTTTTGGCTAAGTAGAACATTTTTTTAAATCAAGGATTTGTATTATTAGTAACCAAATGCATTTGGAATTTCTGGTTGGATCGAAAGTATTTTTGAGTATTATTATTAGAATAACATACTTAGTTGGAGGAAATAGGGGGAACATTTATTATTATTTAATCTCTCTAAATTGCTAAATGTGGGGTACTCTCCATACTAGCGTTTTTCATAAGCTCGAAAAAAAAGCTAGAAACAACGCTGGATGAAAAATGCTGATAATAGCATTTTTGTACCAGCTTCTAGTAGCATTTTAGTAGCTTTTAGAAGCATTTAAAAGCTTTTAGGAGCATTTTATTCATGTTTTTGCAGTACGTGAAGAAAAAAAAAGCTTGAAAAAAGCTGTTAGGTGCATTTTAGTAGCATTTTGAAGCAGTTAGGAGCATTTAGCATTCAGCGTTTTTTTTTCTGCTGGAAAAAACGCTCCAAAAAAACTCTCAAAAACAATATTTTTTTCTGCCCCTAGATGCTGAAGCTCAAAAAAGCCCATTCCAATCGCAACTTGCCATAGGCAGGCTGTCTGAAGTGCGGTTGAAGGCTGCACCTGTGCTAATTGGGCGCTCTAACATGCTGAGTGGGATGCCCTGCAGATAGAAGGCCTGTGTGCCATTGGCCTTATTGTCTGTAATGAGAAAGGTCATGGGAGTGGTAAGGTATAAATTCTCTCTTGTCACCCAAGGCAACACTTTCTCAGCATGCATTGTTGCATGGAATAATTGGCTTTTCCCAATCCTGACTGGCCTAGGAGACCGAATGCCCTAAATCTAAAGAATATCAAACATTTTATCTGTATGTAGGATGCAGACCATGCCTTGTAATGTGATAAAGAAGTCAAAATTTGATTTTTAATTGGTCTCTTCTCGGATATTTCAACTGATTGCATTTAAAATAAAATGCACTCAATGATGTATTATTAGTTACAAAGCTGCCTTCATTTGTGTCTTATATTTCTCTCTGGAGTTCATTACATTACAAGATAGGTTACATATAACAGATATTATATAGGAACATTTCAGTAACTGTGATTCTGATTTTTCCTTTCTTTTTCCTTTCTTTTACAGGAGGTTTCATTGGGATAGGGGGTGGTGGATATAACCGTGGTTTTTACAATCGTGGTGGGAATTACAGGCCCAACTTCGTACAGCCAGGGATTGCTGTTGTTGGCGGTTTGTATCCTGGATATGGTTATGAACCTAGGGGACGCTATTATGGAGGCTATAATGGAGGCTATGGCTACGGCTACAACAACTACGGCCACCACCACCACCACCGACGTCGCTGGTGGTAACAAGGAAAAGGAATGTACCGTAAGTTTATATACTGATTAATAAAACAAACCAGATATAGCATGGTGATAATAAGTAGCCATGGACACAGTGAAAACAGCTGATATTCCCAGTCCAAAAGCTAAAAAAAAAGAAAAGAAACTCAAATGGCACTATGTACAGCATAGACAAAATGGCAATTTCAATCATAGCTAATAAATGTCACTCTCACCATTATTAATAACTTCTAGAAAGCTGCAGAACCCAAAGCCCAAAAAAAACACTTACATACTCACATAAAAATAACTATACCTAGCTGTAAATCACCAACATGTGCCAAAATGATCAGCATGTGCCAAAATAATTACCATGTGCCAAGTAATTTGAGAAAGAAACAAATGTACTAACAAATCTTAACATGCAAATCCAAAAATATATGGCTTTCTGACAAAAGACAATAAAGAAAACCCATTAAATCAATTTTCCTGGGTGATCAGTATTGATTCCGTCCAGAAAAAACCTGATGAAGTTGCTGACATAACACGTAGAGCAGAGCACTGAGCCTGGGTAGTGTTGCAGAGGAGAGAGGACTTTCATGCAGCAGCTCTGCTTTCATTATGAGATTGTGGGCTGTCAGCTGGACTCAGCTAGAGCAATGAGCCATGCAAGTATCTCTGCTCTTCAGTATACTGAAGAATATGTTACATTGATTTAATGTGAGTAATATTACCTTTATATAGGCTATCCCTTCTAAAGTCCATCATGAATACTGCTGCCAGATTCATCTACCTTACCAACTGTTCAGTGTCTGCTACTCCTCTCTCTCTCTATATTCAAAATACTAACAACTTACAAAGCCATCGACAACTTGGCCCCAGCTACATCACTGACCTAATCTCAAAATACCAACCAAATGGTTCTCTTTGTTCCTGCCTAGACCTTCTGCTCTCTAGCTTACTTATTACCTCCTCCCATTTTTGCCTCCAGGACTTTTCCTGAGCCACTCTCTACCCTAATCTGTCCAATTTTATCCTATTCTGTCTACTTTTATGCCCCGTACACACGGTCGATGTGAGCTTTCCAACGAAAATTTGAGAGCTGGTTCTCAATTTTTCCGACGGTAAAAGTTCTTGTCGGAAATTCTGATCGTCTGTATGCAATTCCGAGGGACAAAAAAAAAAACATGCATGCTCTGAATCAAGCAGAAGAGCCGCCCTGGCTATTGAACTTCAGAGAACTTCAGAGAAGCCTATCCTGCCCCCACCTAACTGCACTTTTATTTTCTTTATCGCCTCATCCCCCACTGTTATTACCTTTTGTATCTCTTGACCCTCCCGCTGACATTGTAAGCTCTAGCTAACAGGGCCCTCTGGTTCCTTCTGTATTGAATTGTACTGTAACTGTACTGTCTGCCCTCATGTTGTAAAGCACTGTATAATAATATTATAATAATAAGTATTCGTTTTATGGATTTGCAATATTAAAGTAGTAAAGTCCAAAATGCAGCGCTATAAAAAATGTGAAAAAAAAGTCCAAAAAGTAGAAAATCAATCAATAATGGATGGACGTGAAAAATGATGTAATACCGCCACCAGACTTCAGTGTGCAAAAAAGGATTTAAAGCACACCACACCACCGTGCTCACAATCTGCTTACCAGAAATTGGAGATAAATAGACAATGTATTCAAATATTGTGGAGGGTCAAACAATGACAGCAGAATACTCCAGATCAGATAATCATAGGGAAGACCAGCATCAAGGCAATTTCCAAAACTCAGAAGGTAAATGTGGATGTGGTACAAATCTCAGCCAGAAATTTTACCCAATGCAAAGAAATAAAGGCAGCATAGTGAAGCCCATAGGTAAAAGGCATAAACATTTATTTAAGGTCTACTTACAAGAAGGCAGAAGACATCAAAGCATAAAAAACAGTTCCGTGGCTCTCAGCGTGCTTGCATCGGCCAACCTGACATGTTTCATCCTATGTGGATATCATCAGAGGCATGGCCAATGATGCAAGCACGCCCACATAAATCCTAAAAGTCCAGTCCTGCCAGCCAATGACAATGCAGCATAGGCTGAACAGCTGGAGTAATTAAAAACGTAATGCAAACGTTGGCCGCACCTGCGCAGTGCGGCCAAGCTTGCACTGAAGTACCAATTCCTTACACATGCTCCAACCGGCGATATTAAGCAAAAAAGGAAGGTGGGGGCGGGGGACAGAAGCTATTGGTGGTTATAAACATACCATATCGTTCCCGGGAAGGACGAACAGTCTCTGCGTCCCCCGGAAGTAGATAAAAGCTCCTACTCTAATAGGTGGAAACATCTCCCTATGCAGACATCTATATCCGGTCCGCGGACCCAACCGCAGGAACCGGAAATGACGTCAGTGGAGCGCAAACAGTGGAAAGATGCGCTCCACTCACAAAACTACGTCCACTTCCGGCTGACGGATTCGATTGCCAAAACCGGAAGTGATGTCAGTGAGGCGCAAACACTGAGAAAATGCACTCCACAGAGAAAACAAGGACATGCAAAATGGAGCAAGGCTTAGATTAGCCATGAAACCAAATGATCATCATAATAATGTACAATCAATGTTTCAAAATTACTAAAAACAAATGAAAGTACCAAAACAAACATTTTTTCCATATATAGATTACAATGAGATTATTTGCCTGAAGGGAGGAAAAAGAAGGGGAGGCTCACAACAGCCAAAACCTCTGCAATCTAGAATGGAGAACCAGGAGAAAGAGCCCCCTGGTGGTATAAATACACAATTGTATGAAAACAACCAAATAATGACACAAACATATTAGGTCTGTAATCGATTGGTATTTCGAGTGCAATATCCCAAAAAATGTCACATAGGGACTAAAAATCCGATAAAAAATATATAATATATAATAAAAAATAAAAAATAACTGTGTATGTGTAAATACCCCGCCCACTGGTGGTATAAAGCACATAACTCAGACATTAACTATTATTAATAAAACAATTCACATCCCAATCGACATTCATGCCGAAAGGGGTGTAACATTTGAGGTCATATATCCATCGAGTTTCAAGCCTGGAAATCTCTCGCTTGGACATACTACCTCGCCAGTGAGGATTAAAACGGTCAATGGCCAGAAAGGTGGTGCCTTTGGGATTCTTTTTGTGACACTCGAAATAATGTCTAGACACCGTATGTTTGGGAAAACCTTTCCTAATGTTCGTGATATGTTCATTAACACGAACATGCATTGCACGCGTGGTACGTCCTACGTACTGAAGCCCGCAAGGACAAATCAGGAGGTAAACCACGTTCAAAGATGTGCAGGTGATGAAGGTGTTAATATCATAAACCCTGCCAGTAGTGTGAGAATTGAACTGGCATATTTTTCTCCTCCTGTCTTTGTTAATGGCACATACATTGCAATTATGACACGGATAATATCCTTTAGATTTCTGAAAAAATTATACTCTATTAGGAGCATCCAGAATATTGGGAGCGACTTGAAGCTTAAGAGGAGGAACACCCCTAAAAACTATCTGCGGTCGATCAGGAAGAACTGGACCCAGAAATTTGTAATTTTTCAAAAGGCTCCAATGTTTGGTGAAAATCCTCTTAATATCACCAAATTGTTGTGAAAAGGTTGTGACCATGGCAAAATTGTACTTATCATTCGAAGGTGCCTTAACCTTACTCTGAAGAATAGAGGTTCGATCTATACTGCTTATTTCGTCAATCACAGTATCAAGATCACTATTTCGATAGCCCTTTTCTATGAACCTCTTCTTCAGAATATTAGCCTGCAAAACAAAATCCTCTTTTAAGGTACAGTTCCGCCTTAAGCGGAGAAACTGGCTTTTAGGGACAGACTTCAGCCATGAAGGGTGATGGCAACTCCCCTGTCCAATGTAGCCATTGCGATCCGTACTCTTAAAAAAAGTGGATGTGTGAAAAGCACCATTCCTGACCCGGATGTTAAGATCCAAGAAATTGATATTATCGGTGCTTATCGCAAAGTCCAACACAATTTCCAATGAATTACCATTAAGATATTGCATAAAGGAAGTGAGAGATGCCATATCTCCATCCCATAGGAGGAGGATGTCGTCTATATAACGACCCCAAAAGATCAACTCCGATCTCCTGTTGGTATAGACGACATCCTCCTCCCAATTGGCCATAAAGAGATTAACCATGCAGTCATTTTTTGGACTTGTACCTAACAGGTAAGCAGGGCAGCCATCAGAAATTCTGTAGTCAGTGTCCTATCTCTCTCTCCTCTTGTCTCCTCTCACACAGCCGCTCATAAAGTTCTTTGGCAGGTTGGGGAGGGGGAAAAGAAGGTGCGAGGCAGCAATGGTAACAGTGTTAGTAGTACCATGGTTCGTGTTGCCAAATAGAGCAACCCTGTGGACCGGGGCATCTGCAGACCAGGGGTCACATACATAACAATTAGAGGCCAGTCCTTACAAAACTGATATTTTTAGCAAAGGATGGTCCGCGGTTGGGTAATTATCCAATGGATTGTATCTCATGAAGGTTTTGACTGCTAGACCGAGTTTTACTACTCCTGCTACAGCAGTTGCATTATCCACAAAAAATTGAAAAAAGCAAGAGAGATGGGTGAGACCACTTTTGAAGTATGTGATAAATTGGTGGAAATTGTGTTCATACTATATAGCCAGCTCCCAGAAATAGATCACTGTATATTAACTGGCTTTTATGCAAAACTTTAAAAAACGAATTTTCAGTGAATGTATTATTTTTTATAATATCTTTCCAATTTTGTTTCATTTTACTCCTAGGTGTGTGCAGCCTTTAACATTAGGGTGTGCACCCCAAAACTCAAAAACACTGTAAACATTTTAAAATGGAGTATGGTAGTGGACGGTGTCAGTAGAGCAGTGGCCGTGTCAGTAGGGCAGAGGTTGGTGTCAGTAGGGCAGTGGACAGTAGTTTTTTATTTTTGTATTCTTTTTTACAATTTTAGTTATATATTTTTATTCTTTTTTACGATTGTTTTTTAGGAGCTTTGGTGAAATATCAGCAGGGGAAATCTGCACCGCACTGGGTGATTAGGGTGTGCCCATGCACACCCGGCACACCCCCTGCGCACGCCTGTGATCCTACTGCTAAGTAACAAAGGATGTAGCTGAATATTCCTATGCACCATTCTATAATATGCCCTAACCTATGTTCCTCTCTTCTTTTGCAGGATGCAAAGTATGCATATAGGCCATGAAAGTCACATAAGTATTGAAAGCACGTCACGTTTCCTCAGCTACTAACCTACAGTTCAAAATGCTTTATTGATCTTGATGTCTATTCTTCTGCAATTACTGGCCAAATTATTATGTTTTTCAATCTGCAACATTTAATAAAAATAATGCAAAAACAACAGTTAAAATAAAAAAAAATCCATGTACAAATGCAAGTGTGTTGTGTTATGTAACAGTTTTAACACTGCCAAGTAAAATAAATACTCTACTCATCTTATACAGGTATGATAATGATCAGCTTATAGTCACACACACATGTAATGTACAGCCCTTTATAAGACAGCCAAAGTAGTTACTACATCTGCTTGTAAATCTCAAAAGCTCCAATCGAACTAAAATCAAATGATCAGTAAATAAGGCAAGGCTAAGTTAGCACCAGAACTGTTTTAGGACAGTGGTGGGACCAGGGCAAACATCTCATGGGTGGTACCTTATCCTGTCTTTTCATTACTTCAGCACAAAAAGCATCACTACAGCAATGCAGCAAATAGAGAGACAGAGAGCCACAGGCTTTGTGGAACTACAAATCCCATCATGCATTCTGGGAGTTGTAGGCCCACCTAGGTTTCTCTCTCTAATTTTCTTGACATCTCACCCCCCTTAATTGGGGAAAATAAACTGATTTATTTCATATGTAGCGCCCCCCCAATATTTGGGGGCGCTATGTGAATTTTAAGGGCAGTCTGAGCCAGTAATTGGGCTTAGACCAATTATATTCCAGTTGTTGTTCTGCTCTGGGTGTGATACTTCCTGGCAGTGTGGCACTGTCATCGCCGGCACAGGCTGGATTATGGGGGTATCACAGCACCTTGGGTGTCCTTTTTCGGCAGCCTTGCAGTGGGCGTGGTCTACCCACTGTGCATGCTGGGAGAGGATACAAAGGGGCAGACGCCATTTGGCGTGAGGTGATTCCAGGGGGACCCCAGGGCGTTCAGGGGGACCTCTGGTCCAGTGAGTGTGCCTAGTGGCCCGCATGGCACGAGGTGTGCCGGAGTGTTTAGGTCTCGGGCACCTTCAGCCCGAGGCTCTGCTGCTGCATTGTAGGCCCAGCTCCGCTGACAAGGGCCTACGCTTCAGAGAAGGATCCCAGGCTGCCCGTTTTAGGGGGCCCATCTTTAGGAAAGGAGTTCCAGGGGAAGATCAGTCCCGGTGGAGATAGCGCCGGTACTGCTGTCTCGGGAGAGGCCTGGAGGCCTACCTAAAGGGGGATTCATCATCTCTGATGTCCGTGCTCCATCCTGGCTGCTAGGACTGCTCTCATAGGGACTATCCGGTTGAGCAATACCCACTCGGGCTTGAGTGGCGACGAGTGTAGATATTGGACTTAAGTGTTGCGTGCCTGAACCTTCCTCTACGTCTTTAAACTTTTCTACTCTTGCTTTTCTTCAAGTTAACTCAAAGTGCAAAAAGAATAAAGCCTTGCTGATTAGGTTTCACTCATGTGTGGACATTGGCCTTATTCCAAGAAATCATTGGTGTACCTAGACAACGGAGCTAAAGGATCCACTCATGGGAGGTATTTTGCTGCAGACCCAAAGTAATTAAACACTAGATTCTCATTGACAATACAATGTGAATCCTGTGTGTAGCGGCGGAGACGCGAGGAGAGAGAGTTGAAGTAGCTACACATACATTAGTAATTTAGTGCTAATCCCCCTTATCTTCAATAACAACACCAAAAACTGCATTGGGGTTTAATGGCCGGTTCGGCCTTTTATTAAACCAAAAAAACATAATTGAACATAAAACATTTGTAAACACTCCAGCTCAAAGACGAAGAAATGGTTGCAGATCCTTGATGATACCATCTCCCACAACTTTGGAATCTGTTATACCGTTAAGTTAGGTTCTGTCCCCAGCCGCCAAACACCGCCTCGAGGACAACCCTAACTGACCACAGACCCTTATCACCTTAACTACCCGGTCAGTCTAGACTGAACAAGACCAACCAGAGGACTCCATACCTGGGATGGATCCCACCGATTTCCCCAATATATCTCATGTTTTATACCCTTGTCAAAGGCACCCCAACTGCCACAGCAGCACAAGTGTGACACCTTACACTCGTGCCCGCCGCCACACCAGAACAGCCCTCTGGATACTGTCCTGTAAGCCCAAGGACCAGAGGTTGATACCCACCACATTGAGATGAGCACCATCTCCTCTAAGGTACAGTAAAGTGTCAGTCTCCAACTCCACATGCCTAATCACTACACCATCATTCCTAGCAATAGACCTGCCCACCTCCTTATTCACCTTTATCCAGGCCTTGTTTAACTTCTCTACCGACCTTGCCCCCCCACCATGACGTGCGGGCCACAATGTCCGACCACACAATGATCATGTCAGGAAAGGAAGATCTGAAGTCGCAGGAAATCCCATTGGATATCTGTAAAAATTTCTCTCATGGGACAGAGTCCCAAATCATTTCCACCTGCATGTATGACCAAAATGTCTGGATGTCTGTCCAGCCGTGCAAAGCGGTGAATCTCAGGAATGACCCTCTGTCGTAGCATACCCGGCACCCCAATCCATCTGACCCTGCCCTCCCTTTCAGTAAAATAATACTTTCTAAAAATAGTTTTGAACTTTCCTCCAGTTAGTTTGAGGTCATGTCCCTGTGTTCTTGATTTTGTTTTTATTTTGAAAAAATTGCATTCCTGAACCTTATTCACCTCCTTGATGTATGTAAAGGTTTCAATCATGTCTCCCATTTCCCTTCTTTCCTCCAGACTGTACATGTTAAGTTCCTGAAATCGCTCTCGATATGTTTTATCCCACAGACCATTTTTGTTACCCGTCTTTGGACCTGTTCTATCTTATCAATATCTTTTTGCAAGTGAGGTCTTCAACACGACACAGTATTCTAAATGAGGTCTCACTAAATTTCTATGTAGGGGAATCAGGACCTCCTTCCTCCTGCTGGTGATCCCTCTAGTGATGCATCCTTGAATTCTATTCACTTTTCCCACTGCCTGGCCACACTGTTTGCTAATTTTGGAATCTTTTGAAATACGCACCCCTAAATCTTCTTCTGTAATGTTGGCTAACACTGTAACCCCAATGTTGGGCTCTCTCAAGGGATTATTTTACCCTAGGTGCATTATTTTACTTTTAGAAACAATCAACTGCAGTTTCCACTGCTTTGACCAAACTTTCAGCAATGTCAAATCATGTTCCTTGTTACTCTGGTACCAATTGGGGAGCAGCAGCCCCCCCCCCACACACACACAATAGCTACAGTATCTCACAAAGGTGAGTACACCCCTCACGTTTTTGTAAATATTTTATTATACAGTATCTTTTCATGTGACAACACTGCGGAAATTACATTTTGCTATAATGTAAATTAGTGAGTGTACAGCCTGTATAACAGTGTAAATTTGCTGTCCCCTCAAAATAACTCAACACACAGCCAATAATGTCTAAACCGCTGGCAACAAAAGTGAGTACACCCCTACATGAAAATGTCCAAATTGGGCCCAAAGTGTCAATATTTTGTTTGGCTACCATTATTTTCCAGCACTGCCTTAACCCTCTTGGGCATGGAGTTCACCAGAGCTTCACAGGTTGCCACTGCAGTCCTCTTCCACTCCTCCATGACGACATCACGGAGCTGGTGGATGTTAGAGACCTTGCGTTTCTCCACCTTCCGTTTGAGGATGCCCCACAGATGCTCAATAGGGTTTTAAGTCTGGAGACATGCTTGGCCAGTCCATCACCTTTACCTTCAGCTTTTTTAGCAAGGCAGTGGTCATCTTGGAGGTGTGTTTGGGGTCGTTATCATGTTGGAATACTGCCCTGAGGCCCAGTCTCTGAAGGGAGGGGATCATGCTCTGCTTCAGTATATCACAGTACATGTTGGCATTCATGGTTCCCTCAATGATCTGTAGCTCCCCAGTGCTGGCAGCACTCATGCAGCCCCAGACCATGACACTCCCACCACCATGCTTGACTGTAGGCAAGAAACACTTGTCTTTGCACTCCTCACCTTGTTGCCGCCGCACACATTTGACATCATCTGAACCAAATAAGTTTAACCACAGTACATGGTTCCAGTAATCCATGTCCTTATTCTGTCTTCAGCAAACTGTTTCCGGGCTTTCTTGTGCATCATCTTTGGAAGAGGCTTCCTTCTGGGACGACAGCCATGCAGACCAATTAGATGCAGTGTGCAGCGTATGGTCTGAGGACTGACAGGCAGACCCCCCCACCCCTTCAACCTCTGCAGCAATGCTGGCAGAACTGATACGACTATTTCCCAAAAACAAACCCCTGGGCTGGCAAGGATGGGAAGGGCCGCGCCCATGTGCCCCTAATGGACGGGCCACCCCTGTCTCACGTGCAAGCTGTATGAGGCGCTCTCTCAAGGTCTCTGGTACTTGTGAGATCCGTGCGTGTGTCATGTGATGTCATGGTGCAAGGAAGCCAAGCAGAGTAGCTGAAAGCTCACGTGCGGGTCTGTGGGACGGGAGCAAGGAAAGCCAGGAGCGGGACTATCAGCGCTGTTTGGACTGGTTGGGAACACTGCTTAAACCATGTAGTGACTAGTGAGTAAATCCCCTGGAATAGCTGCAAGAAGGTCATTTTCAAACATACAAATCAAAGCAATAAAAGGCATTGAAGGCACATCAGGGGGTGAAGGAAAAGGTGCATGCTGCTGTAGAAATTGAATAGACTTTCTCATTGCCAGTCTTGTTTTGCACTATACTCTGAGAGGCAGAGTGAGTATATAGAGTGTTTTAAACGAAGTGTGGGCATTCATAAGCAGAAACAGGAGCTCAGCTGGACTAACTTGGACAGAATAAAGCTTCATACATACAGTATAGAAACGGTAAATAGTGACATCTACAGGTCAGAGATAAGAACACCACCCACAAATGCACTGATGTAGCAATCACTGCCAATATATAATCGTTATCATTCCACCAGCTTTAAAGCGGTTGTATACCCGCTGACTTTTTTTTTTTTTACACCTGTAAAGGAAAAGGCATAATGAGCTTGTATGCACAGCATACAAGCTCATTATGAAATACTTACCTTAGAACGAAGTGTCGGTGTCCCTCCCGGTCCACGCTGAGGCAGCTGACATTATGCCTCGGCGTGTCTTCCGGGTATCGCGGCTCCAGCACTGTGAGTAGCTGGAGCCGCGATTCGTCACGGGAGACTTCTTTCCGGCAAGGTCCGGCGTCCGCCGGACCTTCAGCCGAGAATCCCCTGAGCGCATGCGCCGCTGCAGTCAGCGGCGCAGTGCAAGGGGAATATCTCCTAAACCGTAAAGGTTTAGGAGATATTTCTTTTACCTACAGGTAAGCCTTAGTATAGGCTTACCTGTAGGTAAAAGTAAAAAAAAAAGACTATACAACCACTGTAACTAAACTTGGTGAGGTACCCAAGTATTGCCTGCAGAGTTCTGTATTCAGGGGCTTGTTTTTTTACTACCAATCTAGGTTTGAGGGACATACATAATCAAACAGATTGTTATGGATAGCTATTATCAATAGGTGGTGCTGTGCCCCAGAAAAGGGGATGTGTGTGTGTGTGTGGGGGGGGGGGGGATGAAAGGTGCAGACTACCAATCCCTGAACTTCCATCCTGGGGAGAGCTCACTCATCATACATTCATCCAATGTGAGTAAATTCTCCCCCCCCCCCCTCCCTTCTCTCTACTGCCTTTCAGGGCCGCCTTTAATATTGATTGGACCCTGTACAAAAAATGTCTTGCCCCCCCCCCCCCAATTTCACTCTCCACCTGCTCTGAGACATACAATAAGTAGCATCTAGACTCAAATCAGTTTACTGTATCAGATCAGGCAGCGATTGCGATTGGTTGCCAGAGGTTACAGCATATCATTACAACTTACTTGCTAGAGGTCACAGCACACATTACGGCTCACTGATTAGTTGCTAGAGGTTACAGCACATGATTTCTGCTTGTTGATTGGTTGCTAGAGATTACTGTACAGTAATACTGCTCACTGATTGGTTGCTAGAGGTTACAGCACATCATCTCCTCACTGCCTGCACACCATGGACTGGGGATGTGAGCGGACCCATCAGTAGACAGAAAACTCCTAAGGATCCAGCAGCATTCAGTATAGGTGATGGTGGATTGATATGACCTTTAGGGGGGCATGATATATACATATGAATGCCACCTTTATTTACATATCAATGCCACCGGACGCCGCTAATTACATATGAAGGTCACCACTATTTATATAAGAATGCGGGTTATTTACATGTAAACACAGGGTCTGCAGGTGAGTCATCCGTACACAACAATAAGGCAGAGCTGGGCAGCATTAGCAACAGGACTTTACACTGAGATATCGGGACACAGCACAGGACTAAAACTTCAAGGGACAAGGGAATTCAAACCAGGATAGTTGGCAAGTATGAGGCAGCTTCTTTGGGCCCCACAACAATGATGGGGCCCAGGGCAGCTGCCCCTTTTGCCCTGCCTTAAAAACGGCCCGCTGCCTTTGAATGAGAACACTCATGTAAGGGGGCGTCGGGAGGGAGGGTGCTGACCCAGGCTATAGTCCCGAGTTGGCCCCCAAAAAGCACTGTGTATCGTACAATTATTAGCCCCGAGTCCCAAAACCTGGGGTTTGCCGGGAACTCAGGGCTATACCGGGCCTGACTAGCCCATCGGGAAAGCGGGAGATTTCCCGGTAGGCCGCCTGCCCTGGGGCTGCTTTGCAGGGCTGATCCTGGGCGAGTGCACCGGCTGCCTCTAAAGGTAAGGGGGATCCCCACTGTGTAAACTGCCGGCTCTTCTCTCCCCATGCACTGGCAAGGCTGCGCTGATGGACACTGGCAAGGCTGCTCCAATGGGCACTGGTGAGGCTGAGCTGATGGACACTGATCAGGCTGCATTGATTGACATAGGTAAGGCTGAGCTGATGGGCGCTAATCAGGCTGCATTGAGTGGCACTGATGAGGCTGCATTGATGGGCACTGATCAGGCTGCACTGATGGGCACTGGTGAGGCTGAGCTTAAGAGGCACTGATCAGGCTGCATTGATGGGCACAGGTAAGGCTGCACTGATGTGCACTGATCAGGCTGCATTGATGGGCACTGATGAGGCTGCATTGATGAGCACTGATCAGGTTGCACTGATGGACACTGATCAGGCTGCACTGATGGGCACTGGTGACACTGCAATGATGGGCACTGATCAGCCAGCTTAAGTGAGCCCTCAGCCCAGACTCAGTGTGCTGTCACTGAGGCCCGCCGGACAGCACTGGAACAGGACGCAGCCCAGCCCAGCCCAACCCAGTCAGGCAGCAACCAGCAAGTGAGCTTAACCCCCCTTCTATGATGCTTGGGCTGGACTTACTTTAAAATGTATGAGGGGTTATCAAATTTACCTTTGAGCTGAAGCCCATGGTCTTTTTCACACCTAGCAACACCCCTGGCACTCAGTGGACTCTGATGTAAGGGGGGGGGCTTTAGTAAGCAGAGACTCCCTTACATCAGAGTTCACCTTTACACCAAAGTCCGCAGCATTCTCCCTTACATCAACCCCCCTCCTTAAATCAGGGATCCCAGAGCACCAGAGTCCACAGAGATCCCCTTTACAGTGTAAGTGAAAATTCTGTGGACTCTGCAGGGGCTCTGCGGACTCTGATTTAAGGGGGGCTCTATGTACTCTGATGTAAGGGGGATGCTCTGGGAACCGTTATTAAAGATTAAAGGGGAATGCTGTAAAATCTGATGTCAGTGGGGGTTCTGGTTACTAGAGACCCCCTTATATTAGAGTTCCCCTTTACACCAGAGTCTGCTGCGCTCCCCCTTACATCAGAGTTCTCAGTTTCCCCTTCCCTTAAATCAGAGTCCCCAGAATTCTCCCTTACATCAATCTGCAAAATCCCCCTTACAGTGTAAGGGAACTCTGCAAGTTCAGATGTAAGGGGAACTCTATGGATTCAGATGAAAAGGGGAATTCTGCAGATTTACACGTCTAGCAACACGGCCCCCTCTCTCTCTCTACCATCCTTGGCTCGCTCACAGGAGAGAAAGGGCGCACCATGGCCACCATGCCCGTACCCTCTGATTTGCAGAGGTTAAGCACACTTGATTTAACTTACGGGTCTTACAGCAAGGTTCTCCTCAAAGCTGGTTTCTGTCCCTAGAATGTAAGGACAAAGTCTCTATACCCAAGTAACTCCAAGGTCCACACCAGTGTCAACTCCAACGTAGAGTTTATTTTTCCTTATGCATGAACATCCCCAAATTTGAGAAGAGACAGGGCCACCCATACTTCTAAGGGGAACTGCAGGTCAGGTAAAACAGCAGCAAGGCAGAGTCCAGTAAATTGAAAGATTCAAGCCAACTACCACTCTAATCACCCCTAAATTTAGTATAGCAATTCCCTAAATTTAGGACCACCGCTACACATGCAAAGAAGAAAACTGCAGATTCAGATGTAAAGGAGAACAATGTGGATATGGATGTAAAGGGGAAACTCTGAGGATTCAGATATAAGGGGAAACTGTGAGGATTCAGATATAAGGGGAAACTCTGAAGATTCAGATATAAGGGGAAACTCTGAGGATTCAGATATAAGGGGAAACTCTGAAGATTCAGATATAAGGGGAAACTGTGAGGATTCAGATATAAGGGGAAACTGAGGATTCAGATATAAGGGGAAACTCTGAAGATTCAGATATAAGGGGAAACGCTGAAGATTCAGATATAAGGGGAAACTCTGAGGATTCAGATATAAGGGGAAACTCTGAAGATTCAGATATAAAGAATGAACTCTGTTATGATCTCCTGAAAGCTATTTGCTATCTATTTTATGTGAATCCAACTACTTAGATGAGGTCCCTCCCTCCCCATTTTCACTCCTCCTACTCTCCTCCCCTCCTTCCCCCTCCCCTGGACCTCCTTAATTTTGGAAAGAAAAAAAAAATTGAAAAAAAAATATATAACATAAAAAAAAAAAATCCATAAAAAAAAAAAAAAAAACATTTTTGAAAAAATAAAAATCGTTTTTGAAAAAAAAAAAAATGTGAAAAAAATATAATTTTTTACATTTTTTTTAAAATTACTTTTTTGAAAAAAAAAAAAAACATTTTTGAAAAAATAAAAATCGTTTTTGAAAAAAAAAAAAATGTTAAAAAAAAAATTATAGTATTAAAAAAATTATTTTTTTAAATAAAATTTTTGAAAAAAAAATTATTTTGGAAAAAAAAAAATGTGAAAAAAAAAATCAACGCCGTGGCTTCCCTGTAAGCTTACGATTCCCACTGCTTCA
Source organism: Rana muscosa (assembly GCA_029206835.1). Lineage (NCBI taxonomy): Eukaryota > Metazoa > Chordata > Amphibia > Anura > Ranidae > Rana > Rana muscosa. The sequence goes on from CM055127.1 coordinate 363,746,995, forward strand.
GAGTCCCGTCCCCCTGCCTCTATGTGTCTCTTTCCTTGTTGTCCCCATCGCTAAGGCAACGCTGATGTTATCCGAGCGCGTCATCCGAGCGCGCCCGGCTCTCATTGGATTGTTTCAATCCTTCCAGTGCCGCCATCATGGAGGCCCCCATACAGTACAGCTACCCTTTCTGGCTCCCGCAGTGACCGGATCCTTTGTTGGTGTAGTGAGTGGCTTTTCTGTACTACACAGCACCGTGCGCCGCCTGCCGCATTCTTCCTGGGGCCCCTCCATTGTGTTCACACTTGTGTCCACTAATCGGTCTCAGCACCTACCTATGCTGGAAGTCATCCCACCGCACTTCTCTCCTTCCACCTGGGACCATACAACCCTCTATTTTGGAGTCTTGGCAGTTCTAATCAAGGGATCTTTGTTATCAATGGACTGATGTTAACCCCTTTCTCCTTGGACTCAGCAGTGGTATCGTTCCAATTATTTACCCATTATCTATTAGCTACAATGACTGTCTGGTTTTAATCTATTTTATGTAGCTACAGCATTACCTTCTATTTTTTCAGTGCAATATTGAATTTATGTCATTTTTATTTTTATTTCTCAAGACTATATTTAGCATTTTTGAACTGTTCCAGGTTGCACATATCCACGTACAAGACTAGAAGTTTGTAGCACTAACAGGAATTTTGTATATATGCTTTTAATCTCCAAAACCCCCGTCAGGAGGTACGTTTAGGAGCATTCTAATTGGTCAGCGCTGTCACATGAGCGGCACGACCAATCAGAACCTGTGTAATCCGTCCTCTTAGCGGGGAAGAAGAGTGAAAGCCAAGGGGATTTCTAAGCCCCAGAACCGTGATGCAGCTATAGCAGGGCTCAGAACGGGAGATCGCCATGCTCCAGGTCAGCGGGACTGGGTCGGGGGGTGTAAGATCACCTTACAGACTTTTCTGTAAAAGTGAACTTACACTTTAAACAAAATCCCCATTCAACCCACCAAAAAAAGGGGGAGTGAGGGGAATAAGAGTGAATGGTGGGACTTTAACTTAGAGGAAAAGACCATATATAAATAAAAAAAAAAAAAATTGTGCCTAAGGGTAAAGCAGATCTTAATGCCTAAGCACAATTTTGCAACGCTGACATGTGTTAGTAAAACCGTACATATCATCACAACCACTTTGTGCATCCAAGTGGATTTTACCTTGTTTTTTTTTTGTATAAATTGAGCTTTCATCTGGTGGTAAATGGTAATGGATACCTCCTGATTTTATTTTATTATCAAAGGAAAACTGGTCCAAAATAGTAAAAAATATATAATTTTCTTGCAATTTAGCTGTATATTTCCTTTCACCAAAGAACAACCCAAAATAAATTCTTCTGCTCATGATGATCCCAGCGATACCACATACAGTAATGTGAATGCAAGTTGTTGTTCGAACCCGTAGCACAGCCCAGAAACAAGAGTACGCATTTTGCTTCTTTTTTATCTTACCTAAAACACACTGACACTGATAATAATTTAAGAAAAAATAAAAAATCCTATCCCAAAAAATACTGACCCTGACCTTTACCTAAACACTAACAATGGAACTGACCTAGATCTAGGTATTTATTTTATTTTGTTTATTTTTATTATTATTATAATTTTTTTTTATGTAGCGGGTATTTAAATTTAGGGGAGGCATCTGGGTGATAGTTTATCCCAGATGCACTGATTGTTAGGGAATTGAGATCCTTTATTTGTTCATGGAAGACTCTGGTGGTGTGGGGTTCCCTGCGGCCTGTGGGTGGCGCTGTCGCCCTGGGCCGGGGTTGAGCTCTCACCGCAGTACTGTGCCCTTTTTGTCCTTTTCCGGCGGTTGTACAGCGGGGCGGGGAACCTGCTGTGACGCTGGGGAGAGGAGATAAAGGGGGACGGACGCCCTGAACACGGGGTCAGAGTCGGAGGTCAGAGCCGCGCCCAGACACCTTCAGTCTGGGTGCTGGCGTTCCGGGCCCAGGTGTCCTTGACCTGGCCGGAGCGGGAGATGGAGTCCATCCCAGGCACCTTTAGCCTGGGGTGAGGTACTATTGAGGAGACCTGGGATCCAGTACCTTCGACTGGGTTCTGCGAGGGTGGAGGAATCCGAGGGGGCCCTAAAGCTTTGGGTGCCCGAGTCTGAGATGAGGAGGCCAGTGAGCGGAACTTCTCCGGATAGTCCGGTGCAGCATTCGCCGGTGACGGTGCACCATAACCGTTGGTGACATCACAATGGTTAGTTCCATCTAAGGATTGTGCCTTGACCTACTCCCCACCTATACTGAACTGTTCTTTGGGTTACAACCTGTCTGTGTTAAAGGACAATTTATTGCTATCAGAGAATAAATACGAGTTGGACCTTTTCAGTGGTGTGGAACTCCAGTTACTGGGAGCAGAGACAGAGGGTCATTTACAGAAAGGATTTGGCTCTAGGTAATGCACACGACCCGATAGTAAAAATGGTGTTGGCCTTCACCTCTACACATTAGAGGACACGGGCCGTGGTGTACCGCATCCCTCCTCCCAGGTTCCCCTAGACAAGACAGCAAGCCGAGAAGAAGAAGAAGAGAGAGGGGTGAGGCCGCTACACGTGGGGGCTCATCCGGAATGTGCGTTATACAATTGGAGCTGAGAATGTCTGCATTTGAACTTTGCTGCCCGGAGGAGTTCCGAGTAGGTCGGCCATATTGGACAATGCGCCACGAGGCACACCATGGCTGCGCAGTTCGTGGGCGGGGAGAAGAGAAAGCCCGCAAACAAGTGCAGAGTATGGGAGGAGTCTGGCCGTGTGGAGGGACACACGTGGAGATTCCGGCGCGAATTAGTCAGTGCGCAATGGAGCAGCAGACAGTCGGGATGACCTCAAGTACCCCGTGGATTTCGGTTCCTTCTACCACGGCAATGACTTCCTTTGCTGCTCCGATCACAGACACAGGAATAAGGCTAAGGCCCCGAGGACGTTTGGCTCTGTACACATGCAGAGACATAGAGGCCCTCGGTGTGATCTGTCCCGGCTGTTCGGGACTGGTGGTTCACTTGAAGCCGTTCTGGCGATGTGAGGCCTGCAAAGAGTTGCTCTTTGAGGTGGAGCCATCCACCTCGATTACCTGACAGGCACCGCCACTCCGGAGGGGGAGATCAGAGTCTATGCGGACATTCCTGCGCGCACTGACCAGGGCGAGGAGAAGGCATCAGCGGAGATTGAGAAAGAGAAATCCGAGGATGCTGCCTTGGTCACCACAAGCTCCCTGCTCCCACCACTGAAGAGGAAAGTTGGCCTGGTGACGGCATCCTATGGACATGGAAGAGCTTTGCCCCGTTTCTTGCCTGGCCTGGATGGATCCAGAAGGAAGAGCCCTGGACATCCCTATTCTACTAAAGGCCCAGGTGAGCCAGGGGTTAGGACTGTGTGTGTGGTTGGAGGTGTCGGCAGCCCACAGTCGGTGGGGGCCGTTCAGGGGAGTGATTCCGTGTCCACTGAGAATTACCTGCCCGCGGAGTTCTATGACACCTCCGACCTAGAATCATTATCTGATGCCGGTGATGACGGGGAAATTGATGAGCTTTTTCCCCGGAAAGGTTGGGACAAGATGCCGTTACCCTCGTCCCATGCAACAAGGGACCCACCCATGTCCACTGGGGAAAGTACACCCCGGGTAGAGGCCCCGGAGCCTGAGGAGGTATCTGGTCCCCTGTCTGCCTTTCCACCCCCTGAATCATCTGTTGTTTCATCGGCTTCTGTTGCAGGAGTGCAACGCAAATTACTGCGGGCTCCTAAGCCCAAGTCTACGGAGCTATGAGTAAGCGTCAATTTGTGACGTGAAACGTGTTAGCCACCCTTCCCTGCATGCATACTATCTGCATTTGTTGTTTTGGATTTTTGGATTTTTTTTGAATTTGGATTTTTTACTTGAAATTTTGGAATAAATAACTGTCTATACAGAGTGCGGCAGTCCAGGGTTTCTTTTTCTCCCATGCATCAGTGCAGAGCCAGCACCTGTGTGAGTGACCGGGCGGAAGCAGCCATTTGGTGAATTCTCAAGCTTTTGAGCGGTACGTTTTTCCTTTCCCAAGTCTACGGAGGTAGTTAAAGTACCTCGTCACCCTGAATCCATCGTCCTGCCTGGAGAAGGAGATCGTGCCACAATGCCACCTTTGGCCAGGCTACAGCGACTCTTTTGCCAGAAGGTTGCCCGTGAATATGTGTGGGAATACCCGTATTTGCCCCGAGATTTGCTCTACGAGGTTGAGGTCTTGCGGCAGCGGTGGTACGAGGAGTTCGTCTGAACACAAATTAAGGTACCCCATGCTCGCAGATACCTCTCGTGTTCACCTACAGTTTCCAGGAAATTCAGAGACTGTAAGGCAGAGTGGATGCTGGGTCGACATATCCATGCGGACAGGGTGCTTATCTGTCGGAAGGACGGAAAGAATGTAGAATATAATGTGGAGACCTTTGACAAGCACTTAAAGCCCCTGTTCCTGCCGCACCCAAAGTTCTACCTCTAGGAGGAAAAGAATCCTTGTTGTTTTTTTTCATTGCTGGACTTTCCGGAGTGTTTACCGGAACCCAGGGACTGTGCCCTAGTTTGGGTATTTTACTCTTTGGAGAAATGGGAGCTGTTACTGTTATTTGTTCTCCCTCCTTCTCCTCTCACCTCAAAGATTACAGTGACTTTGGGGTATAGTCAGCATAGGGTCACAGCACAGAGAAGTAAAGTTTCATCTGGATTTTGGCCAAGTGTCTTTACCGTGGCACTGTCACTAGGTGGCAGTGCTGTGCAACGATTGTTTTTTTGTTTTTTTTACACTTGCACCATACTTATTGGAGTGAATGTTTTTTTTTCCGGATGGACCCGTTCATTCCAAGAAAACACACATTGTGATAGGATGTGTTTTTCTTTCTCTTCTTCCCCTCTGCAGGAGACTCATCTATCAAGGCTGCTGAGAATGGGGTGGTCCTTACATAGCAGAAAGGGGGGGAATGTCAATGTGTAAAATACCTAAAGTATTTTTTGATAAAAAGTTCATTGTTTTATATTCCTGTTTCCCTTTCCCATTTTAGGTCCTGGCACAATTCATGGCTAAGTTTGTAGGGCTTGGTTCTACGGGTAGTTTGGTCTCTGGGTTGAACTTATGTTACCACTCTTTGGGAGACATGGGTTCGCACCAGACACTGGGAACCAGTGTCAAATCACCAGGGGGAGAGTGTAGCGGGTATTTAAATTTAGGGGAGGCATCTGGGTGGTAGTGTAACCCAGATGCACTGATTGTTAGGGAATTGAGATTCTTTATTTGTTCATGGAGGACTCTGGTGGTGTGGGGTTCCCTGCGGCCTGTGGGTGGCGCTGTCGCCCTGGGCCGGGGTTGAGCACTCACCGCAGTACTGTGCCCTTTTTGTCCTCTTCCGGCGGTTGTACAGCGGGGCGGGGAACCTGCTGTGACGCTGGGGAGAGGAAATAAAGGGGGACGGATGCCCTGAACACGGGGTCAGAGTCGGAGGTCAGAGTCACGCCCAGACACCTTCAGTCTGGGTGCTGGCGTTCCGGAGTTTCGGGCCCAGGTGCCCTTAACCTGGCCGGAGCGGGAGATGGAGTCCATCCCAGGCACCTTTAGCCTGGGGTGAGGTACTATTGAGGAGGCCTCGGATCCAGTACCTTCGACTGGGTTCCGCGAGGGTGGAGGAATCCGAGGGGGCCCTAAAGCCTTGGGTGCCCGAGTCTGAGATGAGGAGGCCAGTGAGCGGAACTTCTCCGGATAGTCCGGTGCAGCATTCGCCGGTGACGGAGGGGCCTCTGGTAACTCTCTTGGACGGATGTCTTCCCTCTGATAGGGGCTGTGCTTAGCGAAGGTAATTCACTTTCTGTTCTACACAGTCGGTGGCAGCGGCTGTGCGCCATAACCGTTGGTGACATCACAATGGTTTGTTCCATCTAAGGATTGTGCCTTGACCTACTCCCCACCTATACTGAACTGTTCTTTGGGTTACAACCTGTCTGTGTTAAAGGACAATTTATTGCTATCAGAGAATAAATACGAGTTGGACCTTTTCAGTGGTGTGGAACTCCAGTTACTGGGAGCAGAGACAGAGGGTCATTTACAGAAAGGATTTGGCTCTAGGTAATGCACACGACCCGATAGTAAAAATAGTGTTGGCCTTCACCTCTACACATTAGAGGACACGGGCCGTGGTGTACCGCATCCCTCCTCCCAGGTTCCCCTAGACAAGACAGCAAGCCGAGAAGAAGAAGGGGAGAGAGGGGTGAGGCCGCTACATTTACATACACTTTTTTTTCTCTCTGCAAGGAAAGAGAGAGATACGATGTAAACATGGGGGTGGGCTTCACAATGAATGATCACTGTGGTAGCCAATCAGAGGCTATCACAGCGATTAGGTGACCTGATATAGGGTGTTCCGGGTCTGGATCATTAGTACAGGGCCTTGTGGATTTTGGGACTGCACAGTTGTAGACTGTCGAGCTGGTATACCCCATACTTGCAGTCAGTGGTGTCAGGAGGGGCTGACCTGGGCTATAGCCCCAAGTGGGCCCCCAAATAGCCCTGGGTCTCGTATTGTTCATTGAGAATTATTAGCCCTGAGTCCGAAGGCCTAGGTTTGGCCAGAAACGGTGACTGTCAATACCTTATTAGCTCAGTTCTTTCCGGCCGCTCTCATCCTCCCGCTCCTCCTCCTCTGAGTGTAGCTTCGGATTGGAGAAGGAGAGCCAGGGACGTCTTTAATGTTGATTGGACCCTGGGCAAAAAAATTCTTGGAGGCCCCCCCCATGCAATTTTTCTCTCCACCTGCTCTGAGACATACAATAAATATCAGCTAGACTTAAAATCAGTTTACTGTATCAGATTAAGCAGTGATTGCGATTGGTTGCCAGAGGTCACAGCATATCATTACCACTTACTGACTGGTTGCTAGAGGTTACAGCACACATTACAGGTCACTGATTAGTTGCTAGAGGTTACAGCGCATGATTTCTTCTTGTTGATTGGTTGCTAGAGGTTACTGTACAGTAATACTGCTCACTGATTGGTTGCTAGAGGTTACAGCACATCCTCTCTTCACTGCAGAGGGACATAATATACATATGAATGCCGCCGGCCTCAGCTATTTACATTTGAATGCCGCCGCTATTTACATATGAATGACGGTTATTTACATGTAAACACAGGGTCTGCAGGTGAGTCATCTGCACACAACAATAGGGCAGAGCTGGGCAACATTAGTAGCAGGGGGTCTGTGTAATGTAAAGGGGGTCTGTGTAATGTAAAGGGGGTCTGTGTAATGTGCAGGGGGGGCTGTGGATTGTGCAGGGGGCTGATTTATATGTGTTAATAATATATTATTTACCTTATAAGTGGTATAAATATTATTAAAAAAAGCTAAGCTACCCCTTTTTTTGCTTCAAAGTTCTTTATTTAAAATGTACGTTTTTTTCCTGAAACTTCTCTCTTAAATATAGGGTGTGTGTTATAAGTAGGGATGAGCTTCGTGTTCGAGTCGAACATACGTTCGACTCGAACATCGGCTGTTCGATCGTTCGACGAAGATCGAACGATTTGGGCCGTTCGCGCCAAATTCGAGTGACGCGAACGGCCCACAATGCACTACGCCATCGCAGTGTCATCCAGGCGCTGTGATTGGCCAAGCATGCACTGTGACCCCGCATGCTTGGCCAATCACAGCGCCGGCAGCGAGGAGAGCAATGATTGGCCACAGGCAGGATGCCTGTGGCCAATTATTGCTGAGGGTGTTTAGTACACGCCCCACACTATAAAAGGCCGCCAGCACGGCGGCCTAGTGTAGTGTGTTCCGGAGCAGGGATAGAGCAGCATAGGCAGGGACAGTGACTTTTATTTCTTTCTTGCTTAACCTGGATTCCTTTAGTTTAGGGAAAGAGAAGGATAGGTAGGGAGAGTGTCAGTGTGTTTTGTGCTTGTGCTATAGTGTGCTTAAAAAAAACATTTTTTCTAGGGACAGAAAACTGTAGGTAGGGAGAGTGTCAGTTTCTTTCACTGTGCAAGTCCTTGTTTCTAGGGACCTGGAAGGACAGTGAGTGAATTCTCCTTGTGCTATATTGTGCTTAAAAAAAACATTTTTTCTAGGGACAGAAAACTGTAGGTAGGGAGAGTGTCAGTTTCTTTCACTGTGCAAGTCCTTGTTTCCAGGGACCTGGAAGGACAGTGAGTGAATTCTCCTTGTGCTATATTGTGCTTAAAAAAAACATTTTTTCTAGGGACAGAAAACTGTAGGTAGGGAGAGTGTCAGTTTCTTTCACTGTGCAAGTCCTTGTTTCTAGGGACCTGGAAGGACAGTGAGTGAATTCTCCTTGTGCTATATTGTGCTTAAAAAAAACATTTTTTCTAGGGACAGAAAACTGTAGGTAGGGAGAGTGTCAGTTTCTTTCACTGTGCAAGTCCTTGTTTCCAGGGACCTGGAAGGACAGTGAGTGAATTCTCCTTGTGCTATATTGTGCTTAAAAAAAACATTGTTTCTAGGGACAGAAAACTGTAGGTAGGGAGAGTGTCAGTTTCTTTCACTGTGCAAGTCCTTGTTTCCAGGGACCTGGAAGGACAGTGAGTGAATTCTCCTTGTGCTATATTGTGCTTAAAAAAAACATTTTTTCTAGGGACAGAAAACTGTAGGTAGGGAGAGTGTCAGTTTCTTTCACTGTGCAAGTCCTTGTTTCCAGGGACCTGGAAGGACAGTGAGTGAATTCTCCTTGTGCTATATTGTGCTTAAAAAAAACATTTTTTCTAGGGAAAGAAAACTGTAGGTAGGGAGAGTGTCAGTTTCTTTCACTGTGCAAGTCCTTGTTTCCAGGGACCTGGAAGGACAGTGAGTGAATTCTCCTTGTGCTATAGTGTGCTTAAAAAAAACATTTTTTCTAGGGACAGAAAACTGTAGGTAGGGAGAGTGTCAGTTTCTTTCACTGTGCAAGTCCTTGTTTCTAGGGACCTGGAAGGACAGTGAGTGAATTCTCCTTGTGCTATATTGTGCTTAAAAAAAACATTTTTTCTAGGGACAGAAAACTGTAGGTAGGGAGAGTGTCAGTTTCTTTCACTGTGCAAGTCCTTGTTTCCAGGGACCTGGAAGGACAGTGAGTGAATTCTCCTTGTGCTATATTGTGCTTAAAAAAAACATTTTTTCTAGGGACAGAAAACTGTAGGTAGGGAGAGTGTCAGTTTCTTTCACTGTGCAAGTCCTTGTTTCTAGGGACCTGGAAGGACAGTGAGTGAATTCTCCTTGTGCTATATTGTGCTTAAAAAAAACATTTTTTCTAGGGACAGAAAACTGTAGGTAGGGAGAGTGTCAGTTTCTTTCACTGTGCAAGTCCTTGTTTCCAGGGACCTGGAAGGACAGTGAGTGAATGCTCCTTGTGCTATAGTGTGCTTAAAAAAAACATTTTTTCTAGGGACAGAAAACTCTAGGTAGGGAGAGTGTCAGTTTCTTTCACTGTGCAAGTCCTTGTTTCCAGGGACCTGGAAGGACAGTGAGTGAATTCTCCTTGTGCTATAGTGTGCTTAAAAAAAACATTTTTTCTAGGGACAGAAAACTGTAGGTAGGGAGAGTGTCAGTTTCTTTCACTGTGCAAGTCCTTGTTTCCAGGGACCTGGAAGGACAGTGAGTGAATTCTCCTTGTGCTATATTGTGCTTAAAAAAAACATTTTTTCTAGGGACAGAAAACTGTAGGTAGGGAGAGTGTCAGTTTCTTTCACTGTGCAAGTCCTTGTTTCTAGGGACTGGGAAGGACAGTGAGTGAATTCTCCTTGTGCTATAGTGTGCTTAAAAAAAACATTTTTTCTAGGGACAGAAAACTGTAGGTAGGGAGAGTGTCAGTTTCTTTCACTGTGCAAGTCCTTGTTTCTAGGGACTGGGAAGGACAGTGAGTGAATTCTCCTTGTGCTATAGTGTGCTTAAAAAAAACATTTTTTCTAGGGACAGAAAACTGTAGGTAGGGAGAGTGTCAGTTTCTTTCACTGTGCAAGTCCTTGTTTCTAGGGACCTGGAAGGACAGTGAGTGAATTCTCCTTGTGCTATATTGTGCTTAAAAAAAACATTTTTTCTAGGGACAGAAAACTGTAGGTAGGGAGAGTGTCAGTTTCTTTCACTGTGCAAGTCCTTGTTTCTAGGGACCTGGAAGGACAGTGAGTGAATTCTCCTTGTGCTATATTGTGCTTAAAAAAAACATTTTTTCTAGGGACAGAAAACTGTAGGTAGGGAGAGTGTCAGTTTCTTTCACTGTGCAAGTCCTTGTTTCAAGGGACAGAGAAGGACACCTGAAGGTAGCCCTTATTGCTTTTTTCCCATCTCCCTGCAGGCCATCTATTAGAATGTCTGGAAGGCAAACAAGGAGAGGCAGACAGTCAGGAGGCAATAAAAGAGGGCAAGCAGGCTCTGTGTCTGGGGGCAACAGTGCTGGTCGTGGACGCGGTGCATTGTCATCAGCACATGGCCATGGGACACGCTTGTCCTTCTTTTCCGCAGCTGGACATGTTGAGCCACATCATGCCGAAGACTTGGTAGAGTGGATGACCAAGCCCTCCTCTTCCTCCTCATCCTCTCTCACCCAGGCTCAGGGTACTGGCAAAGCAGCTGCCAAAGCGTCCTCTTCCCTGGTATCAATGTCAGACTCATCATCAGTCACTCCTTCCCTAGACCCACCATGTCCTCCTCCTGAGGAGTCCCCCGAACTGTTTGAGCACAGTGTTGGGTACATGCTCCAGGAGGATGCCCAGCGTTTCGAAGGGTCTGATGATGAAACCCAGCTACAGGAAGGCAGTAGGGTGAGAGCAGACAGAGGGGATGCTCAAGAAGGACACCAATCTGGCAGTCATGTTCCAGCAGCTGCAGCATACTGCCAGATTGGCTCCAGTGATGAGGAGGGAGGGGATGATGAGGTCACTGACTCCACGTGGGTGCCTAATAGGAGAGAGGAGGAGGAGGATGAGGAGGAGGCACATCTCCAACGAGACAGGATGCCCTTTGGTGGCCAGCGTAAGGGCAGTACACCGACGGAATCACACCGCAGAGCTCCGCCTGTGCAGGGCGCTGCCTCTGCCCGTCATTCAAAAAGTTCCTTGGTGTGGGCCTTTTTTGAGGCTAGTGCATCAGATCGCACAGCAGCTGTTTGCAACATATGTCTCAAGCGTATATCGCGTGGCCAAAACATCAGCCGCTTGGGTACCACATGCCTGACCAGACATATGTTGACCTGCCATGCAGCTCGTTGGCAAGCCTACCTCAAAGACCCACACCAAAGAACAAAGCGGACCTCTCCTTGCACCGCATCAGCTGGGATCTCCAACCCCACTATAACTTCAGTCCTCTCTGAAACATGCACTGAGAGGAATGAAGGTGTAGAATTAGGTGTGTCACAGCCAAGTACTTGCGGCCACTCTGCTAGCAGTACACCGACGTCCGATTCTAGCAGGCAAATTTCCCTGCCCCAGCTGCTGGACCGTCGAAAGAAGTTCACTCCCAGCCATCCACATGCCCAGCGGTTGAATGCTAGCTTGGCTAAATTGCTAGCGCTTCAACTGCTGCCTTTTCAGTTGGTAGACTCGGCCCCCTTCCGTGAGTTTGTGCAATGTGCGGTTCCTCAGTGGCAGGTTCCCAAACGCCACTTTTTCTCACGGAAGGCTATTCCGGCTCTCTACCGGCATGTGGAAGGCAATGTCTTGGCCTCGCTGGACAGGGCGGTCAGCGGTAAGGTGCATATTACCGCTGACTCATGGTCCAGCAGGCATGGACAGGGACGTTACCTTTCTTTCACGGCCCATTGGGTCACTCTTTTGGCAGCTGGGAAGGATGCAGGACAAGGTGCAGTAGTGTTGGAGGTTGTCCCACCGCCACGCCTCCAAAATGCTACTACTGGTTGTGACACACCTCTCTCCTCCACCCCCTCCTCTTCTTCTTCCTCCATGGCCTCTTCCTGTGGTTTGTCCTATGAACCAGCGGTGCTCCGTAGCCGTTCACGGGGCTACGCAAGTACGCAGGCAAAAAGATGCCATGCCGTGCTTGCGCTGGTGTGTTTGGGGGACAGAAGCCACACTGGGGCAGAGGTCCTGTCTGCTCTGCAGGGCCAGGCCGAGAGGTGGTTGACGCCACGCCAGCTTAAGCCAGGAATGGTGGTTTGCGACAATGGCACCAACCTCCTCTCCGCCCTCCGACAGGGACAACTGACCCATGTGCCCTGTGTGGCTCACGTCCTTAACCTGGTGGTGCAGCGGTTCTTGGGCAGGTACCCGGGCTTACAGGATGTCCTGAGGCAGGCCAGGAAAGTCTGTGTGCATTTCCGCAGATCTTATAATGCCAGTGCTCGCCTGGCTGAGCTGCAAAAGGAGTTGAACCTGCCCAAGAACCGCCTTATATGTGACATGCCCACCGGGTGGAACTCAACGTTGGCCATGCTGCAGCGGCTGCACACGCAGCAGAGGGCCATCAATGAGTACCTGTGCGACTACGGCACCAGGACAGGGTCAGGGGAGCTTGGTTTTTTTTCTCCACGCCAGTGGGGCATGATCAGGGATGCATGCACTGTCCTGGCACCATTTGAGGAGGCCACGAGGATGGTGAGCAGTGACAGTGCATGCATCAGTGACACTGTACCTCTTGTCCACCTGTTGGAGCACACGCTGCGTGGAATAATGGACAGGGCACTTGAGGCAGAACAGAGGCAGGAAGAGGAGGACTTCCTTGCCTCTCAAGGCCCCCTTTACCCAGACAGTGTTCCTTCTGTCCCACCCATCGCACAGGAAGAGGAAGAGGAGGAGGAGGAGGAGGAGGATTGTGTCAGCATGGAGGTGGAGGCTGGCACTCAGCATCATCAGCAGCAGTCTTTTAGGGATGATTTACAGTCCCAAGAAACCAGTGGACTTGTACGTGGCTGGGAGGAGGTGACTGCGGATCATGTCGTCCTTAGTGACCCAGAGGACTCCGGAGCGAATGCCTCAGCAAACCTACGCTGCATGGCCTCCCTGATCCTGCAAAGTCTGCGGAAGGATCCTCGTATTCTTCGGATCAAGGAGAGGGACCATTACTGGCTGGCCACTCTCCTTGATCCACGGTACAAGGGTAAGGTTGCGGACCTTATGTTACCGTCGCAGAGGGAGCAGAGGATGAGACAACTCCGGGAGGCCTTGCAGAAAGGTCTGTGCAATGCGTTCCCAGAGACTGGGAGGTTACAAACTCCTGGTCCAGGACAACGAGTTGCTGAGGCTTCGGCCAGTCAAACAAGGAGCGGTGGGGAAGGTGGCCGTCTGACCGATGCGTTCAGACAATTCTTTAGTCCGCAGCCCCAAAGTATGATTGGTTCCAGCAACCATCGCCAGCGTCTGATAAACATGGTGCAGGAATATCTAGGGGCAAGGTCAGACTTGGACACCTTCCCCACCGAAAATCCTCTGGCTTACTGGGTCTTGAGGATGGATCACTGGCCAGAGCTTGCACAGTATGCAATTGAGCTACTGGCCTGTCCTGCATCCAGCGTTCTTTCGGAACGCACATTCAGTGCTGCTGGAGGATTTGTCACGGATCACAGGGTGCGCCTGTCCACCGACTCGGTTGATCGACTGACTTTCATCAAGATGAACCAGTCTTGGATCACCACCAGCTACCACACACCTGATGCTGATATAACAGACTAATTGATTTTAACATGTCACGTCCCTTCAAGACTGATGCTGATGCTGAGTGCCTGTGCTGTTATGTTGACTGGCTATCCTCCTCCTCCGAGTCCTCAATGATACGATTGATGATGATAGCTTGGAAGATCATTTTTGTTTATGGGTGCCGCCACCAGTGGCTAAGGCCCAAATTTTCAGCCCCTGTTTTACAGGGGCGTGTACTTACAATTTTTTTAGCAATAATTTGCCATAGGGCTCATTGCTGTGCTCCAAGTACAGTATCTGTGAGGGGTTGTAGTGTTGTGCCACCAGTGCCTAAGGCCCAATTTTTCAGCCCCTGTTTAACAGGGGCGTGTCATTACAATTTTTGAAGCAATACTTTGCAACAGGGCTCATTGCTGTGCTCCAAGTACAGTATCTGTGAGGGGTTGTAGTGTTGTGCCACCAGTGCCTAAGGCCCAATTTTTCAGCCCCTGTTCAACAGGGGCATGCAATTACAATTCTTGATGTAATAATTCACAGCAGGGCCCATTCCTGCACCCACCAAGAGTAAGTCTGAGGGCTTACAGTGTTGTGGCAACGCCACCACCACCACCACCACGAAAGGCCTAATTTTTCAGCCACTGTTCAAAAGGGGCATGTAATTACAATTCTTGATCTAATAATTCACAGCAGGGCCCATTCCTGCACCCACCAAGAGTAACTCTGAGGGCTTACAGTGTTGTGGCAACACCACCACCACCACCACCACCACGAAAAGCCCAATTTTTCAGCCCCTGTTCAACAGGGGCATGCAATTACAATTCTTGATCTAATAATTCACAGCAGGGCCCATTGCTGCACCCACCAAGAGTAACTGTCAGGGCTTACAGTGTTGTGGCACCAGCACCACCATCAAAGCCCCAATTTTTACTACCACTGTTCAACAATTATATGTAATTAAAATTCCTGATATAATAGTTGACAGCAGGGCGTTCCAGCACCAACCAAGAGTAACTGTGAGTGCTTACAGTGTTGTGCCAACACCAACAACTAAGGGGCATATTTCTGCAGAGTATATACGGCAGGTCCCTACTTTCAAACATCCAACTTACAAACGACTCCTACTTGCAAACGAAAGAAGACAACAGGAAGTGAGAGGAAATCTACCCCTAGGAAGGAAAATTCTCTCCTGTAAGAATAAATATGGGAGAAAGGTGTCTCCTCTGTACTGATGCTTTATCAGCAATCCTTGTTTCAAGAAAAACACCACATTTCAAAAACAGTTGTCATTGGGACGGAAAGTGAGGTGAAATGTTCTGAACAGGGGCACAGACAGCAAAACAAATGTTACAGGGGTGATAACCCTTACCTATGTTTCCCAAAAAGTTTAAAAATAGATTTTTGGGCTGGAGCTACAGTTCAACAATGTACCTGTTCAAAATTACAAACACATTCTACATAAGAACAAACCTACAGTCCCTGTCTTGTATGCACCGCCTGTATACGGCTGTTCAGAGTATATAGGGCCTTTTTTATTTTATGTGCGGGGTTCCCCTTAATATCCATACAAGACCCAAAGGGGCTGGTAATGGGCTGGGGTAGGGGGGGGGGGGTCATGGGGTAGCTATGCCATTTTTCTTAAAGATTTTCATCCATATTACCGGGACCAGACATTACATTAAAGCCGCAAGAAGTTTTAAATGGCTTTTTTTTCCTTTAGAAGTGTCATTTTGTGCAGGGACAGTTCTAAACACGGGAAACACGTGGCACTTCACAGGCATACTTTAGACACCCCCCAGGTACGATATTTAAAGGAATATTTGACTTTTTTTTTTCACTTTATGCATCATTAAAATGACTGCTCCCGAAAAACGACCGTTTTTAAAACTTCTTTTTGCATTGATACATGTCCCCTGGTGCAGAACCCGGGTTCCCAAACCCTTTTTAGGACAATAACATGCATAATAGTTGTTATAATTAGCACTTTAGAATTCGAACGTTCGCATCCATTGTATTTAATAGGGTTCTAATGTTCGTACGAACTTTCGGTCCGTTTGCGGGTTCTGGTGCGAACCGAACCCGGGGGTGTTCGGCTCATCACTAGTTATAAGCCTGTGCGTGTTATACACCAATAAATTTGGTAATTTACTGTGCTATCAGAGTCACCAACTCAGAACAATTAAGTATTCCATTAGTTGAATTAGGTCAGCAATGGCAATCTTTGTATTCCTTAGGCTATTTTCTATTCGCTTATAAACCATAAATATAACTTCTTTCTTATCCCATGTTTTAAAAAGATAAGCACATATTGTATAACTGGGGTAATGATTGCAATTTGTCAATTATGGTGTTGCTATTAAGTATTTAAGGGTGACTCAAACACAAAAACTGTATTTTGATTATTCATGATTATATCAACTTACATAGCTACATGTGTTATATCATTATGGCAATCAGTATGTTATTATGTAGCTGCCTTAAACAATAACCCTGTAATTACATTCAGATGTCACTCTGGACCTAAAATACTACAATAATGTGCCCTATATTTATTTAACTGTTATCACATTCGCCTGTTGCTGGCCTACATTTGTTTTTCCATTGCTTTCATATCATGTTTTACAGTGTGTGAGTAGGTTGCTGTATAATATACTGTCATTATATCTTTAATAGGATTTTCTACTTCTGTGGTTATTTTAGAACATTAGGACATCATTGGGTTGATTTACTAAAACTGGAGAATGCAAGATCTGGTGCAGCTCTGCATAGAAACCAATCAGCTTCCAGGTTTTATTGTCAAAGCTTAATTGAACAAGCTGAAGTTAGAAGCTGATTGGCTACTGACAGCTGAACCAGATTTTGCACTCTCCAGTTTTAGTAAATCTACAAACATATGTTTATAATCTGACTTGACTTCTTTAAATTTCTAAAGACTAGCAAAAGTGTGATCATTCCAGAATGGCAAACATTTTGGGTGACAGGGGCAGAACGTACAGAAGAGATGTGCAAAAGGTATGCTGGAAGCAGTATGTACATGCGAGGAGTGCAGAGGGTATGATGGGTCAGTACAGGGCTTTTTTCAGGGAGAACGTGGGGGAACTCAGTTCCGGCACATCCAGCAATGAAAGTAATAGCAAGGAGTGCTGGGGTGTGCTGGAGGGTCTACTGATGCTGGTTGCTGGGGAATCTATTTTTGTATGGGGGTCTATTGTTGCTGGGTAGGTTTATTGTTGCTAAAGGGGGGTGTTATGTTGCTGGGGGGGTCAATTGTTGTTGGGAGGGATCTACTGTTGAGGGAGAGGTCTATTGTTGCTGGCTCCTGGAGGGTCTATTGATGCCGGCTGCTGGGGATCTATTGTTGCTGGGGTGATATTTTTGTTGCAGGGGTCCATTGTTGCTGGGGGGGGGGGAGTCTATTGTTGTGTGGGCGATCTATTGTTGCTGGGGTGAGGTCTATCGTTACTGGGGGGGTCTACTGTGGCTGGGTTGTGGTCTATTGTTGCTTACTGCACTCTATTTTACAGTCTTTCTTGTTATCATTAACAAATCCGCCCCCAGGTCTCTGGTCACTCGCTTAGTGGATGCAAAAGTGGAAGAGGTTTCCAGTGCAGTCTAGTAAAAGCTATTCCACCATTCTCCTTCTTCCTCAATGGCCTCTGTATTGTAAAGGGCCATAATTCCCATTCTGTGATTGATGTTTCAGAGTACAATTCCCATGATCCTCAGCATTCTGCATAGAAGTCCATAGGCTTTTCTGACTATAGTTTTCCGTCTGCTGACTGGAGGGGATAGTGCAACACAGCAGTGAGTGAAAGTAAACTGATTGTAAAGAGGGAAATGCCTCTTTCTCCATGTTTCTGTAGTTTAGCACCTGGCTACAGGTGTAAACACTCCCTTGCATCCGTGTGTATAACATACAATGTTCAGATAAGCTCCATGGTGATGTCTGTACACAGAATATCCAGATTGTCTGTGCAATAACTGCAGTCTCACCAGTCCAGGTTGATAATAATAAACCAAGTGGTTTAGCGTATTATGAATATAGGGGAATACCACAGTCTAGAACCAGATAGTAGAATGATGAGTTAAGCCTAGCAGACACAGGCCAAATGTTGGGTGACATTGGTCGGTTCAAAAGAAACCGGCCAACATTCGGTCGGTGTGTATGGCAGCTGGTCCGACAGAAGCCAGCTGTTCGGCCGGCTTCTGTCGAAGGGTCATGACCCAAAACTGTCTGACGACTGTCTCCCAATCAGAGCGCTGACCGGAGTGTTCTGGCGGGGGTAGTGAGATTTCTGTACTAACATTGCACAGTTAGTACAGCGGCTCCGACCTGAGCTGTGAGTTGAACGAAAAAAAAAAAATAGTAGTGTGTACTAGGCTTAAGGTTCAATCTCATTTATCCAGCGTAGTAAAGGAGCTTGATCGCACTGATCGATGATCCAAGGTTGAATGGTAAGATGCCTAAGTTATGTTGCACTGTAAACTAACTTATGGGTTGTTGTGGTTATAAGAATGAAAAAAAAAAGGGGTAATATTTTTGTCATTGTACGCCATTTGCATACTGCATAAAGGAATAGTGAATTGACATTTTCAGCATTGCATGCGATATTCGGGAAAAATGTGTCAGATCACCTAAATACCACATGCGATCTGCTTTAGTGAATAGAGCCCAGTATTATGTATGAATAGCCGTTTGAATATATTTCTTACGGTAATTTGTTTATGTACTAACTTAATCCTAGTCAAGCTGAAATGTTTTCTGCTTACAGTATATTTTACCTTCCCTGGTTCCTCCCCCTTCCCCCATCAACATGCAAATTAATTGTATTAATAAAACCTTTCTGTTTTCACTAACTACTTCACTAGGTGTCTGTACTTCTCTATGCAAATTAGGCAGATTATGGCTGGTGTATAGTACAAAACACCTGTTGTAATTTCCAAGGTGGTGAGCGGTCAGTGCACTGGCTTGTGGTGTCCTCCTAGCACCTGAGCAAGCATATAGGTAAAAGAAAGCCGACAGCTTGGTGGCTATGAATAAGGCGGCATACCGAAATGCGTAAGGCCTGTATTCTTTTGCACTACATCTGTAATAATAAACTCATTCATTGTGGAAGATTGAGCTGTCGGGTTTCTTTTACCTATAAGATTATGGCTGGTTGTAAGGTCCTGCAGAGTGCTGTATACAAAGCTGTACACATCACACTGCCTAAGTACTAGAGGTCGACCGATATATCGGCCGATATTTGGCCGTTTTTAAGTAATCGGCATCGGCCGATTATTGTGGAAGCCAGGCCGATTCGCGGCTGCTACACTATACCCGGCCCTGTAGGGCCGCCAGCAGTACTGACCAGAGCCCCGCTCCCGCAGCATGAAAAATTAAATCACCTGCACGGCGGCAGGCCACTATAGAAGAGAAGGGAAGGAGAAAAAGTTTCACTGGCACAGCATCGCCCCGCCCCCCTCCCCTGGCGAGCTGTAGCAGAGGAACAATACATCAGCATGTCACAAGCCCGAGCCTCCGCTGCCTGACTCGTAACTCCCCCCAGCAGGAGATCGTGGCCAGCACTAGCTAAGCTCCTCTTCCTTCCCTGCAGAGGCTGAGCCTGCTGGCTGCTTGTATTTTGTTATGTGATGGCTGGTCATCAGCGTCTATCTGCATGCACCTAGCCCTATCAGGTGCATGAATCCCCTCCATCCCCCTGGGCGTCCCATTATTAGTGGGATAGATTCCATTACGTCGAGGATAGGTAGATATATAGATTTCTTTCTACAACCCTCTGTTAAGACCACACCATCTTATTTGAAGGACACTAAAGACGTCATTCAACGCCTCACGTCACTGACCTTTGAGAGTGATTTTATTATGGCCACAGCTGACGTGGCATCCCTATACACCTGTATCCCGCATCATAGGGGGATGGAGGCTGCTCAGCAATTTTTGAATAGGGATCTTACATTGGCCGCCCCACAGGTTAATTTCATTATGGAACTATTAGAGTTTGCGACACAACACAATTATTTTTGGTTTGATGGACATTACTTCCTTCAACAGAAAGGGGTAGCAATGGGTGCCAAATTCGCACCAAGTCTGGCCAATCTATTTATGGCCAAGTGGGAGGAGGATGTCGTCTATGCCCTGCAGGAGCCTCGGCTTCTGCTTTGGGCCAGGTATATAGACGACATCCTCCTCCTATGGGCCGGCACTTCACAAACGTTACAAACCTTTTTTTCTACGTTAAATGATAATGATAGAGGCATTACCCTTACATATGAAGCTAGTCAGTCCATGATACACTTCTTAGATTTGCAGATAGTAAGATCACAGCACCAATTTAAGTTCAGTACTTATTTCAAACCTACCGATAGAAATGGCTTCATACCCATGGGCAGTTGCCATCACCAGTCATGGCTGAAGTCGGTCCCTAAGAGTCAGTTCCTGCGTCTTCGCCGGAACTGTACAGAAACAGACACTTTCGTACTTCAAGCGAATGTGCTTAAAAATAGATTCTTAGATAAGGGATATAACAAGGTAGAAATAGATAATGATTTGAAGAGGGTGTTAGATATAGAAAGATCCACTTTGCTGGAAGAGAGACCACCTAAAGAAGAGGATGATACCTTCAGATGGTCTTTCCTTACCACCTTTTCTACCCAACATAAGCATATAAAGGCCATTTTTGAGAGACATTGGGGGATACTGAAAAATGACAGGGTGTTGGGTGCGTTGATACCAGAAAGGCCCAAGGTTATCTATAAAGGAGTACCCTCCCTTCAAAGCAAAATTGCACCCAACATCATAAACCCACCCATAAAACCCACATTCTTTCATAATTGGATGGGATACTATCCCTGCAAAAAATGTATTGTTTGCAAACACAATACAAGTGGAAGAAGACCTACAAAGGAATTTAGATCCACAGTGACCAATAAAGTCTACCCTATAAAACATTTTTGTACGTGTGCCACAACTCATGTGGTATATCTGTTGACCTGCCCTTGCGGTAAACAGTATGTGGGCAGAACAATAAGATCTTTCACCGCTAGGGTATCCGAACACGTGAGTCTAATCAAATTTGGGAGCATCAAACATACTGTCCCCAGACATTATCGGCAACACCATGCCCGAAACCCTGATGGCACTCAATTTCTAGTTATAGACCATTTCGTTGCCCCATGGAGGGGGGGAGCAACTACCAGGGGGGTATCCAGACTGGAAACATTCTGGATATACGAGCTTCAGACTCATCAGCCACAGGGAATGAATGTCGAGTGGGACATTAACGCCTTCATTAATGCGTCATGAAAACTATACAATATTACACGACTTCTTTTAGATTTTTTATACTTTTTATTAAAATTCCATTTTAATTTTATATAATTTATTAACTTTTTTATTTAACATTATATGTCATAATGTGTGCATGTATATATGAGTTCGTAGTATAGTATGTTAGTCATACACATATATTTAGGAATGCATCATTGCATCCTATTACGTTTCATGCATCCATGTATATAATGTTTTATATATATTCTTTCAATATAATGGCATTATTAATCCTAACGTTAATTTATGTTTTCATTACAGTTTTTATAAACTCCTTTTCGTGCTTCTAGTCTGCCCTCCAGCCAGTTAAACACTTTTCTTCCCTTCAGGGAAGTTGTGGGTTGCGTCCTTTAGAGGGGCGGCCCTATTATTATGGGCTCTTAGAGCGCTGGGTGTGTAACTCGATGGAGGGGTGTGGCTGTGGTATGAGGCAGTCTTAGGTCTCGTTCTTCTGAACGATGCGTGGCTGCCACTTCCGTTTTCTTCCAGCGCATCTCTATTGGCTTATGTCACGTGTGGGAGTTGACATCCAGGCCTCGTTTTCAGGGCGGGGTCTGGTTCCATTAGGGGCATATCATTGTGCTTACTGGCCGCGCTGTGCGGCAGGCCTACGTCTCGCTTTCTGAAGCGAGGCTTGGCTGCCACTTCCGGTTTTTTCCATGACGGAAGTGACGCGCAGGCGCTAGATCCAGGCCTCGTTTTCATAGCGAGGCTTGGATCCCGTCCAGCGCAGCTCAGTCAATGTAAACACCCTTATGTATGATATAGAGGCTCGGTCAACACTGTTATACAGGTGACCTATAGCCTTCTTCCATTTCCATGTCCATTTTTAACTTATATATATAGCGTTTTAGATGTAATGTGTATAGTCATAATACATATTATTTTGTGTGCCATTTGGCCAT
Organism: Rana muscosa; assembly: GCA_029206835.1. Lineage (NCBI taxonomy): Eukaryota > Metazoa > Chordata > Amphibia > Anura > Ranidae > Rana > Rana muscosa. The sequence continues at coordinate 363,768,866 of CM055127.1, forward strand.
CCAGGATACAAAATCCAAACCGGAAGTGAGGTATTGGCGGTTCACTTCCGGGATCAGGGAGGTCAAGTGGTCCATTTAATTGCGATGTGTGTGGGACAAAGTCCTTACCCCAGATGATGACTATTTAGTCGAAACTAGTCGGGTGGACTTGTCCGTACATATCGCTCCTGTACCTGCATCCATGTTTTTATAAACCATCTTAAATGTGAGTGTTCCACTGTTATGTTTTGCCATTAAAACCCTTTACAAACGGTATCATGCTATGTGGATTTTTCTCCATCTCTACACATATGCTTCTTGGATACCGAGTTCTTATATGCATTGGTGATCTGTGTGTTGGATACCCTGTATGATTGAAGCTGATCAACCGCTTTGACTCCTGACCACCCTCCAACTCAAGACCATCCATACTGGGTTCCATTAACCCTCAAGCTTTCTCCGATTTGGGTGGCGTATGCCTCTCCAAATCCGAGATCTTTGGTAAGCCTCCTTCAACTTATCCTTGGTGGTGGTTTTCACATTAGTCCTATACACCGAATATTCTGTATCGCAAGTTCACATCTTGATTGAACACGTTTTCTTTTCTTTTTGGATTGATCTTCACCATTTGGACATTGTATTGATTTTTGTCTGATGGACTTTATTCTATCTGATGGATTTTATTTGATTATAATTCTCATTCTGTTTATTAATATGGGTTATCATATTATTGTTTGACCACTCTAGCAATAGAGACACTCAGCACGCACGATTTTTTGGGTGTTACACGTGTTCACTATATATGATTACTATATGTTTATGTTGTGTATTAATTTGCTCACATATATCATTTTGCCTAGGTAGCGCTACATTTTTTATTTATCAGGTGCATGAAGACAGATACCAGAAAGCAGCATGGATGGAGGGTAAGTCACAAAAATTGAGTGTGTGTTACTGTTCCCCCCTGCAGACTTTTTTTAAACTCCTTTTAAAAGAAAACCTGGCTGAGGCATACAAGCTGGCATTGAGAATATGGATGAGGATGATATGATATGATATGAGAGTTACATTGTGGAGATCCTCTTCACAATGTAACTCTCATCCCCACACAGAGTCATCCTGATCCATCTTCACAATGCAACGCAATCATCTTTATCCCCACCCAGCACCATCCACCCATCTCCAACGCATCCCCAGCACCATCCATCCCTCTCCACAACGCATTCCCCACCCACGCCCAGCAACATCCATCCCTCTTCACAGCACATCCCCACCCACGCCCAGCACCATCCATCCATCCATCTCCACAACGCATCCCCATACATCCCTCTCCACAACGCATCCCCACCCATACCCAGAACCATCCATCCCTCTCCACAATGCATCCCCACCCACCCCTCTCCAAAACACATCCCCACCCACGCCCAGTACCATCCATCCCCCAGTCTCTGCAACGCATCCCCACCCACGCCCAGCTTCCAGCACCATCCATCCCTCTCCACAATGCATCCCCACCCACGCCCAGTACAGAGAGGTGGCTGTGGAGGAGGGTGGTTACAGAGAGGTGGCTGTGGAGGAGGGGGGTACAGAGAGGTGTCTGTAGGAGGAGGCGGATACAGAGAGGTGGCTGTGGAGAAGGGGGGCCTAAAATATCGGCAACATATATCGGCCATCGGCCGCCCCGATTTCTGAATATCGGCATCGGCCAGAGAAAAACCCATATCGGTCGACCTCTACTAAGTACTTCTCTCAAGAACCCTCTGGCTCACTGTTGGGAGCCCTCTGGATTTGCTCTTGAGGATGTCAGTCTGGGGGAGTAGCTGCAGACTGCTGTAAGTATTGCCCACACAGGATGCTGAGCTCCCATGTTATATGAACTGTAATCCAATGAATGAAAATGCTAGGCCAAGAACAATAAGGTTAAGGCAGTAATGGTCAGGTGATGCCAGCAAGAAAATGAGGCAGGCTTTATCTGACTTGCTGCAGCTTCTAATTCACTCTCTGAGAAGTTCACAAAACTGTCGTCCGAGGAAGAATCGTACGATAATCGGATTGTTGGTACAGAGCTTTCGAGAGACGATCACGACAATTCATCCGATATTATTAGATCGGACAAGCACAAAAATTTTCCTCGTGCCAGATCGTACGATTTTCGTTTAGTCAGTACAATTGTCATCCGAAAATACAATACAAATACACGACATCACTTCTGATTTTTTTTTTCTGTCGGAAGAGAATATTCGTGACTTTAGTAACCTATTCAATTTCTACTTGCGACTGTTTAGCAAAAAAAGTCGGACAATCTGTCAATCCGATTTTCGTTTCGTGTGTACGGGCCATTAATGGGACTGACCAGTCTGTAGGATCTCACACCATTCTGTGAAAACTTTCAAGCCTCGTACACACGACCGGTTTTCTTTGCAAGAAACTACAAGAAAACTGTTGGGAGAGCTTTCTTGCCGAGAAAACTGGTCGTGTGTACGAGGCTTTCAGGTTTCTCGTCAAGAAAACTGGCCAGAATCTCGACGAGAAAAAAAGAAGACCTGCTTTCTTTTTTCTCGTCGTGATTCTCGTCAGACTGTATTTGGACGAGGAAACCGGTCGTGTGTATGCTTTTCCAAGTCTTCAAAAACTGCACATGGTCAGAATCAAGTATGAGACGGGAGCGCACCTTCTTGTAAAACTAGCGTTCGTAATGGAGATAGCACATTCGTCACGCTGTAACGAACTGAAAGCACGAAGACTGAAAAGCGCGAATTGTCTCTCCCCAAACTTTTACTAACACGCAGTAACACGAGATCAGAAAAAGCAGCCCAAGGGGTGGTGCCATTGGAATAGAACTTCCCCTTTATACTGCCGTCGTACTTGTTGTAGGTGACCGCACTTTACAACAACGAGATTTTGGATTGACAGTGTGTATGCAAGGAAAGCTTGACAAGAATCTCGTCAAGCTTGACAAGAAACCCGTCGAGAAAAACTATGTTTTTTTTGCGTTGAGATTCTCGGCCGTGTGTACTAGGCTTCAGACGCCTGTTCTTTGCTGATCTTTGGATTCCTGCAACTGGCATGTTTACTAAGGGAAGCTGGCTGTGACTCCATCACAGCCAGATTGCCACATGTGTGAGCCGCGCTGCGCTTTGTGAATGGACCCGCAGCCTTCCGCAACATGTGATGTAGGCGGGTGGCAGAACTTCTACCTGGATCGCCTAGGAAGTGGGAGCAGGTATCTGTGAAAACTAGTTACCCCCCCACAGTGTCATCTTAAGAGCATTATAGGCCCCCGGGCAATACGGTGCACTGGGGCCCTGTCTACACAATCACGCACGAGAATTTTTTACTGACAAAAATCATGACATTTACTGGCAGAATCACATTTTTTACTGACACTGCAAAAAGGTACCTAAAATTACAGTTTTCAGTGCCAAACAGTTCAAATGTCAGTATTTAAACTATAAACATATAGATCGTGCTATTAGCAATGTGTTTAAGTTAAACAAAAGTAAAAAAAAAAAACATTTCTTCATTGACATGAAGTTTAGGTTACTATAACCCAGCCAGCACAGAGTTTCCTCTTACATCAGAGTCTGCAGGATTCCCCCTTACAGTGAAAGGGAACTCTTATGTAAAGGGGAACGCTGCAGATCATGATGTAAGGGGAAACGCTGATGTAAGGGGGGGCTCTGGTGACCAGAGACCACCTTATATCAGAGTCCACTGCTTTCTCTTTACATCAGAGTTCCCACTTACATCAGAGCAACAGACCACCCCCCGATCTCTTTGTGCAATCTGCACAGTCAGCCAGACAGCCACTCACCGTACGACACCGACCAGGGCACTCCGTGTCTGTACTGGCTGGTGGCTGGGCAGGTTACAGGCTCACGAAAACTGGCACTGCTGACAGGGGTCTGACTCTGCCACACTCTGCTTCAAGCCTGCTGTGCTGTCTGCTCTGACAACTCTACTCTGTCCATTCACCCTCAGCTCCTCCTGCTTTTTTTTTTTAAGTCTGGCGGGTGTGGCTAACGTCATCATCGACGGACAGACAGAGGCAGCACTCATGGAGGATCGGATTTTCTCAGCGATTTCCGCAAACTGCGCATGCACAGTTCTGACCCGCCGCTTCCCACCATTTTTTACTGGAGTCGCTGGGCAGCCGGTGGGGCCCCCCAGGCAAGTGTGGCCCCCGGGCAACTGTCCAGTGTGCCCAATGGAAAAGATGGCCCTGCCCCCCCAAAAAAAAGTGTCCAAAAGAGATAGAGGAGGGAGGGAGGGAGAAGGCAGAAAAGCAGAACTTCCACTTTTGGGTGAAGTTCCTCTTTAATTAAATTTAACAAGAGTTGCAAGGGGCTCTTACTCCAGTAGGGCCACGGCATAATACTTGTGGCCCTGACATTAACCTCCCTGGAAGTATTCCCGAGTGTGGCTCGGGGTAAGATTTCAGTACCAAAAGCGGAAACCCCGAGCCAGACTCGGGATCGCATTGCAGGATACAGGGGAAGTTACTTACCTTGTCCCTGGATCCTGCGAAGTCTCCCCGCTGTGTGTGCGAGCTGTCTCCTCGCTCGATTCACACTGGTGACTGCCGAGTGCCGAGTACCAAGCTCCGTTCCCTGCGACGTTGCGGCGCACGGGGGCGGAGTTCGGCGCCAAATTCAAAAACTGAAAAACACAATATACATACAGTATACTGTAATCTTACAGATTACAGTACTGTATCAAATAATTACACATCCCCTTTGTCCCTAGTGTTTTTTCCAATGCCCTGCATGCAGTTTTATATTATAAAAACTGTTCTTTCTGCCTGGAAACTGGAGATTGTCCATAGCAACCAAAAAGTGTCCCTTTACATCAAAAGTGCTTTTAGACCGGCTAGAAAACAGCGATTATAAATTAGAATCACTTGCAGAATTGAGCGATAGTGATTTGTGGGGAAATTCATCATCAAACACTAAATCTAATGACAGCGACAAATCTGCAACTGAGCAAATTTCAGTGTTTTTGATTTGATTACATTATTGAATAATTTTTACTATTATTATTGTAGCGGGGGTTTAAATTTAGGGGGTACACCTGGGTGGTAGTATGACCCAGGTGTGTATAAATCATGAAAGGATTTAGACCATTGTTGATTCGTGGAGGACTTGGTGGTGTACTGTTCTCCTTGGCCTGTGGGTGGCGGAGATTCCTACAGGCCTAAGGTAGATTCACTGCCGCAGTGCTGGCCTTTTTGTCCCTTTCCGGCGATGGTGCGGCAGGGGCGGGGAACCTGACGTGACGTCGCGGGAGGAGATAAAGGGGAGAGACGCCCTCGCCACGAGGTCTTTTTCCTGCATCGCGTGCCCAGGCACCTTCGGCCTGAGTGCGGGCGGTTCGGAGTTCCGGTCCAGGCGCCCTAGGCCTGGCTGGAGCGGAGTTGGCGTCCATCCCAGACACCTTCAGCCTGGGGTGAGGTACTAAACCGGAGGCCTGGGGCCCAGTGACTTCGACTGGGTCCCGCGAGGGCGGAGGAGTCCGAGGGTCCCTGAGGTGGATGGGGCCCAAGTCTGAGGTGAGGAGGCCGGGGAGGTCACCCGTCTGGAGAGTCCGGAGCAGCATCAACCCGGTGACGGATAGGCCTCCGGTAACTCCCTTGGAGGGACGTCTTCCCCTGAAAGGGGCCACAACGCAGCGAAGGTACTCCTATCTACATTCTATTGAGTTGCTGGTAGAGACTCGCAAGTTCTAAGTTCTCTCTAGCCAAGGCTATAGTAACCGCTGGTGAAACCACAGTGGTTTAGCGTACAACCAGGATAGTGCCTCGACCTGCTCACCCCACCGTATTGAACTGTTATTGGGTCTCAACCAGTTGGCTGGTAAAGAACTGTTTGATTGTGAGTGTGACAATAAAACAAGAGTTGGACCCTAATCGGTGTGTGGTACTCTGGTTAATGGGAGCAAAGGGAAGTGTCAGCACAGCTAGACTTGGTCCTTAACTGAAACGCACAGGCCCGAGGAAAAGAATTGGTACTGGCCTTCACCTCACCCACTGCCATGGGGAGGACATGGGCCGTAGCGCATCTCACCCTCACATACGAAATACCCCTAGACAAAGAAGATGGAGTGAGGGCGCTACATTATATTATAATTTGTTGTAATTATTTATAGTTATTTATTATATTATAATTTATGATTTTGTGTTTCAAACTTTATCACACCCGGGATGTCTACTAGACTCTTATTTGGACAGATTTAGGTGAGTAATTACTAAGAATTACAGGCCTACAATATAAAACGCCAAATTTCCATGCAAAATAATGGTACCGCTTTCAGCACCAAAAATCTGAAATAATCATACCGCCAGGGAGGTTAACATTGGTGCAAAAGCATTCAAAACAGAAGTGATGCATTTTTTCGAAGAATATAATTGTTTTTTTTGAGCAACTGCTTCACTTTTAAAGTGGTTTTTAAATAAGTCCTTCTATGAGAAGGAAGGATATCTGCTAAGTGATCTTGTCTGGACTTATTATACCATAGTCCTACTTCAAAAAGATTTGAATCTATGATCCAGCAACAGAAGGGCCAGGAGTTATGTATACAATTTTGGGGGGAGGGGCATTTTACAACATCTGTAGAGGTCTATTTAGATTTAGTCATACACCGATCAGCCATAACTGTATGACCACCCACAAATATTGAGTAGAATGGGGGGGGGGGGGTGGATTGAGTGACCTTACAAGATCCGACACCTCATCCCTTTACATTAGTAGAGTTGATGACAACGTTTTTTTTTAGGGGGATTATAACGGCACCGTTATAACCCCCCCAAAAAACCTTTGTCATTAAATATTGAGTAGGTTTCCATTTTGCCACAAAACAGCCCTGATCCATTGAGGCATGGACACCACTAGACCTCTGAAGGTATGCTGTGGTATCTGGCACCAAGCCGTCAGTAGCAGATCCTTTATATCCTGTAGCAGTGGCGGCCCGTCCATAGGGGGCGCCCGGGCGCCGCCCCCCCTCCTGTGGTCACAAAAAAAAAAAAAAAAAAACGGGCCCTTTAAGAGTTTTTTTTTTAATGTCTTTTTTTCACACATGGCGGCGCGACCATAGTGGGCGCAGAAGCGCCGCTACCGCTCGCTTCTGCGCCCGGCCGTCACTCACAACAATACATAGGTTCATGCATTGCATGAATCTATGTATTGCTGCCGCCCACTATTCAGATGGCAGGCCCCTTGAGCGCCGGCCATCTGAATAACAGCGTCTGATTGGCCTTTAGAACTGCCTATCAGAGCCAGCGGCTCTGATAGGCTTCCCGACTACAGCCTGAGGGCTGTAATCGGCTTCTAAATATCTAATGAGAGGACGCACAGGGGTGCGTTCCCTGGCCAATCAGGTTCACCGGGTCTGGTTACCGGTAACCTGATTGGCTGAAGTGACATAGAGGGCGGGAGAAGACATCGAGGACGGAAGAAGGACGGCGCTGAATCGAGGAAGGTAAGTGCAGGGCTGGGGGGGGGACAAACTGGCTGCATTTGGGGGACAAACTGGCTGCATTTGGGGGACAAACTGGCTGTATATGGGGGACAAACTGGCTGCATATGGGGGACAAACTGGCTGTATTATGGGGGACAAACTGGCTGTATTATGGGGGACAAACTGGCTGTATTATGGGGGACAAACTGGCTGTATATGGGGGACAAACTGGCTGTATTATGGGGGACAAACTGGCTGTATATGGGGGACAAACTGGCTGTATTATGGGGGACAAACTGGCTGTATTATGGGGGACAAACTGGCTGTATATGGGGGACAAACTGGCTGTATTATGGGGGACAAACTGGCTGTATATGAGGGACAAACTGGCTGTATATGAGGGACAAACTGGCTGTATTATGGGGGACAAACTGGCTGTATTATGGGGGACAAACTGGCTGTATATGGGGGACAAACTGGCTGTATATGGGGGAGAAACTGGCTGTATATGGGGGAGAAACTGGCTGTATTATGGGGTACACACTGGCTGCATATGGGGGAGAAACTGGCTGTATTATGGGGGAGAAACTGGCTGGCTGCATATGGGGGAGAAACTGGCTGTATATGGGGGACAAACTGGCTGTATTATGGGGGACAAACTGGCTGTATTATGGGGGACAAACTGGCTGTATTATGGGGGAGAAACTGGCTGTATTATGGGGTACACACTGGCTGTATATGGGGGAGAAACTGGCTGCATATGGGGGAGAAACTAGCTGCATATAGGGGAGAAACTGGCTGTATTATGGGGGAGAAACTGGCTGTATTATGTGGGAGAAACTGGCTGTATTATGTGGGAGAAACTGGCTGTAATATGGGGGAGAAACTGGCTGTAATATGGGGGAGAAACTGGCTGTATATGGGGGAGAAACTGGCTGTATTATGGGGGACAAACTGTCTGTATTATGGGGGACAAACTGTCTGTATTATGGGGGACAAACTGTCTGTATTATGGGGTAGAAACTGGCTGTATTATGGGAGAGAAACTGGCTGCATATGGGGAAGAAACTGGCTGCATATGGGGGAGAAACTGGCTGCATATGGGGGAGAAACTGGCTGTATTATGGGGGAGAAACTGGCTGTATTATGGGGGAGAAACTGGCTGTGTTATGGGGAGAAACTGGCTGTATTATGGGGGAGAAACTGGCTGCATATGGGGGAGAAACTGGCTGCATATGGGGGACAAATTGGCTGTATTATGGGGGAGAAACTGGCTGCATATGGGGGAGAAACTGGCTGCATATGGGGGAGAAACTGGCTGTATTATGGGGGACAAACTGGCTGTATTATGGGGGACAAACTGGCTGTATTATTGGGGGAGAAACTGGCTGTATTATTGGGGGAGAAACTGGCTGTATTATGGTGGAGAAACTGGCTGTATTATGGGGGAGAAACTGGCTGTATTATGGGGGAGAAACTGGCTGTATATGGGGGGAAACTGGCTGCATTTGGGGACAAACTAGTGGCGTTTGGGCACAGTGGCTGCGTTTAATGGGCACAGTGGCGGCAATTGATAATTTTTTTTTTTTTCAGTTTGTTTGCGCCCCCCCAAAAAATTTGAGCACCAGCCGCCACTGTCCTGTAGGCTGCATAATTAGGCATCTATGGACTTGTTTTTCCAGCAAATCCCACAGATTCTCAATTGGATTGAGATCTGGAGAATTTTGAGGCCAAGCCAAAACCTCAAACTTGTTGTTTTCCTCAAACCATTCTTGAACCATTTTTGCAGTGTGGCAGGGCACAATATCCTCCAGAAAGAAGCCACTTCCATCAGAGAACACTGTTTCCATAAAGGGGTGTAATTGTTCAGCAACAATGTTTAGATAGGTGGTACCATTTCCAGTAAAATATCCATGAATGGAAGGACTTAAAGTAGTTGTAAACCCACTTTGTAAACAAACACCTACAGGTAAGCCTAGATTAAGGCTTACCTGTAGGTGCATGAAATATCTCCTTAACCCAGTGTTTCTCAACTCCAGTCCTCAAGGCGCACCAACAGGTCATGTTTTCAGGATTTCCCTCAGATGAAACAGCTGTGGTAATTACTAAGGCAGTGAAACTGATTACATCCCCTGTGCAAAATAATGGAAAGCCTGAAAACATGACCTGTTGGGGCGCCTTGAGGACTGGAGTCGAGAAACCCTGCCTTAACCTACACGGTTAAGGAGATATTTGCATTTAAAAGTGGCGATGCTGACGTCACGCGCATGCGCATGGGGTTAATCCCATTCACAAATTCGGGCTAGGTCGCAGCATTCGACGACGTAGCCGAATTCGACGGCGCATGCGCGGAGTCACGTCTTCGCCGCTCCGCCCAATCACAGCGCCGGAGCGCCGCTGTGATTGGCTGGAGCGGCGATACCCGGAAATAACCTTCCGGCTATCGCCGCAGAGATGGCTGTGGCTGAAGAGGGAGACGAGGAGGGCTTCGGGGGCCCCGATCTAAGGTAAGTGATGCATAATGAGCTATTATGCTAGTCATATTAGCTCATTATGCCTTTCTCTTACAGGTAGTTTAAAAAAAAAAAAAAATTTATAAGGGTTTACAACCACTTTAAAGCGTTCCACCCAAAAATGGAACTTCCCCTTTAAGTGCAGGTGACCCCCTGACATGCCACATTTGGCATGTCATTTTTTTTGGGGGGGGGGAGCGCATACCCTCTTTTTAGAGGGATCCAGCTCCCACTTCCTCCCGGGGCTCACCTCGCCGGGAGGAAGTTCACCTCCCTCTCGGCAATCATCTGGGACACGTCACAGGTCCCAGATTATTGCCCAGCTAGTCACAGTGCACAGCGCGGCTCGCGTATGCGCAGTGCGTGCCCAGCTGTGAAGCCACAGCTGGGTGCCCACAGTGACAATGTCGGCGCCGCAGAGAGGAGGGGCAGAGGAGCGGGGCTTCGTTCACCCGCATTGCTGGACCGTGGGACAGGTGAGAGTCCGATTAATAAAAGTCATCAGCTACACTTTTTGTAGCTGCTGACTTTTATATGGGTGGAACTCCGCTTTAAGGTTTCCCAGCAGAACATTGTCCTAAGCATCACACTGCCTCCATCGACTTACCTTCTTCCCATTAGTGATGAGCCGAACACCCCCGGGTTCGGTTCGCACCAGAACCCGCGAACAGACCGAAAGTTCGTACGAACAATAGAACCCTATTAAATACAATGGATGCGAACGTTCGAATTCTAAAGTGCTAATTATAACAACTATTATGCATGTTATTGTCCTAAAAAGGGTTTGGGAACCCGGGTTCTGCACCAGGGGACATGTATCAATGCAAAAAGAAGTTTTAAAAACGGTCGTTTTTCGGGAGCAGTCATTTTAATGATGCATAAAGTGAAAAAAAAAAAGTCAAATATTCCTTTAAATATCGTACCTGGGGGGTGTCTAAAGTATGCCTGTGAAGTGCCACGTGTTTCCCGTGTTTAGAACTGTCCCTGCACAAAATGACACTTCTAAAGGAAAAAAAGCCATTTAAAACTGCTTGCGGCTTTAATGTAATGTCTGGTCCCGGTAATATGGATGAAATTCTTTAAGAAAAATGGCATAGCTACCCCATGACCCCCCCCCCCCCACCCCAGCCCATTACCAGCCCCTTTGGGTCTTGTATGGATATTAAGGGGAACCCCGCACATAAAATAAAAAAGGCCCTATATACTCTGAACAGCCGTATACAGGCGGTGCATACAAGACAGGGACTGTAGGTTTGTTCTTATGTAGAATCTGTTTGTAATTTTGAACAGGTACATTGTTGAAGTGTAGCTCCAGCCCAAAAATCTATTTTTAAACTTTTTGGAAAACATAGGTAAGGGTTATCACCCCTGTAACATTTGTTTTGCTGTCTGTGCCCCTGTTCAGAACATTTCACCTCACTTTCCGTCCCAATGACAACTGTTTTTGAAATGTGGTGTTTTTCTTGAAACAAGGATTGCTGATAAAGCATCAGTACAGAGGAGACACCTTTCTCCCATATTTATTCTTACAGGAGAGAATTTTCCTTCCTAGTGGTAGATTTCCTCTCACTTCCTGTTGTCTTCTTGCGTTTGCAAGTAGGAGTCGTTTGTAAGTTGGATGTTTGAAAGTAGGGACCTGCCGTATATACTCTGCAGAAATAGGCCCCTTAGTTGTTGGTGTTGGCACAACACTGTAAGCACTCACAGTTACTCTTGGTTGGTGCTGGAACGCCCTGCTGTCAACTATTATATCAGGAATTTTAATTACATATAATTGTTGAACAGTGGTAGTAAAAATTGGGCCTTTGATGGTGGTGCTGGTGCCACAACACTGTAAGCCCTGACAGTTACTCTTGGTGGGTGCAGCAATGGGCCCTGCTGTGAATTATTAGATCAAGAATTGTAATTGCATGCCCCTGTTGAACAGGGGCTGAAAAATTGGGCCTTTCGTGGTGGTGGTGGTGGTGGTGGTGTTGCCACAACACTGTAAGCCCTCAGAGTTACTCTTGGTGGGTGCAGGAATGGGCCCTGCTGTGAATTATTAGATCAAGAATTGTAATTACATGCCCCTTTTGAACAGGGGCTGAAAAATTGGGCCTTTCGTGGTGGTGGTGGTGGTGGCGTTGCCACAACACTGTAAGCCCTCAGAGTTACTCTTGGTGGGTGCAGCAATGGGCCCTGCTGTGAATTATTAGATCAAGAATTGTAATTACATGCCCCTTTTGAACAGGGGCTGAAAAATTGGGCCTTTCGTGGTGGTGGTGGTGGTGGCGTTGCCACAACACTGTAAGCCCTCAGAGTTACTCTTGGTGGGTGCAGCAATGGGCCCTGCTGTGAATTATTAGATCAAGAATTGTAATTACATGCCCCTTTTGAACAGGGGCTGAAAAATTGGGCCTTTCGTGGTGGTGGTGGTGGTGGCGTTGCCACAACACTGTAAGCCCTCAGAGTTACTCTTGGTGGGTGCAGCAATGGGCCCTGCTGTGAATTATTAGATCAAGAATTGTAATTACATGCCCCTTTTGAACAGGGGCTGAAAAATTGGGCCTTTCGTGGTGGTGGTGGCGTTGCCACAACACTGTAAGCCCTCAGAGTTACTCTTGGTGGGTGCAGGAATGGGCCCTGCTGTGAATTATTAGATCAAGAATTGTAATTACATGCCCCTTTTGAACAGGGGCTGAAAAATTGGGCCTTTCGTGGTGGTGGTGGTGGTGGCGTTGCCACAACACTGTAAGCCCTCAGAGTTACTCTTGGTGGGTGCAGCAATGGGCCCTGCTGTGAATTATTAGATCAAGAATTGTAATTACATGCCCCTTTTGAACAGGGGCTGAAAAATTGGGCCTTTCGTGGTGGTGGTGGTGGTGGCGTTGCCACAACACTGTAAGCCCTCAGAGTTACTCTTGGTGGGTGCAGCAATGGGCCCTGCTGTGAATTATTAGATCAAGAATTGTAATTACATGCCCCTTTTGAACAGGGGCTGAAAAATTGGGCCTTTCGTGGTGGTGGTGGTGGTGGCGTTGCCACAACACTGTAAGCCCTCAGAGTTACTCTTGGTGGGTGCAGCAATGGGCCCTGCTGTGAATTATTAGATCAAGAATTGTAATTACATGCCCCTTTTGAACAGGGGCTGAAAAATTGGGCCTTTCGTGGTGGTGGTGGCGTTGCCACAACACTGTAAGCCCTCAGAGTTACTCTTGGTGGGTGCAGGAATGGGCCCTGCTGTGAATTATTAGATCAAGAATTGTAATTACATGCCCCTTTTGAACAGGGGCTGAAAAATTGGGCCTTTCGTGGTGGTGGTGGTGGTGGCGTTGCCACAACACTGTAAGCCCTCAGAGTTACTCTTGGTGGGTGCAGCAATGGGCCCTGCTGTGAATTATTAGATCAAGAATTGTAATTACATGCCCCTTTTGAACAGGGGCTGAAAAATTGGGCCTTTCGTGGTGGTGGTGGTGGTGGCGTTGCCACAACACTGTAAGCCCTCAGAGTTACTCTTGGTGGGTGCAGCAATGGGCCCTGCTGTGAATTATTAGATCAAGAATTGTAATTACATGCCCCTTTTGAACAGGGGCTGAAAAATTGGTTGAGTTACTCTTGGTGGGTGCAGCAATGGGCCCTGCTGTGAATTATTAGATCAAGAATTGTAATTGCATGCCCCTGTTGAACAAGGGCTGAAAAATTGGGCCTTAGGCACTGGTGGCACAACACTACAACCCCTCACAGATACTGTACTTGGAGCACAGCAATGAGCCCTGTTGCAAAGTATTGCTTCAAAAATTGTAATGACACGCCCCTGTTAAACAGGGGCTGAAAAATTGGGCCTTAGGCACTGGTGCCACAACACTCCAACCCCTCACAGATACTGTACTTGGAGCACAGCAATGAGCCCTATGGCAAATTATTGCTAAAAAAATTGTAATTACACGCCCCTGTAAAACAGGGGCTGAAAAATTGGGCCTTAGCCACTGGTGGCGGCACCCATAAACAAAAATGATCTTCCAAGCTATCATCATCAATCGTATCATTGAGGACTCGGAGGAGGAGGATAGCCAGTCAACATAACAGCACAGGCACTCAGCATCAGCATCAGTCTTGAAGGGATGTGACATGTTAAAATCAATTAGTCTGTTATATCAGCATCAGGTGTGTGGTAGCTGGTGGTGATCCAAGACTGGTTCATCTTGATGAAAGTCAGTCGATCAACCGAGTCGGTGGACAGGCGCACCCTGTGATCCGTGACAAATCCTCCAGCAGCACTGAATGTGCGTTCCGAAAGAACGCTGGATGCAGGACAGGCCAGTAGTTCAATTGCATACTGTGCAAGCTCTGGCCAGTGATCCATCCTCAAGACCCAGTAAGCCAGAGGATTTTCGGTGGGGAAGGTGTCCAAGTCTGACCTTGCCCCTAGATATTCCTGCACCATGTTTATCAGACGCTGGCGATGGTTGCTGGAACCGATCATACTTTGGGGCTGCGGACTAAAGAATTGTCTGAACGCATCGGTCAGACGGCCACCTTCCCCACCGCTCCTTCTTTGACTGGCCGAAGCCTCAGCAACTCGTTGTCCAGGACCAGGAGTTTGTAACCTCCCAGTCTCTGGGAACGCGTTGCACAGACCTTTCTGCAAGGCCTCCCGGAGTTGTCTCATCCTCTGCTCCCTCTGCGACGGTAACATAAGGTCCGCAACCTTACCCTTGTACCGTGGATCAAGGAGAGTGGCCAGCCAGTAATGGTCCCTCTCCTTGATCCGAAGAATACGAGGATCCTTCCGCAGACTTTGCAGGATCAGGGAGGCCATGCAGCGTAGGTTTGCTGAGGCATTCGCTCCGGAGTCCTCTGGGTCACTAAGGACGACATGATCCGCAGCCACCTCCTCCCAGCCACGTACAAGTCCACTGGTTTCTTGGGACTGTAAATCATCCCTAAAAGACTGCTGCTGATGATGCTGAGTGCCAGCCTCCACCTCCATGCTGACACAATCCTCCTCCTCCTCCTCCTCCTCTTCCTGTGCGATGGGTGGGACAGAAGGAACACTGTCTGGGTAAAGGGGGCCTTGAGAGGCAAGGAAGTCCTCCTCTTCCTGCCTCTGTTCTGCCTCAAGTGCCCTGTCCATTATTCCACGCAGCGTGTGCTCCAACAGGTGGACAAGAGGTACAGTGTCACTGATGCATGCACTGTCACTGCTCACCATCCTCGTGGCCTCCTCAAATGGTGCCAGGACAGTGCATGCATCCCTGATCATGCCCCACTGGCGTGGAGAAAAAAAACCAAGCTCCCCTGACCCTGTCCTGGTGCCGTAGTCGCACAGGTACTCATTGATGGCCCTCTGCTGCGTGTGCAGCCGCTGCAGCATGGCCAACGTTGAGTTCCACCTGGTGGGCATGTCACATATAAGGCGGTTCTTGGGCAGGTTCAACTCCTTTTGCAGCTCAGCCAGGCGAGCACTGGCATTATAAGATCTGCGGAAATGCACACAGACTTTCCTGGCCTGCCTCAGGACATCCTGTAAGCCCGGGTACCTGCCCAAGAACCGCTGCACCACCAGGTTAAGGACGTGAGCCACACAGGGCACATGGGTCAGTTGTCCCTGTCGGAGGGCGGAGAGGAGGTTGGTGCCATTGTCGCAAACCACCATTCCTGGCTTAAGCTGGCGTGGCGTCAACCACCTCTCGGCCTGGCCCTGCAGAGCAGACAGGACCTCTGCCCCAGTGTGGCTTCTGTCCCCCAAACACACCAGCGCAAGCACGGCATGGCATCTTTTTGCCTGCGTACTTGCGTAGCCCCTTGAACGCCTACGGAGCACCGCTGGTTCCGAGGACAAACCACAGGAAGAGGCCATGGAGGAAGAAGAAGAGGAGGGGGTGGAGGAGAGAGGTGTGTCACAACCAGTAGTAGCATTTTGGAGGCGTGGCGGTGGAACAACCTCCAACACTACTGCACCTTGTCCTGCATCCTTCCCAGCTGCCAAAAGAGTGACCCAATGGGCCGTGAAAGAAAGGTAACGTCCCTGTCCATGCCTGCTGGACCATGAGTCAGCGGTAATATGCACCTTACCGCTGACCGCCCTGTCCAGCGAGGCCAAGACATTGCCTTCCACATGCCGGTAGAGAGCCGGAATAGCCTTCCGTGAGAAAAAGTGGCGTTTGGGAACCTGCCACTGAGGAACCGCACATTGCACAAACTCACGGAAGGGGGCCGAGTCTACCAACTGAAAAGGCAGCAGTTGAAGCGCTAGCAATTTAGCCAAGCTAGCATTCAACCGCTGGGCATGTGGATGGCTGGGAGTGAACTTCTTTCGACGGTCCAGCAGCTGGGGCAGGGAAATTTGCCTGCTAGAATCGGACGTCGGTGTACTGCTAGCAGAGTGGCCGCAAGTACTTGGCTGTGACACACCTAATTCTACACCTTCATTCCTCTCAGTGCATGTTTCAGAGAGCACTGAAGTTATAGTGGGGTTGGAGATCCCAGCTGATGCGGTGCAAGGAGAGGTCCGCTTTGTTCTTTGGTGTGGGTCTTTGAGGTAGGCTTGCCAACGAGCTGCATGGCAGGTCAACATATGTCTGGTCAGGCATGTGGTACCCAAGCGGCTGATGTTTTGGCCACGCGATATACGCTTGAGACATATGTTGCAAACAGCAGCTGTGCGATCTGATGCACTAGCCTCAAAAAAGGCCCACACCAAAGAACTTTTTGAATGACGGGCAGAGGCAGCGCCCTGCACAGGCGGAGCTCTGCGGTGTGATTCCGTCGGTGTACTGCCCTTGCGCTGGCCACCAAAGGGCATCCTGCCTCGTTGGAGATGTGCCTCCTCCTCATCCTCCTCCTCCTCCTCTCTCCTATTAGGCACCCACGTGGAGTCAGTGACCTCATCATCACCTCCCTCCTCATCACTGGAGCCAATCTGGCAGTATGCTGCAGCTGCTGGAACATGACTGCCAGATTGGTGTCCTTCTTGAGCATCCCCTCTGTCTGCTCTCACGCTACTGCCTTCCTCTAGCTGGGTTTCATCATCAGACCCTTCGAAACGCTGGGCATCCTCCTGGAGCATGTACCCAACACTGTGCTCAAACAGTTCGGGGGACTCCTCAGGAGGAGGACATGGTGGGTCTAGGGAAGGAGTGACTGATGATGAGTCTGACATTGATACCAGGGAAGAGGACGCTTTGGCAGCTGCTTTGCCAGTACCCTGAGCCTGGGTGAGAGAGGATGAGGAGGAGGAGGAGGGCTTGGTCATCCACTCTACCAAGTCTTCGGCATGATGTGGCTCAACATGTCCAGCTGCCGAAAAGAAGGACAAGCGTGTCCCATGGCCATGTGCTGATGACAATGCACCGCGTCCACGACCAGCACTGTTGCCCCCAGACACAGAGCCTGCTTGCCCTCTTTTATTGCCTCCTGACTGTCTGCCTCTCCTTGTTTGCCTTCCAGACATTCTAATAGATGGCCTGCAGGGAGATGGGAAAAAAGCAATAAGGGCTACCTTCAGGTGTCCTTCTCTGTCCCTTTACTTAAGGATTTCTAAATATGGTTGAGGATGATTGCTTTTGCACAGAATAGCACAACGACAATTTCCCTGACTGTCCAAAAAACAAGGATTTCAAAGATGGTTGATGAGGAATGCTTTAGCACACTATAGCACAAGGAGAATTTCCCTCACTGTCCTTCCCTGTCCCTAGAAACAAGGATTCGCACAGTGAAAGAAACTGACACTCTCCCTACCTAGAGTTTTCTGTCCCTAGAAAAAATGTTTTTTTAAAGCACACTATAGCACAAGGAGAATTCCCCTCACTTTCCTTCTTTGTCCCTAGAAACAAGGATTCGCACAGTGAAAGAAACTGACACTCTCCCTACCTAGAGTTTTCTGTCCCTAGAAAAAATGTTTTTTTAAAGCACACTATAGCACAAGGAGAATTCACTCACTGTCCTTCCCTGTCCCTAGAAACAAGGATTCGCACAGTAAAAGACACTGACACTCTCCCTTCATAGAGTTTTCTGTCCCTAGAAAAAATGTTTTTTTAAAGCACACTATAGCACAAGGAGAATTCACTCACTGTCCTTCCCTGTCCCTAGAAACAAGGATTCGCACAGTGAAAGAAACTGACACTCTCCCTACCTAGAGTTTTCTGTCCCTAGAAAAAATGTTTTTTTAAAGCACACTATAGCACAAGGAGAATTCCCCTCACTTTCCTTCTTTGTCCCTAGAAACAAGGATTCGCACAGTAAAAGACACTGACACTCTCCCTACCTAGAGTTTTCTGTCCCTAGAAAAAATGTTTTTTTAAAGCACACTATAGCACAAGGAGAATTCCCCTCACTTTCCTTCTTTGTCCCTAGAAACAAGGATTCGCACAGTAAAAGACACTGACACTCTCCCTACCTAGAGTTTTCTGTCCCTAGAAAAAATGTTTTTTTAAAGCACACTATAGCACAAGGAGAATTCCCCTCACTTTCCTTCTTTGTCCCTAGAAACAAGGATTCGCACAGTAAAAGACACTGACACTCTCCCTACTGTGACAGCAGGAAGGTAAAGTCACCTGGTTGCATCCAGGGGGGTAGATATATTTCTCCCAGATTCAGGCTTTATGCCGACTTATACAACTAGGGAGTTGATGAAGCCCAGCTGAGGCTAGTGGGCTCATGAATGACTCATACCTCTAGGGAGAGTGCTGGGCGTCGTGAGGCAGGGAGTTGATGAGACCAGCTGAAGCTTGTCAGCTCATTTAGGCCTCTATAAGAACTCCCAGATTCATTAGGTGTTAGCTCATGCCTGGAACCAGACCTGTGTGGACTGTCTAGGGAGAGTGAACCCCTGTGCGGTAAGGCAAAGCCTGTGTGGCTATTTGTTTGGACTTTTACTAAACCAGGGACTTAGGGACTAGGACAGCACCAGGCTGATCCCAGTTGTTAGTTTAGGAAACCTGCATGTTTAGTCAGAGGTCAAACTGACCAGGATTTATTTTGTTTATGTTTCTTTTTGGCTTTGCTGTGTTTTTGTCACTGTACATAGAGAAATAAACCGCACCTTTTGATTTTGAAAACCACAACCTCCGTCTGCTGGCCCTGTTTTTGTGTGGGGAGCCCAACCAGGGGGTCACACACACCCGCTACCGAGTTAACCCCCTCACAGTTGGTGGAGAACCAGTGGCAGTTTTTTTTAAGCCAGCATGGAGGAGATACTGAAACAGCTGGCTCTAGCAAATGCCAATCAACAGCAGACAAATGCAGGTTTGCAAAGGAGCCTTGCAGCCCAGCAGCAAGCTCATCAACAAGCCCAGCAGCAATCTGAGGCCCGCTTCATAGACCTGTTACAGAAGCAAGAGCAGAGACTACAACAAATGGAAGCAGTAATGCAGCAACGTCCGCAGACCAGTGAGGAAAGCCGTCCCACTAATACCGCGTCCTTTGGGGTGAGTCGTTTATTGACAAAAATGACTGGAGAGGATGATCCAGAGGTATTTTTGACCACATTTGAAAGGACTGCTGAAAGAGAAAAGTGGCCTGAGGAGCAGTGGGCTGGACTGGTGGCTCCTCTGTTAACTGGTGAATCGCAGAAGGCTTACTATGACCTAGAGCCTGACCAAGCAAAAGACTATGTGATGCTAAAAGCTGAAATATTGGCAAGGCTGGGTGTCACCCTGGCTGTCCAGGCTCAGCGTGTGCATAACTGGACTTTCCAGCTTGGAAAACCCCCCAGGTCTCAAATGTATGATCTCATTCACCTGAGCAGGAAGTGGCTACAGCCAGAGACTTTGTCCGCACCAGAGATTGTGGAACGTGTTGTAATGGATCGGTTTTTGAGAGCTCTTCCTACTGCCATCCAAAAGTGGGTAAGCCATGGAGACCCAGAGACGGCCGGTGGTCTTGTGGATCGTGTAGAGAAATACTTGGCTACAGAGAACCTGACGGCCTCTTCCAGAGACTCTCGGACTTTCCACCCTAAGACCAGACCATCCCCAGGGGCGGATAAGAGGATTCCAAGGGGTGAGGGTGGAGAGAGTGAGAGGGTGGGAGCTCTACCCAAAGTTTGGCGAGAACAGCCTGGGAAGTCAGGGGCTCAAGAGGCAGCCAAATGGATTGTTTGCTACCGCTGCCGGCAAGCGGGACATATTGCAGCAAATTGCCCGGTTGTGGAGGAACCCATGCAATGTGACTTTCTGATGGACAGACGTCAGTCGCTGTGTGCGACAGTCGCATGCACTGCCATTCGGGGAACTGAGAAACATTTATGCAAAATGTGTATTAATGGTAGAAATGTTGTGGTATTACTGGATTCAGGTAGCCTTGTGACCCTGATAAAGGCTGAATTAGTTAAAACAGAGGTCTCTGGGAATAGCAAGGTAGCTGTTATTTGTGTGCATGGGGACACCCGAGAGTATCCAGTGACTACAGTGTGTTTCGAGACCCCCAAAGGTACCCTCTCTCATCCAGTGGGCTTAGTATCTCAATTACCGCATGATGCCATTGTGGGAAGGGATTTTCCGAAGTTCTGGGAACTGTGGGATGATCCTGAGCCCCCCACTGGTGCCCCTATGTACCAGGAATGTGATAGCCAGAACTCCTCTGAGAGTGGTGAGGACTCTCCAGAATTTCCCTTGTCAGTATTGGCAGGGGAGACTCAAGAAACTGGAGAGGAGCCCACCTCCTCAGACGAAAACCTACCGTCTGTGGAGTTTTCTGATCTGGAGGTTCACAGGGAAAATTTTGCCACAGAACAGTTAAAAGACCCCGCCCTAATAAAGGCACGGGAAAACGTAGTGGAAATAGATGGCGAGTTAGTGAACCCAGATAATACCTGCACTTACCCATACTTCAGCGTAGAGAAGGACCTACTGTATCGGGTGGCAAAAAGGGCAGAAGAAACCGTTGAGCAGCTTGTGGTGCCCAAACCTTACAGGAAGTTGGTGTTGGAGTTGGCCCATGGGCACATTCTTGGAGGTCATCTGGGGACAGAGAAAACCCGAGAGAGGGTATTACAGAGATTCTATTGGCCTGGGGTGATGAAGGACATAGAAAATTATTGTTCCTCCTGCCCTGTGTGTCAGAGGTCGGCCCCGATGCCACATTTCCGTAGCCCGCTGGTCCCTCTACCCATCATTGAGGTCCCGTTTGAGAGAATCGCAATGGATTTGGTAGGTCCTATAATCAAGTCCGCTAGGGGGCACCAGTACATATTGGTTATAATGGACTATGCCACCCGTTATCCAGAAGCGATCCCTCTCAGAAATACCTCGGCCAAAACCATAGCCAAAGAGCTATCTCTTGTTTTTAGCCGGGTGGGTATTTGTAAAGAACTGCTTACGGACCAAGGTACACCCTTTATGTCCCGGGTTATGAAAGAGCTGTGTAAATTGCTCAAAGTGACGCAATTGCGTACATCTGTGTATCACCCCCAAACCGATGGGCTGGTTGAAAGATTCAACAAAACCCTAAAACAAATGTTGAAGAAAGTGGTGGATAGAGATGGAAAGGATTGGGACTGTCTACTTCCTTATTTGATGTTTGCTATTAGGGAGGTGCCCCAATCCTCTACGGGATTCTCCCCCTTTGAGTTACTGTATGGGAGACACCCAAGAGGGCTGTTGGATATTGCCAAGGAAACTTGGGAAAGTGAGAGTTCTCCCCACAGGAGTGTGATTGAGCATGTCGCCCTGATGCAAGATCGAATTGCACAGGTAATGCCCATCGTGAAGGAACATTTGGCCCAAGCGCAGTTGGCACAGCAGAGAGTGTACAACCGTGGAGCAAAGACCCGTACCTTTTCCCCGGGGGATAGGATATTGGTACTTGTCCCTACGGTTGAAAGTAAATTCCTTGCCAAATGGCAAGGCCCCTACGAGATAATGGAAAAAGTGAGCGAAGTGAATTACAAGGTCAGACAACCAGGAAGGCGAAAGCCCGAACAGATATATCACGTTAATCTGTTGAAAGCCTGGAGGGATAGAGAGTCCCTAGTCGCAGAAACTTGGTCACCAGCTCAAACTGGTTGCGTGATTCCGGAGGTTGGAATAGCAGCCACATTGTCACAACCCCAACAACAGGAGGTTAAGGAGTTTGTGCTTCGCAACAAGGAGGTGTTCTCTGAGCTGCCGGGACAAACATCTGGGGTAGAGCATGATATTATTACCCCGCCCGGTGAAAGGGTGAAGTTAAAACCCTATCGGATCCCAGAGGCCCGATGGGAGGCAATACGGGAGGAAGTACAGAAAATGCTGAACTTAGGGGTGATAGAGGAGTCCCAAAGTGATTGGTCTAGTCCCATTGTGTTGGTGCCTAAACCGGATGGGAGCTGGCGATTTTGTAACGATTTTCGTCAGTTGAACAAAGTTACAAAATTTGACACCTACCCCATGCCACGTATAGATGAGTTGATCGACCGGCTGGGAACAGCCCGATACATGACGACTCTTGACCTCACAAAAGGGTATTGCCAAATTCCCCTGGCCAAGTCGGCCAAAGAGAAAACCGCATTTGTAACCCCAGATGGGGCGTTCCAATATAAGAGAATGCCGTTCGGGTTACAGAATGCGCCGGCCACATTCCAGCGGAAAATGGACCAGATACTGAGGCCCCATCGGAAGTTTGCTGCGGCTTACCTGGATGACGTAATTGTCCATAGCACAGATTGGGCCTCACATCTGCCAAAAGTGCAAGCAGTCCTAGACTCTATCCGGGAAGCGGGGTTTACGGCTAACCCCAAGAAGTGTACCATTGGGCAGGAGGAGGCCAAATATCTTGGGTACACCATTGGCAGGGGAGTAATAAAACCCCAACTCAACAAAGTCGAGGCCATCCAGAGTTGGCCACGTCCCAACAGCAAGAAGCAGGTACGAGCCTTTCTGGGAATCGCGGGTTATTATCGGCGCTTCATTCCCCACTTTGCTTCTAAGGCTGTGCCCCTAACCAACCTGACGAAAGGGAAAGGGTCGGTCATGATTAAATGGACCCCCGAGGCGGAGGCAGCATTCCAATTCTTGAAACAAGCCTTATGTAGCCAGCCAGTGTTGTACTCACCCGACTTCTCTAAAGACTTTGTCGTACAAAGTGATGCGTCAGATGTGGGGTTAGGAGCAGTATTGTCCCAGGTCTGGAACGGGGAAGAGCACCCAGTCATTTACCTCAGCAGGAAGTTGAAGTCCCATGAGGTAAATTACGCCACGGTTGAAAAGGAGTGTTTAGCGGTGAAGTGGGCTCTAGATTCCCTTCGGTACTATCTGCTAGGTAGGCACTTTGACATGGTTACGGATCACGCTCCGTTAAAGTGGATGGCTCAAAACAAGGAGACAAATAGAAGAGTGAATAGGTGGTTCCTGGCCCTGCAGGAATTCAACTTCACAGTAAAGCATCGCCCTGGCGTTCAAATGGGGAATGTGGATGCTTTGTCTCGAGTACATGAATGCCTGATTGCTGGTGTTCCAACCCCAAGGTTAAAACAAGAGGGGGGGGTATGTGACAGCAGGAAGGTAAAGTCACCTGGTTGCATCCAGGGGGGTAGATATATTTCTCCCAGATTCAGGCTTTATGCCGACTTATACAACTAGGGAGTTGATGAAGCCCAGCTGAGGCTAGTGGGCTCATGAATGACTCATACCTCTAGGGAGAGTGCTGGGCGTCGTGAGGCAGGGAGTTGATGAGACCAGCTGAAGCTTGTCAGCTCATTTAGGCCTCTATAAGAACTCCCAGATTCATTAGGTGTTAGCTCATGCCTGGAACCAGACCTGTGTGGACTGTCTAGGGAGAGTGAACCACTGTGCGGTGAGGCAAAGCCTGTGTGGCTATTTGTTTGGACTTTTACTAAACCAGGGACTTAGGGACTAGGACAGCACCAGGCTGATCCCAGTTGTTAGTTTAGGAAACCTGCATGTTTAGTCAGAGGTCAAACTGACCAGGATTTATTTTGTTTATGTTTCTTTTTGGCTTTGCTGTGTTTTTGTCACTGTACATAGAGAAATAAACCGCACCTTTTGATTTTGAAAACCACAACCTCCGTCTGCTGGCCCTGTTTTTGTGTGGGGAGCCCAACCAGGGGGTCACACACACCCGCTACCGAGTTAACCCCCTCACACTACCTAGAGTTTTCTGTCCCTAGAAAAAATGTTTTTTTAAAGCACACTATAGCACAAGGAGAATTCCCCTCACTTTCCTTCTTTGTCCCTAGAAACAAGGATTCACACAGTAAAAGACACTGACACTCTCCCTACCTAGAGTTTTCTGTCCCTAGAAAAAATGTTTTTTTAAAGCACACTATAGCACAAGGAGAATTCCCCTCACTTTCCTTCTTTGTCCCTAGAAACAAGGATTCGCACAGTAAAAGACACTGACACTCTCCCTACCTAGAGTTTTCTGTCCCTAGAAAAAATGTTTTTTTAAAGCACACTATAGCACAAGGAGAATTCCCCTCACTTTCCTTCTTTGTCCCTAGAAACAAGGATTCGCACAGTAAAAGACACTGACACTCTCCCTACCTAGAGTTTTCTGTCCCTAGAAAAAATGTTTTTTTAAAGCACACTATAGCACAAGGAGAATTCCCCTCACTTTCCTTCTTTGTCCCTAGAAACAAGGATTCGCACAGTGAAAGAAACTGACACTCTCCCTACCTAGAGTTTTCTGTCCCTAGAAAAAAAGTTTTTTTAAAGCACACTATAGCACAAGGAGAATTCCCCTCACTTTCCTTCTTTGTCCCTAGAAACAAGGATTCGCACAGTAAAAGACACTGACACTCTCCCTACCTAGAGTTTTCTGTCCCTAGAAAAAATGTTTTTTTAAAGCACACTATAGCACAAGGAGAATTCCCCTCACTTTCCTTCTTTGTCCCTAGAAACAAGGATTCGCACAGTAAAAGACACTGACACTCTCCCTACCTAGAGTTTTCTGTCCCTAGAAAAAATGTTTTTTTAAAGCACACTATAGCACAAGGAGAATTCCCCTCACTTTCCTTCTTTGTCCCTAGAAACAAGGATTATCACAGTGAAAGAAACTGACACTCTCCCTACCTAGAGTTTTCTGTCCCTAGAAAAAATGTTTTTTTAAAGCACACTATAGCACAAGGAGAATTCCCCTCACTTTCCTTCTTTGTCCCTAGAAACAAGGATTCGCACAGTGAAAGAAACTGACACTCTCCCTACCTAGAGTTTTCTGTCCCTAGAAAAAATGTTTTTTTAAAGCACACTATAGCACAAGGAGAATTCACTCACTGTCCTTCCCTGTCCCTAGAAACAAGGATTCGCACAGTGAAAGAAACTGACACTCTCCCTACCTAGAGTTTTCTGTCCCTAGAAAAAATGTTTTTTTAAAGCACACTATAGCACAAGGAGAATTCCCCTCACTTTCCTTCTTTGTCCCTAGAAACAAGGATTCGCACAGTGAAAGAAACTGACACTCTCCCTACCTAGAGTTTTCTGTCCCTAGAAAAAATGTTTTTTTAAAGCACACTATAGCACAAGGAGAATTCCCCTCACTTTCCTTCTTTGTCCCTAGAAACAAGGATTCGCACAGTAAAAGACACTGACACTCTCCCTACCTAGAGTTTTCTGTCCCTAGAAATTTTTTTTTTTAAAGCACACTATAGCACAAGGAGAATTCCCCTCACTTTCCTTCTTTGTCCCTAGAAACAAGGATTATCACAGTGAAAGAAACTGACACTCTCCCTACCTAGAGTTTTCTGTCCCTAGAAAAAATGTTTTTTTAAAGCACACTATAGCACAAGGAGAATTCACTCACTGTCCTTCCCTGTCCCTAGAAACAAGGATTCGCACAGTAAAAGACACTGACACTCTCCCTACCTAGAGTTTTCTGTCCCTAGAAAAAATGTTTTTTTAAAGCACACTATAGCACAAGGAGAATTCCCCTCACTTTCCTTCTTTGTCCCTAGAAACAAGGATTATCACAGTGAAAGAAACTGACACTCTCCCTACCTAGAGTTTTCTGTCCCTAGAAAAAATGTTTTTTTAAAGCACACTATAGCACAAGGAGAATTCCCCTCACTTTCCTTCTTTGTCCCTAGAAACAAGGATTCACACAGTAAAAGACACTGACACTCTCCCTACCTAGAGTTTTCTGTCCCTAGAAAAAATGTTTTTTTAAAGCACACTATAGCACAAGGAGAATTCCCCTCACTTTCCTTCTTTGTCCCTAGAAACAAGGATTCACACAGTAAAAGACACTGACACTCTCCCTACCTAGAGTTTTCTGTCCCTAGAAAAAATGTTTTTTTAAAGCACACTATAGCACAAGGAGAATTCCCCTCACTTTCCTTCTTTGTCCCTAGAAACAAGGATTCGCACAGTAAAAGACACTGACACTCTCCCTACCTAGAGTTTTCTGTCCCTAGAAAAAATGTTTTTTTAAAGCACACTATAGCACAAGGAGAATTCCCCTCACTTTCCTTCTTTGTCCCTAGAAACAAGGATTCGCACAGTGAAAGAAACTGACACTCTCCCTACCTAGAGTTTTCTGTCCCTAGAAAAAATGTTTTTTTAAAGCACACTATAGCACAAGGAGAATTCCCCTCACTTTCCTTCTTTGTCCCTAGAAACAAGGATTCGCACAGTAAAAGACACTGACACTCTCCCTACCTAGAGTTTTCTGTCCCTAGAAAAAATGTTTTTTTAAAGCACACTATAGCACAAGGAGAATTCCCCTCACTTTCCTTCTTTGTCCCTAGAAACAAGGATTATCACAGTGAAAGAAACTGACACTCTCCCTACCTAGAGTTTTCTGTCCCTAGAAAAAATGTTTTTTTAAAGCACACTATAGCACAAGGAGAATTCACTCACTGTCCTTCCCTGTCCCTAGAAACAAGGATTCGCACAGTGAAAGAAATTGACACTCTCCCTACCTAGAGTTTTCTGTCCCTAGAAAAAATGTTTTTTTAAAGCACACTATAGCACAAGGAGAATTCCCCTCACTTTCCTTCTTTGTCCCTAGAAACAAGGATTCGCACAGTGAAAGAAACTGACACTCTCCCTACCTAGAGTTTTCTGTCCCTAGAAAAAATGTTTTTTTAAAGCACACTATAGCACAAGGAGAATTCACTCACTGTCCTTCCCTGTCCCTAGAAACAAGGATTCGCACAGTGAAAGAAACTGATACTCTCCCTACCTAGAGTTTTCTGTCCCTAGAATTTTTTTTTTTTAAAGCACACTATAGCACAAGGAGAATTCCCCTCACTTTCCTTCTTTGTCCCTAGAAACAAGGATTATCACAGTGAAAGAAACTGACACTCTCCCTACCTAGAGTTTTCTGTCCCTAGAAAAAATGTTTTTTTAAAGCACACTATAGCACAAGGAGAATTCACTCACTGTCCTTCCCTGTCCCTAGAAACAAGGATTCGCACAGTAA
The DNA here is from genome assembly GCA_029206835.1 of Rana muscosa. Taxonomy (NCBI): domain Eukaryota; kingdom Metazoa; phylum Chordata; class Amphibia; order Anura; family Ranidae; genus Rana; species Rana muscosa. The sequence continues at coordinate 363,796,147 of CM055127.1, forward strand.
AAGACACTGACACTCTCCCTACCTAGAGTTTTCTGTCCCTAGAAAAAATGTTTTTTTAAAGCACACTATAGCACAAGAAGAATTCCCCTCACTTTCCTTCTTTGTCCCTAGAAACAAGGATTATCACAGTGAAAGAAACTGACACTCTCCCTACCTAGAGTTTTCTGTCCCTAGAAAAAATGTTTTTTTAAAGCACACTATAGCACAAGGAGAATTCCCCTCACTTTCCTTCTTTGTCCCTAGAAACAAGGATTCGCACAGTAAAAGACACTGACACTCTCCCTACCTAGAGTTTTCCGTCCCTAGAAAAAATGTTTTTTTAAAGCACACTATAGCACAAGGAGAATTCCCCTCACTTTCCTTCTTTGTCCCTAGAAACAAGGATTCGCACAGTAAAAGACACTGACACTCTCCCTACCTAGAGTTTTCTGTCCCTAGAAAAAATGTTTTTTTAAAGCACACTATAGCACAAGGAGAATTCCCCTCACTTTCCTTCTTTGTCCCTAGAAACAAGGATTCGCACAGTGAAAGAAACTGACACTCTCCCTACCTAGAGTTTTCTGTCCCTAGAAAAAATGTTTTTTTAAAGCACACTATAGCACAAGGAGAATTCCCCTCACTTTCCTTCTTTGTCCCTAGAAACAAGGATTCGCACAGTAAAAGACACTGACACTCTCCCTACCTAGAGTTTTCTGTCCCTAGAAAAAATGTTTTTTTAAAGCACACTATAGCACAAGGAGAATTCCCCTCACTTTCCTTCTTTGTCCCTAGAAACAAGGATTCGCACAGTAAAAGACACTGACACTCTCCCTACCTAGAGTTTTCTGTCCCTAGAAAAAATGTTTTTTTAAAGCACACTATAGCACAAGGAGAATTCCCCTCACTTTCCTTCTTTGTCCCTAGAAACAAGGATTATCACAGTGAAAGAAACTGACACTCTCCCTACCTAGAGTTTTCTGTCCCTAGAAAAAATGTTTTTTTTAAAGCACACTATAGCACAAGGAGAATTCACTCACTGTCCTTCCCTGTCCCTAGAAACAAGGATTCGCACAGTGAAAGAAACTGACACTCTCCCTACCTAGAGTTTTCTGTCCCTAGAAAAAATGTTTTTTTAAAGCACACTATAGCACAAGGAGAATTCACTCACTGTCCTTCCCTGTCCCTAGAAACAAGGATTCGCACAGTGAAAGAAACTGACACTCTCCCTACCTAGAGTTTTCTGTCCCTAGAAAAAATGTTTTTTTAAAGCACACTATAGCACAAGGAGAATTCCCCTCACTTTCCTTCTTTGTCCCTAGAAACAAGGATTCGCACAGTGAAAGAAACTGACACTCTCCCTACCTAGAGTTTTCTGTCCCTAGAAAAAATGTTTTTTTAAAGCACACTATAGCACAAGGAGAATTCCCCTCACTTTCCTTCTTTGTCCCTAGAAACAAGGATTCGCACAGTAAAACACACTGACACTCTCCCTACCTAGAGTTTTCTGTCCCTAGAAAAAATGTTTTTTTAAAGCACACTATAGCACAAGGAGAATTCCCCTCACTTTCCTTCTTAGTCCCTAGAAACAAGGATTATCACAGTGAAAGAAACTGACACTCTCCCTACCTAGAGTTTTCTGTCCCTAGAAAAAATGTTTTTTTAAAGCACACTATAGCACAAGGAGAATTCACTCACTGTCCTTCCCTGTCCCTAGAAACAAGGATTCGCACAGTAAAAGACACTGACACTCTCCCTACCTAGAGTTTTCTGTCCCTAGAAAAAATGTTTTTTTAAAGCACACTATAGCACAAGGAGAATTCCCCTCACTTTCCTTCTTTGTCCCTAGAAACAAGGATTATCACAGTGAAAGAAACTGACACTCTCCCTACCTAGAGTTTTCTGTCCCTAGAAAAAATGTTTTTTTAAAGCACACTATAGCACAAGGAGAATTCCCCTCACTTTCCTTCTTTGTCCCTAGAAACAAGGATTCGCACAGTAAAAGACACTGACACTCTCCCTACCTAGAGTTTTCTGTCCCTAGAAAAAATGTTTTTTTAAAGCACACTATAGCACAAGGAGAATTCCCCTCACTTTCCTTCTTTGTCCCTAGAAACAAGGATTATCACAGTGAAAGAAACTGACACTCTCCCTACCTAGAGTTTTCTGTCCCTAGAAAAAATGTTTTTTTAAAGCACACTATAGCACAAGGAGAATTCCCCTCACTTTCCTTCCCTGTCCCTAGAAACAAGGATTCACACAGTAAAACACACTGACACTCTCCCTACCTATCCTTCTCTTTCCCTAAACTAAAGGAATCCAGGTTAAGCAAGAAAGAAATAAATGTCACTGTCCCTGCCTATGCTTCTCTTTCCCTGCTCCGGAACACACTACACTAGGCCGCCATGCTGGCGGCCTTTTATAGTGTGGGGCGTGTACTAAACACCCTCAGCAATAATTGGCCACAGGCATCCTGCCTGTGGCCAATCATTGCTCTCCTCGCTGCCGGCGCTGTGATTGGCCAAGCATGCGGGGTCACAGTGCATGCTTGGCCAATCACAGCGCCTGGATGACACTGCGATGGCGTAGTGCATTGTGGGCCGTTCGCGTCACTCGAATTTGGTGCGAACGGCCCAAATCGTTCGATCTTCGTCGAACGATCGAACAGCCGATGTTCGAGTCGAACGTATGTTCGACTCGAACACGAAGCTCATCCCTACTTCCCATACTGCATCCTGGTGCCATCTCTTTCCCAGGTAAGTGATGCACACACACCTAGCCATCCATATGATGTATAAGAAAACGTGATTCATCAGACCAGGCCAACTTCTTTCATTGTTCTGTGGTGCAGTTATGATGCTCATGTGCCCATTGCACACACTTTTGGCTGGAGACAGGGGTTAGCATGAACACACTCCAGCTACACAACCTCATATACAACAAACTGCAATGCCCATTTTTGTTCTGCTTTCAACACATCAACTTCAGGTTCAATATGTTTACTTGGTGCCTAATATATCTCACCATTTTTCACCTAAACTGTCAATGGCAATATAATTATGGCTGACCAAGATATATGGGAAGCATGTGCCTAAACCTCTGCACATGCTCATTTCTTTCTTCATATTTGTTTATCAAAATTTTCAGTGAGATGATTCTGTAAGTGTCTCAGATGAAGGGAATGTCATGCCATGTTTACTGATATAAATAAACGGATGACTAACATGATAATACACTGTAGAATGCTAATTGAAAGCTTCTTTCCATATCATATAATTGCTATTGATAATTGGTATGCCCTCCCTATCCTTCTGCAGATATAAAAGTTCTCTAAGAGTGCCAGTCTAACAATCTTCTCCTCTAAGTGGCAGTTTTAGGTAAGTTGGCAACACGAGAAATATGACTATGAACAAAATAAACAATATGCCATGAAGACAGATGGAAGAGGAACTCAATGATAAACCCTGGCTCCAGGCACATAGAAAGGGGTTAAATGGTCATCCTACCAAAATTACTCTCCAATATACCCATTGGCTTCCTATTTATTTGAGATTTAAGATCCCTGCACCTAAATTAGATCAGTATGTGGTGGAAGGAATACATCTGTCTCCTATAGGATTCCTTCTGTTGTGGCAGAAAGGGTACCAGAGAACATTGGCTGGTTAGACATTTTCCGAGTGGTGGCTCTAGGTGGTTTTTAGTGGTGACTCTACAAGCAGCGTAACTTTTCAGATCGATCATCACCATAATGAAGCAGTCCAGTGAGTGGAGACCCAGGTGCCTGAATGGCTATGATATGCAGAGTATGGCTGCTGTCTGGACATATTGGTTCCCTGGAATTCATAAGGAGTACTGAGGACAATCATTCTGGCGTGGGTCTGTGAGACAAGTGTTGCAACTAGGGACAGATTACTGTTACTAGGACAACAGCACTGAGACTAGAGTGTTCATACTGGATACTTCCCTCCTCAGTGCATGTTCAGCATCAGATGCACTGCAAGCATCACTGGTTTCTAGGATGCTGTTGGCTACACAGCCGACAGCATCATAGCAACCAGTGAGTGAGTGACACACCTCTGACTCCATTCAGCTGCCAGCCGGGAGACAAAGAGACGTGAATGCTGGCTGATGTAACTGAACAAATATGGCCATTGCCATACTTGAATGCTCTCCCACTGGGAGAGCAGTGGGGATTAGAGGCCACTGGGGGTGGGCATGTAATCTATCTATTTATCTATCCATCAAAATCATATGCATTTTTTTTTGTTTTCTAGGCTTTGCATCATGTCTGGTCATGGTGAGTATCTTTTTAGTGCCTACATTACAATTTTTTTTTTTTATTAAACTAGTATGTTATTTTTTTCATTATAGTAAAAAATGGTTGTTAGTGGTGGACACATTTTTTTCATGTGTAATCAATGAAAAAACTCTACATTCCTTTTTAAAATTACAAAATATTCCCAGTTACTGTATATAATAATGTAGTAAAATGTATGTTTTAATGGGTTATCAGAAAAGATCATGTAGCACTTACACCCAGATTAAGGGAGCTGCTGGATTTTGTTGGGTCTGCAAATTACCTCATGGCTTCCGTGGTCAGGGATGTAAGAAACGTCTTCAGAAAAGTCAATGTCCACACCATGTAAAACCCGAAACAGTTAGGCTTTATTTATTTTTCTCAATCAAGATTTTATTATAAATCTGATAAAACATACAGGTGACATCATGAACAGATAAACAACATAAGTACAAGTTATAAGGCCATATAGGAACATAATGTCTGTTTAGTAGGGAAAGTAACCTTCACTATTGTGGCGTATGAAACATGAGCGAAGTAATAATTAAGTACATTCCATAGTGTACATGAAGAAAGGAAAGGGTGGGGAGGGGTAGAGGGGGGGGGGGAAGAAGGGAGGGTATAGACATGTTAGGAAAATGGTGGGGAGGGTAGGAGTGGGGGGGGGGGGGGTAGAAGACAAGCATTTCGTGGCATACATGTTATGCAAAATCCAGGAAGATATGATATACATATGTAGCGGGGTCTTAAAAGTTAGTGGGATACACCTGGGGGTAGAGAGACCCAGGTGTGTAATTATGTCAGGGATTAGACCCCTTTTTCTTATTCGTGGAGGATTGGGTGGTGTAATATTCTCTTTGACCAGTGGGTGTCAGTGTACCTACTGGCTCGAGGTAGAATCACTACCACAGTGCTACCCTTCTTTGTCCCTTCCTGGAGATGGTACGGCTGGGGCGGGGAACCCGCCGTGGTGTCGATGGGAGGAGATAAAAGGGGGAGACGCCCTCGCCACGAGGTCTGTTGGTTTTCGGAAGGGATCATCTCGTCACGCACCCAGGCACCTTAGGCCTGGGTGCGGGCGGTTCAAGGTTCCGGCCTAGGCGCCCAAGGCCTGGCCGGAACGAAGATGGAGTCCATCCCGGGCACCTTCAGCCTGGGGTGAGGTACTATTAAGGAGGCCTGGGACCCGGTGACTCCGACTGGGTCCCGCGAGGGTGAAGTTGCTCCAGGGCGCCCCTTGCGAGGGGACCCGCATCTGAGGTGAGGAGGCTGGGGGGGGGGGTCACCCGTCCGAAGACCCGGTGTAGCGTCAACCCGGTGACGGATGGGCCTTCAGTAACTCCCTTGGAGGACATCTTCCCCTGATATGGGCTACAGCGCAGCGGAGGAGCTTTCATCAAGATTCCTGCAACCCCTGGTCATAGCACAGGGAGTGTAGGGACTAGGAACCTGTACAGTGCCTCGACCTGCTTCCCCATCGTATCATGCCGTTGCATTTGACTGTATGTGGAGATACGCAATAAACCTGAGTTTGGACTTTGATGGGTGTATGGACTCTGTTGATGGGAACAAAGGGAGATTCCGGCACGGAAGGACTGACCCTCATAACCAGCACACATTTGGCCCGAGGAAAAGATTGATACTGGCCTTCACCTCACCCACATGCACGGGGAGGACATGGGCCGTAGCGCACCTCACTCTGTCGCTCGACATACCCCTAGTTAAAGAGGTCGGGGTGAGGCCGCTAAACATAGTTGTCCAAAAAGTCTTTGGCAGAGGGGAAGCAATTAGCATTCACAAAATCATTTCATGTAATGAGGGATCTGTATTCATCTGAGAGGGTGAATAGCAGCCAAGGTTGCCACAGTTCGTTAAAGTTAACACTATTCTCCTTCTTCATTGCAAGAATTTCTTCCATTTTGTAGATATACTGAACCCTGTCTGTCCAGTCTCTAATTGTCGGGGTTCGGGTTGATTTCCAATGTAGGGGGATCAATGTTTTGGCAGCTGTCAGAAGGTGTCTGGTGAGAGTTTTCTTATATTTGCATAACGTGAGTTTATTTACATGGATCAAGCATGCCGCTGTATTTAAGTGTATCAGTGTTTCAGTGATATACTTGATCCATTTAATAATGTTTTCCCAATAGCTCTTAATCGGGGGGCAGTCCCACCAAATGTGTAAGAAAGATCCTTTTTCTAGACTACATCTCCAGCATAAGTCTGATTCAGTACGGAACCATCTCCTGGCCTTCTGTGGTGTGATATACCACTGAGTGAGTATTTTGTAGGAGACCTCCTGGTATCTGGAGCTCAGGGAGCATTTATGGGTTATTATGCATGCCTTCTCCCATTGTTTGTCACTTATCATGATACTCAGGTCCCTTTCCCACCTCTCCTTGTGTTTGTTGCTATCAGGGTGTTGCGTTTGGGATAACCAAGAGTACGCCAGAGAGGTGGTTTTGGGGACCCGGGATCCTTTGAGGCATATTGACTCAAGTTTAGTGAGAGGGAGAGAAAAGAAGGATTTTTGTTTGTTGTTCACCAGGAAGTCTGTCAAATTAATGTAGAACCAAAAGCCAGGAAATGATTCCCCGAATTCACGTTTTAGTGAGTCGTAAGACTTAACTGTGGGTCCCACCATACATTGGGAGGCCAGTAGGTTTGGGATTGTCTTTTGTTCTAGCCCTGGGCTAAAGTCCGGGTTGTTAGTGATAGGAGTTAGGGGTCCTGGGATTGAGGCAAGGTTGTGCGGGCCTGCGATCTTATGCCAGATTCTGATTGTATTTGCTACTAGTGGATGATCTATTACCTTAGGTTTTTTAGAGTGAAGTGTCCAAGGGTAGAAGAGAGTACGCTGTGCGGTTAGGTTTCGCTCTAGGTGAACCCAGTCCTTCTCATTACTATGGCAATGCCAGTCTATGAGTCTTGTTATATGTGAGGCCTGGTGGTATTTTTTAAAATCCAGGAGACCTATGCCCCCCATACGTTTCGGTAGAGTGAGCAATTTTAGGTTAATTCAGGGTTTCTTGTCTGCCCACAGGAAACGCCTCTGTATTTTTAGTAGGGTGCAAAAAAAGGAATCGGGTATCTGGGTGGGGAGTGCGTTAAATATATATAGCAATCTGGGGAGTATTGTCATCTTTAGTATCGAAGCCCTCCCGAACCAGGAGAACATTCTAGGGAGCCATGTTTGGAGATCTTTTGTAATAGATTTCAGTAGGGGTATATGGTTGGCTTTAAAAATATCATCAAGGTGACTGGTTAGGTTTACTCCTAAGTACTTAAGTTTGTGAGGTTCCCATCTGTATGGGAAGTTTTTCTTCAGGAGATCCAGCTGATCAGGCGTTAGGGAGAGGTTCAGTGCTTCCGATTTGTTTTGGTTAATCTTAAAGCTGGAGATATACCCAAACAACTTGAAAATCTTTGTAAGGTTGGGGATGGAAGTATGAGGGTGGGTGAGAAAGAATAGGAGGTCGTCTGCATAGGCAGCTATCTTATACTCTCTATTATTAGCTTTGAGTCCTTGTACATCTTTGGAGAGGTTAATGGTTCTGATTAGGGGTTCTAGTGTGAGAATAAAAAGGAGTGGGGAAAGGGGACATCCCTGACGAGTTCCATTGTGTATGTCCAGGGGTGCAGAAAGAGTGTTGTTGATTTTAATTTTGGCTTGTGGGTTTTGATAAAGTGCTTTTATCCACGTAAGCATGTTGTTACCTATTCCTATATGTTTGCAGGTGGAGAACATGTAGTTCCATGAGACCCTATCAAATGCCTTTTCGGCATCTGTCGATAGAAGCAGGCCTTTAGTTTTAGAGGACCGTGTAAAGTGGATCAGGTTCAATGCTTTAGTGATGTTGTCACGTGCTTCCCTGCCTGGCATGAAGCCAACTTGTTCTGGTCCTATAATTTTCGATAGTAGTGGCTTCAGTCTATTGGCTATGATTTTGGCCATAAGTTTCAGGTCTATGTTTAGTAATGAAATGGGTCTAAAATTGACACAGTCTGAGTGGTCCTTTTCGGGTTTAGGAATTACAGCTATGTGGGCGAGGAGGAAGGAATGTGAGGTATTCTTATGTGTCGCCAAATAGTTGAATGTTTCCAATAAGGGTTTATTTAGTATGGAGGAGTAGGTTTTATAGTATTGGGAGGTGAAGCAGTCAGGGCCAGGGCTCTTTCCTGGTTTGAGATCTTTGATGGCTGTTTGCAGTTCTAGTAGGGTCATGGGCTCGTCCAGTTTAGTAGAGTCTTCTGGGGTGAGGGAGGGTATTTTGCTATCTTTCAGAAAGTCTAGAATAGTATCTTGTTTTGGTAGTGTAATGTGCTGAGGTTTATGTTGGTCTGGTAGATTGTATAACTTGCTGTAAAATGCATGAAAAAGTTCTGCTATTTTCTCTGAATTGTGTTCAAGTGATCCTCCTTTGTCTCTAATGGCGTGGATTTGGGAAGCTGAGTGCTCTGGCTAGATGTTTCCCACCCTTGTCGCCAAATTCATAGAAAATGCTTCTCCTGAAGAAAAGGGATTTTTTAATTTTAAGATCTAATATGGATTTGAGAGACAATCTGCATTTTGTTAGTTCCTCCTCCACGTTAACCGAAAGGGATTGTTTATGTTGTGTTTCCAGCTTAGCTATCTGTTCTGATAACATGGCGATTTCTTTCTCTCTTTCCTTCTTTCTCCTTGAACCCCATTTTATCAAGACTCCTCTTATAACACTTTTGTGTGCTTCCCAGTTGTTCAGGGGATTAGTGTCTGCAGCTATATTATCTCTGAAGTAGGAGGTGATGGCGTTGTGTATGTCATCTTTTATTGTTTGGTCAGTTAGTAGAGCAGCGTTTAGCCTGCAATTAAAGTTGGAGCGTTTGGGCGGCACAATATTTAAAGACACTGAGGTGGGGGCGTGATCTGAGATTGCTATTATGCCAATGTCTGCCCTGAGGACATTACCAAGGTCCCTTTGGGAGATGAAAATTAAGTCAATTCGCGAATACCTTTTATGTGGTGGGGAGAAGTAAGAGAAGTCTTTTTCCGTTGGGTGTGCTGATCTCCAGGTGTCTACAAGGGAGAGGGATTGTAGCATTATCTTGATCCATTTTAGGATCCTATAAGAGACATGTGTGTGTCCTGACGATGTGTCTTTGAGGGGGCAAAGAGGGATATTAAAGTCTCCTGCCAGGAGGATGCATCCCTCTGCGAACCATTTGAGTTCTTCTATGATGATCTTGTGGCAGAACGTTATGTGCGCTGAGTTAGGGAAATAGACGTTTGCTAGTGTGATGGGAGAACCTTCCCACGTCCCTTTAAGGAAGATATAGCGTCCTTCAGGATCTGTGATTTGTTGTTTAAGATCAAAAGGGGCGTCCTTGTTAAGCAGTATAGACACCCCTTTGGTTTTAGCTAGTGGGTTGGTGGCATGAAAGGCTTTCGTGAAAACGTTATCGGTCAATTTAGGGATATTTTGTGTTTTAAAATGAGTTTCCTGTAGGAAAACCAGACTTGGGCGTACCTTCTTAAGTTCCCTTAGGAGTTTCGATCTTTTTTCGGGTATGTTAAGGCCATTAACATTATGAGAGATAAGGGTTGGTGTTCTCCCTAGGAAGGAATAGGCCATATCTACTCTTTAATTAGGATAAGAAGAAGGGAGGGTTAGTTCTTTCAGACGAAAGTTGGGGCGAGTAGAAGAGGGAACAGCGGGGTAGGGATGGTGTTGGGGAAAGGGGTTGTGAAGAGGGAGGGAGTAGATGGGATGGGGTGTATTGTAGAGTTGTCCGGTTTAAGAAGGGGGAGTTAGGAGTATTGCCCCCGTATCCACCAGAGAGGTGGAGGGCTTGTTAGTGTCTTATAATAAGCACTAAAACGTACTCCGGAGGGTGAGTGGGAGGTACGTTTGTGGAGATTAAGCAGTGTGTGTCTGTTTCCGTTCAATCAGTGAACACCAACTAATGAGGCGATCACTGAGTGAGTTGGTAGTAGTAACTGTTGTTGGAGTAATGTACGAGAGACCTGGGAGGTCTTTTATCGCATTGAAGATTTTTTGCTTAGACCTAGAGGTTTTAGTGTAGGAGGCGAGAGGAATTAGGATTTAAAATGAGATGAGATAGACTGAGAAGAGGTAAGATGGTGTAGGAACTGACAGGATTTTTTTTTTCATCTCCCCCTTTCCTCCTCCCCACATTCAAAGAAGGGGAGAGAGGGAGAAACTGGTGGAGTCTGCCTGTAGTCCAGGAGTTAAGAATCCATCCCGAGGGTCGCCCGACCACACCATGCTTTGATACATGGCTATGTGCGTACGACCCATAAGGCCGGGGTCCAATTCAGCTAAAAAGGTGTTAGTGTAAGAACTTATAATGGAGGTATCCCCATCCTGAAACAAAATTTGTGAGCATGGCAAAGAGGAGACCTGGGAGCATGTCAGAACCGTGTCCTGCAACAAAGGGATCCAGGGGTGGACCACCACCATAGTTATGCTTTCCTTCAGGGGAGGTTATACAATCTCTAAATGAGATACAAAATGTAACTGACTATAACAGGCATGGCTATATGTTCAACTATGAAAACTGAATTCAAGAAATATTATTAACAGTCTTAGAGCTCCATCTAGTGGCTGAATTTCAATTTGCACTGAGAATAATTAAGACCTGTAGCAATTGAGCTCTCTTCTAAAAACAAACAAAGTTTTACGGGTGACAGAGCTGTGTTAATGTCTTCTTGTGAGGAAACATTGATCCGGCTGTTAGTGGAGCTGACATAAAAATTGTCTGTGTGTAGCATCATAGGTGCAGTGCGTCATTGCATGTACTCACAGTTACAACCTTTTAGTAGCGCAAGCTTAGACAGCAGTATCCTCTGTTAGTCCAAGACTCTTGCGATAGCTCAGGCCTGTATCCCATGCAGATTCGCCCTTACCATTGCAGACGTTCAACAAAACGGTATGAGCAAAAGGAGTCAGGTTAGAAGGAACAGTTACAGTATTCTGTGAGGAAAAACAAAACGTTAGGATAAACAGCTGCGGTAAGATCGCTTATATCTTAAGCACCAACAAGCTCCTCTGTGTGTTTCACAGCCAATTGGAGGTCCTGCCTGTGGTCTGCTTGGATAGTATGCAGGGAAGCAATGAGAGCCTAATCGTCTGTTCCGCTGTGTCTTGGGTAAGAGGACCCTCTAGTGGTAGATCCAGGGGACTGGTCATTCAGTGAGTATTCATGAACAATTTAAGAATATAGTCTTAGGTCGAGGGTTCTTTCAGGTGGTGAAACCAGGTAAGTAATTTAAACAGGGTAAGGGGTCATACATGGAATCTGATGCGTAGTTCCGCAGGTAGAGAAAACAAAAGAAAAAGAAGAGGCTTAGTGATAGTTCAGGTGAATATATGCAATTCCATGTAAAGATCAGGCAAGGACAGATCGACCCTCAGCACTATATTGGAGTATGGCTGCTGGGTATACGGACTCCCCTCAGCCATCTCGTCACCTATGGTCTCGGACTTCTGTTGCTCCTGGAGGGGGCCGGGGAATCATATTTGTTCCTAGCAGTGTCTCTGCATTGATTCCTCTGCTGGGCAGGCGAGGGTGATGGAGAGTGTTCAGCGGCGAACTGGGGGTTGTTGATAGGAGGCGGGATGCGAAATTCGGCATACCAATCTGGTAATTCTACAGGGGCAATTTGTAAGTTCTCGCAGAATTTGAGTATGTCATCTGGCACCCTGAGCACATATTGCTTCCCCATGTATGTAGCTTGCAATGCGAATGGAAATTTCCAGCGATAGTATATTCCCTTCTCTTTAAGTATTTCAAGAAGGGGTCTCAGGGCTCTCCTGTTTTGCAATGTAATAGGGGATAAGTCCTGGAATAGCTGGACTACTGCGCCATCATATAGTATCTGGTCGCTCTTCCTGGCCTTTTGTAGGATCTCTTCTTTCAGGCAATAGTTAGGGAGGCAGCAAATAATATCCCTGGGGGGGTTATCATCCGGGGCCTTGGGTCTGATGGCTCTGTGAGCTCTATCGTACTCAATGGGGGATTGTTCCGGCCTTTCGGTCAGGCCATTAAAGATGGAGGACAGTGCGGGTTTTATCTGCTCTGGGGTGACTGTCTCGGGGACCCCTCTAATTCTAATATTGTTTCTCCTTCCTCTGTTGTCCAAGTCCTCAATGTGCCTGTTCATATCTATTAGATGTTGGTTATGGACTGAGTCTGATCAGGGCCCTATCCCTCCTCTTCCCTGCCCACTCAGTAACCGCCATTTGTTCTGTGAGTTTAAGGAGCTCCGTTTTTATATCTGTGATGGCGGCGGGGTAAAGAGCTTTTTATATCCGCTGCTATGTCGGTCATTGCAGCGTAGGTCAGCGGTATGTCAGTTAGGTTGTTATCTCTTTGTGAATCTTCTGAGGCAGGGAGAGAGATCTCGTCATCTTCAGTGTCAACTGACACGCTTGTCCTGTGTGTCGGCGCCATCTTGGGGTTCTTCTTGCCGCCGCTGTAGCAAAACTTGCTGAGGTTGGTCGGCGTGAGTTTTCCCTTGGGGGTATATAAAGAACGCAGGGAGCGACTGTGAGTTCCTCTCTTTGGTTGGGTGGACATGCTCCTCTGGTAACAGGTCTTTTGCCTCTCCCAGGTCTCTTGTGTGTCCAGAGCTCCTTCACTCTGCTGCCATCCACATCGCGCGCCAAACCACCGGCTTTATTTTTATCTTTGCTGAGTGAACTTAGAGGAAGAGTAGGACACGAGAGACAAATACACAGGGGAAGGTTCAGGCACGCAACACTTAAACAGCACTCGTCGCCACTCAAGCCTGAGTGGGTATTGCTCACCCGGATAGTCCCGTTTAGTGGTCCTAGCAGCCGGAATGCAGCACAAATCAATCTTTCCTCTGTATCGTATTAAGGATACGATCGGGGACCCTCTGCCACAGGATTAAAAGTCCAGAACCTCCCAGCCAAGCAATAATGAAGAGAACCTTTATGCCGGATTGGCGTATTGCAAGGCTTGTAATTATGGATCCTTCCTTAGGCAAGTTTTGAGGCCTCTTCCCGAGACAGCAGTACCATCGCTAGCCTCCTCTCGGACTGATCCTCCCCTGGACTCCTTTCCTAAACTGTGGCTCCCCGCAGGTGGGTAGCTTTGGTATCCTTTCTTGAAACATAGGCCCCAGCCAGCAGAGCTGGGTCTACGAAGCAGCGATGCGGCCTCGGGCTGAAGGTGCCTGGGACCAGAACACGCGCACCCCGTGCCATACGGGCCACGAGGCGCACGCACAGGACCAATGGGTCCCCAGGAACGACTCAACTCCAATGGCGTCTGCCCCTTATGTACCCCCTCCCAGCACGGACAGCAGGTTCACCACGCCCACTGCACAGCTGCAGAGAGAGGACACCCAAGGTGCTGTGATACCCCCTGTGGTTCAACCTATCCTGGTGGTGACAGTGCCACCTACAGGCAACAGGGAACACTACTGCCAGGAAGTATCACACCCAGAGCAGAAGCAATAATGAAATACCAATTGGTCTGAGCCCAACTACTGGCCCAGACTACCCCTAAATAGACACATAGCGCCCCCAAATATTGGGGGGGGGGCGCTACAATTACTATAGTGTATATCTGGTTCCCCTGCTGAACTGGACACATTTAAAACCAAATATGGTTGGTATACATCAGAAACACTGCAGAAATGTATTTTCACCTTGTCTAGCCTAAATCCATCCAAAATGCAAAAGGGATGTAGCGACCTCACCCAATCTCTTTCTTCTAGGGGTATCACACACGACAGGGTGAGATGCACTACGTACCATGTCCTCCCCATAGCTGTGGGTGAGGTGAAGGCCAGTACCAGATATTTCCTCGGGCCTGTGTGCTTCTGTAAAGGATTAAGTCCTGCTGTGCCAACACTTCCCTTTGCTCCCATTAACCAGAGTTCCACACACCGATCACAGTCCAACTCTTGTTTTATTGCATTTCTCACAATAAACAGTGCTTCAGTAGCCAACTGGTTGCGACTTGATAACATTTTGATACAGGGGATGAGCAGGTCGAGGCACTGTCCTAATTATCAGCTAAACCACTGCGATCTCGCCAGCAGTTACTATAGCCTTAGCTAGGAAGGACTTAGAACTTGAGAGTCTCTACCAGCGACTCAAGAGAACATAGATAGGAGTACCTTCGCTGCGTTGCGGCCCCTGTCAGGGGAAGATGTCCCTCCAAGAGAGTTACCGGAGGCCCATCCGTCACTGGGTTGATGCTGCTCCAGACTCTCCGAATGGGTAACCTCCCCGGCCTCCTCACCTCAGACATGGGCCCCATCCACTTCAGGGACCCTCGGACTTCTCCACCCTCGCGGGACCCAGTCGAAGTCACTGGGCCCCAGGCCTCCTGGTTTAGTACCTCACCCCAGGCTGAAGGTGCCTGGGATGGACTCCAACTCCATTCCGGTCAGGCCTAGGGCACCTGAGCCGGAATCCGGAACCGCCCGCACCCAGGCCTAAGGTGCCTGGGCGCGTGATGAAGAACCTCCAGAAGAGCAAGACCCCGTGACCAGGGCGTCTCCCCCTTTTATCCCCTCCAACGACGCCACGGCAGGTTCCCCGCCCTCGCCGTACCATCTCCGAGAAGGGACAAAAAGGACAGCACTATGGCAGTGAATCTACCTTGAGCCTGCGGGCACTCACCAGCCACCGGCCAAGGAGATTATTACACCGCCCAATCCTCCACGAATACAAATGATCATTACTCCCATACCTACACACCTGAACTTCCACCCAGGTGTACCCCACCTAAATTTAAAGACCCCGCTACAGGGAGTTCAGAACTAAAGTTGGCTATAGATAAAGAACAGTCTGCACATCTGAAAATGGTTATAGTGATATATTTTTTATTTGTTAACCTAAATATATAAATACACACATAGGTTTTGTATCATAAATATTTACTCCAGGAATTATCTTTTTTAACATACTCTGGTTCGGTTTGGTTACATTTAATTCTTCATCCAGGGGGTCTCTGGGATGCAGAAATCCACTGTAGCAGCCTGTGCTACATACTCTTTTAGGTGCAGCTTGAACAACCTGCCATTTTTATAGTGAAAACAAGGGGATGCTAGCTCGGCACCTCCACCATTCACAGAATGTCCAGTAACTTTTCCAATAAATACAAGGTATTCTCTGATTGGAAGGGACAAATCTCCACCTCGTCCAATCAGAGAAAGCCTAGCAAGGGGCTTCCACACTGATAGTGCAAAAATGAGATTGCTGCTAAAAAGGGGACAGATACCCAGGGCTGGTGCAAGGATTTTTGACACCCTAGGGAAAACCTAATTTTGCTGCCCCCCGTGGTTTTGCCCCTGACTCCACCCCTTCACCCTGCCCATGTGACAGGAGCCGGCGCTATACAGGAAGCATCGACTGCTTCCTCTAGTGCCGGCTCTGTTCTTTACACTGATGCTTGGGGATAGTGAGTCGGGAACCCACAATCTGGGCTTGTCGACCCACCATCCCAGAGCAGGAGGAGGCAAGCCACATCAGAGGACTAGCAGTTGGGCACCCCTGCTGTAAGGGATGCATTGTGTGTAAGGCAGAGATGGCTGTACTGGGATGATCCCCAGAGAGTCTCTAAAAAAAGATGGACAGTTCGGTCACTGATGATCATAGAGACGTGCAGTGCCAGGGGATGTTTGCTTCCGTTCTGTTGGGAGACTCTGGACTAGGGATGAGCTTCGTGTTCGAGTCGAACATACGTTCGACTCGAACATCGGCTGTTCGATCGTTCGACGAAGATCGAACGATTTGGGCCGTTCGCGCCAAATTCGAGTGACGCGAACGGCCCACAATGCACTACGCCATCGCAGTGTCATCCAGGCGCTGTGATTGGCCAAGCATGCACTGTGACCCCGCATGCTTGGCCAATCACAGCGCCGGCAGCGAGGAGAGCAATGATTGGCCACAGGCAGGATGCCTGTGGCCAATTATTGCTGAGGGGGTTTAGTACACGCCCCACACTATAAAAGGCCGCCAGCACGGCGGCCTAGTGTAGTGTGTTCCGGAGCAGGGATAGAGCAGCATAGGCAGGGACAGTGACTTTTATTTCTTTCTTGCTTAACCTGGATTCCTTTAGTTTAGGGAAAGAGAAGGATAGGTAGGGAGAGTGTCAGTGTGTTTTGTGCTTGTGCTATATTGTGCTTAAAAAAAACATTTTTTCTAGGGACAGAAAACTGTAGGTAGGGAGAGTGTGTCAGTTTCTTTCACTGCCAAAGTCCTTGTTTCCAGGGACCTGGAAGGACAGTGAGGTAATTCTCCTTGTGCTAAATTGTGCTTAAAAAAAACATTTTTTCTAGGGACAGAAAACTGTAGGTAGGGAGAGTGTGTCAGTTTCTTTCACTGCCAAAGTCCTTGTTTCCAGGGACCTGGAAGGACAGTGAGGTAATTCTCCTTGTGCTAAATTGTGCTTAAAAAAAACATTTTTTCTAGGGACAGAAAACTGTAGGTAGGGAGAGTGTGTCAGTTTCTTTCACTGTCAAAGTCCTTGTTTCCAGGGACCTGGAAGGACAGTGAGGTAATTCTCCTTGTGCTAAATTGTGCTTAAAAAAAACATTTTTTCTAGGGACAGAAAACTGTAGGTAGGGAGAGTGTGTCAGTTTCTTTCACTGCCAAAGTCCTTGTTTCCAGGGACCTGGAAGGACAGTGAGGTAATTCTCCTTGTGCTAAATTGTGCTTAAAAAAAACATTTTTTCTAGGGACAGAAAACTGTAGGTAGGGAGAGTGTGTCAGTTTCTTTCACTGTCAAAGTCCTTGTTTCCAGGGACCTGGAAGGACAGTGAGGTAATTCTCCTTGTGCTAAATTGTGCTTAAAAAAAACATTTTTTCTAGGGACAGAAAACTGTAGGTAGGGAGAGTGTGTCAGTTTCTTTCACTGTCAAAGTCCTTGTTTCCAGGGACCTGGAAGGACAGTGAGGTAATTCTCCTTGTGCTAAATTGTGCTTAAAAAAACATTTTTTCTAGGGACAGAAAACTGTAGGTAGGGAGAGTGTGTCAGTTTCTTTCACTGCCAAAGTCCTTGTTTCCAGGGACCTGGAAGGACAGTGAGGTAATTCTCCTTGTGCTAAATTGTGCTTAAAAAAAACATTTTTTCTAGGGACAGAAAACTGTAGGTAGGGAGAGTGTGTCAGTTTCTTTCACTGTCAAAGTCCTTGTTTCCAGGGACCTGGAAGGACAGTGAGGTAATTCTCCTTGTGCTAAATTGTGCTTAAAAAAATCATTTTTTCTAGGGACAGAAAACTGTAGGTAGGGAGAGTGTGTCAGTTTCTTTCACTGTCAAAGTCCTTGTTTCCAGGGACCTGGAAGGACAGTGAGGTAATTCTCCTTGTGCTAAATTGTGCTTAAAAAAAACATTTTTTCTAGGGACAGAAAACTGTAGGTAGGGAGAGTGTGTCAGTTTCTTTCACTGCCAAAGTCCTTGTTTCCAGGGACCTGGAAGGACAGTGAGGTAATTCTCCTTGTGCTAAATTGTGCTTAAAAAAAACATTTTTTCTAGGGACAGAAAACTGTAGGTAGGGAGAGTGTGTCAGTTTCTTTCACTGTCAAAGTCCTTGTTTCCAGGGACCTGGAAGGACAGTGAGGTAATTCTCCTTGTGCTAAATTGTGCTTAAAAAAAACATTTTTTCTAGGGACAGAAAACTGTAGGTAGGGAGAGTGTGTCAGTTTCTTTCACTGTCAAAGTCCTTGTTTCCAGGGACCTGGAAGCACAGTGAGGTAATTCTCCTTGTGCTAAATTGTGCTTAAAAAAAACATTTTTTCTAGGGACAGAAAACTGTAGGTAGGGAGAGTGTGTCAGTTTCTTTCACTGCCAAAGTCCTTGTTTCCAGGGACCTGGAAGGACAGTGAGGTAATTCTCCTTGTGCTAAATTGTGCTTAAAAAAAACATTTTTTCTAGGGACAGAAAACTGTAGGTAGGGAGAGTGTGTCAGTTTCTTTCACTGTCAAAGTCCTTGTTTCCAGGGACCTGGAAGGACAGTGAGGTAATTCTCCTTGTGCTAAATTGTGCTTAAAAAAAACATTTTTTCTAGGGACAGAAAACTGTAGGTAGGGAGAGTGTGTCAGTTTCTTTCACTGCCAAAGTCCTTGTTTCCAGGGACCTGGAAGGACAGTGAGGTAATTCTCCTTGTGCTAAATTGTGCTTAAAAAAAACATTTTTTCTAGGGACAGAAAACTGTAGGTAGGGAGAGTGTGTCAGTTTCTTTCACTGTCAAAGTCCTTGTTTCCAGGGACCTGGAAGGACAGTGAGGTAATTCTCCTTGTGCTAAATTGTGCTTAAAAAAAACATTTTTTCTAGGGACAGAAAACTGTAGGTAGGGAGAGTGTGTCAGTTTCTTTCACTGTCAAAGTCCTTGTTTCCAGGGACCTGGAAGGACAGTGAGGTAATTCTCCTTGTGCTAAATTGTGCTTAAAAAAAACATTTTTTCTAGGGACAGAAAACTGTAGGTAGGGAGAGTGTGTCAGTTTCTTTCACTGCCAAAGTCCTTGTTTCCAGGGACCTGGAAGGACAGTGAGGTAATTCTCCTTGTGCTAAATTGTGCTTAAAAAAAACATTTTTTCTAGGGACAGAAAACTGTAGGTAGGGAGAGTGTGTCAGTTTCTTTCACTGTCAAAGTCCTTGTTTCCAGGGACCTGGAAGGACAGTGAGGTAATTCTCCTTGTGCTAAATTGTGCTTAAAAAAAACATTTTTTCTAGGGACAGAAAACTGTAGGTAGGGAGAGTGTGTCAGTTTCTTTCACTGCCAAAGTCCTTGTTTCCAGGGACCTGGAAGGACAGTGAGGTAATTCTCCTTGTGCTAAATTGTGCTTAAAAAAAACATTTTTTCTAGGGACAGAAAACTGTAGGTAGGGAGAGTGTGTCAGTTTCTTTCACTGTCAAAGTCCTTGTTTCCAGGGACCTGGAAGGACAGTGAGGTAATTCTCCTTGTGCTAAATTGTGCTTAAAAAAAACATTTTTTCTAGGGACAGAAAACTGTAGGTAGGGAGAGTGTGTCAGTTTCTTTCACTGTCAAAGTCCTTGTTTCCAGGGACCTGGAAGGACAGTGAGGTAATTCTCCTTGTGCTAAATTGTGCTTAAAAAAAACATTTTTTCTAGGGACAGAAAACTGTAGGTAGGGAGAGTGTGTCAGTTTCTTTCACTGCCAAAGTCCTTGTTTCCAGGGACCTGGAAGGACAGTGAGGTAATTCTCCTTGTGCTAAATTGTGCTTAAAAAAAACATTTTTTCTAGGGACAGAAAACTGTAGGTAGGGAGAGTGTGTCAGTTTCTTTCACTGTCAAAGTCCTTGTTTCCAGGGACCTGGAAGGACAGTGAGGTAATTCTCCTTGTGCTAAATTGTGCTTAAAAAAAACATTTTTTCTAGGGACAGAAAACTGTAGGTAGGGAGAGTGTGTCAGTTTCTTTCACTGTCAAAGTCCTTGTTTCCAGGGACCTGGAAGGACAGTGAGGTAATTCTCCTTGTGCTAAATTGTGCTTAAAAAAAACATTTTTTCTAGGGACAGAAAACTGTAGGTAGGGAGAGTGTGTCAGTTTCTTTCACTGCCAAAGTCCTTGTTTCCAGGGACCTGGAAGGACAGTGAGGTAATTCTCCTTGTGCTAGTTTGTGCTTAAAAAAAACATTTTTTCTAGGGACAGAAAACTGTAGGTAGGGAGAGTGTGTCAGTTTCTTTCACTGTCAAAGTCCTTGTTTCCAGGGACCTGGAAGGACAGTGAGGTAATTCTCCTTGTGCTAAATTGTGCTTAAAAAAAACATTTTTTCTAGGGACAGAAAACTGTAGGTAGGGAGAGTGTGTCAGTTTCTTTCACTGTCAAAGTCCTTGTTTCCAGGGACCTGGAAGGACAGTGAGGTAATTCTCCTTGTGCTAAATTGTGCTTAAAAAAAACATTTTTTCTAGGGACAGAAAACTGTAGGTAGGGAGAGTGTGTCAGTTTCTTTCACTGCCAAAGTCCTTGTTTCCAGGGACCTGGAAGGACAGTGAGGTAATTCTCCTTGTGCTAAATTGTGCTTAAAAAAAACATTTTTTCTAGGGACAGAAAACTGTAGGTAGGGAGAGTGTGTCAGTTTCTTTCACTGTCAAAGTCCTTGTTTCCAGGGACCTGGAAGGACAGTGAGGTAATTCTCCTTGTGCTAAATTGTGCTTAAAAAAAACATTTTTTCTAGGGACAGAAAACTGTAGGTAGGGAGAGTGTGTCAGTTTCTTTCACTGCCAAAGTCCTTGTTTCCAGGGACCTGGAAGGACAGTGAGGTAATTCTCCTTGTGCTAAATTGTGCTTAAAAAAAACATTTTTTCTAGGGACAGAAAACTGTAGGTAGGGAGAGTGTGTCAGTTTCTTTCACTGTCAAAGTCCTTGTTTCCAGGGACCTGGAAGGACAGTGAGGTAATTCTCCTTGTGCTAAATTGTGCTTAAAAAAAACATTTTTTCTAGGGACAGAAAACTGTAGGTAGGGAGAGTGTGTCAGTTTCTTTCACTGTCAAAGTCCTTGTTTCCAGGGACCTGGAAGGACAGTGAGGTAATTCTCCTTGTGCTAAATTGTGCTTAAAAAAAACATTTTTTCTAGGGACAGAAAACTGTAGGTAGGGAGAGTGTGTCAGTTTCTTTCACTGCCAAAGTCCTTGTTTCCAGGGACCTGGAAGGACAGTGAGGTAATTCTCCTTGTGCTAAATTGTGCTTAAAAAAAACATTTTTTCTAGGGACAGAAAACTGTAGGTAGGGAGAGTGTGTCAGTTTCTTTCACTGTCAAAGTCCTTGTTTCCAGGGACCTGGAAGGACAGTGAGGTAATTCTCCTTGTGCTAAATTGTGCTTAAAAAAAACATTTTTTCTAGGGACAGAAAACTGTAGGTAGGGAGAGTGTGTCAGTTTCTTTCACTGTCAAAGTCCTTGTTTCCAGGGACCTGGAAGGACAGTGAGGTAATTCTCCTTGTGCTAAATTGTGCTTAAAAAAAACATTTTTTCTAGGGACAGAAAACTGTAGGTAGGGAGAGTGTGTCAGTTTCTTTCACTGCCAAAGTCCTTGTTTCCAGGGACCTGGAAGGACAGTGAGGTAATTCTCCTTGTGCTAATTTGTGCTTAAAAAAAACATTTTTTCTAGGGACAGAAAACTGTAGGTAGGGAGAGTGTGTCAGTTTCTTTCACTGTCAAAGTCCTTGTTTCCAGGGACCTGGAAGGACAGTGAGGTAATTCTCCTTGTGCTAAATTGTGCTTAAAAAAAACATTTTTTCTAGGGACAGAAAACTGTAGGTAGGGAGAGTGTGTCAGTTTCTTTCACTGCCAAAGTCCTTGTTTCCAGGGACCTGGAAGGACAGTGAGGTAATTCTCCTTGTGCTAAATTGTGCTTAAAAAAAACATTTTTTCTAGGGACAGAAAACTGTAGGTAGGGAGAGTGTGTCAGTTTCTTTCACTGCCAAAGTCCTTGTTTCCAGGGACCTGGAAGGACAGTGAGGTAATTCTCCTTGTGCTAAATTGTGCTTAAAAAAAACATTTTTTCTAGGGACAGAAAACTGTAGGTAGGGAGAGTGTGTCAGTTTCTTTCACTGTCAAAGTCCTTGTTTCCAGGGACCTGGAAGGACAGTGAGGTAATTCTCCTTGTGCTAAATTGTGCTTAAAAAAAACATTTTTTCTAGGGACAGAAAACTGTAGGTAGGGAGAGTGTGTCAGTTTCTTTCACTGCCAAAGTCCTTGTTTCCAGGGACCTGGAAGGACAGTGAGGTAATTCTCCTTGTGCTAAATTGTGCTTAAAAAAAACATTTTTTCTAGGGACAGAAAACTGTAGGTAGGGAGAGTGTGTCAGTTTCTTTCACTGCCAAAGTCCTTGTTTCCAGGGACCTGGAAGGACAGTGAGGTAATTCTCCTTGTGCTAAATTGTGCTTAAAAAAAACATTTTTTCTAGGGACAGAAAACTGTAGGTAGGGAGAGTGTGTCAGTTTCTTTCACTGTCAAAGTCCTTGTTTCCAGGGACCTGGAAGGACAGTGAGGTAATTCTCCTTGTGCTAAATTGTGCTTAAAAAAAACATTTTTTCTAGGGACAGAAAACTGTAGGTAGGGAGAGTGTGTCAGTTTCTTTCACTGTCAAAGTCCTTGTTTCAAGGGACAGAGAAGGACACCTGAAGGTAGCCCTTATTGCTTTTTTCCCATCTCCCTACAGGCCATCTATTAGAATGTCTGGAAGGCAAACAAGGAGAGGCAGACAGTCAGGAGGCAATAAAAGAGGGCAAGCAGGCTCTGTGTCTGGGGGCAACAGTGCTGGTCGTGGACGCGGTGCATTGTCATCAGCACATGGCCATGGGACACGCTTGTCCTTCTTTTCGGCAGCTGGACATGTTGAGCCACATCATGCCGAAGACTTGGTAGAGTGGATGACCAAGCCCTCCTCCTCCTCCTCATCCTCTCTCACCCAGGCTCAGGGTACTGGAAAAGCAGCTGCCAAAGCGTCCTCTTCCCTGGTATCAATGTCAGACTCATCATCAGTCACTCCTTCCCTAGACCCACCATGTCCTCCTCCTGAGGAGTCCCCCGAACTGTTTCAGCACAGTGTTGGGTACATGCTCCAGGAGGATGCCCAGCGTTTCGAAGGGTCTGATGATGAAACCCAGCTAGAGGAAGGCAGTAGCGTGAGAGCAGACAGAGGGGATGCTCAAGAAGGACACCAATCTGGCAGTCATGTTCCAGCAGCTGCAGCATACTGCCAGATTGCCTCCAGTGATGAGGAGGGAGGTGATGATGAGGTCACTGACTCCACGTGGGTGCCTAATAGGAGAGAGGAGGAGGAGGAGGATGAGGAGGAGGCACATCTCCAACGAGGCAGGATGCCCTTTGGTGGCCAGCGTAAGGGCAGTACACCGACGGAATCACACCGCAGAGCTCCGCCTGTGCAGGGCGCTGCCTCTGCCCGTCATTCAAAAAGTTCTTTGGTGTGGGCCTTTTTTGAGGCTAGTGCATCAGATCGCACAGCTGCTGTTTGCAACATATGTCTCAAGCGTATATCGCGTGGCCAAAACATCAGCCGCTTGGGTACCACATGCCTGACCAGACATATGTTGACCTGCCATGCAGCTCGTTGGCAAGCCTACCTCAAAGACCCACACCAAAGAACAAAGCGGACCTCTCCTTGCACCGCATCAGCTGGGATCTCCAACCCCACTATAACTTCAGTCCTCTCTGAAACATGCACTGAGAGGAATGAAGGTGTAGAATTAGGTGTGTCACAGCCAAGTACTTGCGGCCACTCTGCTAGCAGTACACCGACGTCCGATTCTAGCAGGCAAATTTCCCTGCCCCAGCTGCTGGACCGTCGAAAGAAGTTCACTCCCAGCCATCCACATGCCCAGCGGTTGAATGCTAGCTTGGCTAAATTGCTAGCGCTTCAACTGCTGCCTTTTCAGTTGGTAGACTCGGCCCCCTTCCGTGAGTTTGTGCAATGTGCGGTTCCTCAGTGGCAGGTTCCCAAACGCCACTTTTTCTCACGGAAGGCTATTCCGGCTCTCTACCGGCATGTGGAAGGCAATGTCTTGGCCTCGCTGGACAGGGCGGTCAGCGGTAAGGTGCATATTACCGCTGACTCATGGTCCAGCAGGCATGGACAGGGACGTTACCTTTCTTTCACGGCCCATTGGGTCACTCTTTTGGCAGCTGGGAAGGATGCAGGACAAGGTGCAGTAGTGTTGGAGGTTGTCCCACCGCCACGCCTCCAAAATGCTACTACTGGTTGTGACACACCTCTCTCCTCCACCCCCTCCTCTTCTTCTTCCTCCATGGCCTCTTCCTGTGGTTTGTCCTATGAACCAGCGGTGCTCCGTAGCCGTTCACGGGGCTACGCAAGTACGCAGGCAAAAAGATGCCATGCCGTGCTTGCGCTGGTGTGTTTGGGGGACAGAAGCCACACTGGGGCAGAGGTCCTGTCTGCTCTGCAGGGCCAGGCCGAGAGGTGGTTGACGCCACGCCAGCTTAAGCCAGGAATGGTGGTTTGCGACAATGGCACCAACCTCCTCTCCGCCCTCCGACAGGGACAACTGACCCATGTGCCCTGTGTGGCTCACGTCCTTAACCTGGTGGTGCAGCGGTTCTTGGGCAGGTACCCGGGCTTACAGGATGTCCTGAGGCAGGCCAGGAAAGTCTGTGTGCATTTCCGCAGATCTTATAATGCCAGTGCTCGCCTGGCTGAGCTGCAAAAGGAGTTGAACCTGCCCAAGAACCGCCTTATATGTGACATGCCCACCAGGTGGAACTCAACGTTGGCCATGCTGCAGCGGCTGCACATGCAGCAGAGGGCCATCAATGAGTACCTGTGCGACTACGGCACCAGGACAGGGTCAGGGGAACTTGGTTTTTTTTCTCCACGCCAGTGGGGCATGATCAGGGATGCATGCACTGTCCTGGCACCATTTGAGGAGGCCACGAGGATGGTGAGCAGTGACAGTGCATGCATCAGTGACACTGTACCTCTTGTCCACCTGTTGGAGCACACGCTGCGTGGAATAATGGACAGGGCACTTGAGGCAGAACAGAGGCAGGAAGAGGAGGACTTCCTTGCCTCTCAAGGCCCCCTTTACCCAGACAGTGTTCCTTCTGTCCCACCCATCGCACAGGAAGAGGAGGAGGAGGAGGAGGAGGAGGAGGAGGAGGAGGATTGTGTCAGCATGGAGGTGGAGGCTGGCACTCAGCATCATCAGCAGCAGTCTTTTAGGGATGATTTACAGTCCCAAGAAACCAGTGGACTTGTACGTGGCTGGGAGGAGGTGGCTGCGGATCATGTCGTCCTTAGTGACCCAGAGGACTCCGGAGCGAATGCCTCAGCAAACCTACGCTGCATGGCCTCCCTGATCCTGCAAAGTCTGCGGAAGGATCCTCGTATTCTTCGGATCAAGGAGAGGGACCATTACTGGCTGGCCACTCTCCTTGATCCACGGTACAAGGGTAAGGTTGCGGACCTTATGTTACCGTCGCAG
This sequence comes from Rana muscosa, assembly GCA_029206835.1. Taxonomy (NCBI): domain Eukaryota; kingdom Metazoa; phylum Chordata; class Amphibia; order Anura; family Ranidae; genus Rana; species Rana muscosa. Next base: position 363,821,379 of record CM055127.1, read on the forward strand.
AGGGAGCAGAGGATGAGACAACTCCGGGAGGCCTTGCAGAAAGGTCTGTGCAACGCGTTCCCAGAGACTGGGAGGTTACAAACTCCTGGTCCTGGACAACGAGTTGCTGAGGCTTCGGCCAGTCAAAGAAGGAGCGGTGGGGAAGGTGGCCGTCTGACCGATGCGTTCAGACAATTCTTTAGTCCGCAGCCCCAAAGTATGATCGGTTCCAGCAACCATCGCCAGCGTCTGATAAACATGGTGCAGGAATATCTAGGGGCAAGGTCAGACTTGGACACCTTCCCCACCGAAAATCCTCTGGCTTACTGGGTCTTGAGGATGGATCACTGGCCAGAGCTTGCACAGTATGCAATTGAGCTACTGGCCTGTCCTGCATCCAGCGTTCTTTCGGAACGCACATTCAGTGCTGCTGGAGGATTTGTCACGGATCACAGGGTGCGCCTGTCCACCGACTCGGTTGATCGACTGACTTTCATCAAGATGAACCAGTCTTGGATCACCACCAGCTACCACACACCTGATGCTGATATAACAGACTAATTGATTTTAACATGTCACATCCCTTCAAGACTGATGCTGATGCTGAGTGCCTGTGCTGTTATGTTGACTGGCTATCCTCCTCCTCCGAGTCCTCAATGATACGATTGATGATGATAGCTTGGAAGATCATTTTTGTTTATGGGTGCCGCCACCAGTGGCTAAGGCCCAATTTTTCAGCCCCTGTTTTACAGGGGCGTGTAATTACAATTTTTTTAGCAATAATTTGCCATAGGGCTCATTGCTGTGCTCCAAGTACAGTATCTGTGAGGGGTTGGAGTGTTGTGGCACCAGTGCCTAAGGCCCAATTTTTCAGCCCCTGTTTAACAGGGGCGTGTCATTACAATTTTTGAAGCAATACTTTGCAACAGGGCTCATTGCTGTGCTCCAAGTACAGTATCTGTGAGGGGTTGTAGTGTTGTGCCACCAGTGCCTAAGGCCCAATTTTTCAGCCCCTGTTCAACAGGGGCATGCAATTACAATTCTTGATCTAATAATTCACAGCAGGGTCCATTGCTGCACCCACCAAGAGTAACTCTGAGGGCTTACAGTCTTGTGGCAACGCCACCACCACCACCACCACGAAAGGCCCAATTTTTCAGCCCCTGTTCAAAAGGGGCATGTAATTACAATTCTTGATCTAATAATTCACAGCAGGGCCCATTGCTGCACCCACCAAGAGTAACTGTCAGGGCTTACAGTGTTGTGGCACCAGCACCACCATCAAAGCCCCAATTTTTACTACCACTGTTCAACAATTATATGTAATTAAAATTCCTGATATAATAGTTGACAGCAGGGCGTTCCAGCACCAACCAAGAGTAACTGAGTGCTTACAGTGTTGTGCCAACACCAACAACTAAGGGGCCTATTTCTGCAGAGTATATACGGCAGGTCCCTACTTTCAAACATCCAACTTACAAACGACTCCTACTTGCAAACGAAAGAAGACAACAGGAAGTGAGAGGAAATCTACCCCTAGAAAGGAAAATTCTCTCCTGTAAGAATAAATATGGGAGAAAGGGGTCTCATCTGTACTGATGCTTTATCAGCAATCCTTGTTTCAAGAAAAACACCACATTTCAAAAACAGTTGTCATTGGGACGGAAAGTGAGGTGAAATGTTCTGAACAGGGGCACAGACAGCAAAACAAATGTTACAGGGGTGATAACCCTTACCTATGTTTCCCAAAAAGTTTAAAAATAGATTTTTGGGCTGGAGCTACACTTCAACAATGTACCTGTTCAAAATTACAAACAGATTCTACATAAGAACAAACCTACAGTCCCTGTCTTGTATGCACCGCCTGTATACGGCTGTTCAGAGTATATAGGGCCTTTTTTATTTTATGTGCGGGGTTCCCCTTAATATCCATACAAGACCCAAAGGGGCTGGTAATGGGCTGGGGTAGGGGGGGGTCATGGGGTAGCTATGCCATTTTTCTTAAAGAATTTCATCCATATTACCGGGACCAGACATTACATTAAAGCCGCAAGCAGTTTTAAATGGCTTTTTTTTCCTTTAGAAGTGTCATTTTGTGCAGGGACAGTTCTAAACACGGGAAACACGTGGCACTTCACAGGCATACTTTAGACACCCCCCAGGTACGATATTTAAAGGAATATTTGACTTTTTTTTTTTCACTTTATGCATCATTAAAATGACTGCTCCCGAAAAACGACCGTTTTTAAAACTTCTTTTTGCATTGATACATGTCCCCTGGTGCACAACCCGGGTTCCCAAACCCTATTTATGACAATAACATGCATAATAGTTGTTAGAATTAGCACTTTAGAATTCGAACGTTCGCATCCATTGTATTTAATAGGGTTCTAATGTTCGTTCGAACTTTCGGTCCGTTCGCGGGTTCTGGTGCGAACCGAACCCGGGGGTGTTCGGCTCATCACTACTCTGGACATGTCCTCCAGGCTCCAGTGCTGTGCCTCTAATTACACTATCGGCACACTATCGGCCGGACGGAGTTAATTACATGCTGCAGCCTACAGAGCATGCAGACGTGGAGGAAAACCAGCAGATGGGCGCCCTAGGCAGCAGTGCACCCTATGCGGCTGCATGACAGCAAAGAGAAAGGAAAAGGGACAGAAAAGAGATAACATGGGGGAGGAAAAACACTTCTACAACTACTGGGATACATGTAGCTGATCCAAAACCTAGTCAAAGTAAAACAAGTAAGGAAATTAATGGGTTATAATGGAAAAAAGCTATAAATGTAACAATAACATATCACAATCTTTATTAAAGTATGTCTACAGGCAAAACATTTTTTTTAGTTTTGAATAGAGTGGAGAATGATTAGAACAACTGTTTGTGTCTCCTTTAGGGAGATTCACCCTCTCTATGGTCCTGTTTACTGTGATCACTGAGAGTGAAAGTGAAAGCAAATCCCAATTCTTGGGCTGTCTCGAGGAGTATAGCTGAAATCTTCCAATGAGGACACTCGTTCTGGTGACCCTGGTGACAACCAGGGATTCCTACCGTTTGAAGAAATTTCCTCTCACTTTCTGTTTTGGATATGGGACAGGAAGTAATAGGAAATCTTCCTAATGGGACACACATGGCTAAAAAAAGTATTGTCTTTAATTCTACTTTAATGTATGAAGATCCCTCAATGAACCCACAGTGCGGGCCTAGTCCTGCTGTCTGTGTTAATAGAGGCAGCAGCAGGACTCGGGAACGCCCCTGCATGAGTGCCCCATGGAATGCGGCTCTCCATGGGGGCACTCGATATAGAGAAAGAGCCAGGAGTGCCACCCAGGGACCCCAGAAAAGGCGGATTGGGCTGCTCTGTGCAAAACCCTTGCACAGAGCAGGTAAGTAATGACATGTTTGTTATTTTTATTTTTTTAAGGGAACCTTTACGAACCTTTGGATGCGGCCAAATACAGTTCAGGATTCTTAAATTAAACTAAGCAAAGGAACACAGCAATGGGGCTGGCTATAGTCAATGCTTGACCTATATTGGCCATAGAAATAAATATATCAACCAACTCTGCTTACCCCTCTGGTGGTGATACTTTAGGTAAGGTATTGTAGAGTCTCAGTTGAATGTTGCTGAATACAATGCATATACAGGCATAGTGGTTTAAAGTAAAAATCAAAAGCACTTTACTGGGGTAAGTAAATATACACTATATTACCAAAAGTATTGGGTTGCCTGCCTTTACACGCACATGAACTTTAATGGCATCCCAAGGTCCATAAAGACATGGATGAGCGAGTTTGGGGTGGAGGAACTTGACCGGCCTGCACAGAGTCCTGACCTCAACCTGATAGAACACCTTTGGGATGAATTAGCGTGGAGAATACGAATCAGGCCTTCTGATCCACATCAGTGCCTGACCTCACAAATGCACTTCTAGAAGAATGGTCAAACATTCCTATAGACACACTCCTAAACCTTGTGGACAGCCTTCCCAGAAGAATTGAAGCAGTTATAGCTGCAAAGGGTGGGCCAACTCAATATTGAACGCTACAGACTAAGACTGGGATGCCATTAAAGTTCATATGCGTGTAAAGGCAAGTGTCCTTATACTTTTGGTAATATAGTGTATTTATTAGTAGTAACTGTATCCATGCTCCTCGCATTATTGGCTGCACTCCAGGTCACTTGAAATCTCGTTGTTACCACTGCGTGGTGACGGTTAGGTTTAGGAAATATCCGTTGTACCTACAGGTAATTTTTATCACCTGAAAAAGCAAACTTTACTACCTGTTTAATAAAGACTGTTATACTGTAGCTTTTGCCATTAGTACTATTCCTTTTTTGCTTGTTTTAGGCACAACAATTCAGTCTAGTCTTGGGGGTGCCCCATGCCTTTTACGGAAGAGTAACACCCCTACTAGTGTTAAAAGACTGCATTTCAAAATGTCAACTTTTGTTTTTTTATATATTTATTTTCTTAAATGATTGTTCTTTTGTGATATAGTCACATATTATGTATGTATAACCAAAAAAATACTACAGTTTGGAACAGCCAAGACTAACGTAAGTCATTTTACTTTAGGTTATCCAATATGGAACAATGGTTATTACCCAGCACCACATCATCCTGGACATCATCCTCATCCACATCCACCTCCACCTCCACCTCCTCCTCCTCCTCGCCATTTGCCCTATTTTCCCCCCAGGAGACCTTATGTGCGTCCTTCTTATTACTACAATTATGGACGCTATTATTAGCAGCCTGAGGTAAATATGTTTTAGAAAAAGGAAACAATTTGATACATTTTATTTTACACCAAAACATTGATGAGAAATAATTTTATCCTAAATTTAGGAAATGTCACAAATTTAATTCAATATCATCACATGACATTTGCTAATGTAAAATGGTATATAACTTATCTGGTGAATATCCTGTTAGTGCCAAAGGGATGTGCAGAAGCCCCTAATGAGAGAATGGACGTTGCTTGGGAGGCCTTGGACAGTCTGCTGGTTAGGGATGAGCTTCGTGTTCGAATCGAACATACGTTCGACTCGAACATCGGCTGTTCGATCGTTCGACGAAGATCGAACGATTTGGGCCGTTCGCGCCAAATTCGAGTGACGCGAACGGCCCACAATGCACTACGCCATCGCAGTGTCATCCAGGCGCTGTGATTGGCCAAGCATGCACTGTGACCCCGCATGCTTGGCCAATCACAGCGCCGGCAGCGAGGAGAGCAATGATTGGCCACAGGCAGGATGCCTGTGGCCAATTATTGCTGAGGGTGTTTAGTACACGCCCCACACTATAAAAGGCCGCCAGCACGGCGGCCTAGTGTAGTGTGTTCCGGAGCAGGGATAGAGCAGCATAGGCAGGGACAGTGACTTTTATTTCTTTCTTGCTTAACCTGGATTCCTTTAGTTTAGGGAAAGAGAAGGATAGGTAGGGAGAGTGTCAGTGTGTTTTGTGCTTGTGCTATAGTGTGCTTAAAAAAAACATTTTTTCTAGGGACAGAAAACTGTAGGTAGGGAGAGTGTCAGTTTCTTTCACTGTGCAAGTCCTTGTTTCCAGGGACCTGGAAGGACAGTGAGTGAATTCTCCTTGTGCTATATTGTGCTTAAAAAAAACATTTTTTCTAGGGACAGAAAACTGTAGGTAGGGAGAGTGTCAGTTTCTTTCACTGTGCAAGTCCTTGTTTCCAGGGACCTGGAAGGACAGTGAGTGAATTCTCCTTGTGCTATATTGTGCTTAAAAAAAACATTTTTTCTAGGGACAGAAAACTGTAGGTAGGGAGAGTGTCAGTTTCTTTCACTGTGCAAGTCCTTGTTTCTAGGGACCTGGAAGGACAGTGAGTGAATTCTCCTTGTGCTATATTGTGCTTAAAAAAAACAATTTTTCTAGGGACAGAAAACTGTAGGTAGGGAGAGTGTCAGTTTCTTTCACTGTGCAAGTCCTTGTTTCTAGGGACCTGGAAGGACAGTGAGTGAATTCTCCTTGTGCTATATTGTGCTTAAAAAAAACATTTTTTCTAGGGACAGAAAACTGTAGGTAGGGAGAGTGTCAGTTTCTTTCACTGTGCAAGTCCTTGTTTCTAGGGACCTGGAAGGACAGTGAGTGAATTCTCCTTGTGCTATATTGTGCTTAAAAAAAAGATTTTTTCTAGGGACAGAAAACTGTAGGTAGGGAGAGTGTCAGTTTCTTTCACTGTGCAAGTCCTTGTTTCTAGGGACCTGGAAGGACAGTGAGTGAATTCTCCTTGTGCTATATTGTGCTTAAAAAAAACATTTTTTCTAGGGACAGAAAACTGTAGGTAGGGAGAGTGTCAGTTTCTTTCACTGTGTAAGTCCTTGTTTCTAGGGACCTGGAAGGACAGTGAGTGAATTCTCCTTGTGCTATATTGTGCTTAAAAAAAAACATTTTTTCTAGGGACAGAAAACTGTAGGTAGGGAGAGTGTCAGTTTCTTTCACTGTGCAAGTCCTTGTTTCCAGGGACCTGGAAGGACAGTGAGTGAATTCTCCTTGTGCTATATTGTGCTTAAAAAAAACATTTTTTCTAGGGACAGAAAACTGTAGGTAGGGAGTGTGTCAGTTTCTTTCACTGTGTAAGTCCTTGTTTCTAGGGACCTGGAAGGACAGTGAGTGAATTCTCCTTGTGCTATATTGTGCTTAAAAAAAACATTTTTTCTAGGGACAGAAAACTGTAGGTAGGGAGAGTGTCAGTTTCTTTCACTGTGCAAGTCCTTGTTTCCAGGGACCTGGAAGGACAGTGAGTGAATTCTCCTTGTGCTATATTGTGCTTAAAAAAAAATAGGATTTTTTACTCACCGTAAAATCCTTTTCTCTGAGTCCATGGACCGACACAGCTTCTCTATTGACAAAGTGGGTATTATCCGTTAATTAGGAGTGACTAGGCAGAAAAACTTGTAAAAAGTGTTGCATCACACCTTCTACAGTACCGCCCAGGGGGCGGACCCCCTCTGGGTATACCCTCTCAGTCTGCATCTTCGCAGATCAGTTCGTCAAAAAGCAGTACAAACTTAAAAGGAGGGGTGGGTGCTGTGTCGGTCCATGGACTCAGAGAAAAGGATTTTACGGTGAGTAAAAAATCCTATTTACTCTTTCGTCCATGGACCGACACAGCTTCTCTATTGACAAAGTGGGACGTCCCAAAGCAGTGTCAGAGAAAAAAACGAGGGGTGGCAACAGCATAAAAATAAACTTCACCCCAAACACAAAACAGCACTCCTCCAACGGAGGAGTTGCAACTCTAAACAGCCGCTTGCAAAACCTTGCGGCCAAAAGAGGCATCCGAAGATGCACCTACATCAATTTTGTAGAATTTTGTGAAAGTGTGAGCGGACGACCAAGTCGCCGCTTTACATAATTGGGAAACAGACGCTTGATGTCGGAAAGCCCAAGAGGCACCTATTGCCGTGGTCGAATGCGCCGTGACAGGAAAGGGGGGCGCCTGACCCTTTAAGGCGTAAGCCTGGATTACTATCGGTTGGATCCACCTAGAGATGGTGGCCGATGAGACTGCTTGGCCCTTCTTGGGACCAGCCACCGAAACAAACAGTGAGTCTGACTTCCGGAACAGGGAAGTAGCAGATAGGTATACTCTCAAAGCTCGCACAACGTCCAAGGAATGCAACGCCGACTCCTTAGGATTCGACGGCTGAGGACACAAGGATGGAAGTACAATGTCTTCGTTGAGATGAAAAGCCGAAACGACTTTCGGAAGAAAGGAAGGCTGCGGCCGCAGCACCACCTTATCCTTGTGGAAAATCAAATAGGGAGCCTTGCAGGACAAGGCTGCCAGCTCAGAGACTCGTCTAACTGACGTAACAGCCACCAAAAAGACCACTTTCTGAGAAAGTGTCAACAGGGGAATATCTCTAATATTCTCAAACGGTGCCTTCTGAAGCACCGAGAGGACCAGGTTCAAGTCCCACGGAGGTAACGGGGGACGGACCGGAGGGGCCACCTGTCGGACCCCCTGCACAAATGTACTCACGAGAGAGTGAGTCGCCAGGGGTCGCTGAAAAAAGACAGCCAGGGCAGATATCTGTCCCTTAAATCGTACTTAGGGCAAGCCCTTGGTCCACCCCATGCTGTAAAAACAGCAGGATTCTGGAAACCAAATAGGTACGCGGATGCCATTTCATTTCCTCACACATGGAGATGTAGGCCCACCAAGTGCGGTGATAGACCTTCCTAGAGGACGGTTTTCGAGCACTTCTCATAGTAGAGATTACTGAGTCTGACAGGCCCCGGTCTCTCAGTACCTGGTTCTCAACAGCCATGCCGTTAAAGCCAATGACTGTAAAGCAGGATGGAATATGGGACCTTGCGATAGCAGGTCCTTCTGTAGTGGTAGGCGCCAGGGGACGTCTGCTACCAGACGTACTAGATCGGCGTACCAAGGACGCTGAGGCCAATCTGGAGCGATTAGGATCATTGGAATTCCCTCTGCCTCCACTCTGCGGAGCAGACGAGGAAGAAGCCTTAAGGGAGGGAAGGCATAGATTAGCCGATACTGACCCCACGATGCTACCAACGCGTCCGTTGCGTCTGCCCATGGGTCTCTTGACCGGGCCACAAATCTCAATACCTTCCGATTGAGTCGGGAAGCCAGAAGATCTACGTCTGGTGTGCCCCATCTTTGGCAGAGGAGTTGGAACACCTCCGGGTGTAAGGACCCTTCTCCCTGGTCCAGCATCTGGCGGCTCAGGTAGTCCGCCTGCCAGTTTTCCACACCCGGAATGTACACGGCCGACAGTGCCGGTACGCTCCTCTCTGCCCACTTCAGGATGCGAGCGATCTCCGATGTTGCAGCTGAGCTTCTTGTTCCTCCTTGATGATTGACATATGCCACTGCTGTGGCGTTGTCTGACTGGATCCTGACTGGACGCCCTTGCAGCCTCTGAGACCATTTGAAGAGGCACAGCCTGATCGCCCGGATTACCAGGACATTGATCGGCAGGAGGGCTTCCTCTGGGGTCCAGCAACCTTGCGCCGACTGAACACCCCAGACTCCCCCCCAACCTGTAAGGCTGGCGTCCGTCGTGATCACTATCCAGTAAACCGGAAGAAATGACTTCCCGGCCATTAGAGCCGGTGCTGTCAGCCACCATACCAGGGATCTCCTGACTATGTGGCTCACTCGGATTTGATAATCCAGAGATGAAGGGCATCTGTTCCATCTGGACAGAACTTCCTTCTGTAACACTCGAGTGTTGTATTGAGCATATGGAACCGCCTCGAAGGAGGCTACCCTGAGGCCCAACACTCGCATGCAAAAAACAGAGTGACGACCAATTCCTGGAAGTCAGCTGCCATACTGCAGCCCGGAGGGTCTGCAACTTCTCCACAGGGAGGAATACCTTTGCCTCTGAAGAATCCAGAATCAACCCCAGGTACCCTAGGCGTTGAGTGGGCACCAATACTGACTTTTGCGTGTTTAGTATCCAACCACAGTCTCGAAGAGTCTGACAGGTAATGGACACGCTTACCTCTAATTCTGAGCTTGAAGGGGCCTTCAGCAGAAGGTCTTATAAGTAGCCTGTGATAGCGATACCCCGCTGTCTTAGAAGTGCCAGAATCGGAGCGAGCACCTTGGTGAACGTCCTGGGTGCTGAGGCAAGGCCCAACGGGAGGGCCACAAACTGGTAGTGGTCCTTCCCGATAGCAAATCGCAGAAACCTCTGGTGTCTGGAGTATATGGGGACATGCAGGTATGCGTCCTTGATGTCCAAGGAGGCCAGAAAGTCCCCCGGATGGAGAGCCGTGACTACAGATCGAACCGACTCCATCCGAAATCTTTGTACCTTCACAAAGCAATTGAGGGCTCTGAGATCCAAGCTTGGACGAACCCCCTCCTTCTTCGGCACAATGAACAGATTTGAGTAAAAACCCCGTTCCAGTTCTGGAACTGGAATAACTACCCCGCGTTCCAGTAGACTCTGGACCGCCCCATACAGGGCCTCCCGACGGGTCGGTAGTAGCTGGAGATTGGAGGTGTTGAATCTGTCCGGTGGACAAGAGAGAAACTCTATCTTGTAGCCTGAGGAGATTACTTCGCAAACCCACCTGTCGGAGATTAGTGCTGTCCACTGAGTCGTGAATTTGCGAAGACGTCTCCCCACCCGAGAGCTGGGTGGGGGTGGACCTTCATGCGGACGCAAATTTGTCCGCAGGCTTATTGGGTATGCGGGACCAGGGACGCTTTTGTCCTTGGGCAGGCGCTTTATCGGCCTGGGGTCTTTTCCCTGTCTCCCTAGGGGGACGAAAAAACCACTTGTGTGCAGTAAAGGAGGGCTCTTGCCCTTGGCGTGGCCCCTTACCCTTGCTAATTTGGGGAAGCAAAGTGCTTTTACTTCCTGTGGCATCCTTGATGATGTCATCCAGAGAAGCCCCAAAAAGTCAGTCGCCCTTAAAAGGCAGATCCAACAGGGCTTTCTTGGAAGTCTGGTCCGCAGACCAGCCTTTTAGCCAGATCAGGCGGCGTATTGCTACTGCATAAACCGAAGTTTTAGACAGCAGGGGAATAGTATTCATGTCTGACTCGCAGACAAACCTAAGGCCCTGGACCAACAGGTCGGCCAATGTTATCTCATCAGGAGGAGCATCTCGCTCCTTAACCCCTGGAGTAGCAATCTTGCCCATTCAGTAAGTGTGTGAGACACTAGGGCCCCCGCCAATGCCGGGCGTACTGCCGAGCCTACCACTGAGTATAGGTAGCAAGCGAGTGCTTCAGCCTTCTTATCCACAGGGTCCTAGAAAACAGGAGCCCCTTCTACAGGAATTGTGGTGGCTCTATTAAGTCTGGACACCGGAGGGTCCACTATAGGGGGGAGAGGTCCATTTCTTCAGAAAACTCTCCTCAAAAGGGGTACCGTACCGCAAACCTCTTTGGGGCTGTAAAGACCCTCAGTGGGTTCTCCCATTCCTTGTATAAGAGTTTATCAAAAGACACACAAGGAAACACCTTAGCAGTGCGGGCAGGTCTATGAAACCCATGTGGACCGGAGTCTCTGCTGCTTCTGCAGTATTTTGCAATTTTAGCATATCCCGCACTGTAGTAATAAGGTCAGATACCAAAGCCGTCTCGCGTACTGACCTGGACTTTGAGTCATTCTCACTGTCTGGTCACGGTCTGCAGTCTCTGATGCGTCAGAATCTGGGCCCCGAGCCGTAGCTGGACCTGGTTCTGCACCAGAATTATCCCCAGAAGCTTGCAGGGGATGGGGCGTTTACTACCCCCTGTATTCCCGTGTGCTGCTTCCACCCTGGCAGCAAACGCCTCTAGGATTGCAGTCATAGCGTTCATAGACACCTCAGGGGCACCAGCTGCTAAATCTGGTGTTTCAGGGGAGAAGACATCTGGCTCAGATGCCATGCTGACCACACGCTGACACTCACAGGGCTCCAGGCAAGATATCAATAGGCCACCCTCCTGTGCTGCAGAGAGGCCGGGTCACCCAGAGGACTCACCACCCTGGATAGGTACTGCTATGCTGCGCCTGTGATGCTGTCCCCCCTGCTGCTGTGTCAGTCTGCTTCTTTTATCAGCACTTCCTGTGTGAATTTTCGCGCCAGTGTAATGCACCCTAGAGGCCGGAGGCTCTCGAAAAATGGTTGCCAAAAACGTCTGTATGGAAGATAATGTGGGCTCTAAGAAAATGGCCGCCGACAGAAGATAGAGGTCAAGCAGCCATAGCCCACAAAAAGATGGCCGCCGAACGGCAATATCTGCATACAGGGTGGACAAACATGGCCGCCGATCAGCTGATAGGAGCCAGTGGGTGTGGCCAAACCACAGGAAGATGGCCGCCGGGCAGTCACAAGAGGCCAAACTTGGCATGGACCACCTCAAAATGGCCGCCGACAGCATGGAGGAGGAAGGACACAAACACAGGTAAGAAAAAATGACATTTCTTTTAAATGTTAGTTACAGCCAGCCCCGCTCCAGTGGGACCCCCTAGGTGACCCCCAGCACCCAGCAACCTTTAGCTAGAAGCCCAGGGAGGAGGGAAAGGCAGGGAGAGAGGGAAGAAAGGGGCCACAACCACTTACTTGATCTCTCCAGAAATGTCCAGCTAAATCACCCAGCCGAGGCAGGGGAGTTTTACTTACCTATCCTGCATGTATTCTGCTGGAAGACATTCCAAACAGATCATCGTCCGCGCACGGAAGGTGACTGTTGGCCAGGCATGCTGTGATTGGACCCAGGAGGGACGATCATATGTATGCCCTGGAGCATGACGCTCACCGGACAGGCTGCTGCGACTCGGCCGTAAGGTCAGCCGAAGCTGAGCGGTCCGATGCAAGCCTTGGAGCGTAAGCTCACCGGCCAGGCTGCTGCGACTCGGCCGTAAGGTCAGCCGAAGCTGAGCGGTCCGATGCAGGCCCTGGAGCGTAAGCTCACCGGCCACCCGTGGAGCGACGGGCATGTCGTGGAAAACCCAGCGCGTAGCTAGGGTCGGCACACGCTCGATGGCCGAAACTGGGGAGACTACAAGGATCAAGGATCCAGCCTGTCACCCAGTCGGCAGTTGATCGAAGATCGCAGGAAACAACAAATGTAGCAAAAAAAATAAAAATATATATATCTTTTTTCCCCGGACCAATGGGCCCGAAGGGAGCCATGTCCTACTCCTTGCTAGACAGAAAAAAACTGATCTGCGAAGATGCAGACTGAGAGGGTATACCCAGAGGGGGTCCGCCCCCTGGGCGGTACTGTAGAAGGTGTGATGCAACACTTTTTACAAGTTTTTCTGCCTAGTCACTCCTAATTAACGGATAATACCCACTTTGTCAATAGAGAAGCTGTGTCGGTCCATGGACGAAAGAGTAACATTTTTTCTAGGGACAGAAAACTGTAGGTAGGGAGAGTGTCAGTTTCTTTCACTGTGCAAGTCCTTGTTTCTAGGGACTGGGAAGGACAGTGAGTGAATTCTCCTTGTGCTATAGTGTGCTTAAAAAAAACATTTTTTCTAGGGACAGAAAACTGTAGGTAGGGAGAGTGTCAGTTTCTTTCACTGTGCAAGTCCTTGTTTCTAGGGACCTGGAAGGACAGTGAGTGAATTCTCCTTGTGCTATATTGTGCTTAAAAAAAACATTTTTTCTAGGGACAGAAAACTGTAGGTAGGGAGAGTGTCAGTTTCTTTCACTGTGCAAGTCCTTGTTTCTAGGGACCTGGAAGGACAGTGAGTGAATTCTCCTTGTGCTATATTGTGCTTAAAAAAAACATTTTTTCTAGGGACAGAAAACTGTAGGTAGGGAGAGTGTCAGTTTCTTTCACTGTGCAAGTCCTTGTTTCTAGGGACCTGGAAGGACAGTGAGTGAATTCTCCTTGTGCTATATTGTGCTTAAAAAAAACATTTTTTCTAGGGACAGAAAACTGTAGGTAGGGAGAGTGTCAGTTTCTTTCACTGTGCAAGTCCTTGTTTCTAGGGACCTGGAAGGACAGTGAGTGAATTCTCCTTGTGCTATATTGTGCTTAAAAAAAACATTTTTTCTAGGGACAGAAAACTGTAGGTAGGGAGAGTGTCAGTTTCTTTCACTGTGCAAGTCCTTGTTTCTAGGGACCTGGAAGGACAGTGAGTGAATTCTCCTTGTGCTATATTGTGCTTAAAAAAAACATTTTTTCTAGGGACAGAAAACTGTAGGTAGGGAGAGTGTCAGTTTCTTTCACTGTGTAAGTCCTTGTTTCTAGGGACCTGGAAGGACAGTGAGTGAATTCTCCTTGTGCTATATTGTGCTTAAAAAAAACATTTTTTCTAGGGACAGAAAACTGTAGGTAGGGAGAGTGTCAGTTTCTTTCACTGTGCAAGTCCTTGTTTCCAGGGACCTGGAAGGACAGTGAGTGAATTCTCCTTGTGCTATATTGTGCTTAAAAAAAACATTTTTTCTAGGGACAGAAAACTGTAGGTAGGGAGAGTGTCAGTTTCTTTCACTGTGCAAGTCCTTGTTTCTAGGGACTGGGAAGGACAGTGAGTGAATTCTCCTTGTGCTATAGTGTGCTTAAAAAAAACATTTTTTCTAGGGACAGAAAACTGTAGGTAGGGAGAGTGTCAGTTTCTTTCACTGTGCAAGTCCTTGTTTCTAGGGACCTGGAAGGACAGTGAGTGAATTCTCCTTGTGCTATATTGTGCTTAAAAAAAACATTTTTTCTAGGGACAGAAAACTGTAGGTAGGGAGAGTGTCAGTTTCTTTCACTGTGCAAGTCCTTGTTTCCAGGGACCTGGAAGGACAGTGAGTGAATTCTCCTTGTGCTATATTGTGCTTAAAAAAAACATTTTTTCTAGGGACAGAAAACTGTAGGTAGGGAGAGTGTCAGTTTCTTTCACTGTGCAAGTCCTTGTTTCTAGGGACTGGGAAGGACAGTGAGTGAATTCTCCTTGTGCTATAGTGTGCTTAAAAAAAACATTTTTTCTAGGGACAGAAAACTGTAGGTAGGGAGAGTGTCAGTTTCTTTCACTGTGCAAGTCCTTGTTTCTAAGGACCTGGAAGGACAGTGAGTGAATTCTCCTTGTGCTATATTGTGCTTAAAAAAAACATTTTTTCTAGGGACAGAAAACTGTAGGTAGGGAGAGTGTCAGTTTATTTCACTGTGCAAGTCCTTGTTTCAAGGGACAGAGAAGGACACCTGAAGGTAGCCCTTATTGCTTTTTTCCCATCTCCCTGCAGGCCATCTATTAGAATGTCTGGAAGGCAAACAAGGAGAGGCAGACAGTCAGGAGGCAATAAAAGAGGGCAAGCAGGCTCTGTGTCTGGGGGCAACAGTGCTGGTCGTGGACGCGGTGCATTGTCATCAGCACATGGCCATGGGACACGCTTGTCCTTCTTTCCGCAGCTGGACATGTTGAGCCACATCATGCCGAAGACTTGGTAGAGTGGATGACCAAGCCCTCCTCCTCCTCCTCATCCTCTCTCACCCAGGCTCAGGGTACTGGCAAAGCAGCTGCCAAAGCGTCCTCTTCCCTGGTATCAATGTCAGACTCATCATCAGTCACTCCTTCCCTAGACCCACCATGTCCTCCTCCTGAGGAGTCCCCCGAACTGTTTGAGCACAGTGTTGGGTACATGCTCCAGGAGGATGCCCAGCGTTTCGAAGGGTCTGATGATGAAACCCAGCTACAGGAAGGCAGTAGGGTGAGAGCAGACAGAGGGGATGCTCAAGAAGGACACCAATCTGGCAGTCATGTTCCAGCAGCTGCAGCATACTGCCAGATTGGCTCCAGTGATGAGGAGGGAGGGGATGATGAGGTCACTGACTCCACGTGGGTGCCTAATAGGAGAGAGGAGGAGGAGGATGAGGAGGAGGCACATCTCCAACGAGACAGGATGCCCTTTGGTGGCCAGCGTAAGGGCAGTACACCGACGGAATCACACCGCAGAGCTCCGCCTGTGCAGGGCGCTGCCTCTGCCCGTCATTCAAAAAGTTCCTTGGTGTGGGCCTTTTTTGAGGCTAGTGCATCAGATCGCACAGCTGCTGTTTGCAACATATGTCTCAAGCGTATATCGCGTGGCCAAAACATCAGCCGCTTGGGTACCACATGCCTGACCAGACATATGTTGACCTGCCATGCAGCTCGTTGGCAAGCCTACCTCAAAGACCCACACCAAAGAACAAAGCGGACCTCTCCTTGCACCGCATCAGCTGGGATTTCCAACCCCACTATAACTTCAGTCCTCTCTGAAACATGCACTGAGAGGAATGAAGGTGTAGAATTAGGTGTGTCACAGCCAAGTACTTGCGGCCACTCTGCTAGCAGTACACCGACGTCCGATTCTAGCAGGCAAATTTCCCTGCCCCAGCTGCTGGACCGTCGAAAGAAGTTCACTCCCAGCCATCCACATGCCCAGCGGTTGAATGCTAGCTTGGCTAAATTGCTAGCGCTTCAACTGCTGCCTTTTCAGTTGGTAGACTCGGCCCCCTTCCGTGAGTTTGTGCAATGTGCGGTTCCTCAGTGGCAGGTTCCCAAACGCCACTTTTTCTCACGGAAGGCTATTCCGGCTCTCTACCGGCATGTGGAAGGCAATGTCTTGGCCTCGCTGGACAGGGCGGTCAGCGGTAAGGTGCATCTTACCGCTGACTCATGGTCCAGCAGGCATGGACAGGGACGTTACCTTTCTTTCACGGCCCATTGGGTCACTCTTTTGGCAGCTGGGAAGGATGCAGGACAAGGTGCAGTAGTGTTGGAGGTTGTCCCACCGCCACGCCTCCAAAATGCTACTACTGGTTGTGACACACCTCTCTCCTCCACCCCCTCCTCTTCTTCTTCCTCCATGGCCTCTTCCTGTGGTTTGTCCTATGAACCAGCGGTGCTCCGTAGCCGTTCACGGGGCTACGCAAGTACGCAGGCAAAAAGATGCCATGCCGTGCTTGCGCTGGTGTGTTTGGGGGACAGAAGCCACACTGGGGCAGAGGTCCTGTCTGCTCTGCAGGGCCAGGCCGAGAGGTGGTTGACGCCACGCCAGCTTAAGCCAGGAATGGTGGTTTGCGACAATGGCACCAACCTCCTCTCCGCCCTCCGACAGGGACAACTGACCCATGTGCCCTGTGTGGCTCACGTCCTTAACCTGGTGGTGCAGCGGTTCTTGGGCAGGTACCCGGGCTTACAGGATGTCCTGAGGCAGGCCAGGAAAGTCTGTGTGCATTTCCGCAGATCTTATAATGCCAGTGCTCGCCTGGCTGAGCTGCAAAAGGAGTTGAACCTGCCCAAGAACCGCCTTATATGTGACATGCCCACCAGGTGGAACTCAACGTTGGCCATGCTGCAGCGGCTGCACACGCAGCAGAGGGCCATCAATGAGTACCTGTGCGACTACGGCACCAGGACAGGGTCAGGGGAGCTTGTTTTTTTTTCTCCACGCCAGTGGGGCATGATCAGGGATGCATGCACTGTCCTGGCACCATTTGAGGAGGCCACGAGGATGGTGAGCAGTGACAGTGCATGCATCAGTGACACTGTACCTCTTGTCCACCTGTTGGAGCACACGCTGCGTGGAATAATGGACAGGGCACTTGAGGCAGAACAGAGGCAGGAAGAGGAGGACTTCCTTGCCTCTCAAGGCCCCCTTTACCCAGACAGTGTTCCTTCTGTCCCACCCATCGCACAGGAAGAGGAAGAGGAGGAGGAGGAGGAGGAGGAGGATTGTGTCAGCATGGAGGTGGAGGCTGGCACTCAGCATCATCAGCAGCAGTCTTTTAGGGATGATTTACAGTCCCAAGAAACCAGTGGACTTGTACGTGGCTGGGAGGAGGTGACTGCGGATCATGTCGTCCTTAGTGACCCAGAGGACTCCGGAGCGAATGCCTCAGCAAACCTACGCTGCATGGCCTCCCTGATCCTGCAAAGTCTGCGGAAGGATCCTCGTATTCTTCGGATCAAGGAGAGGGACCATTACTGGCTGGCCACTCTCCTTGATCCACGGTACAAGGGTAAGGTTGCGGACCTTATGTTACCGTCGCAGAGGGAGCAGAGGATGAGACAACTCCGGGAGGCCTTGCAGAAAGGTCTGTGCAACGCGTTCCCAGAGACTGGGAGGTTACAAACTCCTGGTCCAGGACAACGAGTTGCTGAGGCTTCGGCCAGTCAAAGAAGGAGCGGTGGGGAAGGTGGCCGTCTGACCGATGCGTTCAGACAATTCTTTAGTCCGCAGCCCCAAAGTATGATTGGTTCCAGCAACCATCGCCAGCGTCTGATAAACATGGTGCAGGAATATCTAGGGGCAAGGTCAGACTTGGACACCTTCCAAACCGAAAATCCTCTGGCTTACTGGGTCTTGAGGATGGATCACTGGCCAGAGCTTGCACAGTATGCAATTGAGCTACTGGCCTGTCCTGCATCCAGCGTTCTTTCGGAACGCACATTCAGTGCTGCTGGAGGATTTGTCACGGATCACAGGGTGCGCCTGTCCACCGACTCGGTTGATCGACTGACTTTCATCAGGATGAACCAGTCTTGGATCACCACCAGCTACCACACACCTGATGCTGATATAACAGACTAATTGATTTTAACATGTCACATCCCTTCAAGACTGATGCTGATGCTGAGTGTCTGTGCTGTTATGTTGACTGGCTATCCTCCTCCTCCGAGTCCTCAATGATACGATTGATGATGATAGCTTGGAAAATCATTTTTGTTTATGGGTGCCGCCACCAGTGGCTAAGGCCCAATTTTTCAGCCCCTGTTTTACAGGGGCGTGTAATTACAATTTTTTTAGCAATAATTTGCCATAGGGCTCATTGCTGTGCTCCAAGTACAGTATCTGTGAGGGGTTGGAGTGTTGTGGCACCAGTGCCTAAGGCCCAATTTTTCAGCCCCTGTTTAACAGGGGCGTGTCATTACAATTTTTGAAGCAATACTTTGCAACAGGGCTCATTGCTGTGCTCCAAGTACAGTATCTGTGAGGGGTTGTAGTGTTGTGCCACCAGTGCCTAAGGCCCAATTTTTCAGCCCCTGTTCAACAGGGGCATGTAATTACAATTCTTGATCTAATAATTCACAGCAGGGTCCATTGCTGCACCCACCAAGAGTAACTCTGAGGGCTTACAGTGTTGTGTCAACACCACCACCACCACCAAAGGCCCAATTTTTCAGCCCCTGTTCAACAGGGGCATGCAATTACAATTCTTGATCTAATAATTCACAGCAGGGCCCATTGCTGCACCCACCAAGAGTAACTGTCATGGCTTACAGTGTTGTGGCACCAGCACCACCATCAAAGGCCCAATTTTTACTACCACTGTTCAACAATTATATGTAATTACAATTCCTGATTAGGGATGAGCTTCGTGTTCGAGTCGAACATACGTTCGACTCGAACATCGGCTGTTCGATCGTTCGACGAAGATTGAACGATTTGGGCCGTTCGCGCCAAATTCGAGTGACGCGAACGGCCCACAATGCACTACGCCATCGCAGTGTCATCCAGGCGCTGTGATTGGCCAAGCATGCACTGTGACCCCGCATGCTTGGCCAATCACAGCGCCGGCAGCGAGGAGAGCAATGATTGGCCACAGGCAGGATGCCTGTGGCCAATTATTGCTGAGGGGGTTTAGTACACGCCCCACACTATAAAAGGCCGCCAGCACGGCGGCCTAGTGTAGTGTGTTCCGGAGCAGGGATAGAGCAGCATAGGCAGGGACAGTGACTTTTATTTCTTTCTTTCTTAACCTGGATTCCTTTAGTTTAGGGAAAGAGAAGGATAGGTAGGGAGAGTGTCAGTGTGTTTTGTGCTTGTGCTATATTGTGCTTAAAAAAAACATTTTTTCTAGGGACAGAAAACTGTAGGTAGGGAGAGTGTGTCAGTTTCTTTCACTGTCAAAGTCCTTGTTTCCAGGGACCTGGAAGGACAGTGAGTGAATTCTCCTTGTGCTAAATTGTGCTTAAAAAAAACATTTTTTCTAGGGACAGAAAACTGTAGGTAGGGAGAGTGTGTCAGTTTCTTTCACTGTCAAAGTCCTTGTTTCCAGGGACCTGGAAGGACAGTGAGTGAATTCTCCTTGTGCTAAATTGTGCTTAAAAAAAACATTTTTTCTAGGGACAGAAAACTGTAGGTAGGGAGAGTGTGTCAGTTTCTTTCACTGTCAAAGTCCTTGTTTCCAGGGACCTGGAAGGACAGTGAGGTAATTCTCCTTGTGCTAAATTGTGCTTAAAAAAAACATTTTTTCTAGGGACAGAAAACTGTAGGTAGGGAGAGTGTGTCAGTTTCTTTCACTGTCAAAGTCCTTGTTTCCAGGGACCTGGAAGGACAGTGAGGTAATTCTCCTTGTGCTAAATTGTGCTTAAAAAAAACATTTTTTCTAGGGACAGAAAACTGTAGGTAGGGAGAGTGTGTCAGTTTCTTTCACTGTCAAAGTCCTTGTTTCCAGGGACCTGGAAGGACAGTGAGTGAATTCTCCTTGTGCTAAATTGTGCTTAAAAAAAACATTTTTTCTAGGGACAGAAAACTGTAGGTAGGGAGAGTGTGTCAGTTTCTTTCACTGTCAAAGTCCTTGTTTCCAGGGACCTGGAAGGACAGTGAGGTAATTCTCCTTGTGCTAAATTGTGCTTAAAAAAAACATTTTTTCTAGGGACAGAAAACTGTAGGTAGGGAGAGTGTGTCAGTTTCTTTCACTGTCAAAGTCCTTGTTTCCAGGGACCTGGAAGGACAGTGAGTGAATTCTCCTTGTGCTAAATTGTGCTTAAAAAAAACATTTTTTCTAGGGACAGAAAACTGTAGGTAGGGAGAGTGTGTCAGTTTCTTTCACTGTCAAAGTCCTTGTTTCCAGGGACCTGGAAGGACAGTGAGGTAATTCTCCTTGTGCTAAATTGTGCTTAAAAAAAACATTTTTTCTAGGGACAGAAAACTGTAGGTAGGGAGAGTGTGTCAGTTTCTTTCACTGTCAAAGTCCTTGTTTCCAGGGACCTGGAAGGACAGTGAGTGAATTCTCCTTGTGCTAAATTGTGCTTAAAAAAAACATTTTTTCTAGGGACAGAAAACTGTAGGTAGGGAGAGTGTGTCAGTTTCTTTCACTGTCAAAGTCCTTGTTTCCAGGGACCTGGAAGGACAGTGAGGTAATTCTCCTTGTGCTAAATTGTGCTTAAAAAAAACATTTTTTCTAGGGACAGAAAACTGTAGGTAGGGAGAGTGTGTCAGTTTCTTTCACTGTCAAAGTCCTTGTTTCCAGGGACCTGGAAGGACAGTGAGGTAATTCTCCTTGTGCTAAATTGTGCTTAAAAAAAACATTTTTTCTAGGGACAGAAAACTGTAGGTAGGGAGAGTGTGTCAGTTTCTTTCACTGTCAAAGTCCTTGTTTCCAGGGACCTGGAAGGACAGTGAGGTAATTCTCCTTGTGCTAAATTGTGCTTAAAAAAAACATTTTTTCTAGGGACAGAAAACTGTAGGTAGGGAGAGTGTGTCAGTTTCTTTCACTGTCAAAGTCCTTGTTTCCAGGGACCTGGAAGGACAGTGAGGTAATTCTCCTTGTGCTAAATTGTGCTTAAAAAAAACATTTTTTCTAGGGACAGAAAACTGTAGGTAGGGAGAGTGTGTCAGTTTCTTTCACTGTCAAAGTCCTTGTTTCCAGGGACCTGGAAGGACAGTGAGGTAATTCTCCTTGTGCTAAATTGTGCTTAAAAAAAACATTTTTTCTAGGGACAGAAAACTGTAGGTAGGGAGAGTGTGTCAGTTTCTTTCACTGTCAAAGTCCTTGTTTCCAGGGACCTGGAAGGACAGTGAGTGAATTCTCCTTGTGCTAAATTGTGCTTAAAAAAAACATTTTTTCTAGGGACAGAAAACTGTAGGTAGGGAGAGTGTGTCAGTTTCTTTCACTGTCAAAGTCCTTGTTTCCAGGGACCTGGAAGGACAGTGAGGTAATTCTCCTTGTGCTAAATTGTGCTTAAAAAAAAAAAATTTTCTAGGGACAGAAAACTGTAGGTAGGGAGAGTGTGTCAGTTTCTTTCACTGTCAAAGTCCTTGTTTCAAGGGACAGAGAAGGACACCTGAAGGTAGCCCTTATTGCTTTTTTCCCATCTCCCTGCAGGCCATCTATTAGAATGTCTGGAAGGCAAACAAGGAGAGGCAGACAGTCAGGAGGCAATAAAAGAGGGCAAGCAGGCTCTGTGTCTGGGGGCAACAGTGCTGGTCGTGGACGCGGTGCATTGTCATCAGCACATGGCCATGGGACACGCTTGTCCTTCTTTTCGGCAGCTGGACATGTTGAGCCACATCATGCCGAAGACTTGGTAGAGTGGATGACCAAGCCCTCCTCCTCCTCCTCATCCTCTCTCACCCAGGCTCAGGGTACTGGAAAAGCAGCTGCCAAAGCGTCCTCTTCCCTGGTATCAATGTCAGACTCATCATCAGTCACTCCTTCCCTAGACCCACCATGTCCTCCTCCTGAGGAGTCCCCCGAACTGTTTCAGCACAGTGTTGGGTACATGCTCCAGGAGGATGCCCAGCGTTTCGAAGGGTCTGATGATGAAACCCAGCTAGAGGAAGGCAGTAGCGTGAGAGCAGACAGAGGGGATGCTCAAGAAGGACACCAATCTGGCAGTCATGTTCCAGCAGCTGCAGCATACTGCCAGATTGGCTCCAGTGATGAGGAGGGAGGTGATGATGAGGTCACTGACTCCACGTGGGTGCCTAATAGGAGAGAGGAGGAGGAGGAGGATGAGGAGGAGGCACATCTCCAACGAGGCAGGATGCCCTTTGGTGGCCAGCGTAAGGGCAGTACACCGACGGAATCACACCGCAGAGCTCCGCCTGTGCAGGGCGCTGCCTCTGCCCGTCATTCAAAAAGTTCTTTGGTGTGGGCCTTTTTTGAGGCTAGTGCATCAGATCGCACAGCTGCTGTTTGCAACATATGTCTCAAGCGTATATCGCGTGGCCAAAACATCAGCCGCTTGGGTACCACATGCCTGACCAGACATATGTTGACCTGCCATGCAGCTCGTTGGCAAGCCTACCTCAAAGACCCACACCAAAGAACAAAGCGGACCTCTCCTTGCACCGCATCAGCTGGGATCTCCAACCCCACTATAACTTCAGTCCTCTCTGAAACATGCACTGAGAGGAATGAAGGTGTAGAATTAGGTGTGTCACAGCCAAGTACTTGCGGCCACTCTGCTAGCAGTACACCGACGTCCGATTCTAGCAGGCAAATTTCCCTGCCCCAGCTGCTGGACCATCGAAAGAAGTTCACTCCCAGCCATCCACATGCCCAGCGGTTGAATGCTAGCTTGGCTAAATTGCTAGCGCTTCAACTGCTGCCTTTTCAGTTGGTAGACTCGGCCCCCTTCCGTGAGTTTGTGCAATGTGCGGTTCCTCAGTGGCAGGTTCCCAAACGCCACTTTTTCTCACGGAAGGCTATTCCGGCTCTCTACCGGCATGTGGAAGGCAATGTCTTGGCCTCGCTGGACAGGGCGGTCAGCGGTAAGGTGCATATTACCGCTGACTCATGGTCCAGCAGGCATGGACAGGGACGTTACCTTTCTTTCACGGCCCATTGGGTCACTCTTTTGGCAGCTGGGAAGGATGCAGGACAAGGTGCAGTAGTGTTGGAGGTTGTCCCACCGCCACGCCTCCAAAATGCTACTACTGGTTGTGACACACCTCTCTCCTCCACCCCCTCCTCTTCTTCTTCCTCCATGGCCTCTTCCTGTGGTTTGTCCTATGAACCAGCGGTGCTCCGTAGCCGTTCACGGGGCTACGCAAGTACGCAGGCAAAAAGATGCCATGCCGTGCTTGCGCTGGTGTGTTTGGGGGACAGAAGCCACACTGGGGCAGAGGTCCTGTCTGCTCTGCAGGGCCAGGCCGAGAGGTGGTTGACGCCACGCCAGCTTAAGCCAGGAATGGTGGTTTGCGACAATGGCACCAACCTCCTCTCCGCCCTCCGACAGGGACAACTGACCCATGTGCCCTGTGTGGCTCACGTCCTTAACCTGGTGGTGCAGCGGTTCTTGGGCAGGTACCCGGGCTTACAGGATGTCCTGAGGCAGGCCAGGAAAGTCTGTGTGCATTTCCGCAGATCTTATAATGCCAGTGCTCGCCTGGCTGAGCTGCAAAAGGAGTTGAACCTGCCCAAGAACCGCCTTATATGTGACATGCCCACCAGGTGGAACTCAATGTTGGCCATGCTGCAGCGGCTGCACACGCAGCAGAGGGCCATCAATGAGTACCTGTGCGACTACGGCACCAGGACAGGGTCAGGGGAGCTTGGTTTTTTTTCTCCACGCCAGTGGGGCATGATCAGGGATGCATGCACTGTCCTGGCACCATTTGAGGAGGCCACGAGGATGGTGAGCAGTGACAGTGCATGCATCAGTGACACTGTACCTCTTGTCCACCTGTTGGAGCACACGCTGCGTGGAATAATGGACAGGGCACTTGAGGCAGAACAGAGGCAGGAAGAGGAGGACTTCCTTGCCTCTCAAGGCCCCCTTTACCCAGACAGTGTTCCTTCTGTCCCACCCATCGCACAGGAAGAGGAGGAGGAGGAGGAGGAGGAGGAGGAGGAGGATTGTGTCAGCATGGAGGTGGAGGCTGGCACTCAGCATCATCAGCAGCAGTCTTTTAGGGATGATTTACAGTCCCAAGAAACCAGTGGACTTGTACGTGGCTGGGAGGAGGTGGCTGCGGATCATGTCGTCCTTAGTGACCCAGAGGACTCCGGAGCGAATGCCTCAGCAAACCTACGCTGCATGGCCTCCCTGATCCTGCAAAGTCTGCGGAAGGATCCTCGTATTCTTCGGATCAAGGAGAGGGACCATTACTGGCTGGCCACTCTCCTTGATCCACGGTACAAGGGTAAGGTTGCGGACCTTATGTTACCGTCGCAGAGGGAGCAGAGGATGAGACAACTCCGGGAGGCCTTGCAGAAAGGTCTGTGCAACGCGTTCCCAGAGACTGGGAGGTTACAAACTCCTGGTCCTGGACAACGAGTTGCTGAGGCTTCGGCCAGTCAAAGAAGGAGCGGTGGGGAAGGTGGCCGTCTGACCGATGCGTTCAGACAATTCTTTAGTCCGCAGCCCCAAAGTATGATCGGTTCCAGCAACCATCGCCAGCGTCTGATAAACATGGTGCAGGAATATCTAGGGGCAAGGTCAGACTTGGACACCTTCCCCACCGAAAATCCTCTGGCTTACTGGGTCTTGAGGATGGATCACTGGCCAGAGCTTGCACAGTATGCAATTGAGCTACTGGCCTGTCCTGCATCCAGCGTTCTTTCGGAACGCACATTCAGTGCTGCTGGAGGATTTGTCACGGATCACAGGGTGCGCCTGTCCACCGACTCGGTTGATCGACTGACTTTCATCAAGATGAACCAGTCTTGGATCACCACCAGCTACCACACACCTGATGCTGATATAACAGACTAATTGATTTTAACATGTCACATCCCTTCAAGACTGATGCTGATGCTGAGTGCCTGTGCTGTTATGTTGACTGGCTATCCTCCTCCTCCGAGTCCTCAATGATACGATTGATGATGATAGCTTGGAAGATCATTTTTGTTTATGGGTGCCGCCACCAGTGGCTAAGGCCCAATTTTTCAGCCCCTGTTTTACAGGGGCGTGTAATTACAATTTTTTTAGCAATAATTTGCCATAGGGCTCATTGCTGTGCTCCAAGTACAGTATCTGTGAGGGGTTGTAGTGTTGTGCCACCAGTGCCTAAGGCCCAATTTTTCAGCCCCTGTTCAACAGGGGCATGCAATTACAATTCTTGATCTAATAATTCACAGCAGGGTCCATTGCTGCACCCACCAAGAGTAACTCTGAGGGCTTACAGTCTTGTGGCAACGCCACCACCACCACCACCACGAAAGGCCCAATTTTTCAGCCCCTGTTCAAAAGGGGCATGTAATTACAATTCTTGATCTAATAATTCACAGCAGGGCCCATTGCTGCACCCACCAAGAGTAACTGTCAGGGCTTACAGTGTTGTGGCACCAGCACCACCATCAAAGCCCCAATTTTTACTACCACTGTTCAACAATTATATGTAATTAAAATTCCTGATATAATAGTTGACAGCAGGGCGTTCCAGCACCAACCAAGAGTAACTGAGTGCTTACAGTGTTGTGCCAACACCAACAACTAAGGGGCCTATTTCTGCAGAGTATATACGGCAGGTCCCTACTTTCAAACATCCAACTTACAAACGACTCCTACTTGCAAACGAAAGAAGACAACAGGAAGTGAGAGGAAATCTACCCCTAGAAAGGAAAATTCTCTCCTGTAAGAATAAATATGGGAGAAAGGGGTCTCATCTGTACTGATGCTTTATCAGCAATCCTTGTTTCAAGAAAAACACCACATTTCAAAAACAGTTGTCATTGGGACGGAAAGTGAGGTGAAATGTTCTGAACAGGGGCACAGACAGCAAAACAAATGTTACAGGGGTGATAACCCTTACCTATGTTTCCCAAAAAGTTTAAAAATAGATTTTTGGGCTGGAGCTACACTTCAACAATGTACCTGTTCAAAATTACAAACAGATTCTACATAAGAACAAACCTACAGTCCCTGTCTTGTATGCACCGCCTGTATACGGCTGTTCAGAGTATATAGGGCCTTTTTTATTTTATGTGCGGGGTTCCCCTTAATATCCATACAAGACCCAAAGGGGCTGGTAATGGGCTGGGGTAGGGGGGGGGGTCATGGGGTAGCTATGCCATTTTTCTTAAAGAATTTCATCCATATTACCGGGACCAGACATTACATTAAAGCCGCAAGCAGTTTTAAATGGCTTTTTTTTCCTTTAAAAGTGTCATTTTGTGCAGGGACAGTTCTAAACACGGGAAACACGTGGCACTTCACAGGCATACTTTAGACACCCCCCAGGTACGATATTTAAAGGAATATTTGACTTTTTTTTTTTCACTTTATGCATCATTAAAATGACTGCTCCCGAAAAACGACCGTTTTTAAAACTTCTTTTTGCATTGATACATGTCCCCTGGTGCACAACCCGGGTTCCCAAACCCTATTTATGACAATAACATGCATAATAGTTGTTATAATTAGCACTTTAGAATTCGAACGTTCGCATCCATTGTATTTAATAGGGTTCTAATGTTCGTTCGAACTTTCGGTCCGTTCGCGGGTTCTGGTGCGAACCGAACCCGGGGGTGTTCAGCTCATCACTATTCCTGATATAATAGTTGACAGCAGGGCGTTCCAGCACCAACCAAGAGTAACTGTGAGTGCTTACAGTGTTGTGCCAACACCAACAACTAAGGGGCCTATTTCTGCAGAGTATCTACGGCAGGTCCCTACTTTCAAACATCCAACTTACAAACGACTCCTACTTGCAAACGCAAGAAGACAACAGGAAGTGAGAGGAAATCTACCCCTAGGAAGGAAAATTCTCTCCTGTAAGAATTAATATGGGAGAAAGGTGTCTCCTCTGTACTGATGCTTTATCAGCAATCCTTGTTTCAAGAAAAACACCACATTTCAAAAACAGTTGTCATTGGGACGGAAAGTGAGGTGAAATGTTCTGAACAGGGGCACAGACAGCAAAACAAATGTTACAGGGGTGATAACCCTTACCTATGTTTTCCAAAAAGTTTAAAAATAGATTTTTGGGCTGGAGCTACACTTAAACAATGTACCTGTTCAAAATTACAAACAGATTCTACATAAGAACAAACCTACAGTCCCTGTCTTGTATGCACCGCCTGTATACGGCTGTTCAGAGTATATAGGGCCTTTTTTATTTTATGTGCGGGGTTCCCCTTAATATCCATACAAGACCCAAAGGGGCTGGTAATGGGCTGGGGTAGGGGGGGGGGTCATGGGGTAGCTATGCCATTTTTCTTAAAGATTTTCATCCATATTACCGGGACCAGACATTACATTAAAGCCGCAAGCAGTTTTAAATGGCTTTTTTTTCCTTTAGAAGTGTCATTTTGTGCAGGGACAGTTCTAAACACGGGAAACACGTGGCACTTCACAGGCATACTTTAGACACCCCCCAGGTACGATATTTAAAGGAATATTTGACTTTTTTTTTTTCACTTTATGCATCATTAAAATGACTGCTCCCGAAAAACGACCGTTTTTAAAACTTCTTTTTGCATTGATACATGTCCCCTGGTGCAGAACCCGGGTTCCCAAACCCTTTTTAGGACAATAACATGCATAATAGTTGTTATAATTAGCACTTTAGAATTCGAACGTTCGCATCCATTGTATTTAATAGGGTTCTAATGTTCGTACGAACTTTCGGTCTGTTCGCGGGTTCTGGTGCGAACCGAACCCGGGGGTGTTCGGCTCATCACTACTGCTGGTCAAAACTTCCTTAACAACTTGCTGACCAGGCCTTTTCTGGAACTTTTTGTTAACAAGTTTAAAGCGGAGCTCTGCGGGCAAAAAAATATTAAAAGCCATTAGCTACAAATACTGCAGCTGCTGACTTTTAATATTAGGACACTTACCTGTCCTGGAGTCCAGCGACGTCGGCAGCAGAAGACGAGCAATCGCTCATCACTCTGCTGCCCCCACCGCCATCCTCGGTGAGGGACCCAGGAAGTGAAGCATTGCGGCTTCACTACCCGGTTCCCTACGGCGCATGCGCGAGTCGCGCTGCACCGTGCTCACTGGTCCCCGCTGTGTTCTGGGAGCCGTGTGTTTCCCAGAACACAACGGGGTGGGGGGGGGGGGGGTGTCTGGGGGTAGTGACGCAGATCCCCGCAGAGAGGACTCCCGGAAGTGGGTGCAAATACCTGTCTTAGACTCGGGTCCCCAAACACTTTTTATGACAATAACTTGCATATAAGCCTTTAAAATTAGCACTTTAGATTTCTCATGTTCGAGTCTCATAGACTTTAACGGTGTTCGGATGTTCGAACAAATTTATTGCCTGTTCGCAAGTTCTGGTGCGAACCGTACTGGGGGGTGTTCGGCTCAACCCTAGTTTAGAGTAATGCCGCGTACACACGGTCGGAATTTCCGACAACAAATGTTCGATGGGAGCTTTTTGTCGGAAATTCCGACCATGTGTAGGCTCCATTGGACATTTGCTGTCGGAATTTCCGACAACAAAAATTTGAGAGCTCCGTTCTCGTAAATTCCGATCATGTGTGGACAATTCCAACGCACAAAATTCCACGCATGCTCTGAATCAAGTACGAGACGGGAGCGCTCAGTCTGGTAAAAGTAGCGTTCGTAACAGAGATAGCACATTCTTCACGCTGTAACGGACTGAAAAGCACGAGGCTGAAAAGCTTGTATCGTATATCACCAAACTTCTACTAACACGACTGGTATTGAACTTCCCTTTAATAGTGGCGTCGTACGTTTTGTACGTCACCGTGTTCTTGGCATTCCGAATTTCCGACAACATTTGTGCGACCGTGTGTATGCAAGACAAGTTTGAGCCAACATCCGTCAGAAAAAAATCCACGATTTTGTTGTCAGAATTTCCGATCGTCTGTACGCGGCATTACAGAGGACTAGCACTGGAATTATTGCTCCCACTCTAACGATCGTAGCGATACCTCACATATGTGGTTTGAACACCATTTAGATATGCGGGTGCGACTTACATATGCGTTCGCTTCTGCACGTGAGCACGGAGGGATGGGGTGCTTTTAAATTATTATTTTTTCTCATTTATTTAACTTTTTATTTTTTAACTGTCCCTTTATTTACTTATTTTTGATTCACTTTTATTCCTATTACAAGGAATGTAAACATCCCTTGTAATGGATATAAGCATGACTGGTCCTCCTTATTGAGAAATCTGGGGTAAAAAAATAACCAAATCTCTCATTTACCTTAGAAGCAAATAAAAATAAATTTTGACTGTCTATCTGCCCGTGGACCGCTAGTGACGTCGGCGGTTGTTCCGGTCCTCCAAGGGCATAGAGCTGAGTGGGGGCCATCTGACGGATCAGATAGTTTCCCGGTTTACCAACGGCTCCGGTAAACGCGGAAACAACTGGAAATCTCCCGCCCCTAAAAGTGATCCTGTGGCGAATCCGGAATCACTTTTAGCAGATGCTGAATCGCCAAAAAGGGAAAAATGATACCAGGGTTACGGCAGCTAGCTGCTTCCATAACCCCGGTAATAAACATCAAAGTAATGATGTATAAATACTGTGGGCGGTCGGCAAGTGGAGAGTAAACAGCAGTTCATATAAGCCTTATGTTTTTACTTGTTAGTGAAAACACGTGATTTTGCATGCATTCCCGCAACACATTTGTGTGAACAAAGCCTAAAAGTAAAATTGCCCTTTATATTAAGCGCCATCCAAACAGCGTCAAACATATTTTTTGTGTCCCAAATCCTTATTTGTTTTATTATATATCCTCCTTCCATTCCTCCTTCCATTCGCCCCTCTAATTATCTTTCCCAAACCTCTGGTTGGACGCATGCCCTGTGGACAGCAGTAGGGGCCACTGGCACTGTGCTTGCCTGCACAGTAGGGGGCCACTGGAGCTGTGTTAGTCCAATTCATGCACAGTACTGCCTTTTCTGCATTCTGCCACTATGTCCACCGGGCACATGCGCAATACTGTGATTATATGTCCGAGCGTGCTGCTCCCTACTGCACATACGTCAGGCACACACAGTGCCAGAGCGCAGAAAGGACAGTGGTTCGTACTGCGCATGCGCCAGGCAGACACAGGGTGGGTAGCCTCAACTGTGCACGAGATCCGGGAGCAAGACACCAGACTCATACATTAGGGTGCCACTAGGCAGAAACTAGAGAAAAAGTAGACACTCTA
Source organism: Rana muscosa (assembly GCA_029206835.1). Classification (NCBI taxonomy): domain Eukaryota; kingdom Metazoa; phylum Chordata; class Amphibia; order Anura; family Ranidae; genus Rana; species Rana muscosa. The sequence continues at coordinate 363,851,602 of CM055127.1, forward strand.
TATACAGAAGCTCCATAGAGTAAACTTTTATAGGCTGGTGATGCTATAAAGACTGCACAAAATTGGGGACAGGAAGCAATTGTGACAAAGTATTCAGTAACATTTATTCTTTTATTTTTTCAAGGAGGTTTTGAAACACTTGAATCTTCAGAAAGCACAGCTACCCATCTCAAATAATTATTAGAACAGTAATTTCTTATCTGATGTGACAACAATAAACTAGGGTTGCACTGATACCGATTTTTTATCAGCGAATACGAGTACCAATACTTTTGGTCAAGTACTCGCCGATACCGATTACCGATACTTTGCGGTGCGGTTTGCGTCAATACAAAAAAAATTGTCGCAAATCGCACTGCAAAGAATCACATGCAATTTCTCTCTCTGTGTGTATAGAAGCGCCATCTGGTGGGCAGCTTAGAACTCACAACCGGTGCAATCCTACAATAAACTATTGGTTGCTTACAAGATGTTGTATTAACCCATAGAAGTAGTAGTTTATTAAAGAGGCTTACTTGTATATTAACCTCTAAAATGTTTTCTTTCGACAGGTGGAAAGGAGTTTTACAAACAGTAGGAAATTTGACAGAAAAGCTGTTTACAATTGATTTTACACAAAAATGTTAAATACATCAATCCTATGTCTGTTTCCTTGGTGCTTTTTTTGGCATTGAAAATAAAAGCTCTTTACACCAAACTTGTGTTGTTTTTTTATTTTAAAATAAATACCCAGCTATATTATTTTGTCAAATATTTTGTTCTAGAAAAAATACTCACGGGTGTCAAGTTTTTTTGTTTGTTTGTGCCTGCTGCCACTTCTATGGGATGGGCTGCCTGCATGTAGCACCAAGGTGGCTTCACATGCAGCAGACAGTAGCTCAGATCGGAGAATGGGTCTGATCACCCATCTAAATGAGGCCTAATACGTTAAAGCATATGTAAAGTCTCTATTTTTTATTTATTTTTTAAAAGAGAAGTATGGGAAAAAAAAATTAAAATATCAATTGTTCCGATGCTGCATCTGTCCCGTGCCGGTTCTAAGACTGAGAATCGAGCGATCAAACACCACCGATCGCTCGGTTCTAACAGCTTCCTGAGCAGAGAGCTGGTGATTATCAGTTACCACTCTCTGCTCTGTCCCCCTCCCCCGGAGTGCTGGGCTTTGGAGGGGCTCTCTGAGAGGCTGAGTCGGGTGCCGTTCCAGGCATGTGGGCGGATCCCAACCATGTGGTCACCAATCTTTTCCCAAGCCTGGACCAGCTCTTTGACATCAGCAGAAAGCGGCCTTCAGCCTGCTGTCAGCTGAAAACGGGTCACAGGAGTGCAAAACGAGCTGCACTCCTGTGATCCACAGCTTTGGCTGTACTTCTCCCTTAAATAATAAACTTGTTATACCTGCAGACCAAACCCTTTGGGGTGGTGTTGTTATTTCATACCGTTGTTGCGTTTACAGGCTCTAGTTCTTTTCATATGTCAAACGCAACATGCCCCACTTTGGAATAACTTCAGACCAGGTTCATAGTTCAAAAGCTAACAAAACTCAACAAAACAGCTTAACAGGCAGAGTTGTTTTTCTAACTAACCCTAAGGGCACTTTCACACTGAAAGCACTCGGGCGTCGGCGGCAAAGTGCCGCTATTTGTAGCGGCACTTTACTGTCATTTTTGCGGTGCTTTTCGACCGCTAGCGGGGCGCTTTTAACCCCCGCTAACAGACGAAAAAGGGTTAAAAGCCCCCGCAAAGCGCCGCTTTGCTGGCGCCTTGGCGGCGCTGCCCATTGATTTCATTGGGCAGGGGTGCTGTAGGAGCGGTGTATACACCGCTCCTACAGCACCTCAAAGATGCTGCTTGCAGGACTTTTTTGAGCATCCTGCCAGCGCAACGCTCCAGTGTGAAAGCCCTCCGGCTTTTACATTGGAGTGAAAGGATAGGCACTTTACAGGTGCTTTGCAGGCGCTATTTTTAGCGATATAGCGCCTGTAAAGTCGCCTCAGTGTGAAAGGGGTTTAACTGTGGCTGTCCCAGCATACCTGCATAGGAAGAGTCCATAAATGGTAAGTTCAGAATGGCAGTAGTCCAAAACAATGGTGTTCTGGCGAGTAGGTCTTCCTTGAAGTGGAAAGCAAGTCCCAGTAGCCGTTCTACATATTGGTGGTGCAAATCTTCCCAGAGATTCAACAGCGGCTCCCTGGAGACCCTTTGGCCCCTGGGATCCAGACCCCTCTCCCTTTTATAATCTCACAGGATGGGAGGCCGGAGCCCATAAAAGCCTGCAAACATAGCCTGGGGGTGGCAGTAAAAAGATTAACCATTTCCCCTTGACTAGTGCAGTGAAAACTGACTAACTTACAGTAGGCTACCTGCCTACAAGCATATCCCTCCATAGTGTGTAGTTGCCTATACAAGCCGTCCCAGCTGCGAACACCAAACGGTAAACAGTTCAACATTCCAGCAAGCATTAAAGTATAACTAAAGGCAAAACGTATTTTTTGTTTTGAATGGAGTGGAGAGGGATCAAAACCCCTGTCAGGTTATCATTACTGTCTGTGCCCATGTTAGGGAGACTCACCCTCTCTATTTGTCCTGTTTACCATTATGTGAAAGTAAAAGAAAATCCAAAATTTTGGGTTGACTCCAGAAAAGGAATACAGGGGAAATCTTCCAAGGAGGACACTAGTTCTAGTGAACCGGGGGGCCCCAAGGGATTCCCATAATTTACAGGGATTTTCTCTCACATCCTGTTTTGGCTATAAGACAGGAAGTAAAGGTAAACCTTCCCAATGGGACACAGATAGCAAAAATAAAACAAAAAAACTGGAAGTAATAGGAAATCTACCCAGTGGGACACACATGGCTAAATACTGACAGGGGTTATAACCCTCTTTTACTTTAACCAAATTGAGAAAAAAAATTGCCTATAGTAATACTTTATTTAACAGCCATAACAATGGTGTAGGCCGGCGAGTCAGCCTTTCTACATAATGGTGATGCAAATCTTCCCGGAGATTCCATGCCGGCTCTTTGGAGACCCTACGGCCCCTGGAATACGGACCCCTCTACCTTTGATAATCACACAGGATGGAAAGCCGGATTCCAAAAAAGCCCACAAACTTAGCCCGAGGGAGGCAGTAAAAACAATAACCCTTTCTCCCTGGCTAGGGCAGCCAAAACTGACTAACTTACAGTAGGCAACCTGCCTAGTGCCTACAAGCATATCCCTCCATAGTGTGTAGTTGTCTCAGTTGAGAGCACCAAGTGTCATTTCTGTCTGCTGCTTCTCTAGTTTGCTATCAGCATGAATATCTTCTTTTTTTTTTTTCAATTGTCATGCCTTTGTCCTACAAAGAAACAGTAATATCTTCTGGACTTGTAATTCAAATATCGTCCACTAGATGTCACTCTTAACCACTATTGCCTATAGTACTACTTTATTTAACAGCCATAACAATGGTGTAGGCCGACGAGTCAGCCTTTCTACATAATGGTGGTGCAAATCTTCCCGGAGATTCCATGCCGGCTCTTTGGAGACCCTACGGCCCCTGGAATACGGACCCCTCTACCTTTGATAATCACACAGGATGGAAAGCCGGATTCCAAAAAAGCCCACAAACTTAGCCCGAGGGAGGCAGTAAAAACAATAACCCTTTCTCCCTGGCTAGGGCAGCCAAAACTGACTAACTTACAGTAGGCAACCTGCCTAGTGCCTACAAGCATATCCCTCCATAGTGTGTAGTTGTCTCAGTTGAGAGCACCAAGTGTCATTTCTGTCTGCTGCTTCTCTAGTTTGCTATCAGCATGAATATCTTCTTTTTTTTTTTTTCAATTGTCATGCCTTTGTCCTACAAAGAAACAGTAATATCTTCTGGACTTGTAATTCAAATATCGTCCACTAGATGTCACTCTTAACCACTTAAGCCCCGGACCATTTTATAGCTAAAGGACCAGAGCTGTTTTTAGAATTTTTCACTTCGCTGCTTTAACTGTAAATTGTGCAGACATGCAATGTTGTACCGAAACGAAATTTGCATCCTTTTCTTCCCACAAATAGAGGTTTCTTTTAATGGTATTTGATTGCCTCTGCGATTTTTATTTTTTGCGATATAAACGGAAAAAGACCGAAAATGTTGATAAAAAATGATATTTTCTACTTTTTGTTATAAGAAAAATCGAATAAACTCAATTTTAGTCATACATTTAGGCCAAAATGTATTCAGCCACATGTCTTTAGTAAAAAAAATGTCAATAAGCGTATATTTATTGGTTTGCGCAAAAGTTATAGCGTCTACAAACTAGGGTACATTTTCTGGAATTTACACAGCTTTTAATTTATGACTGTCTATCTCATTTCTTGAGGTGCTAAAATGGCAGGGCAGTACAAAACCCCCCCAAATGACCCAATTTTGGAAAGTAGACACCCCAAGGAAATTGCTGAGAGGCATGTTGAGCCCATTGAATATTTTTTTTTTTGTCTCAAGTGATTGAATAATGACTAAAAAAAAATAAAAAATTACAAAAAGTTGGCACTAAATGATATATTGCTCACACATGCCATGGTTATATGTGGAATTACACCCCAAAATACATTCTGTTGCTTCTCCTGAGTACGGGGATACCACATGTGTGGAACTTTTTGGGAGCTTAGCTGCGTACGGGCCCCCGAAAACCAAGCACCGCCTTCAGGATTTCTAAGGGCGCAAATTTTCGATTTCACTCCTCACTACCTATCACAGTTTCGAAGGCCATAAAATGCCAAAATAGCACAAAACCCCCCCAAATGACCCCATTTTTGAAAGTAGACACCCCAAGCTATTTGCTCAGAGGCATGGTGAGTATTTTACAGCTCTCATTTGTTTTTGAAAATACATTTTTTTATTTTTTTTTCAATTTTCAAAACTTTGTGACAAAAAGCGAGATCTGCAAAATACTCACCATACCTCTCAGCAAATAGCTTGGGGTGTCTACTTTCCAAAATGGGGTCATTTGGGGGGGTTTTGTGCCATCTGGGCATTCCATGGCCTCTGAAACTGTGATAGGCAGTGAGAAGTGAAATCAAAAATTTACACCCTTAGAAAGCCTGAAGGCGGTGCTTGGTTTTGGGGTCCCGTACGCCGCTAGGCTCCCAAAAAGTCTCACACATGTGGTATCCTCGTACTCAGGAGAAGCAACAGAATGTATTTTGGGGTGTAATTCCACATATGCCCATGACATGTTTGAGCAATATATCATTTAGTGACAACTTTGTGCAAAAAAAAAAAAAAAAAATTGTCTTTTTTCCGCAACTTGTGTCAACATATAAAATATTCCATGGACTCGACATGCCTCTCAGTATATAGCTTGGGGTGTCTACTTTCCAAAATGGGGTAATTTGGGGGGGGTTTGAACTGTCCTGGCATTTTATACACAACATTAGGAAGCTTACATCCACTCTTCTAACCACTTGAAGACAAAGCCCTTTTTGTCACTTTTTGTTTACATGAAAACATATTTTTTTTTGCAAGAAAATTATGTTGAACCCCCAAACATTATATATATTTTTAAAGCAAAGGCCCTACAGATTAAAATGATGGGTGTTGCATTTTTTTTTCTACACAGTATTTGCGCAGCGATATTTCAAACGCATTTTTTTGGGAAAAAATACACTTTTTTTAATTTTAATGCACTAAAACACACTATATTGCCCAAATGTTTGATGAAATAAAAAAGATGATCTTAGGCCGAGTACATAGATACCAAACACGACAAGCTTTAAAATTTCACACAAACGCGCATTGGCGACAAACTACATACATTTTTAAAAGCCTTTAAAAGCCTTTACAGGTTACGCCGTTAGATTTACAGAGGAGGTCTACTGCTAAAATTACTGCCCTCGATCTGACCTTCGCGGTGATACCTCACATGCATGGTGCAATTGCTGTTTACATATGACGCCAGACCGACGCTTGCGTTCGCCATTGGGCAAGAGCAGGGCAGGACAGGGGTGCTTTTTTTTTTTTTTTTTTTTTATTATTAATTTTGCTTTTTTATTTTATTTTTAAACTGTTGCTTCCATTTTTATTTATTTTTTTATCATTTTTATTGTTATCTCAGGGAATGTAAATATCCCCTATGATAGCAATAGGTAGTGACAGGTACTCTTTTTTTGAAAAAACTGGGGTCTATTAGACCCTAGATCTTTCCTCTGCCCTCAAAGCATCTGACCACACCAAGATCGGTGTGATAAAATGCTTTCCCAATGACGCTTTTTATATCCGGGGGAGGGACATTCCCTCCCACTGCTTGTAAAAGCAGTCCAGAGGCTAATTAGCCACTAGGATTGCTTTTACATGAAAGCCGGCCGCTGGCTGAAAAGAATGATACCAAGATGATACCTAAACCTGCAGGCATCATTCTGGTATAAACATTCAAAGTCCAGCAACATACCAGTACGTTGCTGGTCCTTGTTGGACATGTATTGTAATCTTTTTTTTCATGCAGCCTGTTGGCTGAAGGAAAAAAAAAATTGATCGGTGGGTATGCCCATCATTAGAATACCGCCCTTCACCCACCCACTTCTAATGATGGGCAAACATGCACCATTTATATATGCCGAAGCATCTTCCCGCAAAAGTTATGCCGCGTACACATGGTCAGACTTTTCCACGGGCAAGCCTCCGTCGGAATTTCGACCGTATGTACATGGCATTAGGAGCAAAATCGCTCCTCCGCCCCTGCTGCCCCAATGCTTCGGCATATATGCTTTTTTTTTAACTGTGGTGGTGAAATCACCTCCTACAGCACTGGAGTCGCAGGGATCAGGCCTGTCTCTGCGAACGCTGCAGTTATGTGTGTTGTGTTTTGCAAGTGACAGCGATCGATCGATACTGCACTTGGGTGGCCTGGGCTGGACGGAGGGGCAAAACGCAGGTGCTAGCAGGTATCTGGGCTGATCCCGCTAACACTGCGTTTTTGGGAACCCTAAACTGCTGGGGACGCTAGTATAGATCTGATCAGATCAGATATTGATCTGTTCAGATACTATACCACTAAGGGGGGTGTATGCTTCACGCGTGGGTGTTAGCGTTACTGGCACTAACCTGACGCTGCCTGGGGTGTGACGCAGACCCTCTCTGATGCTAAAACCTAATTGATATCACGGGTGAGCAGGGGGTTAAACCTTTATTGGGTTATATACGGCGGGTGCCCTGACACTATAAAAAGCAAACTAACTAACCAGCGTCACCCGTAACACTTATATGGTGATTACTGGTGAAAGGGTTAACTAGGGGCAATTAGGGGGTTAAAACCTTTATTAGGTAATATATGGGGGTACCTGACGGCGAACCTAAAAAAAAATTACTGGCTACCTATCGGCATCACCGACACTAAGACAGCGATCAGAAAAACGATCGCTTAGCGACAGTGGTGATAGGGGGTGAAAGGGTTACCTGGGGGCGATCAAGGGGGTTAAACCTGTATTAGATAATATATGGGGGTACCTGACGCTATAAAAACCTGCTGCGAACCTAAAAAAATGTATTGGATACCGATCGGCATCACCAACACTAAGACAGCGATCAGAAAAATGATCGCTTAGCGACAGTGGTGATAGGGGGTGAAAGGGTTACCTGGGGGGCGATCAAGGGGGTTAAACCTTTATTAGATAATATATGGGGGTACCTGACGCTATAAAAACCTGCGGCGAACCTAAAAAAAATTACTGGCTACCGATCGGCATCACCGACACTAAGACAGTGATCAGAAAAACTATCGCTTAGCGACAGTGGTGATAGGGGGTGAAAGGGTTACCTGGGGGGTGATCAAGGGGGTTAAACCTTTATTAGGTAACATATGGGGGTACCCGATGCTATAAAAACCTGCGGCGAACCTAAAAAAAATTACTGGCTACCGATCGGCATCACCAACGCTAAGACAGCGATCAGAAAAACGATTGCTTAGCGACAGTGGTGATAGGGGGTGAAAGGGTTACCTGGGGGGCGATCAAGGGGGTTAAACCTTTATTAGGTAATATATGGGGGTACCCGACGCAATAAAAACCTGCGGCGAACCTAAAAAAAATTACTGGCTACCGATCGGCATCACCGACGCTAAGACAGCGATCAGAAAAATGATCGCTTAGCGACGGCGGTGCTAGGGGGTGAAAGAGTTATCTGGGGGGCGATCAGGGGGTTAAACCTTTATTAGGGGGGGGGGTTAGGGGGCTACACTGGACCTAAAACTAACTTTAGTGACACTTTTAGTCACAAATGTCACTGATTGCAGTGATCAGTAAATAAATGGTCACTGCAATCAGTGACACTGTGACTGGGAACTGGGGGGTGATCTGGGGTATCTGGGGGGGCCTGGGGGGGGGCGATTTATGTGCCTATGTGTCCTGGTGTCAGTGTAGTGTTTTGTACACTAACCTGCATCTTCTCCTGTACGGCGCTCGGTATATGTGAGCGCCGCAGGAGAGATGACATCACTTCCTCCGCCTGTGTAAACATTACACAGGCAGGGAAGCTTTCTCATTCGCCAGGAGCGATCGAGAGGGGGTGGCCGGAATCGAACGGCTGTCCCCTCATCCCTGATCGCTCCCAAACGAATAACGGCCGCTCACTGTAAAGAAGGGGGGTCCGATGGGACCCCCCAACTATACAAAGGCAGTCACGTAGATATACGTGATTCTGCCTGTCTGTGCCATTCTGCCGACGTATATTTACAGTGGGCGGTCGTTAAGTGGTTAACAAAGGACTGTTGATGGGCAGTGTTTTATGGTAATGTACATTTCCTGTCCTGTTATTGAAAACTGCCTTCACTTCCTATCACAACTCTTTTATCTTTTTCCACTGGACAGTCCACATGGAGTCAGCTAAGCCTGCGCCACATGTTTCCTAAGTCCTGATCTCCTTAACCACTTAAGCCCCGGACCATTTCGGGCCATTAGGACCAGGCCTGTTTTTGGGATTCGGCACTGCGCTGCTTTAACTGTAAATTGTGCGGACATGCAATGTTGTACCCAAATGAAATTTGCGTCCTTTTCTTCCCACAAATAGAGCTTTCTTTTAATGGTATTTGATTGCCTCTGCGATTTTTATTTTTTGCGATATAAACAGAAAAAGACCGAAAATTTTGAAAAAAAATGATATTTTCTACTTTTTGTTATAAGAAAAATCGAATAAACTCAATTTTAGTCATACATTTAGGCCAAAATGTATTCAGCCACATGTCTTTAGTAAAAAAAATGTCAATAAGCGTATATTTATTGGTTTGCGCAAAAGTTATAGCGTTTACAAACTAGGGTACATTTTCTGAAATTTACACAGCTTTAAATTTATGACTGCCTATCTCATTTCTTGAGGTGCTAAAATGGCAGGGCAGTACAAAACCCCCCCAAATGACCCCATTTTGGAAAGTAGACACCCCAAGGAAATTGCTGAGAGGCATGTTGAGCCCATTGAATATTTTTTTTTTTTTGTCCCAAGTGATTGAATAATGACAAAAAAAAAAAAAAAATTACAAAAAGTTGTCACTAAATGATATATTGCTCACACATGCCATGGTTATATGTGGAATTGCACCCCAAAATACATTCTGCTGCTTCTCCTGAGTACGGGGATACCACATGTGTGGGACTTTTTAGGAGCCTAGCCACGTACGGGACCCCGGAAACCAAGCACCGCCTTCAGGATTTCTAAGGGCGCAAATTTTTGATTTCACTCCTCACTACCTATCACAGTTTTGAAGGCCATAAAATGCCAAAATAGCACAAAACCCCCCCAAATGACCCCATTTTGGAAAGTAGACACCCCAAGCTATTTGCTGAGAGGCATGTTGAGTCCATGGAATATTTTATATTTTGCCACAGGTTGCGGGAATATGACAAACTTTTTTTTTTTTGCACAAAGTTGTCACTAAATGATATATTGCTCACACATGCCATGGGCATATGTGAAATTACACCCCAAAATACATTCTGCTGCTTCTCCTGAGTACGGGGATACCACATGTGTGGGACTTTTTGGGAGCCTAGCCGCGTACGGGACCCCAAAAACCAAGCACCGCCTTCAAGGTTTCTAAGGGCATAAATTTTTGATTTCGCTCCTCACTACCTATCACAGTTTTGAAGGCCATAAAATGCCAAGATGGCACAAAACCCCCCCAAATGACCCCATTTTGGAAAGTAGACACCCCAAGCTATTTGCTGAGAGGCATGTTGAGCCCATTGAATATTTTTTTTTTTTTTGTCCCAAATGATTGAATAATGACAAAAAGAAAAAAAAATGTACAAAAAGTTGTCACTAAATGATATATTGCTCACACATGCCATGGTTATATGTGAAATTACACCCCAAAATACATTCTGCTGCTTCTCCTGAGTACGGGGATACCACATGTGTGGGACTTTTTGGGAGCCTAGCCACGTACGGGACCCCAAAAACCAAGCACCGCCTTCAAGGTTTCTAAGGGCATAAATTTTTGATTTCACTCCTCACTACCTATCACAGTTTTGAAGGCCATAAAATGTCAAAATAGCCCAAAACCCCCACAAATGACCCCATTTTGGAAAGTAGACACCCCAAGCTATTTGCTGAGAGGCATGGTGAGTATTTTACAGCTCTCATTTGTTTTTGAAAATTAAGAAAGACATTTTTTTTCTTTTTTTTTTTCTTTTTTTACATTTTCAAAACTTTGTGACAAAAAGCGAGATCTGCAAAATACTCAACATACCTCTCAGCAAATAGCTTGGGGTGTCTACTTTCCAAAATGGGGTCATTTGGGGGGGTTTGTGCCATCTGGGCATTCCATGGCCTCCGAAACTGTGATAGGCAGTGAGGAGTGAAATCAAAAATTTACACCCATAGAAATCCTGAAGGCGGTGCTTGGTTTTTGGGGTCCCGTACGCGACTAGGCTCCCAAAAAGTCCCACACATGTGGTATCCCCGTACTCAGGAGAAGCAACAGAATGTATTTTGGGGTGTAATTCCACATATGCCCATGGCATGTTTGAGCAATATATAATTTAGTGACAACTTTTTGTACATTTTTTTTTTTTTTTGGTCATTATTCAATCACTTAGGACAAAAAAAAAAATATTCAATGGGCTCAACATGCCTCTCAGCAAATAGCTTGGGGTGTCTACTTTCCAAAATGGGGTCATTTGGGGGGGTTTTGAACTGTCCTGGCATTTTATGCACAACATTAGGAAGCTTATGTCACACATCATCCACTCTTCTAACCACTTGAAGACAAAGCCCTTTCTGACACTTTTTGTTTACGTGAAAAAAAAATTTTTTTTGCAAGAAAATTATGTTGAACCCCCAAACATTATATATTTTTTTAAAGCAAAGGCCCTACAGATTAAAATAGTGGGTGTTGCATTTTTTTTTTACACACAGTATTTGCGCAGCGATTTTTCAAACACATTTTTTGGGGGAAAAACACACTTTTTTATTTTTAATGCACTAAAAAACACTATATTGCCCAAATGTTTGATGAAATAAAAAAGATGATCATAGGCCGAGTACATGGATACCAAACACGACATGCTTTAAAATTGCGCACAAACGCGCAGCGGCGACAAACTACATTCATTTTTAAAGGCATTTAAAAGCCTTTACAGGTTACCACGTTAGATTTACAGAGGAGGTCTACTGCTAAAATGACTGCCCTCGATCTGACCTTCGCGGTGATACCTCACATGCATGATGCAATTGCTGTTTACATATGACGCTAGACCGACGCTTGCGTTCGCCTTTGCGCAAGAGCAGGGGGGGACAGCGGTGCTTTTTTTTTTTTTTTTTTTTTATTATTTATTTGGCTTTTTTATTTTATTTTTAAACTGTGCCTTCCATATTTTATTTTTTTACCATTTTTATCATTATCTCAGGGAATGTAAATATCCCCTATGATAGCAATAAGTAGTGACAGGTACTCTTTTTTTGAAAAAAATTGGGGGGTTAGACCCTAGATCTTTCCTCTGCCCTCAAAGCATCTGACCACACCAAGATCGGTGTGATAAAATGCTTTCCCAATTTCCCAATGGCGCTTTTTATATCCGGGGGGGGGGGACATTCCCTCCCACTGCTTGTAAAAGCAGTCTAGAGGCTAATTATCTGCTAGAATTGCTTTTACATGAAAGCCGGCTGCTGGCTGAAAAGAATGATACCAAGATGATACCTAAACCCGCAGGCATCATTCTGGTATAAACATTCAAAGTCCAGCAACATACCAGTACGTTGCTGGTCCTTGTTGGACATGTATTGTAATCTTTTTTTTCATACAGCCTATTGGCTGAACGAAAAAAAGAGATTGATTGGTGGGTATGCCCACCATTAGAATACCTCCCTTCATCCACCCACTTCTAATGATGGGCATATATGCCAAAGCATGGGGGCATCCTCCCGCAAAAAAGTTATGCCGCGTACACACGGTCAAGCCTTCGTCGGAATTTCAACCGTATGTACGCGGCATAAAAGGTTATGCCGCGTACACACGGTCGGACTTTTCCACGGGCAAGCCTCCGTTGGAATTTCGACCGTATATACACGGCATTAGGAGCAAAATCGCTCCTCCGCCCCTGCTGCCCCCATGCTTCGGCATATATGCTCTTTTTTTTAACTGTGGTGTCACGGCTTTATGTATCGTGGGAGCAAACGCTGTTGCTGTCAAGATAAATAATTCCGCGCTGCAGTTGAATGGCGCACCTGAAAACAAAAAATTACATACCTGAAAAGCAAGCATGATAAAACATTGCAGAATAGAATACAGTAAAAAAAGAGCAGAACAATAGAGAGAAAATAGAGAGAGAGAGAACAATAAAAACGACAACTATTTTTGTTTTTTTTATTTTATATATTTTTTGTGTTTTGTTTTTTACGTTTTTTTTTTCTTTTTTACACTTTTTTTGTAACTTTACAACTGTAATGGTTCGGGTCTCTCAAAATGTAATGGCATCTTGGGAGACCCTGTGTAAGTGTGTCCTTGTCTGTGAAATGCTGTACCCTACGCTAAAACTTCACTTTTGAGTGGTAGCGTTCAAAACATTCACCTTGGACTGGTTGATATTGATGGTTGCTATGGACTGGTTGCTATGGACGGTTGCTATGGACGGTTGCTATGGACAGTTGCTATGGACGGTTGCTACGGATTGGTTGTTATGGACGGTTGCTATGGATTGGTTGCCATGGACAGTTGCTATGGACTGGATGCTATGGATAGTTGCTATGGATGGTTGCTATGGACAGTTGCTATGGACGGTTGCTATGGACTGGTTGCAATGGATGGTTGCTATGGACAGTTGCTATAGACTGGTTGCTATGGATGGTTGCTATGGACGGTTGCTATGGACTGGTTGCTATGGACGTTTGCTATGGACTGGTTGATATGGATCAGGCCTGTCTCTGCGAACGCTGCAGTTATGTGTGTTGTGTTTGGTAAGTGACAGTGATCGATCGATACTGCACTTGGGTGGGCTGGGCTGGGCTGGGCGGAGGGGCTAAACGCAGGCGTTAGCAGGTATCTGGGCTGATCCCGCTAACACTGCGTTTTTGGGAACCCTAAACCGCTGGGGATGCTAGTATAGATCTGATCAGATACTATACCACTAAGGGGGGTGTATGCTTTGCGCTTGGGTGTTAGCGTTACTGGCACTAACCTAACACTGCCTGGGGCGACGCAGACCCTCTCTGGCGCTAAAACCTAATTGATCTCACCCGCCGGGCGATCAGGGGGGTTAAACCTTTATTGGGTTATATACGGCGGGTGCCCTGATGCTATAAAAAGCAAACTAATCAACCAGCGTCACCCGTAACCTTTATATGGTGATCACTGGTGAAAGGGTTAACTAGGGGCAATCAGGGGGTTAAAACCTTTATTAGGTTAAATATGGGGGTACCTGACACTATATAAAAACCTGACGGGTAACCTAAATAACTAAATAACTTACTGGCTAACCAGTGACACCAGTGACGCTTATACAGCGATCACTGGTGAAAGGGTTAACTCTAGGGGCAATCAGGGGGTTAAAATAATATATGGGGGTACCTGACACTAATAAAAACCTGCGGCGAACCTAAAAAAAAATAACTAATAATCTAAAACACCAGCGACACAAATACAGCGATCGGAAAAACAATCGCTTAGTGACGCTGAAGTTAGGGGGTGAAAGGGTTACCTGGGGGGTGATCAAGGGGTTAAACCTTTATTAGGGGGGGTTAGGGGGCTACCCTGGACCTAAAGGGGCCTAATCCTAACTGCCCTGCAACTTTTTACAATCACAGATGACACTAAATGCAGTGATCAGTAAAATAAATGATCACTGCAATCAGTGACACTGTGATTGGGGGCTTTGGGGTGACCTGGGGGGTGATCTGGGGGTGACTGGGGGGTGATTTGTGTGCCTATGTGTACCTACGTGTCAGTGGACTGTTGGTGCACTAACCTCTGTCTTCACTCCTCGGCGCCGGGAACGAAAAGACCGCGGCGAGGGAGATGACATCACTTCCTCCAGCCTTGTTTACATCACATGGCGGAGGAAGCATTTTCATTGGCCGGGAGCGATCGCGAGGGGGGGGGGCGGAATCGAGCGGCCGCCCCCTCATGCCTGATCGCTCCCGAACACTTAACGGCCGCTCACTGCAGTGAAGGGGGGTCCGGATGGACCCCCCAACTGCACAAAGGCGATCACGTAGATCTACGTGATTCTGCCTGTCCGTGCCATTCTGCCGACGTAAATCGGCGGTGGGCGGTCGTTAAGTGGTTAAGGCAGCATCGCTGGTATGATAAAGTATGTTTAACTATATGCCTAGTAGACATTTGTTTGTGTTCATATAATTCTTATATGTTCATTTATTTGTTTATCTCTAGTTTCACCATTATTCATATGCATCTTATATGGCCACCACCTGTTCATCGTAATAAAGAACCAAAGTTACAGACAGTCTGGTTATTTAGGATGCAAGGTTTAAGCTGTATGTTGAGCTACATACACGCCAGGGGCAAACGTGTAGCGAGAACAGAGCAGTGAAACAGCGGCTATCCAGCAAGTGGGATTTAGGACAGTGACTACACAGAGGCCTGCTACCCTGTCAGCGCAGCCACCTGCATACAGCGATACAGCAGTCTCTACACAGTCAAGCATTTCTGCAAGCAACATGTCACATATAAAAGGAAATCAGACAGCGCAAAAAACAAACAACCCCTAAAGAAAGCAGCTGTACACTGAAGGGTCAATCTAAAAATCCTTAGGCAAAGTACATATGAAAAGCAGTGCAGCGCTAAACGTTAAACTAAAAATAGCTTCACAAAAAACAGTCCAAAAAAACAGTCCAAAAAAAAACAATATGTAGCAAGATGAAGCCAGAGGTTGTTGCAAAGGCAAAAGAGGTATGAACTTCTTAAACGGTGAATGGGGTACTGTAGTCAGTAACCATACATCCCAACATAAGCGTCTCCTCCCCCTGAAGTACAAACCGCTCACCTGAATGAATGGACCTCTGAGTGAACAGAAGGTCAATCACGCTGTCCCTTCTCAAGGGTAGTGGTACGATGGTGTCTTCCCGTGGGGTTCTTCTTTGAAACTCCTCAGTTAATAGGTGGTCTCCAAAAAACTCGCTCATACAGAGTGGATCATATAAAGATATAAAAGGAAAACCATAGTGCTCTCCATATATAAAAAACAACACATTTTTTCCAATAAAAAATTACTCATTCACCTTACGTACTTTAAGCAATCATTCACCTTATGTACTTTAAGCAAATCCAAGTCTTTCGCAACCATGTTACTAAAAACCTCAAGATGTTTGGTATCAGTATTTGGAGGGTTGAAGACGGATTTGTTCCGCAGGTTAGAATGTTGCCCACCCGGATGCTATAAATTTAGCACTGACACACTAGCCCTTGCTATATCCGCTGAGGAAGTCCTACACCACGGACGATACGCGTGCGGGGGGCTTATAGTGATGTCAGAGCAGCGACCTACCTGGTGTTTTATATATATGTACTTCATCCGTGCACTAGGATATAGTGCCATGTTTGTGAGTCATTTTTTATTGGAATAAATGTGTTGTTTTTTATATATGGAGAGCACTATGGTTTTCCTTTATATCTTTATATGATCCACTCTGTATGTGCGAGTTTTTTGGAGACCACCTATTGACTGAGGAGTTTCAAAGAAGGACCCCACGTGAAGACACCATCGTACCACTACCCTTGAGAAGGGACAGCGTGATTGATCATCTGTTCACTCAGAGGTCCATTCATTCAGGTGAGCGGTTTGTACTTCAGAGGGAGGAGACGCTTATGTTGGGATGTATGGTTACTGACTACAGTACCCCATTCACCGTTTAAAAAGTTCATACCTCTTTTGCCTTTGCAACAACCTCTGGCTTCATCTTGCTACATATTGTTTTTTTTTTGGACTGTCTTTTTGGACTGTTTTTTGTGAAGCTATTTTTAGTTTAACGTTTAGCGCTGCACTGCTTTTCATATGTAACATGTCACATAGCCAGGCATCCTCACTCAAGACAAGGTCCCAAGTTTCCGGCTCCTCTAGATCTTCCTCCGCAAGAAATGCACTCGCTATCGCACTTGCAAAAGCCGAAGCCGCCAAGACCAGAGCAGCCTTTTCTAAGCAAGAAATGCAGATTAAAAAGGAGAAAGTGAGGCTAAAGACAGAGAAAGTGCAGCAAGAGGCACAGTTAGAGGCACAGAAAGTGCAGCAACAGGCACAGTTAGAGGCAGAGAAAGTGCAGCAACAGGCACAGTTAGAGGCATAGAAAGTGCAGCAACAGGCACAGTTAGAGGCACAGAAAGTGCAGCAAGGGGCACAGTTTTAAGCCAAGCAGTGAGAAAAAGATGATGTCAAAGAGACAAGCCAAAGACATTACACCGTACCTCCGCAAGTTAGTGACAAGTCTCTAGCCTGCAAACAGGAGAAATACACGCAAAGTGATGCCTCCTACGATAGACTCCCTATGCGTGAGGTAACAGAGCATTCTTTTTTTTTTTATTCTTTATTTCTATATTTTTCTTATAGACAATGTCAACGACATAATAGAAAACATAATAGAAAACATTTCACGTATTGCTAATCAGTTATGTTATCTTAATAATAATAAATCAAAAAAGATTAAATTGTCTGTATCCTTACTTTCCCCTCCCACCCTCCCATTCTGCAAATCGCAGTCATCTGTGCCCATCCCCATTAACCCCGTAAGAAAGAGAAAAAAACCAAAAAAAAACCTGCTTTCTAATCGTCCTCCGGAACCAACGTCCAAGTCAGAACGGTATGACAGAGGTCGGCTGGACACCCTCAAAAGGTATGACAGAGGCCAGCTGGACACCCTCAAAAGGTATGACTATACACAGCCATATCACCATGGGAACACACAGCAGGTTAACCAAGCCACCATAGACCTTGCAAGGTTCTTTTCACAACGTAAGTTAGTCACCAAAGGACTTGAGAAGTTTAACGACTGCCCTGAAAGCTACAGAGCCTGGCGGTCTTCCTTTCAAAATGCCATCAGAGACTTAGGTTTTACTTGCAGTGAAGTGATAGACCTCCTGATCAAATGGCTTGGAAATGAGTCTGCCGAGAACGCCAGACGAATCAGGACAATAAATATAAACCACCCAGACACTGGTCTTAAAACGAACTGGGATAGACTTGATGAGTGTTATGGTTCAGCAGAAGCAGTAGAAAGTGCACTATTCAAAAGACTTGATAACTTCCCCAAAATACCCAACAAAGCCTACCAGAAACTTTGGGAGCTAATGGAACTTCAAGTAGCTAAATCCGAGGGGGACTTACAAGTACTTGCATTCCTTGACACAGCCAGAGGTGTCAATCCCATTGTACAAAAGTTACCCTATAACTTGCAAGAGCAGTGGATTACACATGGATCTCGATTTAAAAGACAGCATGATGTTCCATTCCCTCCATTTTCTGTTTTTGTGGACTTTGTGTGTCAGCAAGCTAAAACAAGAAATGATCCAAGTTTTGATTTTACATTGTCATGTGCTGCTCCTTCAGGACTTAACCCTCGCAAACCTCCAGTAGCAGTACACAAAACTAATGTGACTCCTCCAGATTCTTTTCACGGGTCTGCCAGCTTCTCTAACTCAGACAAAGGTCAAAGATCCTGGTAATCAGAAGCCACATCCTCTCCTAAAATGCAGAGCCTTCAGAGAGAAAACCCTGCAGGACCGCAAGGCCTTCCTCAAGGAGAACCACATCTGCTACAGGTGCTGCTATTCAACATCTCACCTCGCCAAGGACTGTAAGGTCAGTTTAAAATGCACAGAATGTGACAGCTCAGATCACAACACAGGTTTACATCCTGGGCCAGCTGCATGGACTTTACAACACACTCTCAGCACTAGTGAGCATGGAGGGGAGGAAGAGCACACCATTACAACTCCACCAAAGATCACTTCACAATGTACAGAGGTCTGCAAAGGAGTCATAGGTGGCAAGTCCTGCTCCAAAATATGCCTAGTCAGAGTCTACCTAGCAGGCCAAAAAGACAAAGCCAGTAAGCTCTACGCAATTCTGGATGACCAAAGTAACAAGTCATTAGCCAGCTCAACCTTCTTTGACATCTTTGGCATTAAAGGCCCCAGCATTCCCTACTCCTTAAAAACTTGTGCAGGAATAGTGGAGACGACGGGGAGGAGAGCATCCGGCTACCAAGTCGAGTCCATTGACGGACAATCATACTTGTCTTTGCCAACTCTTATCGAATGCAACCAGATCCCTGACCATAGATCTGAAATTCCTACACCAGATATGGCTGCTCATCACCCACACTTGAAACGCATAGCGCATCTGATACCAGAACTTGATCCTCAGGCTCAGATTATCCTACTCCTTGGGAGAGATATCTTGCGAGTCCACAAATCAAGAGCTCAAATTAATGGTCCCAACAACGCTTCTTATGCTCAGAGGTTAGACCTTGGATGGGTCATCATAGGAGATGTCTGTCTAGGAAGTGTGCACAAACCTAACTCCGTTAGCAGCATGCTCACAAATACCCTAGAGAATGGGCGTCCCTCTCTTTTCCAGCCATGCCACAACCAGTTCCTTGTTAAGGAATCGGCCTACACCACCCACTTGTCTTGTCCCTTCACAAGCCCCACTAGTGACAACTTTGCCTGTGACAGTGACCGAGATCATTTAGTGTGCACAGTCTTTCAAAGAACTAAAGATGACAATCGTGTGGCAATGTCTATTGAAGACAAACTCTTCTTAGAAATAATGGAACAAGGACTAGTCAAAGATAACACAAACAGCTGGGTCGCACCTCTTCCCTTCAGACCACAGAGACAACACTTACCCAATAACAGAGAACAAGTGCTACAACTTTTGCCTCCCTTATACGGAATTTACAAAGAAAGTCAGAGATGAGAGAACATTTCTTTTCTTTTATGGGAAAGATCTTTGAGAACGGCCACGCCGAGATAGCTCCGACCCTTAAAGACTCTGAAGAGTGTTGGTACCTCCCTATATTCGGAGTGTACCATCCTAAAAAGCCAGGTCAAATCAGAGTAGTGTTTTTTTTTTTTAATTGGAAAAAAACCAACTTTATTGAAAAGTATGCATGGTACATAAATCAACATAAGCCAGTATGGCCAATATAATAGTACATACATAAACACAGTGAAGCATCTGTGTGACATAAAGATAATAACAGCAGTGAAAGTAGAGCCGGTACACAACAAAAATAAAGAATCGACATGTCAAGTACACGTTTCACCATCCGCCATCCATCTGTCCCAGACCTTCTCATACTTTAGCGGACACCCTCTATGTACATAAATCAGTTTTTTATATGGGAGAGCATCGTTAACCGCCTTTTTCCAGCACTGAATTGTAGGGGGCAGGGCCTGCATCCAATTACGGGCCACTACTTTTCTTGCCAAGAATAGCGTCTCATGTAAAAAGGTACGGAGGGGTTTGTCGGCATCCAAGTCTGGCAACAGGCCAAGTAGGCACATCTTTGGGTCAAGGGTAGCAGGGGAGCCCATCTGATCGTGTAGGAAGCGTATCACCTGTGTCCAGTACGCCTGAATGGTAGGGCAGAACCATATGAGGTGGTAGAAGGAGCCTGGGGTATGGTCACAGAGGCGGCATCCTGGATTGTACGTGGGCCTGAAACGTGCTACTCTCTGAGATATGTTCTATGTATGATGTACAGCTGTGTGAGGCGGTCGGACAGCTTGGGGGAAACCTTTTTCACGTCCTCCAAAATCTTGTCCCAGTCCTCATCCTCTATAAGTCCAACATCCGCCTCCCATCTAGTCTTAGCAGTATAGGCCAATGCTGTGGTGCTAGGGAGACGAATGGCGGAGTACAAAGTGGAGATGAGCTTAGCAGGCACATTACCCGTGACTGTGTCCACTATGGAGGGAACTGCCAGGGTCGGTTAAGAGACAGAAAACTGGGCCTGTATAGCGTGACGGAGTTGCAAATACCTGAAGAAAAGGCAATTGGGGAGGGAAAATTCGTCCTTCAGCATTTGGAATGGTTTAAGGCCTGAAGCGGTCATGATCTGGTGTATGCATAAGATCCCATGGCGTATCCACACCGCGGGGTCCGGAATGGACAATAATTCTGGCAAGCATGTATTGTACCAGAGAGGGGTATGAGAGTGTACTTTTGGGGTCCCAGTTCTTTGCAGTGCCGTCCGCCATACCCTCCGGTGTTGAGTCAACATGTCTGCTGTGCGTTGGGGGGGCGTCTTGTCAATGGGGCTCTTAGGACCAATTGAAGTGGGGTATGGGCCGAGTCATCCGGGTGCTCACAGAGTAATGTCTGGTATCTCGTTAGTTCATGTTTGTCGAAATAATAGAAGTGGGACAGTTGGGAGGCAAAATAATAATCCTGAAAGTCAGGGAGAGCAGCTCCTCCCAACGTCACAGGGTTCTTCAGAATTCTCCAAGATAATTTGTGTCTGCCATGACCCCAAATAAATGAATTCAGGATGGATTCAATTGTCCTGAAAAAAATTTGTGGTATATAGAGGGGAGCATGCCAGACCAAATAGAGTATCTTGGGAAGGAGTATCATCTTAACTAAGCTGACGCGACCCATAACACCCAGGGGTAGTCTGGCCCAAGTCTGCGTCTTGTTCTTGATCAGGGCAAACAGGGGTTCAATGTTCAGTAGTTTATAATCTGAGAGCGATCTGGTGACCTGCACGCCAAGGTATTTAATCTGGGAGACCCTCGGAAGAGGCAGAGGAGGGGACGCGAACGAGGGGGGGAAATGGTCAATCGGAAGGATCTGGGACTTAGACCAATTAATACTCAGACCCGAATGGCCACCCATACGTTCTATGGACTGGAGGGCTGCTATAAGAGAAGGACCGGAGTCCGCCAGATACAAAAGTGTGTCGTCGGCATACATCCCAATCTTTTCTTCCAGGTTCCCCATCCTGAGGCCTCGGATGCAAGTGTCCGCACGGACCATAATGGCCAACGGCTCCACAGCCAATGCGTAAAGCATGGGGGAAAGGGGGCAGCCCTGCCGGGTCCCTCTCTCCAGCGGGAACTGGTCAGAAAGCCAACCATTCACAAATACTCTGGCCCTTGGGGACTGATAGAGGAGTTGGACCCAGCGAATAAAGCTGGGGCCAAATCCAAATCTTGAGAGGCACTCCCACAGGTAGTTCCACTCCACGGAGTCGAAGGCCTTGGCGGCATCCAGAGCCACTAAATCAGAGTAGTGTTTGACTCTGTGATGGAGTTGATAAAATGATTATTTTATGTCTATGTTGTCTCTCTCTATTATCCACTCAAATATTGGTATTTTATTTTATTCTTTATTATTTTTATTATTTCTTTCTTCCATTATGTTTTGGTGTATTGGTTCTAAGATTTAGTGCTCATTTCAGCTGCTGACTTGGTTCACAGCCCCATCCTTAGGAATTTTTGTGTAAATAGCCCCCACCCTTCTGAGGGATATATTTGCAAGGAACAATAGGGACACACACACACACACACACACTAAAATATATTTATACAATAAGAAACTTATTGATGTTCATATTGGGAACCAGAAAGTTTATGTATGCTAGCTAAGAATATAACCAAGAATATTATCATGTGTTTTGGTAAATCTTATAACCAGACAGTAGTATTTTCCCTTACATAAGATGATAAACAGATAAATGAGAAACAGATGTCCTGTCCACTCCTTCAATTCCCTCCTCCCATCGTCTAAACTAAAATGTCCCCCATGTCCAGGAATGCTTCGACACGTGGAAGAAACAGACGTCACAAGAGAAAAACCATATATGGAATGAGCCAATCATATTTGTGATGCCGATTGCTTATGTCACTTTGTCTATAAAGAGCTGTACCTGAATAAAGAGCTTCCTGTTAAGCCAGAGATGAGGAAGAGATTTCACTGACCAGAGTGTGCGGTGTAATTCTTTAAGCATGCATGCCCTCACATAATCATAGATTTGGATCAGCGGCAGAATAAAGAATAGTATTCTGGTATTGGGCCAGCGGCAATCTATTACAATTGGCGCATTCAATGTGGACTTTTCGGACTGTGAGCTGTCGTAGCCGACCTAGATGTGACTGCCAGCGAATTGAGGCGTGCTTGGCGGATCGAGGCCTGATCAACTTCATAAAAACACGGTAAGAGGAGACTGTTATATTCCTTACCTGTGTTTTTCAGCCTCATCACCCTCGATTTCACTTACTGTCCATCTGCTGCTTCAGGCCACGATAAGACGGGTAATTTCTTGTCCAAAAGTCGATTTAATAAGAACCTGTTGACCTATTCTGCCGGCTGATATTTTTATGTTATGTTTTGTTCTGTGTTGACTAGAATGTGCCTATTTCAGTAGATGTCTGTATGTGAAGGGGGTGACACAGTTTCCTTATCAGCATTTTTTTTGTGCAAACCTGCCTCAGAGAGGGTGTACGGGACTTTATAGAGACACAGATACCTGGTCAGGCCTTGTACAAAACATGTTGGTTTAAGATGGCATACGGGACTTTATAGAGACACAGCTGCCTGGCCGTTTTTTTTGGTACAATAACCGATTTCGAGAAGGTGTAATACTTACACAGATGCCTGGTCGGCCCAGTTGTACAAAGTTCACGGTTTCCCAGAGGGTGTCATTAAATAAATAAATATAGGCACGGGGCGAGGGTGCCGGGAATATATATATATATATGCATGGGGACACTGGATTCCTTGCTAAGTGTCCGTAATTTGCTGGATCATAGTTGAAGTGAGGTTGGCTTCATATATATATGTATATATATATCTATATAATACGAACCAGGTAGGTTCGGGGTTGAATTTTACCTCCATACAGACAGCAGGGCTGAAATAGAGTGTCATATTCTTACCTGTGTATGTGGATTCATGTTTGTGAGTGAAGGTGGTTGGGGTTTTAGTTAAGCTGATCCAGGTATATGATATCCGGGAGGTATATTGGGCATTAAGACGCCTGTTGAACGAGCTTGGCAGATATTAAAGTGTTCCCAGTCGACGTGCAGTATAGTGTGTCTTTTACAGTTCATTTTGGGAGAGAAGCACAGACGCAGCTGGGTTCCCTCCCAATACCCCCCCCCTTTGTGTTGCACAGCCAAAAATTCCTCAAACCTATCTTAGGAGGGCTGTGTAGAGAGGGTCAAATTTCACTCCCTCCTTTTTCTCTCCTGGTGGGGGCTTGTGAGCTTCTGCTTCAAAGATGGACGATAAACCCTGTGTATGCTAACTGAACAAATTCCTAAGCCTGGCTTGTCAGCTCGCAAACATAGTTAAAATCATTCTCCTCCCACTTTTTCCCAGGGGGGGTTGGTGCTTCTTCTATGAGGGAAGGAAAAAAAAAAGAGGAATGGTTTTTAAACTTGCTGTTGTTTCTATTTTGTCCAGTCGTTTAACTGTTTCACGTCCCTTCTAGCCTATGGCTGATTTTTAACCCTGAGTGTACCTTTTAATTATGAGGTCTGGAGTTTTTAGATTTGCTGTTTATTTTTAGGTTGAGCCTTTGCTACGTAGCTATTTAAAACTCTTCCCAGGTTAACGTTGCATGGTGGGCAGGGTGGATTCTGCCCCATAGCAGAGACTGAAAAGAAATAAGGGTTGGCAGACCTCTTAACTACTAGTCTTTTAGTTTTTACCATTTAGGTAATTGAAGTATGGTTGAACATATGCTTGACTAATCCAATCTACATCTGTTTTGGAGTGACATTAATACTAACTGTAGTATGTATTGATTCACTTCTAAAGCAAGGGTGAGATATCTTTTGTCATATCTCCTGACATTGACTTTAAGTCTTGGAATTGGGTTGATTATAGGATATGTTGAACCATTGATTCATTCCAAATTTAACATAAGTATTGTTTGAGTCATCACACTGTGTGCATAATGTAACATTTTTGTTTATGCATTTTAAGAGGGTAAAGAGATCTGTTTGTCTTGAGAACTATAACATTGTGTCAAATTTATCAAGAGTAGTTACCTTCCGTGAAGTAACGAAAAAACATTTCACAAGGATTACCAAGTTTTAAATGTTCAAGTATCATTTAAGTATTGAACTGTGCATGTCTTGTAAAATGGGACTTGCATAGAAATGTATGTACATATTATCTGAACGAGGACAAAGCAAGTGTGTGGAATGTGGACGGTCCGGACCCCCACACCCTGACCGCCCCGAGCTCTGCCCCTAATGCAGTTGTAAGTTAGAGGACCTCCTACAGAAGTCCCTCCCCTTGCAAACAGGCCTTCCTACTGCCTCATCATCCCAACTATCCCAACCCCTCTACCCCCTGTGCCCAGTATTGAATGCAGACGGCAGCTCTTACTGCCCACCGGTCATTGCCCCAGTGATGCCTTCAATACCAGGTTACATAACAAAGCGCATTGTCGCATGCTATCAAGTGCTTTCGTAGCAGGTTTGACAGAACCGATAGGGCTGATAGTGGCCCGACCAGAGTAGTACAGGACCTTATAGCAGTGAACGAGGACATTCTTCCACACAGTCTTCTGTCAGGGGTGCCCCCGTCTGCAAAGTTTTTCGCTGTCATAGATTTAGCGTGTGCTGAAGCTATACAGGCCATTCCGCCCCCCGGTAATGCTGAGGCCCTACATGCATTTTTGGGACTTATCTCTTTCTGCAGAGCCTGGATACCTGCGGCTTCCCTTCTCATGCAATCCCTGTATGACAACCTGCCGCGTGACCCCTTTGCGCTGTCCGAAGAAGCGCTCACTAACTTTCACCTTTTAAAAAAGGCAATCAGCTCTGCTCCTGCACTTGGTCTCCCTGATTATGGAAAGCCCTTTAGCCTGTTCATATCTGAGACCCAGGGCCACGTCTCAGGGGTGTTGACACAAAGTCATGGACTCCGCAACCGCCCTATAGGTTACTATTCAACCCACCTGGACCCATTTGCCAGAGGAGGCCCATCATGTCTCCGAGCTGTTTTTGCTGCCCAGGCCCTGCTGGACAAAACTTCAGATATTGTTCTGGCCCATCCCCTTATGCTGCTAGCCCCTCACGATATCTCTGCCATTTTGAATCAGGTGCAACCCAAGCATTTATCCTCTGCCCGCCACCTCCAGTTGCAATGCAATTTACTCATGCCTGACAATGTGACTCTACTTCGATGCCAACAACTCAACCGTGCTACTCTCCTTCCTCTTGTCCAAGGGGGGTATCATGACATGTCTCTGGACGAACAGGAAGAGAACGCAGACCTACCTTCTCCTACCCTAGATGAAGATGGATTATCTTTGGACTGTAGGAACCCGCCCATGTCTCCCCAGAGCTTTGTACCCAGCTGTGGTACAATGGGCCCATGGAGCAACCCATCTCTCAAAGACTTTGATGAACTCACTTATAAACAAACATTATGTAGCTCCAGGAATAACTACTTTAACTAATCAATACTGCAAGTCCTGCCACACTTGCCTAGCATGCAACCCCAGAAGGCTAGAGAAACCACCCCCAAAACACTCAGCTAAACCGCTCTACCCCTTGCAAAGAGTGTTAGATTTGAGTATGCCCTGGTGGTGGTAGACATGTTCTCAGGATGGCCCGAGGCTTATCCAGTCGCAAATCAGACAGCGAAAACCACGGCTAAGAAATTGCTTTTGGAGGTGGTTTGCAGAAATGGGGTACCTGAGGTGATAGAGTGTGATCAAGGTCCTGCGTTCACTGCTACAGTCACAAAAGAAATATGGTCGGCCCTAGGTACCACATTGGCATTTCACACACCTTATCACCCTCAGAGTAGTGGGAAAGTGGAAAGAATGAACCAGACACTTAAAACCCGAATGCTAAAAATGGCCAAGGACACAGGTATGTCCTGGCCAGAAAGCCTGCCAATAGCCTTATTCAGTGTACGGTACTCCCCAAGGGGGAAGCATTCTTTATCCCCTTTTGAAATCTTGTTTGGAACAGCCCCTAGATTAGGTTGTTATTACCCACAACAGTTGCAATTGCAGTCTGATACTTTGATAGATTATGTGACCGCTCTTGCAAAAGAATTAACTAACATCCATGTGCGAGTTTTTTCTTCCATTACAGATCCTGATCTAGATACCAGTACTTACAGTATACTTTCTGGTGATTGGGTTATCGTTAAGAAGTTCCTCTGAAAGCATTCCCTGGAGCCCAGATATGCAACAAGGCTCCAGTTCCTGAGGACCGTGCACCACCCGCATCAGAATGAAACTATATATCTTTTTTCTTATAGCAACTGTACACACACAGGAGGTGGCTATCAAACAAGTAGACACAATTCTGGTATAAATCATCAAACACACATTTTATGGGAAATACCAGGGAACAGGGAGGTTCTTAGGGAACTTCTCTATGGGATACTGTGCCTCCTACAGCAGTGTATCCACAGATCTGGTGCAGAATAAAACTCAATCTTTGGGAGACATGTATTGAATCTGTGGGGACATGAAGATTAGGACTAAGTTAACAGATATAGATGCCATAGGAGTCCCAAGGGGGGTCCCAGATGAGTTTAAAGCCCGAGACCAAGTAAAAGCAGGTTTTGAGTCCCTGATTCCTATGATCACTATACAAGAATGTAGATTGGATTAATTATATCTACTATAACCAACAGAGGTTTGTTAACTATACCAGGGATGCACTCCAGGGTTTAGCTAAACAACTAGAGGCCACTTCACAAATGACTTTCCAAAATCGTATGGCCTTAGACATGATTTTAGCTGAGAAGGGGGGTGTGTGTGTAAAATGTTGCCTGGGACAAGTACATGTTGTACGTACATTCCAGACAATACAGGCCCAAATGGTAAGGTAACCTTGGCCATTAAGAAATTAGAGGATCTCTCAAAAGAGTTAAAGAGAAATACGGGACTGAGTGATCCCTGGGATCAGTATTTTGGGTGGATGAGTGGATGGCAACGCATTTGTACTCAAATAGGCATAGCAATTTTGATGCTGCTTACATTAGCTGCGATAGTGGTTTGCTGTATTCTGCCCTGTATGAAAAAGCTGTTAGGAAAGGCAGCTGAAGAGGTAACCCCTACTTTTTTGAATTTGGGTGACATTAGAGATCCAATAAAGGAGGAGGAAGAGGGACCGTATGCTCCATTGCAGTCCTTACCTGTTAAAAATACATACAACATTCTCAAATGATAAGGGAAAGAATAGTGTCCTATGTTTATCCTTGTCTACTGGTTACCCTGACCTTTGGCTTATTCGTTTACTGTCCTCTTGTAGCCTACTAAGAGCGTGAGCTAGGTAACTCTGGGGACCACGACCTGGAGCTAGCTGCAGCCCAGGCCATCCTCACCACTAGAGGCTCTGGTGAACACCTGCTAGCTCTTAGAGTCCGCGCCCTGGGGAATCTTATGCTCTAGCTCCCTGTGGGATCTGTGTTGGTTCTCTGGTGGACCTGCCTTTCTTAACCACCCAGAGTTCCATTCGCAGTAGTCAGCCGTAGGGTCTACTACCGTAGAGGTGCACTCCTGACCTCAACGGCGTGCATCTGTCATCTGGGCTCAGGTGACCTGACACTTCTATGCAAGATGCAAAAGAAAATATTCTGATGTTGAGAGGGCCAAGTAAGGTCATATAGCATAGGGACAGTACTGATAAAATAGTAATTTTAAGGGGGGACTGTGATGGATTTGATAAAATTATTATTTTATGTCTATGTTGTCTCTCTCTATTATCCACTCAAATATTGGTATTTTATTTTATTCTTTATTATTTTTATTATTTCTTTCTTCCATTATGTTTTGGTGTATTGGTTCTAAGAGTTAGTGCTCATTTCAGCTGCTCACATGGTTCACAGCCCCATCCTTAGGAATTTTAGAGTAAATAGCCCCCACCCTTCTGAGGGATATATTTGCAAGGAACAATAGGGACACGGACACACACACACACACACACACACACACACACACTAAGATATATTTATACAATAAGAAATTTATTGATGTTCATATTGGGAACCAGAAAGTTTATGCATGCTAGCTAAGAATATAACCAAGAATATTATCATGTGTTTTGGTAAATCTTATAACCAGACAGTAGTATTTTCCCTTACATAAGATGATAAACAGATAAATGAGAAACAGATGTCCTGTCCACTCCTTCAATTCCCTCCTCCCATCATCTAGTCTAAAATGGCCCCCATGTCCTGGAATGCTTCAACACGTGGAAGAAACAGACGTCACAAGAGAAGAACCATATATGGAATGAGCCAATCATAGGTACACATTTGTGATGACGATTGCTTATGTCACTTTGTCTATAAAGAGCTGTACCTGAATAAAGAGCTTCCTGTTGAGCCAGAGATGAGGAAGAGATTTCACTGACCAGAGTATGCAGTGTAATTCTTTAAGCATGCATGCCCTCACATAATCATAGATTTGGATCAGCGGCAGAATAAAGAATAGTATTCTGGTATTGGGCCAGAGGCAATCTATTACAACTCTAGTGCAAAATTCAAGGGTGTCTCCTTGAACAATGTCCTCTTGACAGGCCCAGACCTCAACAACAAACTCCTGGGAGTACTCTTCCGCTTCCGCAAAGATTCTATTGCCTTCATGGCTGACTTCCAACAGATGTTCCATTTGCTTTCTGGTCAGAGAGGAAGACAGAAACTTCCTAAGGTTCCTTTGGTTCAGAGACAATTACCCTTCCAAAGACATCTCAGAGTATCGCATGAAGGTACACATCTTTGGCAACAGCCCTTCACCTGCAGTCGCTATCTACGGACTCAGACATTCCGCCCAAGAAGGTGAACTTGAGTATGGCTCAGATACAAAACAATTTGTAGAGAAAGACTTTTATGTAGATGACTGTTTGGAATCCTTACCTTCCAGTGAGTCTGCAATCTGTCTTCTTAAAAGAGCACAGGAAATGCTTGCTTGTTCCAATCTCAGACCGTTTCAACGATCTAAGGGACTTAGATCTAGGTACAGACTCTTTACCTGTGCAGCGCAGTCTAGGTTTACTTTGGGACTTGAAATCTGATTCCTTTACCTTCCAAATAAACAGAGAAGAAAGGCCCTTCACTCGCAGAGGTGCCTTGTCCACAATCAATAGCCTATACGATCCATTAGGATTTGCGGCACCTGTTACAATTCAAGGTAAAGCCCTACTTAGAGACTTGATTCATGAAACATCCGACTAGGATGCCCCACTACCCCTTGATCAGAGGAACTCTTGGGTAGAATGGAAGAACTCTCTGTCAGTCTTATCTGATATCCATGTTTCACACCCCTATGCTCCTGTACCTTCTACAAAGACACAGAGCCAAACTCTTTGCATATTCTGTGATGCTTCTATCAAGGCAATAGCTGCTGTGGCCTACTTAAGAACTGTTGACACTACAGCACGATGCCACGTAGGATTTGTCATGGGCAAGGCAAAGCTAGCTCCACATCCTGAGCACACTGTACCTAGGCTAGAACTTTGTGCTGCGGTACTAGCCGTTGAACTGGCAGAACTTATAACCTCAAAGATGGACATTGACCTCAAGGATGTCCAGCTCTGCACCGACAGCAAGGTAGTGCTAGGCTACATCTACAATGAGACCAGACGTTTCTATGTTAACGTCAACAACAGAGTGTTGAGGATTAGGAGATCCACTCGCCCAACACAATGGCACTACGTACCTACCAACCATAATCCTGCAGACCATGCTACAAGAGCTGTTGCCGCATGTAACCTTAAAGACACAACATGGTTTACAGGATCTGGATTCTTGTACAATGCAGAACAGACTGTTCCTAAGAGCGACACTATGGAATTAGTAGATCCAGACTCAGATACCGACATCCGTCCTGAGATCTCAACATTTCAGACTGCAACTTCAGACTGCCAGCTTAAATCTGACAGATTTACCAGATTCTCAAAATGGCAAGACAACAAGCCCAACCTTAAAGGAGGAGACCTTTTTCTTGTTAAGGACTGTCAATCTCAAAGGAATGAGTGGCCTTTGGGTCTCATCACCAACACCTTTCCAAGTGAGGATGGAAGAGTCAGAAAAATGGAAGTCAAGATCCATAGAAACAAAGAGACAAAGTTGTTCCTCAGACCAGTTTCTGAACTAATTTTATTGTTGTCATCTGAGAAATAAATAGTGGCATCTTATGATACCAGGCAGGGAGTGTCATGCCTTTGCCCTACAAAGAAACACAGTAATATCTTCTTAGCTTCAGTTACAGTGTGTAGGGGATATATATGCATCCTAGGTGTTATATATATATTTACACACTGTATTCAGTTTAGCTAGATCCGTTCCTG
The DNA here is from genome assembly GCA_029206835.1 of Rana muscosa. NCBI lineage: Eukaryota > Metazoa > Chordata > Amphibia > Anura > Ranidae > Rana > Rana muscosa. The sequence continues at coordinate 363,882,346 of CM055127.1, forward strand.
TTATTCTCTATACTGACAGGCAGGCAGGTGATTGTGCTAGCGGCAGTCTTTTCACTTAGTGTACTGTGTCCTTTGCACAGTGTGCACCTAAAGCTTACCTGAATACAATTGCTGGTGTTCTGATACAAATACAGGCAGGGATCTGCAGTATTTTTCTTTGGTGTCCTTTGCACAGTGTGCACCTGAAGCTTACTTCAATTAAATTCCTGGTGTTCTGATACAAATACAAGCAGGGAGCTGCAGTATTTTGCTTTAGTGTCCTTTGCACAGTGTGCACCCAAAGCTTACCTCAATACAATTGCTGGTGTTCTGATACAAATACAAGCAGGGAGCTGCAGTATTTTGCTTTAGTGTCCTTTGCACAGTGTGCACCTAAAGCTTACCTCAATACAATTGCTGGTGTTCTGATACAAATACAGGCAGGGAGCTGCAGTATTTTGCTTTAGTGTCCTTTGCACAGTGTGCACCTAAAGCTTACCTCAATACAATTGCTGGTGTTCTGATACAAATACAGGCAGGGAGCTGCAGTATTTTGCTTTGGCGTACTTTGCACAGTGTGCACCTAAAGCTTACCTCAATACAATTGCTGGTGTTCTCATACAAATACAGGCAGAGAGCTGCAGTATTTTGTTTATTGTCCTTTGCACAGTGTGCACCTAAAGCTTACCTCAATACAATTGCTGGTGTTCTCATACAAATACCACAGGCAGGGAACTGCAGTATTTTCAGTTAGTGTACTGTGTCCTCTGCACAGTGTGCAACTAAAGCTAACTGAAGACAATTGCTGGTGTTCTCATACTAATAGTTGATTCTGCTAGCTGCAGTATAATCAGTATATATATACATCCCAGCTCTGTGCAGCTACATCTCCCTGCAGGCCATCAGTATGTCTGGAAGGACAACAAGGAGAGGCAGACAGTCACGAGGCAATAAAAGAGGGCAAGCAGGCTCTGTGTCTAGAGGCAACAGTGCTGGTCGTGGACACGGTGCTTCCTCATCAGCACGTGGCTGTGGGACACTCTTGTTCTTTTTTTTCGGCAGCTGGCCGTGTTGAGCCGCAACATGCCGAAGACTTGGTAGAGTGGATGACCAAGCCATCCTCATCCTCCTCATCATCTCTCACACAGGCTCAGGGTACTTTGTCTGGCAAAGCAGCTGCCAAAGCGGCCTCTTCCCTTGGCTCAATGGCAGGCATCAGTCACTCCTTCCCTAGCCCCACCATGTCCTCCTGAGGAGTCCCCCAAACTGTTTGACCACAGTGTTGGGTACATGCTCCAAGACGATGCCCAGCGTTTTGAAGGCTCCGATGATGGAACCCAGCTAGAGGAAGGCAGTAACGTGAGCCAAGAGAGAGGGGGTGCCCAAGAAGGACAGCAATCTGGCAGTCATGTTCCCCCAGCTGCAGCATACTGCCAGGTTTGCTACAGTGATGAGGAGGGAGGGGATGATGAGGTCATGAACTCTATGTGGGCGCCTGATAGGAGAAAGGAGGAGGAGGCACATCTCCAAGGAGGCATGATGCCCTCCAGGGGCCAGCTTAAGGGCAGAACACCGACAGCATCACACCGCAGAGCTCCGCACGTGCAGACCTCTGCTGTCTCTGTGCGTTATTCCAAAAGTTCTTTGGTGTGGGCCTTTTTTGAGACGAGTGCATCATATCGCAGAGCTGCTATTTGCAACATATGTCTCAGGCGTATCTCGCATGGCCAAAACATCACCCGCTTGGGCACCACATGCTTGATCAGACATATGTCGACCTGCCATGCAGTTCGTTGGCAAGCACACCTAAAAGACCCACACCAACTAACAAAGCTGACCTCTCCTTGCTCCTCATCAGCTGGGATCTCCAACCCCACTATACCTTCAGTCCTCTCTGAAACCTGCACTTAGAGGAATGAAGGTGTAAAATTAGGTGTGTCACAGCCAAGTACTTGCGGGCAATCTGCTATCGGTACACCAACGTCAGATTGTACCAGGCAAATTTCCCTGCCCCAGCTGCTGCACCGCCAAAAGAAGTTGGCTCCCAGCCATCCACATGCCCAGTGGTTGAATGCTAGCTTGGCTAAATTGCTAGCACTTCAACTGCTGCCTTTTCAGTTATTAGACTCTGCCCCCTCCTGTGAGTTTGTGGAATGTGCGGTTCCTCAGTGGCAGGTTCCCAAACGCCACTTTTTATCACGGAAGGCGATTCCGGCTCTCTACCGGCATGTGGAAGGCAATGTCTTGGCCTCGCTGGACAGGGCGGTCAGCGGTAAGGTGCATATTACCACTGACTCATGGTCCAGCAGGCATGGACAGGGACATTACCTATCTTTCACGGCGCATTGGGTGACTCTGCTGGCAGCTGGGAAGGATGCAGGACAAGGTGCAGTAGTGTTGGAGGTTGTTCCGCCACCACACCTCCAAAATGCTACTACTGGTAATTCTGACACACCCCTCTCCTCCACCCCCTCCTCTTCTTCTTCCTCCATGGCCTCTTCCTGTGCTTTGTCCTCGGAACCAGCGGTGCTCCGTAGGCGGTCAAGGGGCTATGCAAGTACGCAGGCAAAGAGATGCCATGCGGTGCTTGAGATGGTGTGCTTGGGGGACAGGAGCCACACTGGGGCAGAGATTATTTCAGCTCTGCAGGGGCAGGCTCAGAGGTGGTTGACGCCACACCAGATTAAGCCAGGAATGGTGGTTCCGACAAGGGCACCAACCTCCTCTCCGCCCTCCGACAGGGACACCTGACCCATGTGCCCTGTTTGGCTCACGTCCTTAACTTGGTGGTGCAGCGGTTCTTGAGCAGGTACCCAGGCTTACAGGATGTCCTGAGGGAGGCCAGGAAAGTCTGTGTGCATTTCCGCCGGTCATATAATGCCAGTGCTCGGCTGGCTGACCTGCAAAAGGAATTTAACCTGCCCAAGAACCGCCTAATCTGTGACATGCCCACCAGGTGGGACTCAACGTTGGCCATGCTGCAGCGGCTGCACACGCAGCAGAGGGCCATCAATGAGTATCTGTGCCAATATGGCACCAGGACAGGGTCAGGGGAGCTTGTTTTTTTTTCCCACGCCAGTGGGTCATGATCAGGGATGCATGCACTGTCCTGGCACCATTTGAGGAGGCCACGAGGATGGTAAGCAGTGACAGTGCATGCATCAGTGAGACTGTCCCTCTTGTCCACCTGTTGGAGCACACGCTGCGTGGAATAATGGACAGGGCACTTGAGGCAGAACAGAGGCAGGAGGAGGAGGACTTCCTTACCTCTCAAGGCCCTGTTTATCCAGACAGTGTTCCTGCTGGCCCGGCTATCACACAGGAAGTGGAGGAGGAGGAGGAGGAGGATTGTGTCAGCATGGAGGTAGAGCCTAGCACTCAGCATCAGCAGCAGTCTTCAAGGGATCAATTACAGTCCCAAGACACCAATGGACTTGTACGTGGCTGGGAGGAGGTGGCTGCAGATCATGTCGTCCTGAGTGATCAAGAGGACTCCGGACCAAGTGCCTCAGCAAAACTATGCTGCATGGCCTCCCTGATCCTGCAAAGCCTGCAGAGGGATCCTCGTATTCGTGCGATCAAGGAGAGGGATCATTACTGGCTGGCAACCCTCCTTGATCCACGTTACAAGGGTAAGGTTGCGGACCTTATCTTGCTGTCGCAGAGGGAGAAGGGGATGAAGCATCTTCGGGAGGCCTTGCAGAAAGGTCTGTGCAATACGTTCCCAGAGACTGGGAGGTTACAAATTCCTGGTCCTGAACAAAGTGTTGCTGAGGCTTCGGTCAGTCACAGAAGGAGCGGTGGAGAAGGTGGCCATCTGGCCGATGTGTTCAGACAATTTTTTAGTACGCAGCCCCAAGGTATGATCGGTTCCACCAACCATCACCAGCATCTGGTTTACATGGTGCAGAAATACCTAGAGGCAAGATCAGACTTGGGCACCTTTCCCACCGAAAATCCTCTGGGCTACTGGGTCTTGAGGATGGATCACTGGCCAGAGCTTGCACAGTATGCAATTGAGCTACTGGCATGTCCTGCATCCAGCGTCATTTCAGAACGCACATTCAGTGCTGCTGGAGGCTTTGTAACCGATCACAGGGTGCGCCTGTCCACCGACTCGGTCGATCGACTGACCTTCATAAAAATGAATCAGTCTTGGATCGCCACAAGCTACCAAGCACCTGATGCTGATGTAACCGAATAATTTTTGGGGAAATGTCAGATCCCTTCAAGACTGCCTATGCTGATGCTGAGTGACTATCCTGTTATGCTGAGTGACTATCCTTCCTCCTCAATGATCATGTTGATAGCTTGTAAGAACATTTTTGGTTCTGGGTACCGCCACCAGTGGCTAAGGCCCAATTTTTCAGCCCCTGTTTAACAGGGGCGTGTAATTACAATTTTTGATGCAATACTTTGCAGCAGGGCTCATTGCTGCGCTCCAACTACAGTATCTGTGAGGGGTTGCAGTATTGTGGCACCAGTGCCTAAGGCCCAATTTTTATGCCCCTGTTTAACAGGGGCATGTAATTACAATTCTTGATCTAATAATTCACAGCAGGGACCATTCCTGCGCCCACCAAGTATAACTGTGAGGACTTACAGTGTTGTGGCACCAGCACCACCACCAAAGGCCCAATTTTTCCTACCAAGAGTAACTTTGAGGGCTTACAGTGTTGTGGCAACACCACCACCACCAAAGGCCCAATTTTTCTGCCCCTGTTTAACAGGGGAATGTAATTACAATTCTGGATCTAATATTTCACAGCTGGGCCCATTCCTGCGCCCACCAAGTATAACTGTGAGGACTTACAGTGTTGTGGCACCAGCACCACCACCAAAGGCCCAATTTTTCCTATCACTGTTCAACAATGGCATGTAATTACAATTCTTGATATAATAGTTCACAGCAGGGCGTTCCAGCTCCCACCAAGAGTAACTGTGAGGGCTTACAGTGTTGTGGCAACACCAACACCTAAGAGCCCATTCACACAGGGGCGTCTTTGGATCCGACTCCAAATCGCCCCAGGTTGCCCCTAGTCGCCTCAGGTCGCGCTGGCTGAAGAAATCAATGTAAGTTAATGGAGCCGTCCTTATGCACACTACTGCAGTCGCTCCGACTTCAAAAAAGGTCCCTGTACTACTTCAATCCGACTCCTAGGCGACCTGTAACCATTCATTTCAATGGGAGTCGCCTCTCCCTGTCTTAATAGGAGCGACTCTCCAGGAAGATAACATACATTTCTCCTGCAAAACTCTCTCTCCCCCCTCCCTCCCACAGAGCTGATTCTTGTTTGATTGGCCACTGGAATGTCTCTTGTCCTGCAGGCAACTTGGAGTTGCCTTGCAAATAGCTCCAGGTCGCTCTGTGATTCATAGTCAGGTCGTGTCTGAGTTGCCTCATAAAATCGCGCTGGAAGTCGTGTTGCCCCTGTGTGAATGGGCTCTAAGGGCAAAATTTCTGCAGAGTATATACGGCAGGCCCCTACTTTCAAACATCCAACTTACAAACGACTCCTACTTGGAAACGGAAGGAGACAACAGGAAGTGAGAGGAAATCTACCCCTAGGAAGGGAAATTCTCTCCTGTAAGAGTTAATATGGAAAAAAAGTGTCTCCTCTCGACTGATGCTTTATCACCAATCCTTGTTTCAATAAAAAAACCAAATTTTCAAAAAACATTTGTCATTGGGATGGAAAGTGAGGCGAAATGTTTTGAACAGGTGCACACTGCACAGACAGCAAAACAAATGTTACAGGGGTGATAACCCTTCCCTATGTTTTTCAAAAGTTTAAAAATAGATTTTTGGGCTGGAGCTACACTTAAAAATTTACCTGTTCCAAATTACAAACAGATTCTACTTAAGAACAAACCTACAGTCTCTGTCTTGTTTGCACCGCCTGTATACTGCTGTTCAGAGTATATAGGGCCTTTTTTAAATTTGGGTGCAGGGTTCCCCTTAATATCCATACAACACCCAAAGGGGCCGGTAGTGGGCTGGGGGGGGGGTACCCATGCTATTTTTATCAATTATTTTCATCCATATCCGGGACCAGACATTACATTAAAGCCGCTAGCAGTTTTAAATTACTTTTTTTCCTTTAGAAATGTCATTTTGTGCAGGGGCAGTTCTAAACACGGGAAACACGTGCCACTTCACAGGCATACTTTAGACACCCCCCAGGTACGATATTTAAAGAAATATTTCACTTTTTTTTCACGAAAAAACGCCCGTTTTTAAAACTTTTTTTTGCATTGATACATGTCCCCTGGGACAGGACCCGGGTCCCCAAACACTTTTTAGGACAATAACTTGCATATTAGCCTTGATAATTAGCACTTTTTATTTTGAACGTTCGTGTCCATCGTATTTAATAGGGTTCTAAAGTTTGCGCGAACTTTCGGTCCGTTCGCAGGTTCTGGAGCGAACCGAACCAGGGGGTGTTCGGCTCATCCCTACTGCTAATGTGCAAGTATATTGGATACAATTTAATAAATACCTGAGTGCTTTTACATACTACACTATGAGGCGGTCTTTGTTCTCATTTTGGTACATCTATATGGGAATCTAACCTGTGGAAAGACCTTCTCACAGGGGACAACAGGATCTGAGCCTTAACTATTTGTGCAGTCTATGGTGAACAGGAGCAAGCCTGATGGGTGTTTGAGTGCTGTCAGACCACCTATAAACTAGTGGTCCACTTCTGAGGGTAAGAGGCCCGGTTTGCTGTGGTGTTGATGGAGGATTGTCATTTCACCTGCAGATTTACTTTGGTTACACACTCTGGGTGCTCCCTAGGAATTGTGGACTCTATCTGGATGAACTTTTTTTTAATAAGCGCTGCATCTATTATAAATCTTCTATATTTGTGTTGCTGTATTTTGTACTATATTACCAAAAGTATTGGGACGTCTGCCTTTACACGCACCGTAGGGTTCAATATTGAGTTGGCCCACCCTTTGCAGCGATAACAGCTTTAACTCTTTTGGGAAGGCTGTCCACAAGGTTTAAGATTGTGTCTATGGGAATGTATGACCATTCTTCCAGAAGTGCATTTGTGAGGTCAGGAACTGATGTGGACGATAAAGGCCAGGCTTGCAGTCTCCACTCCAAACTCACTCATCCATGTCTTTATGGACCTTGCTTTGTGGATTATAGTGTTGGGTTGTTTTTCAGGAGTTAGGCTTGGACCCTTAGTTCCAGCAAAGTGAACTCTTAAGGTGTCAGCATACCAAGACATTTTGGACAATTTCATGCTCCCAACTTTGTGGGAACAGTTTGGGGATGACCCTTTCCTGTTCCAACATGACTGCACACCAGTGCACAAAGCAAGGTCCATAAAGACATGGGTGATTGAGTTTGCGGTGGAGGAACTTGACTGGCCTGCACAGAGTCCTGACCTCAACCTGATAGAACACCCTTTGGGATGAATTAGAGCAGAGACTGCGAGCCAGGCCTTCTCGTCCACATCAGTGCCTGACCTCACAAATGCGCTTCTGGAGGAATAGTCAAACATTTCCATAGACCAAGGGTCTCAAACTGGTGGCCCTCCAGCTGTTGTGAAACTAGAAGTCCCATCATGCCTCTGCCTGTGGTAGTCATGCTTGTAACTGTTAGCCTTGTAATTCCTCATGGGAGTTGTAGTTTTGCAACAGCTGGAGAGCCACCAGTTTGAGACCCCTGCCATAGACACACTCCTAAACCTTGTGGACAGCCTTCCCAGAAAAGTTGAAGTTGTTATGTTATAGCTGCAAAGGGGGGAACTCAATATTGAACCCTACGGACTAAGACTGGGATGCCATTAACTGCTTGCCGACCGGGTCACGCCGATATACATCAGCAGAATGGCACGGCTGGGCAAAACAACGTATGGGTACATTGTTTCCTTTAAGAGCCGCTAGGGGCGCTGCGGAGGCCCCTATGTGCATGGCCGGCGGGCGCGATCCCCGCCGGCCACCCGCGATCGTGGGCATGAGAGACAGCACAGGGATTTGTGTGTGTAAACACACAAATCCCTGTGCTTTCAGGGGAGAGGAGACATATCGTTTGTTCCTACTAAGTAGGAACAACGATATGTCCCCTCCCCCAGTCAGTCCTATCCCCTTACAGTTAGAATCCAGGAAACACACTTTTAACCCTTTTATCGCCCCCTAGTGTTAACCCCTTCCCTACCAGTGACATTTACACAGTAATCAGTGCATTTGTATAGCTCTGATCAGGGCTGCTGTTAGAAATCACGGGGCCCCGTACAGCGTACCTGGCAGGATACACTAAAATCAATATTAGCGGACACAAATGTAACAGAGAACCCGTGTAAATTAGCCCTTTTAGAATAGTTTTTTTTTTAACGTATATATAACAAAAAAATAAAAATTTTAATTATTTTACCATTTGTGACAGGGAAGCCGGCAGTGCCACGGAGAGGGGGGGAACACAGGGGGGATCAGAAGTTGGCAGGGGGTCTGTGCGGGGGGAACAATTACAGGAATGATGCCCTAAGTCTGTGTGTCTCCCTACAGCATCTTTCTGTATTTGACCCTCTGCCCCACTACACCGATACCTTCTGCTGTTCGGGCCCCCCTGTGTGCCTGGGCCCCCTACAGGAGGACTGGTGGTCCCGACCCATCAGCAGCCCTGGCTCTGATCACTGTATAAATGTCAATGGTCCCAAAAATGTGTCAACGTTTCTGATCTGTCCACCGCAATGTCGCAGTACCGCTAAGAATCGAAGATCACCGCCATTACTAGTTAAAAAAATTATAATAATAAAAATGCCAAAAAAATCCATACATCTTTCCCATAGTTTGTAGATGCTATAACTTTTGCGCAAACCAATCAATATAAGCTTATTGCGATTTTTTTTTTTTTACCAAAAATATGTAGAAAAATATATATTGATCTAAACTAAAGGAGAAATTTGTTTTTTAAAAACATTTTTGGGGATATTTATTATAGCAAAAAGTCAAAAATATTGTGTTTTATTTTTTTTTTAATTGTCGTTCTTTTTTTGTTTATAACGCAAACAATAAAAACCGCAGGGGTGATCAAATACCACCAAAAGAAAGTTCTATTTGTTGGAAATAAAGGATGCAAATTTCGTTTGGGTACAGCATTGCATGACCGCGCAATTGTCAGTTAAAGCGACGCAGTGCCAAATTGTAAAAAGTGCTCTGCTCAGGAAGGGGGTAAAATCTTCCAGGCTGAAGTAGTTAAAGTTCATGTGCGTGTAAAGACAGGCACCCCAATACTTTTGAGAGTACAATGTGTGTATATATACATAGAGATAGAGTATATATATATATATATATATATATATATATATATATCTATAAAACAAACAATGGCTTTTCATACACTTCAGAATATTTCTGGTGGTGTTCATTTATCCAGTGATCATTAGCCAGACAGGAAAATATTCATTTGTAAGAGGGAATTACATCCGCTATGAGACATAACTAGTTTTGCAACAAAGTCAGCTGATTTTACTGTCACAAGGTATTACGTTGTGTTTAGTCTCGTTTTTAGACGTGTTCTAGGCAGAATTGTCACATTCTGTTCCGCTCCTGTATGTAATAAAGGTGCAGGGAAAACCCATGTAAATTATTAGCTGATAATTGACGTCAGTGACTATTTATACAGCCTAGAACACACCCTGCCACATCTCTGACTTTATTCCCTCTTTTTGTTTAGAGCAGAAGAGAAGTGCCTGGAGTAAACATCAGAGGATCACCTCCACAGTCCAAGTGTCTGGTATGTACAATATACATGGGGTAATCACAACTTTTAGGGACGATTTACGCTGGGAATCACACAAGAATGAGCATTTAACTTTTAGTTTCCCTGGAGTTCCGCTTTAACTTTAGACTTACCGACATCTGTACGGTACTAGGGCCTACCGTAAAAATACATTTGACTTGTATTTAATCAGGTTTTCCCCTGCACTCGTTTTTAGGAAATGTTGAGATTGTAACATGTGTGGTCGGATTTTGATTTATAAATAACTATATAGGGTAAGGGGCTACTTACCTAGGTGGATGCAGCATTGATCCAAAGCTCCTGGGTGGATCCTGACCATATGGTCACGATCTTTCCCCAGCCTGGACCGGCTCTGTGACGTCAGCCTTTAGCCCGCTGTCGGATGAAAACAGGTCACAGGAGTGCTGAACCACACTGCACTCTTGTGATCCACAGGAGATTTATATCTAAACGAGCTTTAGCTCTACTTCCCCTTTAAGGTAGGGTGACCAGACATTCCCGGTTTCAGGGGACAGTCCCCGGATTGGGGACACTGTCCCCGGACCAAGTCTGTCCCCAGTTTTGTCCCCGGATTGGATTTGAACAGGGGCTGGGGCAATTTCAAAAACAGTCAGTGCAGAATTAAAAAAGAAATTCTGAATTACACACCCCCTACTAGCTTAGGGGGGTGTATTTTTCCCCATTATCTGTGCCCCTTTCTGATGATCATGTGCTGCTCGGAGCGGAGGGAATATTTCTTCAGTTTCGGGTGCCCATTTAGCTCCACTCACATGTTCTTCTGCCTTGGCTCAAGTCCCGGCCAGCCACCTGCCTGCTTATCTCCTTGCCTTCCCTGGCGGAGTGATTTTCCTCCGCCCCCCACCCAGTAGTAGCCGGGGCCCGGAGAGTAAGACTTGACAGTCTGTGAGGCGGGTGGCGGCGATGGGCAGAGAGTTGTTAATTGCCACCATTACTAGTAAAAAAAAAAAATATGTCCCCGGATTTCATTTGAAAAATCTGGTCACCTTACTTTAAGGGCTAAATTCACCTTTGTGGAAAAAATAAACATTTATTATTTTTCATGGGAGGGTAATGCTTGGGTCCTGCACACACTGCCTATGGCTCTGTTGTCTGTACCTCTGTATGGGCTGCTGTGAGCTACAGAGCTGTAGGCTGCCTCTGTGGCAGACAGGACTTGTACTTTATTCATTCACATATTGCTGTTCTATATTAAACTATTTATATATAATGTTATGCTTACACAAGTGTGTGAGATCTGCGCTGAATTTATTACCAGAGATGCAAGATTTCAATGTCCTACACAAGCAGACAAGCAGGGAGTTGGAACAATTTACAGTTACTTAAATTTTTTTTTTTTTTAAAGCAGTATTTTTTTTAAGAATAACTATAAGAAAAGTGTCATACGTTTTACAGCCTCATATATATCTGTAAATAAAGTGTATGTAAATCCAACATCTTTTTTCATTATGTTTGGCATCATGTCTCACATATAAGTGCAGAGTTCAGATGTACGCTGCGTATAGAGTGCCGCGTTCTGGTGTACGCTGCATATAAAGTAAAGAATTTAGATGTGTGCTGCGAGAGTGCAGAGAGAAGATGTGCGCTGTGCATAGAGAGCAGAGTTCCTATAGAGGGCAGAGTTCAGGTGTGCGCTGCTTATAGAGTGCAGAGTTCAGGTGTGCGCTGCCTATAGAGTGCAGAGTTCAGGTGTGCACTGCCTATAGAGTGCAGAGTTCAGGTGTGCGCTGCCTATAGAGTGCAGAGTTCAGGTGTGCGCTGCCTATAGAGTGCAGAGTTCAGGTGTGCGCTGCCTATAGAGTGCAGAGTTCAGGTGTGCGCTGCCTATAGAGTGCAGAGTTCAGGTGTGCGCTGCCTATAGAATGGAGAATTCTGGTGTGCGCTGCCTATAGAATGCAGAATTCTGGTGTGCGCTGCCTATAGAGAGCAGAGTTCAGGTGTGCGCTGCCTATAGAGAGCAGAGTTCAGGTGTGCGCTGCCTATAGAGAGCAGAGTTCAGGTGTGCGCTGCCTATAGCGAGAAGTGTTCAGGTGTGCGCTGCCTATAGAATGCAGAGTTCAGGTAAGAGGGGGAGGAGGGGGGAGACAGATGGGGGAAGTGGGGGAAGATGGGGAAGACAGATGGGGGAGAAAGGGGAGAGACAGATGGGGGAGAAAGGGGAGAGACAGATGGGGGAGAAAGGGGAGAGACAGATGGGGAGAAGGAGGGGGAGACAGATGGGGAGAAGGAGGGGGAGACAGATGGGGAGAAGGAGGGGGAGACAGATGGGGAGAAGGAGGGGGAGACAGATGGGGGAAAGGGGGGCGATGGGGGAGAAGAAGGGGCAGATTGGGGAGACAGATGGGGAGAAAGGGGAGAGACAGATGGGGAGAAGGAGGGGGAGACAGATGGGGGAAAGAGGGCAATGGTGGAGACAGATTGGGGAGAAGGGGGCAGATTGGGGAGAAAGATGGGGGAGACAGATAGGGGAGGAGGGGGGAGACAGATGGGGGAGCAGATTGGGAAGACAGATGGGGGAGAAAGGGGAGAGACAGATGGGGAGAAGGAGGGGGAGATAGATGGGGGAAAGGGGGTGATGGGGGAGACAGATTGGGGAGAAGAAGGGGCAGATTGGGGAGACAGATGGGGAGAAAGGGGAGAGACAGATGGGGAGAAGGAGAGGGTGACAGATGGGGGAGAAGGGGCAGATTGGGGAGACAGATGGGGGAGACAGATAGGGGAGGAGGGGGGAGACAGATGTGGGAGAAGGGGAGGAGTGGTAGATCAGGGGGATAGACAGATATGGAGAAGGGGGAGACAGATGGGGGAGAAGGGGAGGAGGGGGGATTAGGGGGAGGAGGGGGGGACAGATAGGGGAGGAGAGTAGAGGGGGAACAGATGGGGGATTAGTGGGGGAGACAGATGTGGAGAAGGGGGGACAGATAGGGGAGGAGGGGGTAGAGAGATGGGGGGAGGGGAGACAGATTGGGGAGAAGGGGGGCAATGTAGAGAGTTCAGTGAAATACTCACTCATCATAGGCTGGTCTCTGCTGGCTCAAGCATCATTCATGCAGCCACGATCTAGCTGAAGCTGCTGTAGTTCCAATCTCCCGCACACACGTCCCTTTCTCAGGCACACAGCACTGGCTGCACACACACGAGGATTTCGATGTGGGCGGGGCAGACAAAGAGATAGGAGCAGGAGGAGGCGGAGCAGACTGAACCGGAGGGGTGGCGGCAGGGGGAGTGTGCTGGCTGAAAGCTGATATTGACGATGTGCAACCCTGCCTGGGCACAGCATCCACGAGAGAGGGGAATTGCCTGGGGGGCACAATTGAAATCTGGGGGTGCCTAGCCCACCCCAGCACCCCCTAGATCCGGCCATGTTTCATAGGAGAGTTCAGGCTGCAGGGAGGACACAGGCTTCACAAGGTGCTGCTGCTGGGCTAGCGTGGCTGTGCACAACCCCAGCCCAATCTTCTGCTATCACTGGCATTGGACAGGGAACGTGGAGGGTTCACTGCAGGCAGCCACCGGGAGAGAAGCGCTGTCATTTGTTGACACAGAAACCTTGCTTCTGTGTTTACAGATGACAGGAAAATGCGGGAAACGCAGGGCAGTACCCGAGGTACACACAGAGCGATATGCGTGCGTAGTGATTAGGGTGTGCCTGGGCACCACCGGCACACGCCATGGGCACGGCTATGGCATTATGGGAATTGTAGTCAAGAGGAGAGAGACTCTACACTAATCAAGAACTTTGGAACTGCATTTCCCAAAGATAGATTTCCAGGAGGAAGGGAAAGAGCTGCATTTATTCAGGCTGTACAGGACACAGTTTCATCTTGCTATGAGGGAGACTGGAGATTTCACATCACTGTCCATTGTGCACCGTCAACACATTACGTCACTTCTGACGTTAAATTTTGTCGTACGAAAATTTTCTGATGGTGAATAACCTCTTCACTTTTGATTTGAGACTAGCATGCAACAAAAAACTGACGAAAATTCATCCAATAATCTGATCGTGTGTACGAGGCTTTAGGGACATTGGGCTCCTAGACCCCATTGTAGTCATGTGGGCTTTTCTGGCTGTAGTTTCACCAGTAGTAGACTAGGCTTTTAAAGTAAACTTTAGCTGCTGACTTTTAATAAACAGAAACTCACCTGTCCAGGGATCCAGTGCTATCCTTACCAGAATGGGTTTCTTCACCGTTCCTTGGATCCTGGTGCCAGCATGATAACTGTGGGCAGCCTGCTAACCGTGCTGCTCTTTATGAATAGTCCTTCAGCTTTCTGAGACCTGTGAAGTGTTCCAGAAGGCTTTGAGCAGGGAGGGGGGTTGGTGATCGCCTAGGCAATCTGAGCGGAAGTGGGAGCGGGTACCTGTCAAAGGCAATACAAAAAAAATCAAGTCCCAAACGTTGAAAAGGAGGGGTGGGAGGGGGAGGGGGAGAGTGGAACTTCCCCTTTTGGGTGAAGTTCCGCTTTAAATTACATGATACATCATCTGAGATTGAATCAAAAACCATGTTTATTAAGTAAAATAATGTTTTTTTTTCTGTTTATTTTTAAGATCCCCAATAATGTGGAACTACAACCCAAACCCGTATGGTAAGTGATACCCACATGTTACTAGTTATTTTTTTTTATGTTTACAAGATTCCTATGGTTAGCATATAAAGTGCTTCCATAGAAAGATCTCTGTACAGCCAATCCCCTTACCTTCAAAAGCAAGTTTTACTCCCTTGCTGTCACCATTCTGGGTGCAGGGGACCAGCACTTCAGATATCCTCTACTGACTGGTCCAGTCATGATGACATCATCGCTAAGACTCCTCTTCTGAATCAAGATAGGACAATGCAGCTGGACAGCCAGTAAGGAGTATCTACATCACGCAGGCAGTGACGTTGACACCAAAGAAAAAATCTTTTCTCCTGTAAACAGAAGAAAGAAGACTTGGTCAAAGAGCGTTATGTGAATTATGATGTTTTCTATACCCCTTGTAAAGTGAATAGGTTTGCATCGCAACTGACCTGCAACCACGTGCAATGCAGACAGTTGCAACATGGTGGTGCAGGCTTTACAGGGTTAAAATACAGTGAGGAAGTGACATGTCACCTTCCAGCCACTGTTCAAACTCCCTCTGAAAAGTGATCCACTGCAAATCGCTTTTTAGAGGTGCAGCAAGGGCTGCCACTTGTGTAAAGAAGCCCTTGGTGAGATGCCAGCTAAATTATTTCTGCTAAGTTTCCATTATGCATACTTAATAGCTATTTAACAAATTTCAGGTTTATGCACTTCGATGGTACCTAACACCCTATAGGCTAGCTAAAATATAATCTTATCATTCCCTATCCTGGACACCTCCTACATGTTTTCTGGTCTTGTAAAAATCTTACCAGCTTTTGGAGCCAAATATTAAAAATGATCTCTGACATATCTGGTGCCCTCACATCTCCGTACACATCTTTAGCTATCTTGAATCAGGGTATTGATATCTTCCCATTACAATTTTGACACGTTGTTGATGCAAATTTTATTAGCAGCCCCTCTTACCATAACTAGGCATTGGAAAAAGAAATTCCAGGTTTAGTCCTGCATTTTGCTTATTACCTTATTTTACTGTTAGGCTCGTTTCACACTGGGGCGGTGGGGGCGGTGGCGGTATAGCGCCGCTATTTTTAGCGGCGCTATACCGTCGGGATTGTTGAGCTATTCGGCCGCTAGCGGTGCGGTTTTAACCCCCGCTAGCGGCCAATAAAGGGTTAATACCACCCGCAAACCGCGGCTACAGCCGCGGTTTGCGGGCGGTATTACCACGGTATCCCATGCATTTCAATGGGAAGGAGCGGTGGAGGAGCGGTAAACACACCGATCCTCTCACCGCTCCAAGGATGCGGCTAGCAGGACTTTGTTTACCGTCCTGCTAGCGCACTGCTCCAGTGTGAAAGCCCTCAGGGCTTACACATTGGAGAGAAAGGAGCCGCTGTTTAGGCTCGGTTTGCAGGCACTATTTTTAGCAAAATAGCGCCTGCAAACCGCCCCAGTGTGAAAGGGGCCTTAGAGCAAAAGAGTTCTTATGACAAAGCATAGCTACTAGTAAAATGATCCCTTTAATCCTAGCATACAGCATTCGAATATATGATCCTTAAATCAATGTAAAAAAAAAAAAAAGAACACAATTAAGCCCCGTACACACGGTCGGACTTTTTGCCAACAAACTTCATTTTGAGCTCCATCGGACAAACTTTTTTGGTTTTCATCAGACAAAAGTTCGGTCTGCAAACGGACAAACTTTTGGCCAACAAAAGTCAGATGGAGCAAAGTCCGAGCGTGTGTACAGAAAACCATCGGACTTTTGTCCGATGGACAAAACAAATAATGTTAAAATCAACCAACAATAGCAGAAGTAGACCAAAGGGTGGCGGTAAAGAGCAGAAAAACCACGTGATGTTGGAAAAAGTTTAGGGAAAGTTTGCAGAAAAGTCCTGTGGTGTGTATGCTATGGGTGTGCTCGGCCAACTCCGTTCAGACAAAAATCCACGGAAAAGTCAGATGGAAGTCCGACCGTGTGTACGAGGCTTTACCCTTTTTGGTTGCTGCTGGCTCCCTGTAGTTTTGCAATATCATGGCACTTTTACCATGCAGATTTCCTACATTCAAATGTTACATTTAAAGCTAAACCAACAGCCGTGCTGGGTGAATAAAGGCTAAAAGAACAGATAAAATACTGTATATTTTCTGGAGAAAATGTCACTCAGGGCTTCCACCAGTGCTAGTTACATGGCCAAAAGACAAGTCATTTGCCTTGATGAAGTGTCAATTTAAACTCTGATCCTTTTCAGCAAAGCTCACAAAATTCGGGCGATGTATGGCAACCCTTACAAAGCAATTGTTTCACGTGTGCTTACACATACAGTACATATATCTCCAATGTGTGTGAACCAGTCATGACTTAATTGAAAGATTTAATAACTGCACACTGATTATGTCAGTTCAATTAAAATCAGCTTTAATAAACTAGACTAAACACACTATCAGTTTACTAAAACTGCAAAATCTGGTGCAGCTGTGCATGGTATCCAGGTTTTATTGTCAAAGCTTAATTGAACAAGCTAAAGTTAGTAGCTTATTGGCTGCCATGTATCAGCTGTGCCAAATTTTGCACTCTCCAGTTTTAGTAAATTAACCCCTATTAGTCTACAGATGGATTTATGGCTTACAGGCTTAAGCTGGATACACACTATCCAACTTTCTGTACATTTTTTCCTTCAGATTTACCAAAACCATATAATATGAGGTCAAACCTTAAGCCTCGTACACATGATCGGATTTCCATCGGACAAAGCGTAGGACTTTTGTCTGAAGGGCGTTGGTCAGGAACTTGTATTGCATACAAACGGCAAAGAATTGTTGGCCAACAAATACGAAACAACGTGTTTTTTCAGCTCTTTAGCGCCACCCTTTGGGCAACTTCTGCTAATGTTGTGTTATGGTGAGCATTGCTTCTGAGTATACGTGTTTGTACTTTGGATTTTTTAACTACGGACTTGTGTTCACACAATCGGAAAATCCGACAAGACACATTTGTTGTCAAAATTTTTTAAAACATGCTATCCCACATTTGTTGGCAGAAAATCCAACAACAATTGTCCGATGGAGCATACAAACGGTCGGATTTTCCGACAACAGCCTGCCATCACACAATTCCCGTCGTAAAATCCGATCATGTGTACGAGGCTTTAGGAGTTTCAATCAGGCAGGCCCTTGCACTACATGGTTTTGGAAAATCTGAAGGAAGTCTGACAACAAAAATTGGATAGTGTGTATGGGGTCTTATGCCGCGTAAACATGATCAGACATTCCGACAACAAAACCGTAGATTTTTTTCCGACGGATGTTGGCTCAAACCTGTCTTGCATACACACGGTCACACAAATGTTGCTTGGAAATTCCGAACGCCAAGAACGCGGTGACGTACAACACTACAACGAGCCGAGAAAAATTAAGTTCAATGATTCCGAGCATGCATCGAATTGATTCACAAGCATGCGTAGGATTTTTGTGCATCGGAATTGGATACACACGGTCGGAATTTCCGAAAATAACTTTTGTTGTTGCAAAAATTGAGAAGCAGCTCTCAATCATTTGTTGTCGGAAATTCCCACAGCAAATGTCCGATGGAGCCTACACACGGTCGGAATATCCGAACAAAAGCTCACATCGAACATTTGTTGTCGGAAATTCTGAACGTGTGTACGCGGCATTAGTCTTCAGTAATTCAACTGGCAACTCACTAAGTGTGGCTGTACACAAACCCATAAAACCAAGCAATCATTTAAAGCACCACATTTGGGCTGAGCACACTAAGGCCCCTTTCACACGGAGGTCCGTTCAGGTCCGCCTGTCAGTTTTTTAGGCGGACCTGAAACGGATCCTCCATGTACCCCTATGGAAGCACGGATGTCAGCGGAGACATGTCCGCTGACATCCGCTCCGCCAAAGTGTGACGGAGGAAAACCCTATTTTTCCTTCCGTCGGCGGAGCGGATCGGATGACAACGGACTCTACGGTCCGTCATCATCCGATTCCCCATAGGGGAGAGCGGCGCTCTGACAGGGCGGTCCCTGCACAGTGTGCGGGGACCGCCCAGTCATCCGTCGGCTCAGCGGGGATCAACGGAGCGATCCCCGCTGAGCAAGCGGAGCTTCACGGGGCGGATCTGCACGGATCCGCCCCGTGTGAAAGGACCCTTAAGCTGAAGATCATTTCTGGCCTTCAGAAGTTCAGAAACTATTGTTATCGAACAAAAAGTTTACCAAAATGTTCATTGATAGCCAAACATTCTCCTATCATTGGAGAGAATGAAACATGGCTGTAAGAGTGAAACACATCAGAGGCACAGAGCATGGACAGGCTCTTTTCTGGCCAGGCACTCTTCAGAAAGACAGAGGTAGTTAAGCCTAGCACACACGACTGGGACTCTCGTCAGGAAAAAAACTTTGTTTTTCTCGACGGGATTCTTGCCAGGCTTTCCTTGCATACACACTGTTAATCCAAAATCTCGTCGGTCTAAAGCGCGGTGACATACAACACGTACGACAGCAGTATAAAGGGGAAGTTCGATTCCAATGGCGCCACCCCTTGGGCTGCTTTTGCTGATCTCGTGTTACTGCGTGTTAGTAAAAGTTTGGGGAGAGACGATTCGCGCTTTTCAGTCTTCGTGCTTTCAGTCCGTTACAGCGTGACGAATGTGCTATCTCCATTACGAACGCTAGTTTTACCAGAAGGAGCGCTCCCGTCTTATACTTGATTCTTTTTAAGACTCGGAAAAGCATACACACAACCGGTTTTCTCGTCAGGGAACAGGCCGACGAGAATCCAGACGAGAAAAACGAGAATCCTGACGAGAAAATAGAGAGCAGGTTCTCTATTTTTCTCGTCGAGATTCCCGGCAGTTTTCTCGACGAGAAACCATACACACAACCGGTTTTCTCAGCAAAAAAATCTGTCAGCAGTTTTCTTGTAGTTTCTTGCCGAGAAAACCGATCGTGTGTATGAGGCTTTACTGGAGTTGAAATGTTTCCTGTGTCTTCAATCATGACTTTAGTTACCACAAGCTGATTTTCTTGTTGTGAACTTACAGACTATGGTTACTGCCCACCCAGTGTCAGTTAGGAGGATTGTTAGTGATTTTAATTCCATGTGTCCTTAGCTGGTTGAAATAACAGTAAAAGTGTAAAAAAGCTTTTATTTTGAATCTTTTTAGATCTATAATGCATTTGATTGCATGATAGTAACATATAACCCTTACGTCAACCAAATAAGAAGCACACTAAGAGCTGCTTAGGAATACAAATTATTTAATATTCAGCTTCATGTCCTGTGACATTTGTGTTAATCATTTCTGTATAATATATCTACCTGTGTTTTGTTAAAGGAAACCCAGCTTGTCCTCCAGCTCCATGTCCACCCCCACCATGCGTACCTCCACCATGTCCACCAGGTTACCCACAAGGCCATTTTGGTCCACCCCATGGACATCACGGACATCCTGGCCACCATGGCCCCCACATTCATCTTGGACACCTCGGTCACCACGGGCATCATGGACACCACGGGCACCATGGACACCATGGGCATCACGGACACCATGGGCATCACGAACACCATGGACATTGCTAAGCTAAAAAGGTGAGTTCACAAAAATAAACATATTGTAAAATTTAATATAGTTGAATGGCTTCACTTCTGTTACTTTTCTGTTTCAATCTTTTTATTAAGATTTCAAATAGTAATAGAACATTGTAAGTACCGTATTTGCCGGCGTATAAGGTGACTGGGCGTATAAGACGACCCCCTATTTTTCAAGTGAAAACATAGCTTTTGGGCTATACTCACCGTATAAGACTACCCCCTTCCAAGGCAAACACCATTTAAAAAAAAAACATGGATTCCACCACATATTCACCACCGATCTACATCCGACACAATATTTATCGCTATTCCAACAGGCGTTAAAGTCTTTAGTTGACTGGCCACAATGCACAGGGAATTATTAAATGAGAGGTCCCAATACTATGATTCTATTTACAGTCAGGGGGACTCACCGGCATTGTCCTAGCCAATTCCTCAATCGACAGTGTTCTCCATGACGCCCACTTCCACTAAATGTCCTATCCAGTTACGCTGGATGTGCGGTAATATTGTAGCTTCGGCTACATACAGTAAACAACGCTGAGCCAATCCCAGCGAGCGATGTATTCTATTAATGAATACAAAGCCTGCTCGGATTGGCAGAGGCTGTAACATCATCAGCCCGCGCCTCTCTGAATCTCAAAGACAATCCGATTGGCAGACTCTGTATTCACTAATAGAATACATCGCTCGCCAGGATTGGCTCAGCAGTGTATACGTATGTAGCCGAAGCTACATACAGTATTACTGCACATCCAGCGGGCATCCGGTGGGCTGAAATCCTATGTGCGGCATTTTAAACCCGGCGATTTTTGGCCGTTTTTTTAAAATGTAAAAGGTCGTCTTATACGGTGGAAAATACAGTAGACAACATCAAGTACAAATATAGAACTTTCAGCATAGGTGTACAGACAGTGACAATCCTAACATAGAGAAAGAATAAAGGGGTCCAAACATGGACCCATAAAAAGTCCATAGGGAGGTATGAGAAATGATATCAATGTGAGTATCCGTGAAGAGTCTCATGTAGTAGAACATATTTCTAGAAAATGCTTGACCAAGAAATGGGCCTTATTTCAAGACAAAATTGTGAGCCCAACAGAAGGGTCAAGCAGGACTACACCTACCCAACACTTCTGTTATTTTTAATCTATACAACAGTGCCAATATCCAGATAATCATTAACGACTATCATGTTTGGAATGGAATTTAATGTTAAATTTTAATGTTGTTTGTGATAACATACATAAATCTTTATTTTTCTAATTGCAGCACTGCCATGGAGATAAATGGGATAACAAATATTGCTGGAATGTCATGAATGGACTCCCTCTGTAGTTTAGAAGATTTTTATTGTTTTGGAGCTCTTTGTTCATCTACTTAAACATGTATAGTTTTAAACATAAATTCATATTTTATTATGAATAAATGACTATGAAGCTACATAATAAAAAAAAAATTAGAATCTGATTTGTGCCACTTTTTATATACAAAGTATAATCATGTATACATATAAAAAGCATAAAATAAATAAATAATTAACCATGTTTGATCATTGTGTGCTTACTGCCAGTTGTATTGCATTCTACCAGAAATATGCTGCACATTTCTATTATAATTAATGACAGCATTATTATTCATGATTTATATAGCATTTTTTTATCTCCTGTGATACTATACTAAGTTTTACAAACAAGTGCTAATAATAAAGAACAAGAATGTACAGCACAGTGTATACAAATGCTTAGAAAGAATATATAAAATGAATCAAATAGACACTATAGCTAATGTGATGTCCTGAAATATATTCAGTCTGATCATTTTAGGTTTCCAGGGTAAAAAAAAAAACAAATACATCTCCAATGATAACTAACACATCATTTTTCAGAGGTATAATTTTCCATCAGTAACATATTGTGGTAAAAAATAGCTAGCACTATAAGTTTACATATACAGTATCTCACAAAAGTGAGTACACCCCTCACATGTTTGTAAATATTATATTATATCTTTTCATGTGACAACACTGAAAAAATTACACTTTGCTACAATGTAAAGTAGTGAGTGTACAGCTTGTATAATAGTGTAAATTTGCTGTCCCTTCAAAATAACTCAACACACAGTCATTAATGTCTAAACCGCTGGCAACAAAAGTGAGTACACCCCTAAGTGAAAATGTCCAAATTGGGCCCAAAGTGTCAATATTTTGTGTGGCCACCATTATTTTCCAGCACAGCCTTAACCCTCTTGGGCATGGAGGTCACCAGAGCTTCACAGGTTGCCACCGGAGTCCTATTCCACTCCTCCATGACGACATCACGGAGCTGGTGGATGTTAGAGAACTTGCGCTCCTTCACCTTCCATTTGAGGATGCCCCACAGATCCTCAATAGGGTTTAGGTCTGAAGA
Source organism: Rana muscosa (assembly GCA_029206835.1). Lineage (NCBI taxonomy): Eukaryota > Metazoa > Chordata > Amphibia > Anura > Ranidae > Rana > Rana muscosa. The sequence continues at coordinate 363,904,687 of CM055127.1, forward strand.
CATGCTTGGCCAATCCATCACCTTTACCCTCAGCTTCTTTAGCAAGGCAGTGGTTGTCTTGGAGGTGTGTTTGGAGTCGTTATCATTTTGGAATACTGCCCTGCGGCCCAGTCTCCAAAGGAAGGAGATAATGCTCTGCTTCAGTATGTCACAGTACATGTTGGCATTCATGGTTCCCTCAATGAATTGTAGCTCCCTAGTGCCGGCAGCACTCATGCAGCCCCAGACCATGATACTCCCACCACCATGCTTGACTGTAGGCAAGACACACTTGTCTTTGTAACGCTTGACACCATCTGAACCAAATACTGTATATACTCGAGTATAAGACGACCCGAATATAAGCTGAGGCACCTAATTTTACCGCACAAAACTGGGAAAACATATTGACTCGAGTATAAGCCTAGGGTGGGAAAATGCAGCAGCTACTGGGTAAACAATGCCCATCTGCAGCCTCACTGTGCCCATTTGCAGTCTAATTGTGCCCATTTGCAGCCTCACTGTGCCCAGTTGCAGTCTCACTGTGTCCATTTGTAGTCTCACTGTGCCCATTTGGAGTCTCACCTTTCATTACTAAAACAGCGTGTGTCTCCTGCTGTGTAATGCAGTCTGTTCGGCACCGTTCATTGAAACGAAGCCCCGCCTCCTCCTCATCCTGGGAAACTGTATCAGTTTTCCGCCTATGACAGACGAGGAGGAGGCGGGGCTTTGTTACAATGGACGGGCGAACAGAATGCATTACACAGCGGGAGACACACGCTGTTTTAGTAATGAAAGGTACGGCTCACTTGAGTATAAGCCGAGGGGGAGTTTTTCAGCCTAAAAAATGGGCTGAATAACTCGGCTTATACTTGAGTATATACGGTAAGTTTATCTTGGTCTCATCAGACCACAGGACATGGTTCCAGTAATCCATGTCCTTAGTCTGTTTGTCTTCAGCAAACTGTTCGCAGGCTTTCTTGTGCATCATCTTTAGAAGAGGCTTCCTTCTGGGATGACAGCCATGCAGACCAATTTGATGCAGTGTGTGGCGTATGGTCTGAGCACTGACAGGCTGACCCTTTCAACCTCTGCAGCAATGCTGGCAGCAGTTTCTGGGTCTTGCCAATCTTCTTATAGCCTAGCCTAGGCCATCTTTATGTAGAGTAACAATTCTTTTTTTTAGATCCTCAGAGAGTTCTTTGCTATGAGGTGCCATGTTGAACTTTCAGTGACGAGCGTGAGAGCGATAACACCAAATTTTCCACACCTGTTGCCAGATACTGTATAACACTTTAGGGCTTGCTTGTGATAGATGGGTTTGAAATCATCTTAGTTCTTACTAAAGCTGAACTCCAAACAGCTAAATATAATATTGAAAAAAATATGTGAATTCATTTACTTGCCAAAAGATAAGTAAGCAGCCAGTCATGTGATACAGGCATCTCTGCCAAAAAGTCAGGTTAGGGACCTGCTCTGAAGTTGCAACAGGACCTGGACCATAGCCCCCTGATGGACAAAAGAGGACAAACCGCACAGTAGTGAGGTCAAGTGAGCTGTCTTCTTTCTCCTCCTGCCACCAGTTTAAAGCGGAGGTTCACCCTAAAAAAAAAAAATCACATTAGTTTCCTTTAAATGTAATAAAATATGAAATGAAATAATGGAAACTCAAGTGATTTGTTCCACAACCATTTATTCATAGATCATTCAGTTTATAGTCCATATAAAAAGATTATAGCAATGTGATAGTTTGTGTAACCATAAAATGTCCATCCACAAATGGAAGCCTCCACAGGGGGATTAGAAGCAAAATCCAGCAGGAGCTACAAAGTATAAAAGAGAAGAGAGGTGCCTCTAAGTGTAGCAATATGTTGCTAAATGTTGTACCTTCATTAAATGTAACCATATTGCTACACTTAGGCTCCATGTACACAGAAGCTCAAAAACGGCCGTTTTTAAAGCAGCAGAAAAAGCTAGCTTTTATCAGCGTTTTTTTTACTAGCTTTTATTAGCGTTTTTCAGTGTAGCTTTTTTTAGCTTTAAAAAAAAAAAAAAAAAAAAATATATATTTCAATGGACCAAAAAACGCTCGAGGCCAGCGTTTTTGAGCGTTTATGAGCGTTTTTCGACGTTTTGCGTTTTTTTGCGTTTTTTTCTGCCGAAAAACGGCACTTTGAACGCAAATTTCCTGCGTTCAGAAAAAAGCCCATTAACTCCACTGCTCATTAAAGCTAAAAAACGTTATGTGTACATGAACACATAGGCTAACATAGAGTGCAGTTAATGGGCTTTTAAAAAAAATGCCAAAACGCCCATTAACTGCAGTTTATCAGCTTCTGTGTACATGGAGCCTTAGAGGTGCCTCTCTTCTATTTTATACTCAGTTGTGACATGACGCTACTTGTATATCAAGACATCGCTTGTATATCAAATCAAAATTTATTAAAACATTTTGCTTGTCTTGCAAAACGCTCTCAAACCAAGTTACTCTCAAACCTCAAACCAAGGTTTTTCTGTATACCTGACAGTTGTCATAACACGAGAAGCCCAATCTCCTCCACAACACAAACGCTTCGCTGCTACATGAACCTTTGCTGCAGTTCTAACCCTTGTGGTGTCGGGGGAGCAGCAGGGCACAGGATGGGATGAGACATCCTTCCTCTACAGGTGACAGCTATGAAATAATCAGTGGGTGGTTCAGTAGCATTTACTGCCTGCAAAGCATAGATGTGGGGTTTGGCCCCCACTGGGCTCCTTCTCCAGCAGGCGTGGGGTCAGCTGTGATGTGCGGCCACTCAGCTCCTTCCCCAGACAAAAAGAAAGACAGGGAACCGGTGTCTCCCCATGTTGTGAAATGTGTAAGGGGACAGTTGGCCCTCCCTCCCTTTGGGCCTATGTGCCCCTCACACATTACACCCATGGATGATATTTTACTGTGCCTACTTTCTTGAAAACTGCTGTACAACCCCAAGACAAACATTTAACCAAAGCAAAACAGAAACAGATCAGTAGAACCTGTGAAATAACTTAGAAAGTATCTCAAACTGATCTCAAATACAAGATGAATGTACCTTAAAGCATGTGGAATTTGCCCATCTATGCAGACCTTCAAATCTTTTTTTTTTGTAAAACAGCTGCTCTAATAATGCTGGCCAGAAACATGAGAATTTTCAGGCCATTTCAAACACTTTCAAAGGGGAGGGGAGAAGCACAAAAGCACCACTCTAAGTGCAGTGGTAACAATAAATTTTAATAGATGAAATAAAGGGGGAGCATATATGTACTCACAAACATGGAGTTTAAAAGTGGACATATAAGATGGCGGAGTCCGTGTTTTTTCTCAGGCAGAGCGGTGGTGCCGGACCAACGGCGCCGGTAGCAGCCGGCCCTTGCTGGGCCGCGATTCGACCGATGCAGGGAGGAGCGGGGATAAAGATAGAGGGATCCTCAGCGGGCGTTGAGGCCGTGCTGCGAGCCGTGACTCGCGGTGAACTTCCGGGTTGCTGGGAGATCAATGTGTTCCGGGTGGCTGGGGAACCAATGGGTAAGCGCTTTCGGAGCATGCGCTCCTTCATCAGACCTAGTCTAGGCTACCGGCGCCGTCGGTCCCGCACCACCGCTCTGCCTGAGAAAAAACACGGACTCCGCCATCTTATATATCCACTTTTAAACTCCATGTTTGTGAGTACATATATGCTCCCCCTTTATTTTATCTATTAAAATTTATTGTTACCACTGCACTTAGAGTGGCGCTTTTGTGCATCTCCCCTCAGCTTTCCTGGATTTGCTTCACATCTTCACTGGGCTGCCTTCTGAAGCCCCGTACACACGATCGGATAACCTATGGATTTTCGTCCGATGGATTTGTCCATCGGAAATCCGATGAAACTGTTTTTCATCAGTCTTGGCCACACACCATCAGTCAAAAAACCGACCGTTCCAAACGGGGTGACGTAAAACACTCCGATGAGCCGAGAAAAATGAAGTTTAATGCTTCTGAGCATGCGTCGACTTGATTCTGAGCATGCGTGGGTTTTTGATCCGATGGACTTGCCCATATACGATCGGAAATTCCCATCGGTTTTTTATCCATCGGAAAATTTTAAAACAAGTTCTATTTTTTACAACCGATGGAAAAAAGACCGATGGGTACCATACACGATCGGTTGGTCTGATGAAAACCGTCCATCGGACGATCGTGTGTACGGGGCTTAAGTGTTTAGGATGGACTAGAAAGACTTTCTTTTAGACTCATGTGAACATTTCTAATATTATCCACTCATTTGTATTTTTAATATATTTTTATTTTTGTTCCCTGTTTTTTATTCCCATCCTTATTAGTTGTTTTATTGCCTCTGGTACCAGCGCCAACTTCCTCCTATATGTGTCAAACACTTTCAAGCACATCGCACAATGACTGAATTAACTAGAAAATGCATTTCCTGCAGAAAATGAGTGGGAATGCTGAATAGCTGAATTGCTAAAGCTAACTGGATGAATAGCTTAAATCCGTAAGAAAAAGCTGAAGAAGTGAGAATAGTTGGAAAAGTAGGAATGGTTTTAAAATAAACATGAATTTCATTAAAAACGTTTAACACCACTAATGTATGAAAGATGTGGAATTTTTTTTTTTTTATTGTTTTTTTTTCTTTCAAAAATGATTTCTTTTTTTTTTCAAAAGTGATTTTTTTTCAAAAGTGGTTTTTTTTTTCAAAAATTATATTTTTTTCAAAAAAGATTTAATTAAAAAATATATATATATTTTTTTAAAAAAGATTTATTTTTTTCCCAAAAAATTATTTTATATAGGACAGTCAATGGAAGAAAGTGTAGAACTCTTGTCATTTGGAAGCTCAACCAGCCAAAAGTAAAAGGTGTATCACAAAACTGAGCACATTGCCTGAAACTAGACAAAATACCTACGTTTTGATGTATAAATTGTGTATGACAAGTAGATCTTGTGGGCGTGAGACCAATTTATAGAGAAGGAACTAAGATAATTTTTTTAAGGCTCTGTGCTCTAGCTGTGACATCATCCACTCTAAGCAGCCCAATAGACACTTAAACCGCTTCCATACAGGCCTTTTTCACCCCCTTCCTGCCCAGACCAATTTTTAGTTTTCAGCGCTGTTGAACTGTGAATGACAATTGCGCAGTCATGCAACACTGTACCCAAATGAAATCTTTATGTTTTTTTTCCACCACAAATAGAGCTTTCGTTTGGTGGTATTTGATCATCTCTGCGGTTTTTATTTTTTGCGCTATAAACAAAAGAAAAGCGACAATTTTGAAAAAAAACACAATATTTTTTACTTTTTGATTTAATAAATATCACAATTTTTTTTAAAAAAACTATTTTTTTCCTCAGTTTAGATTGACATGTATTCTTCTACATATTTTTGGTAAAAAAAAAAAACGCAATAAGCGTATATTGGTTTGCACAAAAGTTATAGCGTCTACAAAATAGGGGATAGATTTATGGCATTTTTATTTTTTTTACTAGTAATGGCAGCGATCTGCGATTTTTATTGTGACCGTGACATTGCGGCGGACATATCGGACACTTTCGACACGTTTTTGGGACCATTCACATTTATACAGCGATTAGTGCTATAAAACTGCACTGATTACTGTGTAAATGTGACTGGCAGGGAAGGGGTTAACACTAGGGGCGCTGAAGGGGTTAATATGTTCCCTATTGAGTGATTTTAACTGTAGGGGAGGGGACTCACAAGGGGAGGAGACCGATGTGTGTTCCTCTGTACTGGGAACACACATCGGTCTCCTTACCTCTGACAAAAAACAGAAACCGCTCAGGTGTGGACATTCTCCAAGTGATTATCTCCTTCCAACAGTCCAGGGTGCAGGCAATGCAATTTCAGGCAAAACAAAAGATCAAGTCTTCTGGACAGCAGCACTCCAATAAAAGCCTTTATTATGTAAAATCTTCAAAATCCAAATGACACACAGCAAGTCACAAAATTCTGGTCAAAGCTGACGCGTTTCACACTGTCTTAGTGTTTAATCATAGCTATGATTAAACACTAGCGGCCGGGAAGAAAAGACGTCATATGATGTCAACCCAGAGGGAGGGAGGGTTCCTGCCGGCGTCATATGACTATGGCCCGGTAAGGAAGGGGTTAATTGACAAAATTTCCTGAAATAATCACTAAACTTAAACAGCTTTTTCACAAAAACTGTAAAAGATATCAAAATGAAAAGATATAGCCGGATAGCTGAATATTTTGTGAACATTTTAAAGTTTGTTTGGCGTCTGTAGGTAAAAGTATGAAGGAGCTGAAACTTTTGGGAGCGGAAGAAGATTTTAAGGATTTGAAGCATGCTCTCATTGACTTCAATGTTAAAAAAAAGTGTTAAAAAGCTTAATATTTTAAAAAGTATAAATAGTACAAAAAAAAATGAAGAAGTCCCATCATTAGCTGAAAGAGCAGAACATTTTAAAAGTTGAATGGTTTTAATAGCTGAAAGTATGCAGAAGTTACGCAGAGCCAAAAAACGTACGGAATAAGAATTAATAAAAACGAATAACAATACTGGGAATGCTTGGAGAGCACTAATAAAATGCGACCTACACCTGTTTTCATTGACACCTTGAAATGATCTTTCAGCTACATACAGTATACAGTGCTAACAGCAACTGCAGCAATTAGTAAAGGCTTAACCCAAACAAACTATTTAAAGTGAAAGCCAAGATGGAGTAAGGCATTAAACTTTTTGTTATAAGCCTAGCGTGTCCATCTGCATGCCTCACTGTGCCTCACTTTGCCTCACTGTGCCCATGTCCATGCCTCACTGTGTCCATGCCTCACTGTGCCCATGCCTGATTGCATACAAATTGAATCTCCTAAGTGAGGCATGCAGATGGACACCCTAGGCCATACTCGAGTCAATACGTTTTCCCAGTTTTTCGTGGTAAAATTAGGTGCCTCGGCTTATATTCGGGTCGTCTTATACTCGAGTATATACGGTACTTTCAATGATAAAAGGAAACAGGACAACTAGAGAGGGCGAATCTCCTTAACAGGGGCACAGACAGCAATAAAAACTGACAGGTGTTCTAATCCCTCTCCACTCCATCCAAATAAAATAAAAAATAAGAAAAAAAAAAGTTTTGCCTTTAGTTATATTTTAATTGTTTGACTTTTTGTATAAAACAGATTTCAGCTGCAAGTAAGTTCACTGTCCAGGTAACAGGACAGGTATGAAATCTTATGAAACCTTTAAGAGAAGAACACAGAGTAGGTGTATAGGTAGTTGTCACACCTAGTATTTATTCTGGAGGATGTTTCCAGACATTTGAGAAATTAAGCAACAGCATGTAATGTTGCAACTTCCTCCTATTCAAGTTTCTATGTCCCTTCCTTAACAATAACTCTTCACTTCTTGTGACTTAGACTTGTGGCTCAGTGCATGGAGTGATGTCATTCTTGGTCACAAGCATAATAATGTTATGTGACATCATTTTTAAAGTATATATACTGTACATATGGGAATTTCCACAAATATAGAGGTTCCTTCTTTGTCCAACCCTATTTATTTTATTTTGATGTGCAAAGGTTTACTGAACTAAAACTGCATTGTCAAGTTTCCATCTGTTGGCATCACATCTACTGTAGAACTTGCTTATGATATTCTATGTTATATTTTATAGGAATTCCGTTTAGTTTATTTTGGTTTTAATTTGATTTGAAATTTGTACTCATGCTTATGAATGAAATCGGTATTTCTTATTAATAATATTCAGGTTTTGTGCAAAACCAGAAAAAACAATTGATCACATTTTCCCACAACGATAGCAGCTCATCGTGTGCCTTTTCCCTTCTAAACAGAAATGGTAAGTACATGAATATCCAGTTTTTTAGACAAAGCTTCATTAAAGTGACCCTGTCACCACCTAACACTCTGCAGGCTGCTTACATTTTTAAAATGTATGAAATTAGCACTTACAAATGACATTTTGATTTAGGCTGGATTTACACTTTTCTGTTTTTGTGTGTTGCATTAACGAATCAGTGCGCATTGTTTCAGGCATCAAGCTACATTGCACTAAAGAAGCCTATTCATATTAAACTGGCTACTAATGTACAGAAACAGACAAAAAACAAGCATGCTGCATTATTTCCAATGCAGAACACCATAACACACAGAAGTGTGCCACTGGGCAATGTGGTGCACTTCAGCACATGTGCGTTGAAGCTATGTTGCCTTAGTTTGTCAGAGTGCCATTCAACATGAAACATCGCAATACGCTAATGCACAAAACATGCAATGTGGTAAAATACTGTATTGCCAAAGTATGTTTCAGCCCATGAAGCGTAACTTAAGGCAAAATCTTTTTTTTTTTTTTAAGTTTTGTATGGAATGGAGAGGGATTAGAACACCTGTCATGTTTAAGTTGCTGTTTGTGCCTTTATTAGGGCGATTCACCCTCTTTATTTATCCTGTTCACCAGTATCAGTGAAAGTAAAAGAAAATACCAAATATTAATAGAGTGGAAATCTTCCCATGGGGGCACTAGTTTTGATGACCTGAAGGTCCCCAAGGGATTCCCTTAATTTGCACAGATTTTCTCATACTTCCTGTTTGGCTATGGGACAGGAAGTGAAAAGAAATCTACCCATAGCATAGCAAACAAAAAAAAGTAAAAATAAAACTGATGGGGGTTATAACCCTCCCTTATTCTATCAAAATGATAAAATAAAAGGTTTGCCTTTAGTTACACTTTAAAGTGGTTGTTAACCCAACCAGACAACTTGCACCTACAGGTAAGCCTAGATTAAGGCTTACCTGTAGGTGCAATAAATATCTCCTTAACCTACACGGTTAAGGAGATATTTGCAGAAAACACTGCACCGATGTCTACAGCGCAAGCGCACTGAGCATGCCGGTTTTATCAATGGATAATGCCGGAACCGCGCGCATGCTCGGGGATCGTGCCGGCCAGTCACAGCGCCGGAGCGGCGATACAAGGAAGACGCTCCAAGGGGACATGGTGGCGGAGGGGAACGAGGAGCGCTTCGGGGACTTCGATCTCAGGTAAGTGCCACATAATGCCACATAATGAGCTAGTATGCTATGCATACTAGCTCATTATGCCTTTTTCTTGCAGGTTTTTTTTTTACAGAATTTTTTTTGGGGTTTACTTCCTCTTTAAAGCCCTTTAATAGAAGGGTGTATTGCCATTTAGAATTCTTATGTTATATTTAATAACAAATAATGTATATACATTTTTATATAGGCCTTTTTATTAATAAAAAAGGACAGATGAACACTTTTTAAGACATTAGTGGGTCCATGGAAAACAGGGGGGTGTATTTTTGAAGCACATGATTAGAGCCTTAGGATCTAATAGGCTTTAAAAAAGGTGAACTGTGAGCGCAGAGCATTGCGCTCGCAGTTTACCCAGGTTTGTTAGAACAGTGAATGAATATTCGCTTTTCTAACACTGAACCACCTCTTCGTCAATCAGGAAGCGTGGGTGTGTTACCCGTCGCCTGATTGGCTGAAACGTCAGGCGCTGTGATTGGATGCCTATCAGGAGGAGGGGAGGAGACGCATGGAGGACACAGCTCGCTGCTGTCACCCGCTGCCCCACCGATATAGGGTAAGTGCCAGGCAGATGGCGAGTGGACAGTGTTAATTTGATGGGCACAGTGGCTGCAATTGATGGGCACAGTAGCTGCGTTTGATGACTGCAATTGATGGGCACGGTGGTTGCATTTGATGGGCACGGTGGCTGTGTTTGATGGGCACAGTGGCTGCAATTGATAGGCACACTGGTGGCATTTGATGGCACAATGACTGCATTTGATGGGCACAGTGGCTGCAATTGATGGGCACGGAGGCGGTATTTGATGGGCACAGTGGAAACATTTGATGGCACAGTGGAAACATTTGATGGGCACAGTGGCAGCATTAGATGGGCACAATGGCTGCAATTGATGGGCACAGTGGCGGCATTTGATGGCACAATGGCTGCATTTTATGGGCACAGTGGCTGAAATTGATGGGCACAGTGGCTGAATTTGATGGGCACAGTGGCTGCAATTGATGGGCATAGTGGCTGCAATTGTTGGGCACAGTAAGGCTGCAATTGATGTTTTTTTTCAGAATTTTTCAGTTGGTTTGCGCCCCCCCAAAATTTTGAGTACCAGCCGCCACTGTATACAGTTGTGCTCATAAGTTTACATACCCTGGCAGAACTTATGATTTCTTGGCCATTTTTCAGAGAATATGAATGATAACACAAGAACATTTCTTTCACTCATGTTTAGTGTTTGGCTGAAGCCATTTATTATCAATCAACTGTGTTTACTCTTTGTAAATCATAATGAAAACAGAAACTACCCAAATGACCCTGATCAAAAGTTTACATACCCTGGTGATTTTGGCTTGATAACATGCACACACGTTGACACAAAGGGGTTTGAATGGCTATTAAAGGTAACCATCCTCACCTGGGATTTGTTTGCTTGTAGTCAAACATTAAAAAGCCAGCTAAGGCGTTTTATGAGTTATAGGCACTCCCTTCTCTTTCTGTAAGTGTGTCTATACAAAGGTTCCAGTAGCTGTTTATTGGCACAGAAGTGGCTGGTTCATGTTCAGTCATCATTACTAGGCTTGTGCAATTCGTTTCGTAACGAATTGAAATTCGTCCGAATTTAGCAACTTTCGGACATTCGGAAGCATTCGAATTTCCGAACAAAGCAATTACGAATAAGACCGAATCCGAAATAAATTATACCGCAAATAGCGAATGCCCGAATGTCTTCGGCATAATTCGTTATGAAAAAGTTACGAATGTACAAATCCATTGGAAACACAATAACACTCACTCTGCTCTGCTCTCTGCTTCTCCCACACCGTGCTGAACTCCCTCTCAAAATGGTGTACAGGGGCGGAGGTTATAGCCGCATGTAAAAAACGAAAGTAAAATACGAGATTTCGAATCCATTCGAAGCACAATAACACTCTGCTCTGCTCTCTGCTTCTCCCTCACCGTGCTGAACCCTCTCAAAATGGTGTACAGGGGCGGAGCCTATAGCCGCATGTTAAAAACGAAAGTAAAATACGAGATTTCGAATCGTTACAAATAACCGCAATGTATTTAGAAAAGTACAAATCCATTCGAAGCACATTAGGCATAATAGGCAGCGTCGTTGTGAGAGAGACACGGAAAATTACGAATCAACGAACCCAAAAAAAGTTACGAAAGTAGGAGTTGTGTCCAGAATCAACGAAAAACAACGTACTCTACCGAAAGTACGAACCCAAAAAGAGTTACGAAAGTAGGAGTTGTGTCCAGAATCAACGAAAAACAACGTACTCTACCGAAAGTACGAATTATAAAGCAACAAAAAATTCAACGAAAAATGTCGCTTGCAAAAATACGAATGAGTCCGAACACGAAAAATCCCGTCTAGCAAAATTACGAATGATTACGAATCAACAGGACCGGAAAGAAACGAACCGAAACGGAACAAATTTTTCCGTTGTGCACAAGTCTAATCATTACAGCATAACTGCTCATTTCAACTTACAGTAGATGCAGCCCTTTTGACCACCTATTGTGGCAATGTTGCAGTGAGGATTCTGTATTACATATGTCGATAAAGAGCTATAATTCTTCTTTATTCTTCTAATTGCAGCCTCAGATGGGACTAAACCCCAAAGAAGTCTGGTATTGGGAAGAGTCCAAAAATGTACTCAAGTTCCTTTACAAAAATGCACCCAGTTCTAACCCTTAAATCCCAGACCTCCATCTTTATTTGGATACGCACAAATGTACACTAAAAAAAGAAATGTTACATTACAAATCAATAATACAAAGCTGGTATTGTTGTGTATTACATAGACTTATACAAAGCATGGCTTTTTGTGATAGAAATATATTTTTTTCAGGTTTTAAGGTTTTAACATTTCAGGTTTTAACATTGTTTCGTTTGTGACTTTTAAAAAAAAATTTTTACAGCTGGACCCCCGCTTTAAGAGGTTCTCTTTCATTGTAAACATACTGTTCTTTAAAATAACTTGTTGTTAAGAAAGATGAAATGCTTTCGGGTAAAAATTCCTGGCACCTAGTGTTGCCTGTATGCATATCTGCAGCAGCTTCCAAAAACCTGCATCAGTGGTTGGACTGACCATTCTTACTAGAAAACCCGCGTCACTTCCTGGTAGTGTTGTGGAATGTGAGCCTCATTTTGCCTCCTGCACATTCTCATTGTACTTTGATGCATCACAATATGTCGATCTTCATTCAGTAGAGATATATAGCCCATTATAGTGATCTTCACTGAGTAAAGATCTGCACAAAGGACTAATGTATGCTATTCCTAATAGCTTGTGCCCTTAAATAGTATATCAACACAGTGTACATACAGAATCTGTGTTCAAATGTCCAATGTCTACACTATTTTTAGCTCCAGGAAAGACCGGCTACTTGCATTCCCATATAATACCATTATATTAAAAAAAACATATGATCTGCTGAATGCGGTGAGGGAGAGGAGAAGCTGTCTCCGGCTGCAGGTGAAAAATACAGCCGATTGGTTCTATTAAATGCCACTCCTGCTGCCTGTCCTCTCCAGGAGTGACATAGGGGCCGCAGGGACACCCTGGAGCATGGGGATGGCAGAATCTGGGGCACATGCCCCCCCTCACCCCCCCCCCCTGTTAATGACAATTATTTGCCTTCTCTCCCTTAATGTAAAAACAGAGACAACCTCCTGGTAATGACAGACTCCTTCACCCAACACCCCCCCCCCCCTACTGATCTCAGTCATTTTCGGGGATTTTTCTGTCAGCAGGTGTTGTGGGGAGGGGAGAGGGGAGGTGTGTGTCTGTTCCTGGCTGTCAGTGTTGTGAAGTGAGCAGGGTGAAGGGTACAGAGGGTCCTCAATGAGTGGCACAGACCCAAGCAGCAACCTTCCTCACCAGTGACAGCGGTCTCGTCCAACACCTGCCTCAGCCCTGTGACAGTGTCCATTCCAACCGGTTGTCAGCACCAACATTTCCTACCCCACCCCGGGGTTGCTTTCACCCTGTGCTCATCTCTTCTCCATGCAGGAAATAGCGTGTGAAAGATCAAAACTTCTCCTCAGGCAATTAGAGAGGAGGGCTATGGAACCGAAGACAAGGTGGAAGCCGAGAGGTGGAGCAAGCATTACACCTCTCGGCTGTGGGACAAAAGATGCAGGGATACTGCAGGGTCAGGGATTTTGCCTGGGGAGTAGGCTAATGACAGGGAGGCCCCTGATGTTACGCCCATGCCTGCATCTTCTTTGGGAGCGGAAGCTCAGTGCGAGAGCAAGTCTCCTCCCCCCGCTCCACCCACCCGGCTCTCTCCTTCTCTGCTCCGGAACTTCTCACCTTGTTCTGTGCAGCTCTCTCTCTGGGGAGGAGCAGTTTAATCCAGGGTCAGCATTGCAGAAATGCGATCTACGACCCCGGAAACCATCGACTGTGGCTGCGCCCTAGGGGGCTGCCTAGTTTGCCTAGCGGTCGCGCTGGCCTAATGTGACAAGCTAGAGCTGTACTCAAGTATTGATCTCTGTTGGATGAAGTTGACGTGAGCCCCAAAAATGCTTGGGAGATAGATTATGGCACGACGTGAGAATTTTGAGGTGTACAGTCTTCCTTGAAATCTTAGCCCATTATAGTGATGTGCCAATAGAATTTCTAGTGTGGAGCAGCACAGCTTCACATTACAAAAAAGCGTCAGAGATTTACTTATCAGAGGGCAAGTTGTCAATTTGGCTTAGAAAACATATCTCTTTACTTAAGGTGTGTTTTTCACAAGAAGCAGAGATTCGGTAATCTATTACTGAATCTATTACTGAATTCTGTTATCTGAGTTCTTCCAAACCCTGTTTTTTTTTTTAGATTTAATTTAAAATTAGTGACATGAGACTGATCTTAGGCTGTCTATATCAACTAGTCAAATCTGAGCATATTTGATGCTTTAGCAAGTCTGATGCCGCGTACACACGATCGTGATTCACGGCGGTGAAAACACCGCCGTGAATCACGACATGAAATGAAATGAAAAACGAGGGAACGGCATTTTCCCCCACACACGACCGTTTTTCCCGTCATTTTTTTCTTTGTCGAGAAAAACGACCGTTTGTGGGCTCCGCGGCAGTGTCTCCCTATGGGAAAACTGCAGCGGAAAAAAATGATGGAAAAAACGATGAGAAAATTTAGAACATGTTCTAATTTTTCTCGTCGTTTTTCCTGCCGTTTTTCTCAACGAGAAAAACGGCATAAAGCCCACAGACGATCGTTTTTCTCGGCGAAAAAAAAAAATGTCATTTTTTCCCGACGGGAAAAATGATCGTGTGTACGCGGCATTACAGTTTTCTTCCTTTGATAAATACCTGATAGTTTGTATTGTATCTAGCAGCCAATATGTTTCTACCTTTTGATTTAAAGAAGCTAATTGGTTGTTAGTGACATGGTTGCTAATTTGGCCTCTAATCATAAGGTTGAATAGGTGCAGTGTAATGATTTGCCTTCATATTTCCCTGGTGTAAACAGCATGAGTCATAACCTCACCCTTCAAGAGACAGAAAATACACATTAGAAGCAAACATTGTAAAACAGTTAAAAGACTGAAATCACATAAAGGTGCAGTACTGTAAAACAATAAAGGCAAAAATAAAAAATCGGACTTATACTTGCCCCATTATACGTGAATCAGTGTGTACCCAGCTGGTTTACATTCACTGCTTTACTTAGGAAATTTCTTGAAGAGACACTGTCACCTTACCTATGCAGGGCAAAGGCGACAGCATGTCTCTGCAAAAGTCCAACAAGATAGATCAATTGTTTGGGAGTCTTTGTCATACTCTTCCCCTACTATTCAGTACTTTGGGGCTCAAACCCAGAATTGGAGTGCTCAGAACCTGGGTGTAGGCAACTGCACAGTGTCCCAAGCAAACATTACTGTTACTCTTTAATAGGGTACAGTAGGGTTTGGCCAGTGGCCTCTCACCAACTCCTGGGGTGACAAATGGTCTCCTTCGGCTCTCCAGTGGTGGTTCAGCAAAGTCAGTGGTAGTGGCATTCTCCAAAACGATCAGGCGGCAGCACCAATCAAAAACAGTGACATTCTCAAGTACCAGGAGATGTCTACTACTCTATAATGCAGTTGCAAATGTTTCCTGCAACTTCCTCCCCATATCTGCCTGGAACCCAGGAACAGACCTTCCTTTTCCTCTCCACAGAGCCCTAGTTATGCTGGAATATGTAGTTCCATTGCCAATCTGATACACAGGCTCAGTCTGTCTGGGGACTACAACTCTCACACGTCTCAGTTCCTCCCAGAAGACTCTTGTCACTCTCAAGATGCACAGCAGCCCATATCTCCTTTCTCTGTGTCCTCCTTTGGCCAATCACAACTTGTCCCAACATACATATTGGCTCACCCAAAATGGCCACCCTGTGGATTGAAGGGACTCCCTAGCCAAGTATTGTTCATGGTCTTTCTCAAAATGGACACTGCAGCTCAGCATTGCTGCAAGCCATTTATTTAACCCTCCTTGAGTCACAGGTAAGGAACTAAGCTTCCAAACAGGGAAAAACATTTGTAACCACTGGCTACACAGTTACAAATGCTTCTTTATACCAAGTGTGTGAAGCTGGGTATGCTGATAACCGATAGCTCCTAAATACACAGTTTTATCAAGGACATCAATTCTTTCTGTGAATCAAGTTATTTTGGTGATAAGATGCTATCCATAGGTTCAGAGGCTATTGTTGCAGGACAAGGCAAGTACTGCACACAGCAAAGTTTATACCATAGTGAATTGTGGTGCCATTCATTTTGTGTTATTCTGATTCATTTAGGCCCCAACACACTAATATAGTAGTGGCCATGCATATGCTGTGTGTCGTGGTGCATCGTATTGAAGAAAAAAATTGGTCCTGCACATAAAAATCTGGTGTCCTAAGTTCCACCCATAATAGGCCACACCCCAAGCCATGGCAAAGAGATGGCATAGGTGGTAATGATTCATTGGAATCTGAGAGGGAGGAGGCAGAGTAAGAGAAGGGGTGATAGGATGACGGGAGGAATGTTAGAAAGGACGTGTATGTTTACAGGAGGGGGGTAGCATGGTTAGAAGAGGGGGAATTTAAGCATGTAAAGGATATACAGGTTGACACGTAGGGGTTCAGAGTAGAGAAAAAAAAACCTCACAGACTGTTCCCTGACTCTGGGGTGCTCGTGAAGATTTGGTGTCCCTGCTGTAAATAATGTATATAAGGAAAACAACATGGGCCAGAAGATATTGTGCATTAGTAAAGTTGTTTATGGATTTGATGACACTTTGCTACAATGTAAAGTAGTGAGTGTACAGCTTGTATAACAGTGTACATTTTCTGTCCCCTCAAAATAACTCAACACAGCCATTAATGTCTAAACCGCTGACAACAAAAGTGAGTACTCCCCTAAGTGAAAATGTCCAAATTGGGCCCACAGTGTCAATATTTTGTGTGGCCATCATTATTTTCCAGCATTGCCTTAACCCTCTTGGGCATGGAGTTCACCAGAACTTCACAGGTTGCCACTGGAGTCCTCATCCACTCCTCCATGATGACATCACGGAGCTGGTGGATGTTAGAGACCTTGCGCTCCTCCACCTTCCGTTTGAGGATGCCCCACAGATCCTCAATAGGGTTTAGGTCTGAAAACATTCTTGGCCAGTTCATCACCTTTACCCTCATCTTCTTTATCATGTTGGAATACTGCCCTGGGGCCCAGTCTCCAACGTGAGGGGATCATGCTCTGCTTCAGTATGTCACAGTACATGTTGGCATTCATGATTCCCTCAATGAATTGTAGCTCCCCAGCACTCATGCAGCCCCAGACCATGACACTCCCACCACCACACTTGTCTTTGTACTCCTCACCTGGTTGCCGCGACACACGCTTGACACCATCTGAACCAAATAAGTTTATCTTGGTCTCATCAGAACACAGGACATGGATCCAGTAATCCATGTCCTTAGTCTACTTGTCTTCAGCAAACTGTTTGCAGGCTTTCTTGTGCATCATCTTTAGAAGAGGCTTCCTTCTAGGATGACATCCATGCAGACCAATTTGATGCAGTGTGCGGCGTATGGTCTGAGCACTGACAGGCTGACCCCCCACCTCTTCAACCTCTCCAGCAATGCTGGCAGCACTCATATGTCTATTTCCCAAAGACAACCTCTGGATATGACGCTGAGCACGTGCACTCAACTTCTTTGGTCGACCATGGCGATGCCTGTTCTGAGTGGAACCTTTCCTGTTAAACCGCTGTATGGTCTTGGCCACCGTGCTGCAGCTCAGTTTAAGGGTCTTGGCAATCTGCTTATAGCCTAGGCCATCTTAATGTAGAGCAACAATTCTTTTTTTCAGATCCTCAGAGAGTACTTTGCCATGAGGTGCCATGTTGACCTTCCAGTGACCAGTATGAGAGAGTGAGAGCGATAACACCAAATTTAACACACCTGCTCCCCATTCACACCTGAAACCTTGTAACACTAATGAGTCACATGACACCGGGGAGGAAAAATGGCTATTTGGGCCCAATTTGGAAATTTTTACTTAGGGGTGTACTCACTTTTGTTGCCAGCGGTTTAGAAATTAATGGCTGTGTGTTGAGTTTTTTTGAGGGGACAGCAAATTTACACTGTTA
Source organism: Rana muscosa (assembly GCA_029206835.1). Classification (NCBI taxonomy): domain Eukaryota; kingdom Metazoa; phylum Chordata; class Amphibia; order Anura; family Ranidae; genus Rana; species Rana muscosa. The sequence goes on from CM055127.1 coordinate 363,922,368, forward strand.
TACAAGCTGTACACTCACTACTTTACATTGTAGCAAAGTGTCATTTCTTCAGTGTTGTCACATGAAAAGATATAATAAAATATTTACAAAAATGTGAGGGGTGTACTCACTGTTGTGAGATACTGAAAGTTAAAATTTTACCATTGGATCATCTGGGTAGACACCCATTGAAATATATGAGACCTATTTGGATTGAAATTTATCCTTGACATTGCTATTGTATCTTTCAAAGTGTATATATTGGATTCCCATTTTGAGATTGCAACTAGTTTTGGTTTTATGTTTGTTTCTATCCACCATTCTGGTGAATACGTGTTTAAAAAGCTATGTCGTTTTTCAATATCATAGATATTTAATTCACATGTGGCATAGTTGCCTTTTAAAATATAACAATATAAAGAGGACTGCCATTGTTGTCCAGGGATTTTCCTATTGTATGGGAATTATTAGGTTGCCCCTATTTTTTGGATTGTACATGTTGGTCTCCTACAGGGACCATTTGATACATGTTTGAGGATCTGGAATGAATATGACTTTTTATGTATTTATAGGGTATAGGAAGGAAGGCGAGTTGGAATTTTGGGATTCTTACCACAGGGTTTTAACAATGTGTTTGGGTAATAAAGATCTAAATAAGAACATAGCTTTGTGATTGTTTTACTGTATATACCATATATTACATTAAAGGAATTTTTACATAACGCTATAGTCTTTCAAATAGGTATTTTTTTGTTTGCTAAGTATGATATTCTGTACTGGTAGACTCCAGAAATTTTAATGGAGTTTTGCCAAGACAAGCATTATGTAATGCATTATATTAATGTGTATTGGTGATTTTGAAATGTGTTCTGTCCAGGGATTTTTTTCTCAGGGAATAGGTGCAGGCGAGTCACACTTCGTCTCTGCCCCCTACCAGTTTCTGAACACCATCCCTTGGTTCCACCCCCTATCCACCTCCCAGTACAGCACCTTTCAGAGAATACAGAACCAAATATTTTGTGCTACTCTATGAAATTTGTTAATGAAAACAAGAAAGATAGTAAAACAGATCCCTTGAAATGAGCAACAATAGACTCTACCCCAAAAACAATAGACTCCACCCCAGAAACAATTTACCCCCTTCGGCAACAATAGATCCCCCAGAAACAATAGATCCCCCACACAACAAAATTCTTTCCCCCCAGCAGCAATGGATTCCCCGCACAACAAAAAACATCCCCCCAGCAACAATGGACCCCCCCACACAACAAAAGACTTTCCCCCAGCAACAATGGACCCCCCCACAACAAAATACCACCCCTAGCAGAAATAACAGATTTCTCAGCAGCCAGCATCAATAGACTCTCCACCAGCCTACAACAATAGACTTTACCCTCAACAGTAGTTCCCACCCAGCAACAATTGACCCCCCAGCAAGAAAAGACCCCCACCCCAAAACAGATTCCCACCAGTGACAATAGATACCCCAGCAGCCAGCATCAATAGATCCTCCAGCAGCCTTTTCCAGTACATACATTCAGTGCTGGAGGTGCCGGAACTGCATTCCCCCCGCGTTCCCGCTAAAAAAATGTCCTGATTCTGTCAATTAATGTGAATTTTTACGTCAATTCATTAATTCAATTTCAGCTACGGTTGATAGACCTGTAAACAATACACCAATGTCTTGGTGACATCTAGTGGTAAAATAGTAAATTGGTAATGAACATTAGAATCTAACTCAGACAATTCTATTTTTCTTTAGTTCTGCATAGTGTGGGATTTACATATCTTTCAGGTATTTATTTCTGCACTAGGGAGATTTTCCTTTATTTCATGTTCTTGTGACACCAGCAGGGCCGGGACAAGGGGTGGGCAGGAGGGGCGGCTGCCCCTGGCGCAATGGTTTATTGCAGGGATGGAGGGGGCACCCAGACCCAACCCTAAAGGAAAGGGGGGCGCATTTTGGCATCTTTGCCCTGGGCGCTTGATGACCTTGTCCCGGCACTGGACACCAGTGCAAAAATGGTGTGGTGGTGACGCTCAGCCACTGGGAGAGTATAGACAGCAATAAAATCATTGTCAGAAACTCTAAGCTCTCACCTGTATGTCTGTTGGACAAATATTCTATTGTTTCTTGCGGTGACAAAAAGTTCTGCACTATAGCACAGTTTTTTTTATGACAGCCCATACATAGTAAATAAGATATGCTGTAAATAAATATAAAATTTAACTACAGTGTTCCTACATAAAACTCTTCTGGAATATACAGCATTTGTGGAGACAGCTATAACAAAATAATACATAATGTTAAAGGTATGCACACACTGGCTTGAATAATTATATTGTAGTTGTAAAATATAACAAGTCTGTTTTAAATGATTATATGATTGTGTACAGTACTGATGCAAATACATATCTATAGAAGAGCCCTGGGGCCATCACGAAAAAAAAAAATGACAGAATTTTTTTTTTTTTTACAGAATTATGAGTTTAATATATTTTTTTTATTATTATAAGTTTGAAAGTCAGATACCCTAATGAACTTTAATTTGAACATTGTCAGACTAGTAAAGTCAGTTTTGCAACTTTTTATTTGTGAAAATTAGATTGTACTAGGATATTATGCAAACAAATCAAAAGATAATGCTAATTTCCATGCCATACTAGTACATGCAGATGTTGCTCTCCAGTGAGTACATATCATTCAACAGAAGTAGTAAAACCAACAGTCTCATCCTCCTGTATACTGATACTGTATTATACTTTATAGAGCATAAAAATCTTGTAATTGGCGGGAAAAAATACAATTTAAAAAAAGATTTTTGTAGAAACGCAATAGTTCAATACATCTATATGGTCTGTTGCATGACATACAAACTAAAATAATCAGAAATGAATTCAATATAACTAAAAATACACATTACTGCAGTATAAATGTAAAACACTCGCAATACACCCTAAATCATATAAATATTAAAAATAGAAAATGGAAACCACTATATCCACATAAAACCAGAATTATATGAAAATCCTTAGGACTTCTCTGCCATCAGAATACACTCATTAGCACTACCGGCTACAGCCGGCGGCGAGCGGCAGAAATCCGACAGGGCAGTATCAGTAGATTAACTTCTGTACAACCTCCTTGCCCATACATTGTACTCCCAATTACAGTGTTTTGTAGAATGAGATAACTAGGCTTACCAACCCCACTTGCAGGATGGTGCTATCCAAAGGATAGCGTTTCTCTATTCAGTCTTTAGTGCCAGAGTAATAGTTTGTATATTGTGTTCATTTTTTGTAACCCACAAAAAGTTGGCAATTTATTTAATAATAGCTGGAATATCTGGCAAATGCCCAAGAGGTAAACCATCAAATGGAAAATGCCAAATGGAAAAATCCCTTACAATTTATTTTATCTGTCAGGTACTCTGTTAGTTGTTTTCTTCATTTTAAGTCCTGCTGCGACCATAACACAGGGTCCCATTTTCCTATGTATTTTTTTTTTTTTAGAAATGTGCTAGAAACTCAGGAACGTTGTCAGGGAGATCTCGCTGTTGGAGAATTTAAGACATTTAAGAAGCTAGTGGTGCATAGCATGAGATCTTTCCATTTTCGGATGATGGATTAAACAGTGCTCCGTGAGAAGTTCAAAGCTTGGAATATTTTGTTATAACCTAACTCTGCTTTAAACTTCTCCACAACTTTATCCCTGACCTGTCTGGTGTGTTCCTTGGCCTTCATGATGCTGTTTGTTCACTAAGGTTTTCTAACATACAGTGCCTTGAAAAAGTATTCATACCCCTTGAAATTTTCCACATTTTGTCATGTTACAACCAAAACCGTAAATTTATTTTATTGCGATTTTATGTGATAGACCAACACAAAGTGCCACATAATTGTGAAGTGCAATTAACCACTTGCTGACCAGGCCATAGCCAAATGACGGCTACAGCACGGTTGGCTAGTTCTGGGAGGGTGTACTATGATGTTCTCCCAAACTCGAAATTCCCGCGCGCCCCGCGCTCCCAAGAGTGTCCGTGATCACAGATCGGGGTAAAGGGCCAATGGCAGCGGCCCTTTACCTTGTGATTGCTCTGTCCAATGACTGAGCGATCACATGTCAACAAACTGGCGCATGTCGGGTGCAGCTCTCTCTTCTCTCCTCACACCGATAGGTATAGGGTGTGAGGAGAGGAGGGAGCCAGTGCAGCAGCACGAGTGGGCTGGATCTGAAGTGCCCACAGCACTGATCTGTACCCATCCATGCCTCATCCATGCCCATCCATGCGTCATCCATGCCTCATCCATGCCTCATCCGTGCCCATCCATGCCTCATCTGTGCCCATCCATGCCTCATCTGTGCCCATCCATTCCTCATCCATGTTCATCCATGCCTCATCCGTGCTCATCCATGCCTCATCCGTGCTCATTCATACCTCATCCATGCCTCAACAATGCAACATCATTGCTTATCCATGCCTCATCCATGCCACATTTGTGCCCATCCATGTCTCACCCGTGCCTATCCATGACTCATCCATGCGCATCCATACCTCATCCATGCCTCATCCATGCCACATCAATGACTCATCCATGCCACATCTGTGCTCATCCCTGCCCATCCATGCCACATCAGTACTCATCTGTGCCACATCAGTGCTCATCCATGCCCATCCATGCCACATCCATGCCACATCAGTGCTCATCTGTGCCTCATCAATGCTCATCCGTGCCACATCAGTGCTCTTCTGTGCCACATCCGTGCCACATCAGTGCTCATCCGTGCCTCATCCATGCCACATCAGGGCTCATGTGGCATAGATAACGCTGATAGGCAGCACTGATGGACGCTGATAGGAGGAATTGATGGGTACTGATAGGTGGCACTGGTCACTGATAGGCAACATTGATAGGCACATATAGGTGGCACTGATAGGCGGAATTTATGGGCACTGATAGGCAGTATTGATAAGCAATGATAGGCGTCACTGAAATGCAGCACTGATAGGCAGTATTGATTAGCACTGATAGGCGGCACTGATAGGCAACATTGATGAGCACTGATAGACATTGAGCACTGATAGGTGGCACTGATAGGTGCTGATAGGCAGCATTGATAAGCTCTGATAGGTGACACTGATAGGCATCATAGATGAGCACTAATAGGCAGAATTAATGGGCACTGACAGGCGGTACTGATAGGCATTGAGCACTAATAGGCAGCCTTGATAAGTGGCACTGATGGACGCTGATAGGCAGCACTGATGGACGCTCATAGGAGGCATTGATGGGTACTGATAGGTGGCATTGATAGGCACTTATAGGTGGCACTGATAGGCGGAATTGATGGGCAATGATAGGCAGTATTGATGAGCACTGATAGGCGGCACTGAAATACAGCACTGATAGGCAGAACTGATAGGCAGCATAGATGGACATTAATAGGTGGCATGGTGGCACTGATAGGCAGCACTTATTATCAGTGTAAACAATTTACTGACATTCTTGGCAGTTAATGCCTCTCCTTTCCTCACACAGACCCAGTGTGGGAGGAAAGGGCTGCCGATAACCAGCAAGTCTGCTTACATGTGATCAGCTAATCACATGGTAAAGGGCTGCCGTGATTGCGCTGGATGCGCGTCCCAGGGGGCATATGAGAGGCAGAGTTTAGGGAAGATGTCCATAAACCCTCCCAATATTGGAAGCTCGGGGGTCGAATGGAAGGGGTCGGGTCAGGGGGGCCCATCATGATTAATTGCAATGGGGCCCTGAAGGTTCTAGTTATGCCTCTGGTGTAATTTATGTCCCAGAACACCTGATGGTGCTCCCTGCATAATGGGCCTCTGTGTGTGGCCAGGCTGTGAAAAAATCTCACACATGTGGTATTGCCATACTCAGGAGGAGTAGCAGAATATGTTTTGGGGTGTAGTTGCAAGTATGCATATGCCATTTGAGAAAAATATCCTGTTAATATGACAATTTTGAGAAAAAAAAGAAAAAAGAAATCTTAATTTTGCAAAGAATTGTGGGTAAAAAAATTACAACTTCAAAAAACTCACCATACCTCTAATGCCTTGTACACACGATAGGAATTTCCGATGAAAAAAGTCCACGGAATTTTCAAATAGAACCTGTTCTATTTTTTTCCGATGAAATTCCGTCGGAATTCCGATGGGAGTTTGATTGGTAAAAGGTCCGATCGTGTGTATGGGGCATTACTAAATACCTTGGAATGTGTACTTTCCAAAAAGGGGTAATTTGGGGGTTATTTCCTGGCTTGTTAGTGTTTCAAGAATTTAGTTAGGCTGGCAGTACATCATGTGTGATAAATTTTCAGTGATTGGCACCACAGCTTGTAGACTCTATAACTTTTACAAAGACCAAATAATATACACTGATTTGGGTTATTTTTACCAAAGATATGTAGCAGTGTAAAATTTGGCCAAAATTTATGTAGAAAAAATACAAATTTGCTAAATTTTATAACAGAAACGAAGAAAAATAAATGTTGTTTTATTTTTTCATTGATAGCGTAAAGAAATTAAAAACCCAGTGGTGATTAAATACCACCAAAGGAAAGCTCTATTTGTGTGAAAAAAAGGACAAAAATTTCATATGGGTACAGTGTTGCATGACTGATTGTCATTCATAATGTGAGAGCACTGAAAGCTGAAAATTTGCCTGGTTAGGAAGGGGGTATAAGTGCCCAGTGAGCAAGTGGTTAAACAGTAAGCTCCCATTATGTAATTACAGAGGAATAGCAGAATTTAAAATCTACATTATTTTAAGTAAAAAAAAGTACATTTGCCACTCTGCTGGTACTGGCTCAATACAAAAAAAGATTGCCACATGACCAACATAGCTGAAACTCTTTTTTTTATCATAACACAGAAAACATGACCACAAGCTCTTACATGTTTCCCAGCATTTTTTTAAAGAGTCTGCCCATATGACCAGTGTCTTGGCAGGGATATGTAAAGCACTGCATAATTTGATGGTGATATGTAAGTCCTTGTAATAAATAAATAAAATAAATAAATAGTTTACTTGGTCTATGCCAGATGAAATTATTACTGTCCAGGTATTGATTCTGATCAGTAATAGTGATGAGCCGAACACCCCCGGGTTCGGTTCGCACCAGAACCCGCGAACGGACCGAAAGTTCGAACGAACATTAGAACCCTATTAAATACAATGGATGCGAACGTTCGAATTCTAAAGTGCTAATTATAACAACTATTATGCATGTTATTGTCCTAAAAAGGGTTTGGGAACCCGGGTTCTGCACCAGGGGACATGTATCAATGCAAAAATAAGTTTTAAAAACGGTCGTTTTCCGGGAGCAGTCATTTTAATGATGCATAAAGTGAAAAAAAAAAAGTCAAATATTCCTTTAAATATCGTACCTGGGGGGTGTCTAAAGTATGCCTGTGAAGTGCCACGTGTTTCCCGTGTTTAGAACTGTCCCTGCACAAAATGACACTTCTAAAGGAAAAAAAAGCCATTTAAAACTGCTTGCGGCTTTAATGTAATGTCTGGTCCCGGTAATATGGATGAAAATCTTTAAGAAAAATGGCATAGCTACCCCATGACCCCCCCCTACCCCAGCCCATTACCAGCCCCTTTGGGTCTTGTATGGATATTAAGGGGAACCCCGCACATAAAATAAAAAAGGCCCTATATACTCTGAACAGCCGTATACAGGCGGTGCATACAAGACAGGGACTGTAGGTTTGTTCTTATGTAGAATCTGTTTGTAATTTTGAACAGGTACATTGTTGAAGTGTAGCTCCAGACCAAATATCTATTTTTAAACTTTTTGGAAAACATAGGTAAGGGTTATCACCCCTGTAACATTTGTTTTGCTGTCTGTGCCCCTGTTCAGAACATTTCACCTCACTTTCCGTCCTAATGACAACTGTTTTTGAAATGTGGTGTTTTTCTTGAAACAAGGATTGCTGATAAAGCATCAGTACAGAGGAGACACCTTTCTCCCATATTTATTCTTACAGGAGAGAATTTTCCTTCCTAGTGGTAGATTTCCTCTCACTTCCTGTTGTCTTCTTGCGTTTGCAAGTAGGAGTCGTTTGTAAGTTGGATGTTTGAAAGTAGGGACCTGCCGTATATACTCTGCAGAAATAGGCCCCTTAGTTGTTGGTGTTGGCACAACACTGTAAGCACTCACAGTTACTCTTGGTTGGTGCTGGAACGCCCTGCTGTCAACTATTATATCAGGAATTTTAATTACATATAATTGTTGAACAGTGGTAGTAAAAATTGGGCCTTTGATGGTGGTGCTGGTGCCACAACACTGTAAGCCCTGACAGTTACTCTTGGTGGGTGCAGCAATGGGCCCTGCTGTGAATTATTAGATCAAGAATTGTAATTACATGCCCCTGTTGAACAGGGGCTGAAAAATTGGGCCTTAGGCACTGGTGGCACAACACTGCAACCCTTCACAGATACTGTACTTGGAGCACAGCAATGAGCCCTGTTGCAAAGTATTGCTTCAAAAATTGTAATGACACGCCCCTGTTAAACAGGGGCTGAAAAATTGGGCCTTAGGCACTGGTGGCACAACACTGCAACTCCTCACAGATACTGTACTTGGAGCACAGCAATGAGCCCTGTTGCAAAGTATTGCTTCAAAAATTGTAATTACACGCCACTGTTAAACAGGGGCTGAAAAATTGGGCGTTAGGCACTGGTGGCGGCACCCATAAACAAAAATGATCTTCCAAGCTATCATCATCAATCGTATCATTGAGGACTCGGAGGAGGAGGATAGCCAGTCAACATAACAGCACAGGCACTCAGCATCAGCATCAGTCTTGAAGGGATGTGACATTTTAAAATCAATTAGTCTGTTATATCAGCATCAGGTGTGTGGTAGCTGGTGGTGATCCAAGACTGGTTCATCTTGATGAAAGTCAGTCGATCAACCGAGTCGGTGGACAGGCGCACCCTGTGATCCGTGACAAATCCTCCAGCAGCACTGAATGTGCGTTCCGAAAGAACGCTGGATGCAGGACAGGCCAGTAGCTCAATTGCATACTGTGCAAGCTCTGGCCAGTGATCCATCCTCAAGACCCAGTAAGCCAGAGGATTTTCGGTGGGGAAGGTGTCCAAGTCTGACCTTGCCCCTAGATATTCCTGCACCATGTTTATCAGACGCTGGCGATGGTTGCTGGAACCGATCATACTTTGGGGCTGCGGACTAAAGAATTGTCTGAACGCATCGGTCAGACGGCCACCTTCCCCACCGCTCCTTCTTTGACTGGCCGAAGCCTCAGCAACTCGTTGTCCAGGACCAGGAGTTTGCAACCTCCCAGTCTCTGGGAACGCGTTGCACAGACCTTTCTGCAAGGCCTCCCGGAGTTGTCTCATCCTCTGCTCCCTCTGCGACGGTAACATAAGGTCCGCAACCTTACCCTTGTACCGTGGATCAAGGAGAGTGGCCAGCCAGTAATGGTCCCTCTCCTTGATCCGAAGAATACGAGGATCCTTCCGCAGACTTTGCAGGATCAGGGAGGCCATGCAGCGTAGGTTTGCTGAGGCATTCGCTCCGGAGTCCTCTGGGTCACTAAGGACGACATGATCCGCAGCCACCTCCTCCCAGCCACGTACAAGTCCACTGGTTTCTTGGGACTGTAAATCATCCCTAAAAGACTGCTGCTGATGATGCTGAGTGCCAGCCTCCACCTCCATGCTGACACAATCCTCCTCCTCCTCCTCCTCCTCCTCCTCCTCTTCCTGTGCGATGGGTGGGACAGAAGGAACACTGTCTGGGTAAAGGGGGCCTTGAGAGGCAAGGAAGTCCTCCTCTTCCTGCCTCTGTTCTGCCTCAAGTGCCCTGTCCATTATTCCACGCAGCGTGTGCTCCAACAGGTGGACAAGAGGTACAGTGTCACTGATGCATGCACTGTCACTGCTCACCATCCTCGTGGCCTCCTCAAATGGTGCCAGGACAGTGCATGCATCCCTGATCATGCCCCACTGGCGTGGAGAAAAAAAACCAAGCTCCCCTGACCCTGTCCTGGTGCCGTAGTCGCACAGGTACTCATTGATGGCCCTCTGCTGCGTGTGCAGCCGCTGCAGCATGGCCAACGTTGAGTTCCACCTGGTGGGCATGTCACATATAAGGCGGTTCTTGGGCAGGTTCAACTCCTTTTGCAGCTCAGCCAGGCGAGCACTGGCATTATAAGATCTGCGGAAATGCACACAGACTTTCCTGGCCTGCCTCAGGACATCCTGTAAGCCCGGGTACCTGCCCAAGAAGCGCTGCACCACCAGGTTAAGGACGTGAGCCACACAGGGCACATGGGTCAGTTGTCCCTGTCGGAGGGCGGAGAGGAGGTTGGTGCCATTGTCGCAAACCACCATTCCTGGCTTAAGCTGGCGTGGCGTCAACCACCTCTCGGCCTGGCCCTGCAGAGCAGACAGGACCTCTGCCCCAGTGTGGCTTCTGTCCCCCAAACACACCAGCGCAAGCACGGCATGGCATCTTTTTGCCTGCGTACTTGCGTAGCCCCGTGAACGGCTACGGAGCACCGCTGGTTCATAGGACAAACCACAGGAAGAGGCCATGGAGGAAGAAGAAGAGGAGGGGGTGGAGGAGAGAGGTGTGTCACAACCAGTAGTAGCATTTTGGAGGCGTGGCGGTGGGACAACCTCCAACACTACTGCACCTTGTCCTGAATCCTTCCCAGCTGCCAAAAGAGTGACCCAATGGGCCGTGAAAGAAAGGTAACGTCCCTGTCCATGCCTGCTGGACCATGAGTCAGCGGTAATATGCACCTTACCGCTGACCGCCCTGTCCAGCGAGGCCAAGACATTGCCTTCCACATGCCGGTAGAGAGCCGGAATAGCCTTCCGTGAGAAAAAGTGGCGTTTGGGAACCTGCCACTGAGGAACCGCACATTGCACAAACTCACGGAAGGGGGCCGAGTCTACCAACTGAAAAGGCAGCAGTTGAAGCGCTAGCAATTTAGCCAAGCTAGCATTCAACCGCTGGGCATGTGGATGGCTGGGAGTGAACTTCTTTCGACGGTCCAGCAGCTGGGGCAGGGAAATTTGCCTGCTAGAATCGGACGTCGGTGTACTGCTAGCAGAGTGGGCGCAAGTACTTGGCTGTGACACACCTAATTCTACACCTTCATTCCTCTCAGTGCATGTTTCAGAGAGGACTGAAGTTATAGTGGGGTTGGAGATCCCAGCTGATGCGGTGCAAGGAGAGGTCCGCTTTGTTCTTTGGTGTGGGTCTTTGAGGTAGGCTTGCCAACGAGCTGCATGGCAGGTCAACATATGTCTGGTCAGGCATGTGGTACCCAAGCGGCTGATGTTTTGGCCACGCGATATACGCTTGAGACATATGTTGCAAACAGCAGCTGTGCGATCTGATGCACTAGCCTCAAAAAAGGCCCACACCAAAGAACTTTTTGAATGACGGGCAGAGGCAGCGCCCTGCACAGGCGGAGCTCTGCGGTGTGATTCCGTCGGTGTACTGCCCTTACGCTGGCCACCAAAGGGCATCCTGCCTCGTTGGAGATGTGCCTCCTCCTCATCCTCCTCCTCCTCCTCTCTCCTATTAGGCACCCACGTGGAGTCATTGACCTCATCATCCCCTCCCTCCTCATCACTGGAGCCAATCTGGCAGTATGCTGCAGCTGCTGGAACATGACTGCCAGATTGGTGTCCTTCTTGAGCATCCCCTCTGTCTGCTCTCACGCTACTGCCTTCCTCTAGCTGGGTTTCATCATCAGACCCTTCGAAACGCTGGGCATCCTCCTGGAGCATGTACCCAACACTGTGCTGAAACAGTTCGGGGGACTCCTCAGGAGGAGGACATGGTGGGTCTAGGGAAGGAGTGACTGATGATTTGTCTGACATTGATACCAGGGAAGACGACGCTTTGGCAGCTGCTTTTCCAGTACCCTGAGCCTGGGTGAGAGAGGATGAGGAGGAGGAGGAGGGCTTGGTCATCCACTCTACCAAGTCTTCGGCATGATGTGGCTCAACATGTCCAGCTGCCGAAAAGAAGGACAAGCGTGTCCCATGGCCATGTGCTGATGACAATGCACCGCGTCCACGACCAGCACTGTTGCCCCCAGACACAGAGCCTGCTTGCCCTCTTTTATTGCCTCCTGACTGTCTGCCTCTCCTTGTTTGCCTTCCAGACATTCTAATAGATGGCCTGCAGGGAGATGGGAAAAAAGCAATAAGGGCTACCTTCAGGTGTCCTTCTCTGTCCCTTGAAACAAGGACTTTCACAGTGAAAGAAACTGACACTGTCCCTACCTAGAGTTTTCTGTCCCTAGAATAAATGTTTTTTTTAATCACAATATAGCACAAGGACAATTCGCTCAATGTCTCTCCAGGTCCCTGGAAACAAGGACTTGCAGAGTGAAAGAAACTGACACTGTCCCTACCTAGAGTTTTCTGTCCCTAGAATAAATGTTTTTTTTAAGCACAATATAGCACAAGGACAATTAACTCACTGTCCTTACAGGTCCCTGGAAACAAGGACTTGCAGAGTGAAAGAAAAAAAACACTCTCCCTACCTACAGTTTTCTGTCCCTAGAAAAAATGTTTTTTTTAATCACAATATAGCACAAGGAAAATTAACTCACTGTCCTTACAGGTCCCTGGAAACAAGGACTTGCAGAGTGAAAGAAACTGACACTGTCCCTACCTAGAGTTTTCTGTCCCTAGAATAAATGTTTTTTTTAAGCACAATATAGCACAAGGACAATTAACTCACTGTCCTTACAGGTCCCTGGAAACAAGGACTTGCAGAGTGAAAAAAAAAAAACACTCTCCCTACCTAGAGTTTTCTGTCCCTAGAAAAAATGTTTTTTTTAAGCACAATATAGCACAAGGACAATTAACTCACTGTCCTTACAGGTCCCTGGAAACAAGGACTTGCAGAGTGAAAGAAAAAAAACACTCTCCCTACCTACAGTTTTCTGTCCCTAGAAAAAATGTTTTTTTTAATCACAATATAGCACAAGGAAAATTAACTCACTGTCCTTACAGGTCCCTGGAAACAAGGACTTGCAGAGTGAAAGAAAAAAAAACACTCTCCCTACCTACAGTTTTCTGTCCCTAGAAAAAATGTTTTTTTTAATCACAATATAGCACAAGGAAAATTAACTCACTGTCCTTACAGGTCCCTGGAAACAAGGACTTGCAGAGTGAAAGAAACTGACACTGTCCCTACCTAGAGTTTTCTGTCCCTAGAATAAATGTTTTTTTTAATCACAATATAGCACAAGGAAAATTAACTCACTGTCCTTACAGGTCCCTGGAAACAAGGACTTGCAGAGTGAAAGAAACTGACACTGTCCCTACCTAGAGTTTTCTGTCCCTAGAATAAATGTTTTTTTTAAGCACAATATAGCACAAGGACAATTAACTCACTGTCCTTACAGGTCCCTGGAAACAAGGACTTGCAGAGTGAAAGAAAAAAAACACTCTCCCTACCTACAGTTTTCTGTCCCTAGAAAAAATGTTTTTTTTAATCACAATATAGCACAAGGAAAATTAACTCACTGTCCTTACAGGTCCCTGGAAACAAGGACTTGCAGAGTGAAAGAAACTGACACTGTCCCTACCTAGAGTTTTCTGTCCCTAGAATAAATGTTTTTTTTAATCACAATATAGCACAAGGACAATTAACTCACTGTCCTTACAGGTCCCTGGAAACAAGGACTTGCAGAGTGAAAAAAAAAAAACACTCTCCCTACCTAGAGTTTTCTGTCCCTAGAAAAAATGTTTTTTTTAAGCACAATATAGCACAAGGACAATTAACTCACTGTCCTTACAGGTCCCTGGAAACAAGGACTTGCAGAGTGAAAGAAAAAAAACACTCTCCCTACCTACAGTTTTCTGTCCCTAGAAAAAATGTTTTTTTTAATCACAATATAGCACAAGGAAAATTAACTCACTGTCCTTACAGGTCCCTGGAAACAAGGACTTGCAGAGTGAAAGAAAAAAAACACTCTCCCTACCTACAGTTTTCTGTCCCTAGAAAAAATGTTTTTTTTAATCACAATATAGCACAAGGAAAATTAACTCACTGTCCTTACAGGTCCCTGGAAACAAGGACTTGCAGAGTGAAAGAAACTGACACTGTCCCTACCTAGAGTTTTCTGTCCCTAGAATAAATGTTTTTTTTAAGCACAATATAGCACAAGGAAAATTAACTCACTGTCCTTACAGGTCCCTGGAAACAAGGACTTGCAGAGTGAAAAAAAAAAAACACTCTCCCTACCTACAGTTTTCTGTCCCTAGAAAAAATGTTTTTTTAAGCACAATATAGCACAAGGACAATTAACTCACTGTCCTTACAGGTCCCTGGAAACAAGGACTTGCAGAGTGAAAGAAAAAAAACACTCTCCCTACCTACAGTTTTCTGTCCCTAGAAAAAATGTTTTTTTTAATCACAATATAGCACAAGGAAAATTAACTCACTGTCCTTACAGGTCCCTGGAAACAAGGACTTGCAGAGTGAAAGAAACTGACACTGTCCCTACCTAGAGTTTTCTGTCCCTAGAATAAATGTTTTTTTTAAGCACAATATAGCACAAGGAAAATTAACTCACTGTCCTTACAGGTCCCTGGAAACAAGGACTTGCAGAGTGAAAAAAAAAAAACACTCTCCCTACCTACAGTTTTCTGTCCCTAGAAAAAATGTTTTTTTAAGCACAATATAGCACAAGGACAATTAACTCACTGTCCTTACAGGTCCCTGGAAACAAGGACTTGCAGAGTGAAAGAAAAAAAACACTCTCCCTACCTACAGTTTTCTGTCCCTAGAAAAAAATTTTTTTTAATCACAATATAGCACAAGGAAAATTAACTCACTGTCCTTACAGGTCCCTGGAAACAAGGACTTGCAGAGTGAAAGAAACTGACACTGTCCCTACCTAGAGTTTTCTGTCCCTAGAATAAATGTTTTTTTTAATCACAATATAGCACAAGGACAATTAACTCACTGTCCTTACAGGTCCCTGGAAACAAGGACTTGCAGAGTGAAAGAAACTGACACTGTCCCTACCTAGAGTTTTCTGTCCCTAGAATAAATGTTTTTTTTAAGCACAATATAGCACAAGGACAATTAACTCACTGTCCTTACAGGTCCCTGGAAACAAGGACTTGCAGAGTGAAAGAAACTGACACTGTCCCTACCTAGAGTTTTCTGTCCCTAGAATAAATGTTTTTTTTAAGCACACTATAGCAGAAGCACAAAACACACTGACACTCTCCCTACCTATCCTTCTCTTTCCCTAAACTAAAGGAATCCAGGTTAAGCAAGAAAGAAATAACAGTCACTGTCCCTGCCTATGCTACTCTATCCCTGCTCCGGAACACACTACACTAGGCCGCCGTGCTGGCGGCCTTTTATAGTGTGGGGCGTGTACTAAACACCCTCAGCAATAATTGGCCACAGGCATCCTGCCTGTGGCCAATCATTGCTCTCCTCGCTGCCGGCGCTGTGATTGGCCAAGCATGCGGGGTCACAGTGCATGCTTGGCCAATCACAGCGCCTGGATGACACTGCGATGGCGTAGTGCATTGTGGGCCGTTCGCGTCACTCGAATTTGGCGCGAACGGCCCAAATCGTTCGATCTTCGTCGAACGATCGAACAGCCAATGTTCGAGTCGAACGTATGTTCGACTCGAACACGAAGCTCATCCCTAATCAGTAATAACAATCATGGTATCGATCACATCTTTGGAGTGTCAAACTTAGCTTTGTCTTGAAAGTCTGTTGAGATTATCATATTGAAGGTTACTATACATTTTATAGTTTATGTCCCTTTAGTTATTCTCTACTCTGAGGGCAGAAAACAAAATCTAATTGATTGTGTAACATGGGACACTGTTATTGTTTTGTGTTCTGTCTTACTAAATAAGCATGACTTGTCACATTAATTTATGCTGCAGCAACATGTTGTTCTTAATCGTGTATGAGTCACTGACTTGTGACTTCCCCCGTGGAAACTAAATATCACTATAATAAAATATTTTCTTAACCACTTAAGCCCCGGACCATTTGGTAGCTAGAGGACCAGAGGTGAATTCAGAATTTAGCACTGCGCTGCTTTAACTGTAAATTGTGCGGACATGCAATGTTGTACCCAAACGAAATTTGCGTCCTTTTCTTCCCACAAATAGAGCTTTCTTTTAATGGTATTTGATTGCCTCTGAGATTTTTATTTTTTGCGATATAAATGGAAAAAGACTGAAAATTTTGAAAAAAAATGATATTTTCTACTTTTTGTTATAAGAAAAATCGAATAAACTCAACTGTAGTCATACATTTAGGCCAAAATGTATTCAGCCACATGTTTTTAGTAAAAAAAATGTCAATAAGCGTATATTTATTGGTTTGCGCAAAAGTTATAGAGTTTACAAACTAGGGTACATTTTCTGAAATTTACACAGCTTTAAATTTATGACTGCCTATCTCATTTCTTGAGGTGCTAAAATGACAGGGCAGTACAAAACCCCCCCAAATGACCCCATTTTGGAAAGTAGACACCCCAAGGAAATTGCTGAGAGGCATGTTGAGCCCATTGAATTTTTTATTTTTTTGTCCCAAGTGATTGAATAATGACTAAAAAAAAAAAAAATTACAAAAAGTTGTCACTAAATGATATATTGCTCACACATGCCATGGTTATATGTGGAATTACACCCCAAAATACATTTTTCTGCTTCTCCTGAGTACGGGGATACCACATGTGTGGGACTTTTTAGGAGCCTAGCCGCGTACGGGACCCCGAAAACCAAGCACCGCCTTCAGGATTTCTAGGCACAAATTTTTGATTTCACTCCTCACTACCTATCACAGTTTCGAAGGCCATAAAATGCCAAAATCGCACAAAACCCCCCCAAATGACCCCATTTTGGAATATAGACACCCCAAGCTATTTGCTGAGAGGAATGGCGAGTATTTTACAGCTCTCATTTGTTTTTGAAAATGAAGAAAGAAAATATATATATATATATATATTTTTTTTTTCAATTTTCAAAACTTTGTGACAAAAAGCGAGATCTGCAAAATACTCACAATACCTCTCAGCAAATAGCTTGGGGTGTCTACTTTCCAAAATGGGGTCATTTGGGGGGGTTTTGTGCTATCTGGGCATTCCATGGCCTCCGAAACTGTGATAGGCAGTGAGAAGTGAAATCAAAAATTTACACCCTTAGAAAGCCTGAAGGCGGTGCTTGGTTTTTGGGGTCCCGTACGTGGCTAGGCTCCCAAAAAGTCTCACACATGTGGTATCCCCGTACTCAGGAGAAGCAACAGAATGTATTTTGGGGTGTAATTCCACATATGCCCATGGCATGTTTGAGCAATATATCATTTAGTGACAACTTTGTGCAAAAAAAAAAAAAAAAATTGTCGTTTTTCCGCAACTTGTGTCAACATATAAAATATTCCATGGACTCGACATGCCTCTCAGTATATAGCTTGGGGTGTCTACTTTCCAAAATGGGGTCATTTGGGGGGGTTTTGAACTGTTCTGGCATTTTATACACAACATTAGGAAGCTTACATCCACTCTTCTAACCACTTGAAGACAAAGCCCTTTTTGACACTTTTTGTTTACATGAAAAAAATTTTTTTTTTGCAAGAAAATTATGTTGAAACCCCAAACATTATATATATTTTTAAAGCAAAGGCCCTACAGATTAAAATGGTGGGTGTTGCATCTTTTTTTTCTACACAGTATTTGCGCAGCGATTTTTCAGACGCATTTTTTGGGTTAAAAAATACACTTTTTTTAATTTTAATGCACTAAAACACACTATATTGCCCAAATGTTTGATGAAATAAAAAAGATGATCTTAGGCCGAGTACATAGATAACAAACACGACATGCTTTAAAATTTCGCACAAACGCGCATTGGCGACAAACTACATACATTTTTAAAAGCCTTTAAAAGCCTTTACAGGTTACCCCAGTAGATTTACAGAGGAGGTCTACTGCTAAAATGATTGCCCTCGATCTGACCTTCGCGGTGATACCTCACATGCATGGTGCAATTGCTGTTTACATATGACGCCAGACCGACGCTTGCGTTCACCATTGGGCAAGAGCAGGGCAGGACAGGGGTGCTTTTTTTTTTTTCTTTTTTTTTTATTATTAATTTTGCTTTTTTATTTTATTTTTAAATTGTTCCTTCCAAGTATTTTTTTTTTTTATCATTTTTATTGTTATCTCAGGGAATGTAAATATCCCCTATGATAGCAATAGGTAGTGACAGGTACTCTTTTTTTGAAAAAACTGGGGTCTTCTAGACCCTAGATTTTTCCTCTGCCCTCAAAGCATCTGACCACACCAAGATCGGTGTGATAAAATGCTTTCCCAATTTCCCAATGGCGCTTTTTATATCCGGGGGGGGGGGGGTCATTCCCTCCCACTGCTTGTAAAAGCAGTCCAGAGGCTAATTAGCCGCTAGGATTGCTTTTACATGAAAGCCGGCCGCAGGCTGAAAAGAATGATACCAAGATGATACCTAAACCCGCAGGCATCATTCTGGTATAAACATTCAAAGTCCAGCAACATACCAGTACGTTGCTGGTCCTTGTTGGACATGTATTGTAATCTTTTTATTTCATGCAGCCAGTTGGCTGAACGAAAAAAGAGATTGATCGGTGGGTATGCCCACCATTAGAATACCGCCCTTCATCCACCCACTTCCAATGATGGGCATACACGCACCATTTATATATGCCGAAGCATGGGGGCATCCTCCCGCAAAAAAGTTATGCCGCACACACATGGTCGTACTTTTCCACGGGCAAGCCTCCGTCGGAATTTCGACCGTATGTACGCGGCATTAGGAGCAAAATCGCTCCTCCGCCCCTGCTGCCCCAATGCTTCGGCATATTTGCTTTTTTTTTTTAACTGTGGTGGTGAAATCACCTCCTACAGCACTGGAATCGCAGGGATCAGGCCTGTCTCTGCGAACGCTGCAGTTATGTGTGTTTTTGTTTTGTAAGTGACAGTGATCGATCGATACTGCACTTGGGTGGCCTGGGCTGGACGGAGGGGCAAAACGCAGGTGCCAGCAGGTATCTGGGCTGATCCCGCTAACACTGCGTTTTTGGGAACCCTAAACTGCTGGGGACGCTAGTATAGATCTGATCAGATCAGATATTGATCTGTTCAGATACTATACCACTAAGGGGGGTGTATGCTTCACGCGTGGGTGTTAGCGTTACTGGCACTAACCTGACGCTGCCTGGGGTGTGACTCAGACCCTCTCTGATGCTAAAACCTAATTGATATCACCCGCCGGGCGATCAGGGGGTTAAACCTTTATTGGGTTATATACACGGCGGGTGCCCTGACACTATAAAAAGCAAACTAACTAACCAGCGTCACCCGTAACACTTATATGGTGATCACTGGTGAAAGGGTTAACTAGGGGCAATCAGGGGGTTAAAACCTTTATTAGATAATATATGGGGGTACCTGACGCTATAAAAACCTGCGGCGAACCTAAAAAAAATTACCAGCTACCGATCTGCATCACCGACACTAAGACAGCGTTTAGAAAAACGATTGCTTAGCGACAGTGGTGATGGGGGTGAAAGGGTTACCTGGGGGGGCGATCAAGGGGGTTAAACCTTTATTAGATAATATATTGGGGTACCTGACGCTATAAAAACCTGCGGCGAACCTAAAAAAAATTACCGGCTACCGATCTGCATCACAGACACTAAGACAGCGTTTAGAAAAACGATCGCTTAGTGACAGTGGTGATAGGGGGTGAAAGGGTTATCTGGGGGGCGATTGAGGGGGTTAAACCTTTATTAGATAATATATTGGGGTACCTGACGCTATAAAAACCTGCGGCGAACCTAAAAAAAATTACTGGCTGCCGATCGCCATCACTGACGCTAAGACAGCGATCAGAAAAATGATCGCTAAGCGACAGTGGTGATAGGCGGTGAAAGGGTTATCTGGGGGGTGATCAGGGGGTTAAACCTTTATTAGGGGGGGTTAGGGGGCTACACTGGACCTAAGACTAAACTTTGGTGACACTTTTACAGTCACAAATGTCACTGATTGCAGTGATCACTAAATAAATGGTCACTGCAATCAGTGACACTGTGACTGGGGGCTGGGGGGGTGATCTGGGGGGTGATCTGGGGTGATCTGGGGGGCCTGGGGGGGCGATTTATGTCCCTATGTGTCCTGGTGTCAGTGTAGTGTTGTGTGCACTGACCTGATATCTTCTCTTGTACGGCGCTCGGTATATGTGAGTGCCGCACCAGAGATGACATCACTTCCTCCTGCTCCCTCTGTCTGACACAGACAGAGGGGGCATTTCCATTCGCCGGGAGCGATCACGAGGGGGTGGCCAGAAACGAATGGCTGCCCCCTCATCCCGGAACGCTCCCGGACACTTAGCCACCGCTCACTGTATAGGAGGGGGGTCCGATCGGACCCCCCAACTGTACAAAGGCAATCACGTATGCTCTACGTGATTGTGCCTGTCGGTGCCATTCTGCCGACGTATATATACAGTGAGCGGTCGTTAAGTGGTTAAGCTGGCAAAACATGCAAAAGAGTTTCAAAATCTGTGTGGTTCCAGTAGAATACAGCATTGTTCCAAAATAATATCTTGTATAATTGGCCTACCTCTCCATAGGCTATCCCTTCTTTAGTCCATCATGAATGCTGCCAGACTTATCCACCTTACCAACCACTCAATGTATCCTTTGCAGATACATGAGTTCCCCATTGACAACGTCACATATGACGAAACGCGCCGGGAGGAGGATACGTGCTGACATCACCACGCTTTTTCGTTAGGAGGACGGGAGTTGCCGGCCGGCTCTGTGTTTTGTCCGCGATTTTTAAACTCTGCAAATGTAAGTGCAATACTGTTTTTAAGAAAATAAATATCTGTTTAAGACAATATTATGCTATGGATGCATAGCAAACAGCATCTTTCTGGGTCTACTGCTGAGTTTGTTGTTGAACGAACGATCTCGGAGCGATCGGAGGTATCGGAGGTATCGTTGTTTGACTATACTAATACAGTCATCCATCCAGGGCTTATACCCACGATCTTCTGTGCAAGCAAAGGCCTTGGCTGGGCTATAGCCGCATGCCTGGTTTTGCTTGCCATCTGGTAAGCAAGTTTTTCTAAAGGTGGTGGCACACTTCGTTGAGTTATTCACTGCGGTGTCAATACTAGAATAATCCATTCTATTATTATTATTATTTTGGTTATATGAAGCATGTTATATACTTCTACAATCAAATATATTGAACGATTGGACTTTATTAGTGCGGCTTCTCCTATTTACAACTACTGATAGACAACTGGAGGGTACTTCACCCCTCAGATAGGGACTTTAGCTACTACTCTATAGTCCACAATGTGTGTACTCGCATTGACATTCTCTGTATAGATCACCCCACTCTGGAGCTTCTGCAGCAATCGTCCATCGAGAAATTTACCATCTCAGACCATGCACTGTTCACGGTTACTCTCGCCTTGCCGCCAGGTACCCATAGGGCCTGGTCATGGTGACTAAACGAAAACCTGTTGGACAAATTTGTGGTGGCCTCAAAGGTCTCTGAGGTTTTGACCCATTACTTTAAGAAAAACACTACGAAAGGCATTAGCGGGGGGATAGTGTAGGAGGGCCACAAGGCAGTGGTGAGAGGGGAGCTGAGCTCCCTTGGCACCAAGCTTGAGCGGGAGCGCAAAGTGGATTTTCAAAGGGTACTTTCTGCCCTCCAAAAAGCGGAACTTTGGCATAAACATGGTGGAGACCCAGAGGCCTTAATAAAGTTAACTGAGCATAGAGAGCCGTTCTCACGCTTGCTAGACCACCAAGTATGCAAATAATTACGCTAATTTGATTCCCTTCTGGGGAGGTGGTTTTTCAGTCATCTAAAATTGCCTCTGGGTTCTGCGATTATTATGCAGAACTATATAATCTGGACACAAACTTACCCCCTGACGCCAAGGCTGCCTGGTTGACTGATATCCAAGAATACTTATCCACGACCGGCCTTCCCCCCCTGACAGACAATGTTCTGACTTGGAATCCCCAATCACCGCCTGAAATAAATGCTAAAATAAATATTATCCGTGTGGTTATGGATTCCCTCTATTTATTCCATATATGTATTAATTTGTCTATTCCTATAGTTAGCTAGTCTATTAAAACTCTGATAATGTTACTATTGATAATACAATGATAGAAGGTTAGCTATGAAAACAAATACACTGCTTAGTAAAACAACGTCTTATTTATTTCCCAAGAAAATAGGAAATGCTAGCATAAAAACTCTAAAGGAGAATATTACAGAGCATATACATTACAGAGCATATACAATACAAAACATCAAAGATACTTTATGTAAGGTTGTCCCCTAGATATTGTCTCGTCAGCTGGGCTCAAAAATGGTAATAGAGAGAGCTTCCCCTCTCGGTCAGCACTTTTTAAACTCCATCCATGCACCGTCCAGACCCAACCCCATTGCTAGCCCATTTAGGTTTCTGATGAATCAAAGTAAATATGCAGTCCCTTTTTTTAATATCTGTCCATCCTTCAGGAAACATGCTGTGTTGTCTAGGGACGGCTTGTGTCCATGAATCAGATATCCGACCTGGATCATCTTCAGTGACAGCTGGCCCTTTCATGTTATGTAACAGGACATTTGAATTTGCATCTCTTCAGGGGGTCTTCCTCTACCCCCATACCTCCAACAGTAGGCATGTGATGAATTCCCATTCATGATTCCTTGTTAAGAACACCCTGCTGGGTCAAATTGTAACTTCCAACTTAGGCCACCTGGCTGTATCAACCAGGAAGTGAAACTCCAGAAATATGATATTAAACCATGTTGCCTTCCAACATATGCCACTTTGCACCTAAAGAGAGCATATCACCCTTCTTCAGACACGGCTCCTATAACAGTCCATAACTTTCTTAACGTGTTCCGCTTCCCAACATGTGCCAGGCCCTGAAGGGTTCACTAAGGCGTATTATGACACAGTCACCCCCCTACTGCTAGAACCCATGTGTAGGTACTTTAAATCCCTAGCGAAGGGTAGCATAATTCCCCCAGAGGCACTGTTAGCCCATATCTTGGTGATCCTGAAAGAGGGCAAGGACCCTACCGTCCCCCAAAATTACCATCCCATATCCTTGTTAAACACAGATATTAAAATCTAAGTTAAAAAAATTGAAGTATATGGCGGGCAAGAACTTGTCCTACGCCCCATGGCTCTCTCGGGAACACAGGGTTGTTGGATGGACGACTCATGCGCTTAAGGTATGGGACCAGATCAACCAAATGCTGGGTTTAGCTCCCTCTGTGTCCCTGCTGACACCATTGGAGAGTTTTATTTGGTTCCCTCCTCGAGAACAGATGGCATTCTTTGGGCCCTGGGTGGATGATGGTAACGCCAGTTCTGGTAGACTTATGAGGAATGGTAAACTGTTGCCCTTTGAGTCTTTAAAAGCCTAACATGGAGGTTCTCAAATGAATTTCAGGAGGTACTGACAATTACACCACTTTATGGCAGTTCTATAAGAGATATTACTTCTACATCATTCAAAGGCCTTTTTATAGCTGATGAGCCTATACCGCATATGGTCCCTGAACTTTACCAACTACTGGGGCCTGCTGCCTCTACCGCCAAGTCCACATATAGCCGGGCCTGGGAAGGGACCTTGGGTCCGAGCTTACCGCTGCTCTTCTGACCCACCTGTACCAGCTCACACACTCAAGCTCCATTGACTCCAAAATGCAGGAGACAAATTATAAGATCCTGTCACACTGGTACTGGTGCCCGCTGATCTGGCCCAGATTTACCCTTCTGCCTCTGAGCTATGTTGGCAGGGCTGCCGTGGTATGCTTTTGCATCTATGGTGGATGGCCATTAAAGCTTTTAGATGGCCATTAGTGCTAAGATTAAAGAAATTCTGGGCCTTGAAATCCCCTTCTCCCTGACTCATTTTCTCCTGCATATTCCTCCCATGCCGATTAGTCAGTAAAAAAGGAGCATGTTGCCCCACTTGTTGAACGCAGCCAAGCGGTTTCTCCCAATCTATTGGAAGCGAGTCCAAATTCCTGGTAGGGAGGAATGGGTACATAAGGTGAATGAGATCAGGGAGGCTGAGGATTGGATTGGGACTTGTAAAGGTACTTGGGATTGTTTCGCCAGCACTTGGTCATTATGGTTGGACCACATTCGTGATTCAGACCACGTATCCTCCAGTTTAGACTTGGCAATGCTGGAACTAGCGAAACCATCCCTTAGACAGCGTATTCAACCCTAGCGGTAGAAGGACTAGATTTACTCTCAGTAAAGGCTATGACATTGATTACTGTAGCTACTCTCCTTGCTATGAAGGACATCTTTTATACTCTATGGTGACGAGCTTGGCGTGGACGTTGACAGCTTTCTTGAGATTTCAGGTATGGATACTGATTCTTTCTTTTCTTCCCCTTCTTGCTAATCCTTTTCTCTCTTTGAATTTTTTTTATTATTTTGAAAGTTGGTTTATGTGTTTTCTTGTGTATGTATTAACCCAACAAGTGATACCAATGTCATGCCACTATAGGAGAACCCATCTGTCGTTTAGATGGCATGGTTTTTCTTCCCCTTGGTGTTCCAAGAGTGCTTGGATATGGTTCCAGCCTAGGTGTTGTGTTGGAGGAGGCCAGCTGGAGGCGACCGTTGCCCCCCTCCTCTGATGTATGGCCCAGGGGGAACCATTTTGAAGTCAAGATAGACCCTTTGCCGACCTGGGCTAGTCTTAGACTGGTGAAGGGTTTCATTGCTGAGAAGTTTATCCATACCAGTCGGTGATAACAGTAGTCACCCCGAGTCTTTAAAGGGGTGAACACCCGAGCTATGTATGATATATAACTGATTCATTTTTTGACAACAAACTAGTGCCACGCTGTACACTGATAACAACCCAAAAATGTGTATAAACATAAATATTATTGTGCAATATTACTCATGCAAATTATTACAGTGGATAGTGCATAAATTGCTGATGTGCATATAGTAACCAACATTACTCATGCAAGTGTATCACAATTCATACTTGTGAATATATAAGTGCATCAGTACAGGTATTCCATCAATCAATTCCAGATATGCAGTGCTTGAAATACATGGTGATGGGTGCTCCAAACTCTTCTGTGTGACTGCACACTCGTGCTCCCCCCCCCCCATGTGGATCTACTCACCTTAGAGCGTGTGACCATACAACTAAGTTTGGTCAAAACACGCTATTGAACCACCTCTGGGTTCTGTGTTAATGGAACCCTGCTGGATCCTGAGCTATCCAATGGTGGTTCCTCCGTACATACAAAAGAAATGTGGCTTGATAGTGTATTACTGTATAAAAAACAACTTTTATTTAAAAATAGCTTTCATGGTACTCACATGATTCAGGTGCTTACAGCGCACCATTCACTGAAAGATAAAATAGTAATGAAATCGTATATGTCCCCCTGCAGCATCCAACTGCTCACTAAACCATCCTGTCCCCTCCCCAACACGTGTCGACACAGGGAAATGACATGTCTTCCTCAGGGGAATTCTGATTGGATGGATAGTATGACTAGGATTAAATAGTATAACGGCAGCCATTTTCTCATAGCTCAAAGACGGGTAATATACTGTAATATAATTGAATAGTCTAATGGCGGCCATTTTCTCGTAGCTCAAAACCACACCATGGTGGATTAGCCCTATGCAGCACAATGTGTGCTGTACGCTGCACTGACTTAGCCAAACCATAAAGTTTAACAAGATAATTGCAGGATTGTATAGTAGAGTGGACATACTACCTCATAACATCATACTACATAATCAACCCCCCTTATTTATCCAATTAAAACTATATATATATACATATATATATATATATATATATATATATATATATAAACCCAACATATATTCTCTATAAATATATATATGTAGAACCTACAGTATATGCCTATACGTTGATTATTTAACATTTAACAATATGAACCATAACAACATGTTCAGAGGCGGCTCTCTAATTAGGCAAATTAGGCGATTGCCTAAGGCCTCGCCCTTTTTAAAGGCCTCGCCCCCTAGTTTGCCTAAAGAGATGCCTCTGCTATCCTCCAGCATCAATCCTATTATCCTAGTACAGTCAGCGCAGGGGAGCTTTGTGCCCGCCTCCTTCAGTTTACAATCAGTCCTCCTCCTCCTCTCTGCTCTGTAACACCACGCCCCATCAGATCACTGCCCAGTCTCCACTCCTGTCAATAAAACTCAATTGGAACAGTCAGCAGAGACACACACAGAGACCGACAACTGCCCGCCCCTCACCGCCCCGCCCCGCCAGCAAATGCTGTCCGTCCCTTGAGCCATATCTTGTGCACAGTGCAGGACACCGGGCACAGCTAGCACCTAGCAGGATCGCGAGTCCACCCTCCTTCCAGCAGGGCGGGACTTCTGTGGTGGAGGCGGAGCCAATTCCAGTTCACTCGCTGTAGCCTGTCTGTGTGCAGCCGACTGACTGCTGAGCTGACTGAGCTGTGAAGGGACAGAGCCTCTATGTGTGAGGTACATGTGACTGGGGGGGGTGTGTGTGCATGTCACCAGGGGGGTGTACATGTGATTGGGGGGTGTGCATGTGACTGGGGTGTGTGTGCATGTCACCAGGGGGGTGTACATGAAATTGGAGGTGTCACTGTGACTGGGGGGTGTGTGCATGTGACTGGGGGTGTGTGTGCATGTCACCAGGGGGGTGTACATGAAATTGGGGGTGTGCATGTGACTGGGGGGTGTGTGAATGTGACTGGGGGGTGTGCATGTCACCAGGGGGGGTGTACATGTGATTGGGGGTGTGCATTTGACTGGGGGGTGTGTGCATGTCACCAGGGGGGTGTACATGTTACTGGGGGGAGGGGTGTGCATGTCACCAGGGGGGCGTACATGTGATTGGGGGGTGTGCATGTCACCAGGGAGGATGTACATGTGATTGGGGGGGTGCATTTGACTGGGGGGTGTGTGCATGTCACCAGGGGGGGGTGTACATGTGATTGGGGGGTGTGTGCATGTCACCAGGGGGGTGTACATGAAATTGGGGGTGTGCATGTGACTGGGGGTGTGTGTGCATGTCACCAGGGGGGTGTACATGTGATTGGGAGTGTGTGCATGTGATTGGGGGGGTGTGTGAATGTGACTGGAGGGGGTGGGTGCATGTGATTGGGGGGGTGTGTGCATGTGGCTGGGGGGTGTGTGCATGTCATCAGGGGGGTGTACATGAAATTGGGGGTGTGAATGTGACTGGAGGGTGTGTGCATGTCACCAGGGGGGTGTACATGTGATTGGGGGGGGTGTGCATGTGACTGGGGGTGTGTGTGCATGTCACCAGGGGGTGTACATGTGATTGGGAGTGTGTGCATGTGACTGGGGGGGGTGTGTGCATGTCACCAGGGGGGTGTACATTAAATTGGGGGTGTGCATGTGACTAGGGAGGTGTGCATGCGACGGTGGGTGCGAATGTGACTGGGGGGGTACATGCGACTGGGGTTTACAGTCAGGTCTGCTCAGTCCTCTGCCAGTGTCCCAGTGTGCCCACCTGTGATTGACAACCTGGGTCCCCCTGACCTGACTCCACCCCACCCTCATCCCCAGACCCCAGCCACCCAGGGCTCCACTGCGGTGGTCGGGAGGTCTCAGCTCAGTCCAGTCCTGATCCTCAGCCATGGTGGGAAAGGCGCTCTTCATTCTGCGAGGAGTCAGAGGGGACCTACTGCTGCCCAACAGGGATGATGAGACCTCCGAGGTGGTGAAATTTCGCACAGCCCCTTCTCTTCTATGAGGACGAGTTCAAGAAGCTCTATGTGAGTACAGCACAGAGAGAGACAGAGCACTGACACCAGCACCGAGAGAGACAGAACACTGACACCAGCACCGAGAGAGACAGAGCATTGACACCAGCACCTAGAGAGACAGAGCACTGACACCAGCACCTAGAGAGAGACAGAGCACTGACACCAGCACCTAGAGAGACAGAGCACTGACACCAGCACCTAGAGAGACAGAGCACTGACACCAGCACCTAGAGAGACAGAGCACTGACACCAGCACCTAGAGAGACAGAGCACTGACACCAGCACCTAGAGAGACAGAGCACTGACACCAGCACCTAGAGAGACAGAGCACTGACACCAGCACCTAGAGAGACAGAGCACTGACACCAGCACCTAGAGAGACAGAGCACTGACACCAGCACCTAGAGAGACAGAGCACTGACACCAGCACCGAGAGAGACAGAGCACTGACACCAGCACCTAGAGAGAGACAGAGCACTGACACCAGCACCTAGAGAGAGACAGAGCACTGACACCAGCACCTAGAGAGAGAAAGAGCAATGACACCAGCAGCGAGAGAGACAGAGCACTGACACCAGCACTGAGAAAGACAGAGCACTGACACCAGCACAGAGAGAGACAGAGCACTGACACCAGCACTAGCAGAGTGTACACTGACCTCAGCACTGAGAGAGAGAGGTTACTGACATCAGCTTTGAGATAGAGCACACTGCACTGAGATGGAGTGCCCCGACACCAGTACTGAGAGCACACTGACACCAGCACTGAGAGCATGCCAGCACTGACACCAGCTTTGAAATAGAGGACACTGACACCAGTACTCTTAATATATGCAATTCAATTTTATTGCTTGAATTATTTTTTCCCTTATGGACGTGAGTGGGGCCTCATGTCTAAGTTATGCCTAAGGCCTCACAAAGCCTAGAGCCGCCTCTGAACATGTTAATAACATATAAAACTTAATAAAAACATATGTAGCGACCCTCTCTCCCTTCTTGCTTTATCGGTTATGTGGCTGTTATCTAGGGGTCCCTGGGAGGGAGAGATGAGATACACCACGGCCCATGTCCTCCATAGCTAAGAGGTGAAGGCCAGAAAATTGGGTCCTGTGCAGGTGTCCTAGAGTCAAGTCCAGTACTTCGTTCCTGACTCCTTTGCTCCTAGTAACCAGAGTTGCACACAGCGAATAGGTCCAACTCAGTTTTATTCTTCTTGCCAAACAATAAACAGTTTCTTCTACTGAGTAATAATGGGGAATAGATCGAGGCACGATCCTTTCCCTTCTGATGCTAACCACTGTGATATCACCAGTGGCGGATAGTCACTGCCACTGACTATGTTGAGTAGAACGTGAATTACCTTCGCTAGCACGGCCCCTGTCAGGGGAAGGAGATCCGTCCAAGGGAGAAACAGGAGGCCTCTCTGTCACCAGCGATGCTGCGCCGGACTCTCCAGAGAAGTTCCGCACACCAGTCCTCACGAACTCAGACACGGGCACCCAAAGAATTAGGGCTTCCCTCGGATTCCTCCACCCTCGCGGAACTCAGTCGAAGGTACTGAGCCCCAGGCCTCCGCCATAGTACCTCACCCCAGGCTAAAGGTGCCTGGGATGGACTCCATCCTCGCTCCGGCCAGGTCAAGGGCACCTAGGCCCGGAACACTGGAACGCCAGCACCCAGGCCGAAGGTGCCTGGGTGCGGCCGCTTCCTCCAACTCTGAACTCTGAACCCCGTGGTAAAGGCGTCCGTCCCTTTTATCCCCTCTCCCTTTGCGTCACAGCGGGTTCCCCGCCCCGCTGGACAAAAAGGTACAGTCTTGTGGTGTGAGCTCAGCCCCGGCCCAGGGCAACAGTGCCACCTGTGGGCCGCAAGGAACCTCACACCACCAGAGTCCTCCAAGAACCAGAAAAAGGTCTCGGATACCCTAGCAATCTGTGCATTTGGGTTACACTACCACCCAGATGCCTCCCTTAAATTCAAGTACCCGCTACACATAATAATAAAAATATCTATATACCATGTTATTTGACAAAGCAGTATTGGTAATAATAGTGTCAAACACTGTCTAATTGTATTCCACACATATGGGTCACTATTATGTCAGACCTGTACCCCTTCTATGTAAATGGACTCAGGAGGAGCTCTATAGATACTATATCACCGTTAAGAGCAGATTAGAAACAAATTAATGTATATGTATCGGTCTAGGAAGGGTTTCTAAGGCTTTGAAACTACAGTGAACCACGGGGAGAGACATTATCCACAAATGGAGATAACTTGGAACAGTGGTGAACCTTCTCAGGAGTAGCTACAAACATTACTCCAAGAGCATGATGACGACTCATCCAGGAGGTCATAAAAGAACCCAGAACAACATCGAAAGAACTGCAGGCCTCACTTGCCTCGGGTAAAATCAATGTGCATGATTCAACAATAAGAAAGAGACTGGGCAAAAATGGCATCCATGGGAGAGTTCCAAGGCCAAAGCCACTGCTAACCAAAAAGAACACAAAGGCTCATCTCATATTTACCAAAAAACATCTTGATTATCCCCAAAACTTTTAGGCAAATATTCTGTGGACTGATGAGACAAAAATTTAACTTTTTGGAAGGTGTGCGCCCCATTACATCTGACATAAAACGAATACAGCATTTCATAACAAGAACATCATACCAACAGTCAGAAATTTTGCAGCTTCAGGAACTGGACAACTTACCATAATTGATTGAACCATGAATTCTGAGCTCTAACAGAAAAACCTAAAGGAGAATGTCCAGCCATCAGTTCGTGACCTCAAGCTCAAGTGCACTTGGGTTATGCAGCATGACAATGATCCGAAACACAACAGCAAGTCCACCAACAAATAGTTCAAACAAAGCAAAATTTGGGTTTTGGAGTGGCCTAGTCAAAGCCCGGACTTAAATCCAATTGAGATGCTGTATCATGACCTTACACAGGCCGTTAATGCTGGAAACCCCTCCAATGTGGCTGAATTAAAACAATTCTGCAAAGAAGAGTGGGCCAAAATTGCTCCACAGCAATGTGAAAGACTCATTGCCAGTTATCGCAAACGCTTGATTGCAGTTGTTGCCGCCAAGGGTGGCACAACCAGTTATTAGGTTTAGGGGACAATTACTTTTTCACATAAAGCCAGGCAGGTTTGGACAGCTTTTTTGCCTTAATAAATGAAACCATCATTTAAGAACTGCATTTTGTATTTACTTGGGTTAGATTTGTTTAATAATAAAATTAGTTTGATGATCTGAGTCATTTAAATTTGACAAATATACAAAAAAAAAAAAATATCCGAAAGGGGGCAAATACTTTTTCACAGCATTGTACATAAGGGAAATTAGTAAAAGAGAATCCTGGTGGATACATCAGATGGGGTCTTTGGTTTTCAGGGGGGTTGAATAAGGACTTTGACCTACAATGTTTCCTCAGTAACCGATAAATAGGCGTCTAATTGATAAGGGTGGGAGAAGAGGGGGATGTACAATTTATATAATTTATTTGATCTATTTTGTTTATCAAATTAGTTAGTGTGCAATTAAGTTGTTACATGTAAACAGTTTTTGTGTGTGGATGGTATGTCACTGTACTGTTCATATGCATTATGAATAAAGTGACAGTGATATAGTATCTATAGAGCTCCTCCTGAGTCCATTTACATAGAAGGGATTCATATCTGACATAATAGTCACCCATATGTGTGGAATACAATTGGACAGCGTTTGACGCTATTTTTACCAATACTGCTTTGTCATATAACATGGTATATACAGTGGGGCAAAAAAGTATTTAGTCAGCCACCAATTGTGGAAGTTCTCCCACTTAAAAAGATGAGAGAGGCCTGTAATTGTCATCATAGGTATACCTTCAACTATGAGAGACAAAAATGTGGAAAAAATCCAGACAATCACATTGTCTGATTTGGAAAGAATTTATTTGCAAATTATGGTGGAAAATAAGTATTTGGTCAATATCAAAAGTTCATCTCAATACTTTGTTATATATCCTTTGTTGGCAATGACAGAGGTCAAACGTTCTGTAAGTCTTCACAAGGTTGTCACACACTGTTGCTGGTATGTTGGCCCATTCCTCCATGCAGATCTCCTCTAGAGCAGTGATGTTTTGGGGCTGTCCCTGGGCAACACGGACTTTCAACTCCCTCCAAAGGTTTTCTATGGGGTTTAGATCTGGAGACTGGCTAGGTCACTCCAGGACCTTGAAATACTTCTTACAAAGCCACTCCTTCGTTGCCCGGGTGGTGTGTTTGGGATCATTGTCATGCTGAAAGACCCAGCCACGTTTCATCTTCAATGCCCTTGCTGATGGGAGGAGGTTTGCACTCAAAATCTCACGATACATGGCCCCATTCATTCTTTCATGTACACGGATCAGTCGTCCTGTTCCCTTTGCAGAGAAACAGCCCCAAAGCATGATGTTGCCACCCCCATGCTTCACAGTAGGTATGGTATTCTTTGGTTGCAACTCAGCATTCTCTCTCCTCCAAACACGACGAGTTGTGTTTCTACCAAACAGTTCTACTTTGGTTTCATCTGACCATATGACATTCTCCCAATCCTCTTCTGGATCATCCAAATGCTCTCTAGCAAACCTCAGACGGGCCCAGACATGTACTGGCTTAAGCAGGGGGACACGTCTGGCACTGCAGGATCTGAGTCCCTGGCGGCGTAGTGTGTTACTGATGGTAGCGTTTGTTACAGTGGGTCTCAGCTCTCTGCAGGTCATTCACTAGGTTCCCCCGTGTGGTTCTGGGATTTTTGCTCACCGTTCTTGTGATCATTTTGACCCCACGGGGTGAAATCTTGCGTGGAGCCCCAGATCGAGGGAGATTATCAGTGGTCTTGTATGTCTTCCATTTTCTAATTACTGGTATTGCTCCCACAGTTGATTTCTTCACACCAAGCTGCTTGCCTATTGCAGATTCAGTCTTCCCAGCCTGGTGCATGTCTACAATATTGTTTCTGGTGTCCTTTGACAGCTCTTTGGTCTTCACCATAGTGGAGTTTGGAGTGTGACTGTTTGAGGTTGTGGACAGGTGTCTTTTATACTGATAACAAATTCAAACAGGTGCCATTAATACAGGTAATGAGTGGAGGACAGAGGAGCCTCTTAAAGAAGAAGATACAGGTCTGTGAGAGCCAGAAATCTTGCTTGTTTGTAGGTGACCAAATACTTATTTTCCACCATAATTTGCAAAAAAAAAAAATTCCAAATCAGACAATGTGATTGTCTGGATTTGTTTCCACATTTTGTCTCTCGTAGTTGAGGTATACCTATGATGACAATTACAGGCCTCTCTCATCTTTTTAAGTGGGAGAACTTGCACAATTGGTGGCTGACTAAATACTTTTTTGCCCCACTGTAGATATTTTTATAATATGTATAGTATATGTATAGTGTCTACTAGTGTGAATTTAGAGTTTGCACAATTCTGGGGCTGTAATATCAGGGGATTAAAGGGAGAGGCTTGACTCCCCTACCGTTTTCTTTGCCTGTAGCTATAGACTTCATTCAGGGCTAAACCTTGCTCTTTATATTTCTTGAAGTATTCTAATTGCTTATAGTTGGGTTTGCCACCAGCTCATTTACTGTGTCTTACCTATTGTATGATACAAACTCTTGTTGCTGAATACATTGCCATTAATCTTCCAGTAAACAAATCTAACTGGTTTACATTGTATGTGTGTGCCTTTGAATTGTTTTGCTTATAGTAGAAATGTCAGAACCCAGGGTGTTAGAGGTATTGGACGACTTGCAAGGTCAAGGCAACCAGTGGGGTAGAGAATCTTTGAGCGGCCCCACCAGGGGGTAGCGCTGCACATTTGTCACCTATGACAGACACAGCTATGACCTAAGTTAAATGTTTAAAAACTGGTGTGTTGAAATAATATGTTTATATAAGGAACGGGGTCACATCCACAGCAATCAATGCTCAAAATATTCTGTGACCTTTATCCACGCATTGTTCATGTACAGTTTTGTAGAGCGTTTCTGTTTGTCTGTACACTATATAGATGACAGTGATGATTTCCTCTGAGTTAGGGAGTGTCTAGGAGTGCACTGTTGCCAAAACAGCTACAGTCCTAAGTTCAATAGGTTCAAATAGGTTTTTCTAAGCTGTATTATTTCACTTATCTCCTTCTTGGGATCACTTGTAGATCTGACTTGCAGCTAAAAGGTCAGCCAATTTTATTCTGTATTGGTAACTTAACTCCTAGTACTGCAAGAGGTATGTATAGTACATTATATTATTTATAGGTTAATTTTATCAGGCTATCTAATTTATCTAATCTATCTATCCATCTATCTGTTCACATCATATGTGATTATTATATATCCAGGATACATAGTAATGTATACAAGTGCATATTATAACTAAGGACTCATGCACACAGCCGCAAGGGTACACGCACGAGGACACATGCCCAAATGCAGACAGTCTAAGTTCCTGGCATATGTCCATGCTAATGCTTTACACAAGTACCGGCACATACCCACATACAGCTGCATCTTGTAATTGCTATCTATGAGCAGCAGTGGGTCCTGGGGATGTTTTTACGGAGGTTCTAGATGCTCATGTACACTGTATGGCCTCCTTGCAGCTGTTTGCATGAACCCTAAAAGAATGCATAAAATGTATTTAAGATATTTATTTGTAGGAAGTAAATTAACTGCTTCAGCCCCGGAAGTTTTTCCTTTCTTCCTGACCAGAGCATTTTTTACAATTTGGCACTGCGTCGCATTAACTGACAAATTGAGCGGTCATGCAATGCTGTACCCAAATAAAATTTGCGTCCTTTTTTCCCCACAAATAGAGCTTTCTTTTGGTGGTATTTGATCACCTCTGTGGTTTTTATTTTTTGCGCTATAAAAAAAAAAGAGCGACAATTTTGAAAAAAACTAAAATTTTTTACTTTTTGCTATAATAATTATCCCCAAAAATGTTTTTAAAAAACAAATTTCTTCATCAGTTTAGACCAATATATATTATTCTACATATTTTTGTTAAAAAAAAATTGCAGTAAGTGTAGATTGATTGGTTTGTGCAAAAGTTATAGCGTCTACAAACTGGGAAAGATTTATGGTATTTTTATGGCATTTTTATAATTTTTTTTTGTTTTTCTTGTAATGGCAGTTATCTGTGATTTTTAGCGGTACTGCAACATTGCGGCGAACAGATCGTACACTTTTGACACATTGTTGGGACCATTGACATTTATACAGCGATCAGAGCTTAAAATAGCCACTGATTACTGTATACATGTCACTGGCAGGGAAGGGGTTAACACTAGGGGGCGATCAAGGGGTTAACTGTGTTCCCCAGTTAGTGTTTCTAACTGTATGGGGATAGGACTGACTTAGTAGGAACAAACGATTTGTCTCCTCTCCCCTGACAGAACAGGGATTTGTGTGTTTAAACACACAAATCCCCGTGCTGGCGCTCGTGCCTGCGATCGCGGGTAGCCGGCAGCGATCGCGCCCGCCGGCCACACGCATCGGATCCCCCGCTGTGAAGCGGCTCTTAAAGGGTACAACATACCCATACGGGGCTTCGCCCAGCAAAGCCATTCTGCCGACGTATATCGGCCTGAGCCGGTCAGCAAGTGGTTAATAGGGGTCCACTTTATTTACACTTATTTATATGAAATACTTGATTTGTTAAGTACCCCTGTCAGTGGTAAATGGTTTATCTCAACCCTATAACTGCCTGCAACCTTGTCTGGACAACTTGAGTTGTTTAATTAAAGCGGAGTTCCACCCTTTTTTTATGTTTATTAAAAGTCAGCAGCTACAAAAAGTGTAGCTGCTGGCTTTTAATAAACATACACTTACCTGCTCCACTGTCCAGCGACGCGCCGCCTGGAGCTCCGCTCCTCTCCCCCCTCCTCCGCCGGCGCGTCCATTCACAGTATGGGCACCCGGCCGTGACAGCTTTCGGCTTCACGGCCGGGCACTCACTGCGCATGCGCGAACGGCGCAGCGCTCTGTGAGTGGACAGGCGATCGCCTGGGACCTGTCACGTCCCAGGTGATCGCCTACAGGGAGGAGCCGCCACAAGGCGATATGACGTATCGCCTAGGCGGCTCCAGGGCGGAAGAAGGAAGTGGGACAGGAAGTCCCACTCCTACTGAAGCCCCCACTCCCCCCCCCAAAAAAAAATTACATGCCAAATGTGGCATGTAAGGGGGTGAGGAGTGGAATAAAAAAAAATTGGGTGGAACTCCACTTTAAGTTTAAAAATAACAGAATTACTGGCTAGATCCCCAGGATAAAATAAAGGAAAAAAGCCTAAAAAATAAAACAAATTCAGTCACCACATCTAAAAACGGGTAAACTTTTTGTGTTTAATACCACTTTAGAGGTGGTGATACAGCTGGGTCTTCTGTGCCAGTCTACACAAACTCATAAAATATCAGGTGTACTATTCTTTCTATGACCTAGTATTTGTGGAAGATAACCTGTGCTCAATGTTCCAGAAGCATACTTTCATATCCAGGATATCTGATAAGCCATTGCTCATGTTACTGCTCCATGATAACTGCTCTTAGTTAAATATATTATGCCCAGTAATCCATTTTTTATTTGTATTGAAGCATAAATGTATATCTATGTGTTGTGAAAATAGATATATTCAAACATGTATATTCATTTAATTCAATGTATAGTATTAAATCCTTTTACTTTACAACATTTTACAACTCTAAAGCCTCGTACACACGAACGAGTTTCTCTGCAAAAATCAGCAAGAAACTTGCTGGCAGAGATTTTTTGCCGAGAAATTCGTTCGTGTGTATGGTTTCTCATCAAGAAAAGCGACAAGAATCTCAACGAGAAAATAGAGAACCTGCTCTCTATTTTCTCGTCGAGATTCTCGTCAGCCTGTTTCTCGACGAGAAAAGTGAGTGTGTGTACACTTACCTGTCCTCCGGGAAGCCCGCGCATGTTCGAAATGAATTTGACGCATGCGCGGTAGCTTCCTAGGCATAGGTAGGGTATACCAAGATGGCGGCGACTGCATCGAATGTGACGAGCGCATGCTCGTCGTAGTCGATGACGTCACCGCGTACGCTCCATTCAAAGAACCGCGGGTTCTTTGAATCGAGCGTGTGTACACTCGGCCGGGACAAGTTTCTTGTCCAAGAATCTCGTCGAAAAAAACAACATGTTTTTTTCAACGAGAATCTCGGCCGTGTGTACGAGGCATAAATCCAGCTTATATATAGTTAAGAAAATATGCCAATACTTAATAAAATTATAGTTTTTTTTTTATAATGTTAGCTCAATATCCACTTAAGCGAGCTTCTTTCTGAGATTTGATGTTAAAAACTGTTTTTGTTTGCTAGAAAATTACTTAGAACCTCCAAACATTATATATTTTTTTCTTCTAACACCCTAGAGAATAAAATGGCAGTCGTTGCAATACTTAATGTCATACCGTATTTGTGCAGCGGTCTTACAAGCGCACTTTTTTGGGAAACAATTCACTTTTTTGAATTAAAAAATAAGACAACAGTGAAGTTAGCCCAATTTAATTTATATTGTGAAAGATGATGTTACGACGAGTAAATAGATACCCAACATGTCACGCTTCAAAGTTGCGCCCGCTCGTGGAATGGTGACAAACTTTTACCCTTAAAAATCTCCATAGGCGACGTTTAAAAAATTCTACATGTTGCATGTTTTGAGTTACAGAGGAGGTCTAGGGCTAGAATTATTGCACTTGCTCTAACGATCGCGGCGATACCTCACGTGTGGTTTGAACACCGTTTTTATATGCGGGCGCCACTCACGTATGCGTTCGCTTCTGCACATGAGCTCGGCGGGACGGGGCACGTTTAAAAAAAAAAACATCTTATTTATTTTACCTTTTATTTTTAGTTTTTACACTGTGTCACTTTTATTCCTATTAGAAGGAATGTAAACATCGCTTGTAATAGAAAAAAAGCATGACAGGACATCTTAAATATGAGATCTGGTGTCAAAAAGACCTCAGATTTCATATTTACACTAAAATGCAATAAAAAAAATAAACTAAATTAAATGTAATTTGAAAAAATAAAATGTCCCTTTAAGAGCTATGGGCGGAAGTGAAGTTTTTACCCCCATTGAAAACGTCCAATTAGTGACGAAACGCGTCTGGGAGCGACGTGCTGACGTCACCGCGCATTTCCTGAGGGAAGGGTGATCGTTTTTGTTTGCCGGCCGGCAGAATTTTATGGCTTTCATTACGCTACCTTAATGTAAGTGTTTTTAATCTGTTATTAAATTAAACTACACCGACGTTACTACTCCATGGTCTATGTCCTTTTTTCCCTTGTTGGATCGGATGTGGGTGTATTAACGGTGGAAGGATTGGATGCTGGATGTGTGGCTTACTGGCTCCTGGTTCCTGGTGATCCATTTATAAAGGCCGCGGCTGGGTCACAGCCGACTGCATATCGGGGGCTTATCTTTGGTAAGCAGCCATTTCATGTGGTGGAGGGCACCGCCAGTCCATACAGTCACTGGGTGTTATTGGAATTTTCTACTATCTTCTGAACTCCCAGTATACATCTACTAGGTCTTGGTCTGACCTATATGCTACTCACTATTATTCCTTGGTCTGGATCTTGTCATATATGAACTGGTGTGAGTGGTGATAGCCACATATTTTTGTCTCATCTTGCGGCCACTACCATTTGTGAACTTTTTATACAATCCTTATATAATTTTTTCCTGCTTATACCAATGTTTACATGGGCATTTCTATGTGAGTGATATTCAGTTACTTCATATGGTTTGTATTGCCATGCATGTCAGCCTTTTGCCCCTCAGCGGATTTGATTTTATATTCTGACATTTGTGTTATGAGCTGTCAGTGGTTTACACAAACCAGCCTCTGGCTATCTATTTAAAGGTGTTTTCCACATTGGCGCAAATTTTTTATGTTTACGTTTTTACGCCGCTTCCGCCCTGCAATGATATGGAGACGGGTGGGGGCCATTTTCCCCTCACTCGTTTCCATGCCAAGCCAGGGAGCAGACGCGATCGCCTCCGTAAGCATGGAAGGGCACCGGAGAGTGGCAGGAGGGGGGGCCCTCTCCCGCCGCCGATAAAAGGGATCTTGCGACGAATCCGCCGCAGAGACCACTTTTATCTTGAAGTGGACCGCCTGCTCTTGAAGAGGATACCGGGGTTATGGTAGCTAGCTGCTGCCATAACAACGATATCCCTCTTCAAAGTACCGACGTAAAACTATGGCGGACGGTCCGGAAGTGCATATAGTAACGGATGGTTCATGATTCGAAAAAAATGAATTTGGGCCGTCTCTGCGGCTGGTCACATGATCTCACCCAAAGAAACAGGAATAATTCTGTATAATCCATTTTAAAATGGAGAACATATTTAATTAAGTTTAAAAAAATAAATAAACTTTTACTGATCTACTATAACATTTTAGTAGTCTGTGGGTATAGGGTTGTGTAAATGGGATTGTATGATATTGTATCTTTTTTCAACCTGACTAACTATGTAGTCTAGTCATGCTCAGAATAAATTTTATCCTTAAAGTAGGATTTTAGGCTAAAGTTAACTAGTCATAAAAATACTCCCTCCCCCTCCTAACACATTTACCCACTAACCTGTGTAAGAAAGATGTATATACTTACCTATTTTCAGCCAGCTCTGGTCCAGTCACATGATCCGGCCACCCCTGTGCCAGCCAGCGGTGGCTGCAAGGAAGAGGAGGGAGGGCCAACAACACATGGGCCATATGGGTGACATCACTTCTCTCCTCTCCCCTGCAGCCGCCATGAGATCACGTGACCAGACCAGAGAGGGCTGAAAATAGAAAAGTATATGCATCTTTCTTACACAGGTTAGTCAGCATAGGTAGTTGGAGGAGGAGGAGCATTCTTAAAAGATGCTAGCTTTAGCTTGGAATTCTACTTTAATAATGATATAAAGCTTAAGTTGGAGTTTCGTTTAAACACTGATAGTCACAATAGTGAGTCCTTCTCCTTGTTCTTCCACTGTCTACCTTCTTTGGTCTATTGGGCAATTTGATTGTAAGAAAATTCCTCTGCAGCACCCTGTGCCTGCCTTTATGCCTCCCCAACTCCATGCAGCCCTCCCCCCATGAATCCTCACTCTGCTCCTGACAGTCTCCATGGGTCCCGCACTCTCTCCGGCCACTTGCTTGAAGCAGAAGAAGCTGTAGGAGGCTGAGACGATAGAGGCTGGTTGGAATGCTCCTTCCATACACAGATCTTACCCCTTTACATGATCACACTGATGCTAATAGAAAGAATGACAAGCTTCCTAAGGGCTTCTGTTGTCAGGGCTAAGAAAGCAGGTTGAGGAAATGGCTGCAGTAGTAGCTTTTAGGCAGTTTGTCCTTCATTCTATCAGCATCTTTGGCAGTGTGAGCAGGGAGAGGGTCTGTGTGAGGTCGGAGCACTCCTATCAGCACCCAGGCTGGCTGGCAGCATCTCTGTAGCTGCTGCTTAGTGCACTTTACCCCACTACACTGTCACCCAATTCCTTCCCCTACAATGTTAGCTAGATCCCGCTATCACCCAGCTCCCCTCCTACAATGTCAGCCAGCCCTCCTACAATATTAGCCATTATCGCCCACTAGTGGTGACCCAATATCACCCAACCCAAATTCCTGCAATGTCAACCAGCCTTCCACAATACTGCACTATCCATCACCTAGTTCCCAAGTTTTTGCCAATGCATCTGCACAACCACACCCTCAAAACCTCCTCCTAGTGCCTGCATGCACACCACCCCTTCTCTCCCACAAATATATCTACAAGCTACCTTCTTCTCTGCCCACTACACCACCAACCCCACCATCACCCTGCTCACGACACTACCTGATTCACCCCACCCCTCCATTCTCAACAACACACACACTTGCATACCACCCATTTTACCCCCATGTCTGCACCTCCCTGCTCTAACCAGTATGCATTATCCCCCCTGACAGCTGTACCCATGCATGCTTTTCACTGCCCTCACTCTAGCATTTACACTGAGGCCTTTACTCCTTCTCTCACCAATACATTACCACACTCTCAATCCACGCCCCTCTCTACTTTCAACCTTTGTCTGTTGGAAGAAGTAAACCCTTCTTTAACACCCAATGCCCTTGTAGCTAAACCTCCCCCCCCCCCGATAACCCCCTCTTTCCCAATCCCCTGCATCCCTACTACTCATGCTCAATTCACCCACACCTAGGTCATTCTATAATGGACACACTTTTACTTGCTAGTATCTACATAACATAAAACGACTCTTTAGCTACTTGGATTATTATGGATATTTTCTCTCTTAATAATGATAACGGTAAAAAAAAAATGATAATAAACTTTGTCATATAAATTTAAATGATTGCATGTTATATTATACATTCTCCTTTTAGCCAACAGTTGGAGCTTTATTCAACATTTCACGTTTTCCAGTTTCCCTTTTTACAACAGGACCTATGTAAAAAGCCTATTGTTCACGGAGCTCAGTTGCTCAAGTTGAGTTTTAAACAAACACATAAATGAGTAAGATTAATGCCTCATCTTACTTACTACCTCTCCCTCATTACAGCTGTGTGGAGGTATTTTCAGACAGAACCTGAGCCTGAAGGTAGGCAGTTTTCTGCTGCTCTTCCTCTA
This sequence comes from Rana muscosa, assembly GCA_029206835.1. NCBI lineage: Eukaryota > Metazoa > Chordata > Amphibia > Anura > Ranidae > Rana > Rana muscosa. The sequence continues at coordinate 363,963,922 of CM055127.1, forward strand.
AAATAACCTCAGTACCCTGGGTGGGTTGGTGGTCAATCTGTGTTGCTTTACTAGTGTAGAGCAACTTACATCACCAACCTGGCTGTGCTGTTCACAAATTAGCATAGGAATGATTGTCATATCAGTATTTTCATTTATATATATGCTTTCAATGTTTTTGGAGCGCAACTCTTTCCTATACTAATCTGAGTCTCACTGTGCCAATATCTCACAGTTCAGTTGCTGCTCTTTATCACGTAAGGACATTATTTGAGTTAATCTTTGATTAACTAATTATTTTTAAGTTAAGTTTTTTTTTTATAATTTGAAATGTGCTGTTCACAAGTCTGACTGGATCACACGAATGGCTGTACACAATTAAAAATCTCTTAGAAGGTAACAAAATATGTACTGTACCTAAAATGTGTATTTAGCTGTTTTCCTGTACTTACAGCTTTAAAACAGTATCAGCAATTCAGTTATAAAACAAAACTACCTAAATGTAACAATGAAAACATTTGAGCAACTTTCAGCTGAAAAATAATAGTCTTTAGAGCCATCTTTTTGTAAATGTAAATATAATACAGATGCAATAATATCTATATATAAATATATATATTTTTTTTACTTAACAAATGTATGTTTTTGAATTATGTACATAGCTGATAATTTTTTTTTTTTTTTTCCAGACACGTTGAAATGGGAAATATAAACCGAGGTTACTTTATTTTTGATTATTTTACCTCTTACTACACCATCTTTCTTTCAGTCTTGGTCTCTGCATCACCCACTTTATGGCTTAGCCCTTGTTCACACCAGTGCATCTTTAAAATCGCGCTACTTCAGCACGATTTCAAAGCCGCACATCAGTGCGATTTGCACTGCCGATTTCATTACCACTTGCAACTTCATTTAACAGAAGTCTATTCAAGTCGCAATGCAATTGGTAAAAAGTAGCACAGGAGCCTTTTTTATAATCGCATGAAATTGCGGTGATATGAACTGTTCTATTGCCGGGGTGTGACTTGTCATGCGATTTGGAACTGTCAAATTGCATGACAAGTTGCATGGGTGTGAATGGGGGCTTAATATTGTAATCTACCACAGACTAGATCAGTAGGGAGAATACCAGAGGAAGCTCATGTGCAAAGAAACAGATTGGGACTTGTAATATTTGATGCCCTAAATTACCAATTCGCACATGTTTATGCTCTTTTGGTGGCACTTGACCAGTCTGTCTCCATCAGGAGACTCACTGCCATTAACAGTGTACTTTAGCTATAAACACAGCTGTCTGATTTATTTTTTTCTTATATCGAACCATTCACTAACCCAATCATTAAAGTGTTACTAAACCCAGGACCCTGCATTCATTATATCTGGTCTCCCACAGTAAATATTACATGGAAATGCAATTATTTTAGCAAATATAAATTGCTAAATACCCTTTCTCATCAGCAGCATATAGCAGTCTTGTGACTTCTATCAGTGTCTGGTTAAAGCTTGTAGGAGGAGACTTAAAGCGGAACTGAATCATCCTATCATTTTCAGCCAAGGAAGCTGCCATCTTAATAAAAATATGTTTTTGGTGTGTTCGGTTGGGAAGCTTTCTCCTCTTTTCCTTTTCTGACAGGAAAATAACTGGTTTTAAAGGCTCAAGGATTTTTACCTTCATGCATTCTATGCATGAGGGTAAAAAACCTTCTGTGTGCACAGCGCTCCTCTAATACTCACTTGAGCTCCTTCTTGATCCATTGATGTGCACGAAAGCTGAGCTTCTCTCTGGTCTCTCATTCCTCATTGGCTGATGCTATTGTCAATCACAGCCAGTGAGCTAATAAGGAGAGTGGGGGGTGAGGCTGAGCCATGGCTCTGTGTGTCTTATGGGTGCATAGAGCAGGGGTCGGGAGCGAGCATGCACCAGTGCCCCCCAGATCAAACAGCTTGCTGTTGGGGGCACTGGCTGATGAGGAGGAGCCAGGACCACTGACAGGAGAGAAAAAAGATAAAAATTGTGGCTTCTTTGTGCAAAACCCCTGCACAGAGCAGGTAACATATAGTACAACAAGCTTAAAAAGTATAAAATGTTTGTTTTTTAAATGAACCTTCAATGTCACTTTAGGATACATGTCCCCGATGTGGTCATAGGCAGCAATACAACCTGAAAGAAGTTCTTACTCTTCCTCACACTAAAGTGTTTGGCTTTAAGTTTAGAAGGAAATTTATAGCCCTTACCTGGTCCCATGTGATGCCATATGCTTAACTTGCATTATCATAGCTATGGCCCTGGTTGCTGGCAGCATAGTGAGTCTTTACTCACACCACACAAAAATGAAGCCCAAAAGTTAACCTTCTGATCAGTTCATATATGCATTATTCTAACTTATTTGTCTGAGTTTACAATTAACTACAAATAGTAATGTTTTATTCAGGACCACATCACCCTCACGACCATCACCACCACCATCCCCATCATCATCATCCCCATCTTCATATAGGCCATCCTCCACACCATCAGATGGGTCCACAAATACACGCTGGCCATCATATGCCCCATGGACCACAAGGCCATCATGGAATTCATCATGGGCATCACGGGCATCATGGGCACCATGGACATCATGGAAAACACTAACTCTAGAATGGTGAGACAATAGTTGTTCTGCTAAAAAAGTAACTTTGTGTAAGCAGGTAAATAGTTATAATTCATATATGTCTACTATTTTACATGCCAAAGGATTTGTTATTCTGGCTAAACAATCTTGTGATTTACAGAGATGTTGCATGTTACACAGCCAAATAGATGACACCTATTTCCTGTTTAAGTAATTCAACTTCCTGGTTTGCTGGCCTCCTGTTGTTCACCCATCTCCAATCGGATCAGTGGACAATAAATCTATTTCTTCAGTCCAGTGAGCAGGAAGCTGAGACAAGATGCAGTAATAATCCTGGAAGTAGCAGAGTGATCAGCAGAAGTGTGTGTGTATCACAAGAAATTGATGTTTGCTATACCACATCCTTTCTCAAATTGGAAAGGGAGTAACCGCTCAGGTGTAGCTGATAGATGCTTCACAGGGTCCTAGAGCCGTGGGTGCAGGCAGTGCATATCACAATGCAGAGAACAGGAAAAAATGCTTGGACAGCCGCACTCCAAAAATGGTTGTTTATTAAAACAAAGATGTGAAAAACATATCACAGCATGGAAAGCAGCGAACAGGAGCTGACGCGTTTCGCACTGTGACTCAGTGCTTAATCATAGCTATGATTAAGCACTGAGTCACAGTGCGAAACGCGTCAGCTCCTGTTCGCTGCTTTCCATGCTGTGATATGTTTTTCACATCTTTGTTTTAATAAACAACCATTTTTGGAGTGCGGCTGTCCAAGCATTTTTTCCTGTTCTCTTTCTCAAATTGGCTTCTAATACTGGCTACAAACTATACAACTTTCCTTAAGATATTCCAAAACCATATAATATGAGGTCAAACCTCAACACTTTCAAATTGCATTCCATCCAGCAGGCCCTTGTACTACATAAATGAAGGTAAATCGAAATCAGATATGAAATAGTGCCTGTAGCATAGGCACGAGCCATTAAATGGACACAAAACACCTATTAGATTACCTTACCTTTTCATCTACCAACCATAAGAAATTTGTTTATTCAGAAACTGATATTTATGGTTTTGGAAATCATTCCTTTCCACATACTGGTAGTGACTGGTAGTAGATAATGTCTAAACAGCCCAAATCTGCCACTGTGATAACTTTTTGCATTGGGTCCTTTAGGCCTGGTTCACACCTATACAATTTTTTAGTGCATTTTCAGTTTTGCAGAAACACATTACAGTTCATTTACCTTAGTTTCCTATAGATGTAGTTCACATCTGTGCATTTTATGGAAAGGGACAGTTTTTTGTTCTGGTTTTTGGTTCCATAGACTTCAATGGATCAAAAATGTGTATTGAAAAATGCAAAATGTACTTGGAATATGCAAACTGCAACCTGCATAGGTGTGAATCAGGCCTCACCGTGATAATGTGCGTGTCACGCTCTGTTTGTCTTTGTACCTACATAACCATGATGGTACTGGACATGAATTACAAGCACGTGCAAACACCAGAATGTAATGATGTGGTCTCTGTTAAACAAAACATTCTTCTACCCACACTCCTCCTCTGCAACAATAAACCACTAAAATACACTTAGAAAACAGGTTTGTTCTGTTTCAAAACAATTATATACAATCCAGCGCTCAAATGGTGGCAAAAATGATGAAATGTAACTTGGTGATCAAATAAAAATGATAATTTATTGATTAAAATGCATGCTGAAAATTGATTAATGTATTTGATCGGATGGAATCAAAAATACAAAGTACAATAACCTTGAAACTGGGATCAGACAAAAATCTTGATCAGTATTGAAGCATTAAAAAACGCATAACAACCAACACCGCCAGCCAAAGGGTTAAGATGTGCAAGTGTGCTGAATACATCTGGTTGTGATGACCAGTTGGATGGAATGAGCTTGGTGTTGATCAAAGTTACTGGATGTAACTTGCCGTCAGTAGAGATTTAAACCTGTATCCATAGATGCAGTCTTTCACAGCCTATGGCTGGATGGAAATACAAAAGCCGTGGAGACCAGGAAGACCAAAAAGAGATGTGACATACTCTGGAAGTACCTGTATCGCAATCAGACCAGCTGTGCAGGCAGGCAAGAGATGGAATGATCAGTGGCTCTAGTCTAGTGTGAGGACTCTCCGACACTACAGGAGCCCACCATCCCGCCAGCCAAGTCTGCACATCCCTCCTGCTCCTTGCCCCCGTCTTGGTGTTTCTTCCGGCCGCCAGTTGGAGAGCGCAACAGCTACATAGCCGCATAGAGCCGCTGATCCTTCCATCTCCTGCCTGCCTGCACAGCTGGTCTGATTGCGATACAGGTACTTCCAGAGTATGTCACATCTCTTTTTGGTCTTCCTGGTCTCCACGGCTTTTGTATTTCCATCCAGCCATAGGCTGTGAAAGACTGCATCTATGGATACAGGTTTAAATCTCTACTGACGGCAAGTTACATCCAGTAACTTTGATCAACACCAAGCTCATTCCATCCAACTGGTCATCACAACCAGATGTATTCAGCACACTTGCACATCTTAACCCTTTGGCTGGCGGTGTTGGTTGTTATGCGTTTTTTAATGCTTCAATACTGATCAAGATTTTTGTCTGATCCCAGTTTCAAGGTTATTGTACTTTGTATTTTTGATTCCATCCGATCAAATACATTAATCAATTTTCAGCATGCATTTTAATCAATAAATTATCATTTTTATTTGATCACCAAGTTACATTTCATCATTTTTGCCACCATTTGAGCGCTGGATTGTATATAATTGTTTCGAGATTGCCTTGTTCCGGAGGTTGCCAGCTGCACTGGGTGCAAGTTTTTTAAGATTTATATTCATATGACATTACGTTTTACATATTGCTGCCGGTTTTAGCGCTACAAGACTCTTTTTGTTTTTGTTCTGTTTCAACATCATAGTCTTAGTACTTCTACAGTCAGACTTAAAGCAGAAATCCAGTCTGCTGTGCAAAAAGTTTACTCATGTCGGGTGTACGCTACTTTTAGGATCCCCGCCCTTCCTTTAATATTTACAGATTTATTTATGCTGCATTGCATATATTTTACTATGCTTCAAATGCTGTGACTATGAGAGCCATAGGGGGTGATTTACTTAAACAGATGCACACAGAATCTGGTGCAACTGTGCATAGTAACCAATCAGCTTCTGACTTCAGCCTGTTCAATTAGGCTTTGACAATACAACCTGGAAGCTGATTGGTTACTATGCACAATTGCACAAGATTCTGTGTGCACCTGTTTTAGTAAATGCCCCCCCCCCCCCCCTCCATACTATCATTTATCTGCTCCTCCTCTCCCTTTTCCATTCACAAAATTTTGTTAACCATTTTTTGTTAATCATTTTGTTAACCATTCACAAAATACAAGTTGTTTTTTGAATAGATACAGGGAGAGGATAAAAGACGAATTCTGTGTAGTGAACCATAGTTTGAGCATCAGAAGTATAGTGAAAACTATGCTATCTGTCAAGATTTCAATTTTAGGTTAGCAAAATGAATGAAAGAAAGGTCAGCAATCCTAAAAGTAGCATACACCCCATGTGAGTACTTGGAGTTCTGCTTTAAAATAACTGTAAAGCCCTGTACACACGATCGGTTTTACAGATGAAAACAGTCCGATGGACTTTTTTCATCGGACAAACCGATCGTGTATGGGACCCATCGGTCTTTTTTCAATCGGTTTTAAAAAATAGAACATGTTTTAAATTTTTCCGATGGATCAAAAACCGATAGCAAATTCCGATCGTCTATGGGCAAGTCCATCGGATAAAAAACCCACGTGTAGCGGGTATTTAAATTGGGGGGGAGAATCTGGGTTATTTAACTCAGATGTACTAATTGTTAGGGAATCTGAGAATCCCTTTTTGTGGTTCTTGGAGGACTCTGGTGGTGCAGGGTTCCCTGTGGCCTGCTGGTGGCGTTGTCGCCCTGGGCTGGAGTTGATCCTGCACCGCAAGACTGCTCCCTTTTTTTCCTTTCCTGGCGCTGGTACAGCGGGCGGGGAACCCGCTGTGACGCAGGGGGGAGAGGAGATAAAAGGGGCGGACGCCCTGACCTTGGGGTTCAGAGTTGGAGGACGCGGCCGCACCCAGGCACCTTCAGCCTGGGTGCTTGCGTTCCGGAGTTACGGGTCCAGGTGCCCCTTGACCTGGGCGAAGCGAGAGATGGAGTCCATTCCAGGCACCTTAAGCCTGGGGTGAGGTACTACTGCCGGAGCCTGGGGCCCAGTAACTTCGACTGGGTTCCGCGAGGGTGGAGGAGTCCGAGGGGCCCTAAGGTGCTGGGACCCGTATCTGAGGCGAGAAGGCCGGGGAGTGTAACCCTTCCAGATAGTCTGGTACAGCATTAACCCGGTGACGGTGGGGCCTCTGGTAACTCCCTTGGAGGGATGTCTTCCCCCTGACAGGGGCTGCAACGTAGCGAAGGTAACTCCAGTTCCTGTTCGCTAGAGCCGCTGGAAGAGACTCTGAAGCCAAAAATTCCATTTAACAGCCACTGTGCTTAGCAACCGTTGGTGAAACCTCAACGGTTTAGTTTTCTTTGAGGATTGTGCCTTGACCTACTCTCCACCAATACTGAACTGTTCTATGGGTCTCAAACTGTCTGCTCGCAAAGGACTATTTGTTTGCCATTATGGAATAAATAAGTGTTGGACCTTTTCAGTGTGTGGTACTCCAATTACTGGGAGCAAAGGTGGTTATCAGCAGAACAGACTTGGCTCTGAGGCCTCGTACACACGGCCGAGATTCTCGTTGAAAAAAACATGTCGTTTTTTTCGACGAGATTCTTGGACAAGAAACTTGTCCCGGCCGAGTGTACACACGCTCGTTTCAAAGAACCCGCGGTTCTTTGAAAGGAGTGTACGCGGTGACGTCATCGACTACGTCGAGCATGCGCTCGTCACATTCGATGCCGTCGCCGCCATCTTGGTATACCCTACGTATGCCTAGGAAGCTACCGCGCATGCGTCGAATTCATTTCGAACATGCGCGGGCTTCCGGGCGGACAGGTAAGTGTACACACACTCACTTTTCTCGTCAAGAAACACGCCGAGGAGAATCTCGACGAGAAAATAGAGAGCAGGTTCTCTATTTTCTCGTCGAGGTTTCTTGTCGGTTTTCTCGACGAGAAACCCGCTAGCAGCGTACACACGACCGATTTACTCGGCAAGACCTCTCTGCCAGCAAGTTTCTTGCTGGTTCTTGCCGAGAAAATCGGTCGTGTGTACGAGGCCTGAGCGTATACACAGGCCCGAATACAACTAGATACTGACCTTCACCTCTACATGCTGTAATCGAGAGGACATGGGCCGTGGCGCACCTCGCTCTCCCCTTCAAGATACCCCTAGACCAGAGCCAGAGTAACCGATAAAGAAGGGGGTGAGGGTGAAGGCCGCTACACACGCATGCTCAGAATCAAGTCGACGCATGCTCAGAAGTATTGAACTTAATTTTTCTCGGCTCATCGGAGTGTTTTACGTCACCGCGTTTGGAACGGTCGGTTTTTTGACTGATGGTGTGTAGGCAAGACTGATGGAAGTCAGCTTCATCGGATTTCCGATGGACAAAACCATCGGATCAGAATCCATAGGATATCCGATCGTGTGTACAAGGCTTAAGGGTCATAAGGTTAAAAACTATTATTTTACCATGCCTCTGATACTCAACTTATACTCTTCATACTATGTGTTAATGTTAAAAAACCCAATAAACATCATATTTGAAAATATATATATATATATATATATATATATATATATATATATATATATATATATATATATATTATTTTACAGTTTTTTTCATGCTGGAATATTTGTTCTGACAATATTACAATATTGTAGGTTATATATAGGTTGGTTATATTAAGGGGTATTATTTTCAGTCAACATTCTTTTTAGAAGTTTAATTGACAATAGGGTTGATTTACTAAACCTGGAGAATGTAAAATCTGGTGCAGCTCTGCATGATGGCCAATCATCTTCTAACTTCAGTTTGTTCAATTAAGTTTTGAACAAAAACCTGGAATCTGATTGGTTTCTATGCAGAGCTGCACCCGATTTTGCACTCTCTAGTTTTAGTAAATAAACCCCAGTATCACCTGGCTAAAGAGGAAAGGGAGTTACTGCAATCTCTCTCAGGAAACCATGGGTGATCGCACTGCACAAGGCAAACAGAAAAAAAAACAATTGGATATGGATAGCCGCACTCCAAAAAAACCTTGACGGTTGCATTTATTGTAATGGATAAAATGCACTACAAAAACACAGCAAGTAGGGGGCAAACGGCTGACGTGTTTCACACTATAATCTAGTGCTTACTCATAGCCTGGCTAAAAAAGCAGCTTTTGACAATGTTTTCACAATTTTTTTGCCATTATTGACTTGGGTGAAATTCAATACAAATGATGATTTGTACTGTGAAACCACAGCCCCGCTCAACTACGCTACTATATATGAGCTCAAGGCAAAGGCAATCTGTCATGATGCAAACTACTTGACTAGCAGAAGGAGAAGCCTGAGAGCGGGAGGCTACTGTTCTCACATCGTGGGCTGCATGATAGTTTATGAGACAAGTAAGCTGATACTATTTAGCTTCATTACTGGTCACATAACTAGCCCTAAGATGAGAGAACGGCAGCTTCCATTTAATGTTTCTTGCTTGAGTATTTTGCTATATGACACACATGCCCAGTAATTGTAGAAATCAATGCAAATAAAGTGGAACCTCGGATTATGGGCATAATCCGTTCCAGGAGAATGCTCATAATCCAAAGTACTCGCATATCAAAGCGAGTTTCCCCATTGAAGTCAATGGAAACGAAAATAATTTGTTCCGCATTGACTTCAATGGCATGCAATACTGCATGTGGCCAGAGGTGGGGGGCGCCGGAGAGCCTCGGAAACACACGGAAAGGCCAGAGGACAGCTCAGAAACGGAGTATTTCCGAGTCTTTCCAAGCATTTCCGAACGGCGCCGCTCTGCTCCGGCATCCCCCCACCTCAGGCCAAACGCGGTACCACACACTGCTTTGGCTTGAATCCTGCTCGTTGTGCGAGACAACACTAGCAAACCGAGTTAGGATTTTAAAAAATACAGTGCTCGTATTGCGAAACGCTTGTTAACCGCGTTACTCGCAATCCGAGGTTCCACTTTCAAACAAGTATTTATTTGTAGCATTTCCATTGGCCTGTGAAATTCAACAGTTTTCTTTAAAATGTTGACAATGGGGCTCAATAGTTTTGTTCTGAGATCACTAAATAATATATTCTTTTTGTAGATGTGGAGTGAAAACCCGGTGATAGGCTCAGCACCACAACGGCAATCTTATGGATCAATTACCTCTCCTGAATCAACAAAAATATAAAAGTCTTATATAAATCTTCTTATATTTGATTATGTAACTTTCAATAAGCTAAATACCTTAGCAAACAGTAATCTCCATAAATGACTCAATGTGCAAATAAATTGTTTTCAATAATAACATGTCTTAAGATAATATGCCAAACTGATTCTTGATAGACTTCACTGTGTTTAAATTATGTGTAAATACAAAGAGACGTGTACTTCGTGGTATGTACTTTGTATTGATTCCATATGTTGTTTAGAAGAGTACGCCATACAACTATGTAATTGTTCAAATGCATGACAAGGAGTGAAGGTGAATATTTACTCTACATGGTACATTTTTCCATCGGAAATCCGATGAAGCTGACTTCCATCAGTCTTGCCTACACACCATCAGTCAAAAAACCGATCGTCCCAAACGCCGTTACGTAAAACACTCCAATGAGCAAAGAAAAATTAAGTTATATGCTTCTGAGCATGCGTCGACTTGATTCTGAGCATGCGTGGGTTTTTTATCCGATGGAGTTCCCCACAGACGATAGTAATATGCTATCGTTTTTTTTCCATCTGATAAATTTAAAACATGTTCTATTTTTTAACAAAGATGGGAAAAAAGACCGATGGGGCCCATACACGATCGGTTTGTCCATCGGACTGTTTTCATCGGTAAAACCGATCGTGTGTACAGGGCTTAACACTAAAAAAAAGTTTTGGGATAACATACACATACAGCAAATCTCAACCAGCTGCTGTTATTGAGAAGACAGGACAACCCCTTACCATCTCCTTCAACACTCAACTGGTGAGGCCACGTGTCATAGAGGTGGACCAATAGTAAGGCACAAGAGGGATAATGTGATGTGTCTGAGCTGTGGACGAGTGGAGCTGTATTTTTGCTATTATGTTTTGGTGTGCAATTTTTTGTTCTTGTCATTTCAATCTTTTTTTTATATTGTTCTTCATTCTGCAGTCCAGACATAATCTCATAACACTATGCTCATTCTGTCGTTCATACTGGCCTATTGGACAAGGTCCATCCACACCTTTTATATAACCTCGGCTATTACACTATTAGGATTGTAGGCACAAGTAAATAGAAAAACTACTAAAAGTGATTGTAAATTCAGAAGTTATTTTTTTATCTTAATGCATTCTATGCATTAAGATAATAAGCTTTATGTGTGCAGCAGCCACCCTCAGCCCCCCTAATACTTACCTGAGCCCCATCTCTGTCCAGCGATGTCCACGAGTGTCTCGGCCGCCCGTCTCTCTCCCTCCTGATTGGCTGAGACACAGCAGGGGCGCCATTGGCTCCCGCTGCTGTCAAAGTCAGTTAGCCAATCAGGAGAGAGTGGGGGGGCCATCTCTGTCCAGCGGCTCCATGTCTGAATGAACACAGGGAACTGTGACTCGACTCGGGTGCCCCCATAGCAAGCTGCTTGCTGTGGGGGCACTCAGCGGGAAGGAAGGGGCCAGGAGCACAGAAGAGCAACCCGAGAAGAGAAGGATCCGGGCTGCTCTGTGCAAATCCAGTGCACAGGGCAGGTAAGTATAACATGTTTGTTATTTTTATATAAAAAAAAATGAGACTTCACAATCACTTTATAAGTACAGGTGAATTTTTCGGCTGAAATAGAACATACTGGTTATAACATTTTCAGAGAACAGACTAGCCACCTTTCTTTGCATTTCATCAAACTCTGCAGGCAGTTAAAGACAAAGTGATTTTTTATTATTTTCTATAGAAAGCATGCTTTTATTGGAGGTAAAGGAAAAAAGAAAAAAGACACAGTATGACAGGAGAACATTTTATTGTCAGTACAGTTCCAGTAAAACATGTATTAGTTCATTAATTCCTGGGTTTCTGCATCATGTGACAACAAACTGTTGTGTGGGCCTAATCGTCTCTTGCCAGTGTACAAAAATACCCTCTTGTGTACCCCCCTTCCCACCCCTGCCACAGGTTTAAATTCAGGTCACCATGTCATGTGACCTGCAGTTAGCACCACATGTGCGTGACAAGCAACAGTGACACTGACATTTCTGAATTTGACACTATGAGCTGCATTGATGTTCAGTAACTAATCCAAGTCACACATAAAAAAAAGTTTTCCTTAGTTACAATATTAACAAAATAAATTCCAATTTTAGAAACACAAGATACACTCATTACCTATAGGTAAGTGCAGATCTAAATGTGCTTCCTGACTTACAGCTTATGTTTCTTTGTGTTTCAAAAGTTCTTTGCCAAATTATAACTTAAAAAAAAAAAGACATAACCAGTTGTTGTAGAAGTATTTGCCCAAATTTACAAGTATCTGCATGTCTTTCTCTAATTTGGGATTCATTTAAAAACATGGCACAAAAAGCAAAGGCGTGCAATTGCAGATAATAACCAACTGAACGTGTATTCACCACAGTGAAGTATACCTCCCAATATGTTCACATGCAGAATTGTAACTGTTAAAGCGGTTGTATACCCTTTTTTTCTTTACTTTTACCTACAGGTAAGCCTATAATAAGGCTTACCTGTAGGTAAAAAGAATATCTCCTAAACCTGTACGGTTTAGGAGATATTCCCCTTGCACTGCGCCGCTGACTGCAGCGGCGCATGCGCTCTGAGTTTCTGAACTGAAAGTCCGGCAGACGCCGGACCTTGCCGGAAAGAAGTCTACCGCGCGCATGTGCAGGAGTGATGACATCGTGGCTCCGGCCACTCACAGCGTCGGAGCCGCGATACCCGTAAGACACGCTGAGGGAAAATGTCCACTCCCTCGGCGTGGACCGCGATCACCTGCGACTAGCTCATTATGCCTTTTGCCTTACAGGTTTAAAAAACAATAATCTGCGGGTTTACTAACGCTTTAAGCTCTCTCACTGATCTGCTCATACTCCCTACAGTATATCAAACCCCCCCCCCAACAATCCAATCAAACTACATCCCCTCCTCATGCCCCTCTCCTACACACCACCAATAGAAAAACCATCCATGAAATTCTTTGAGGTATACTAAACTGCAAAAATCAGTAGGTACAAGATTACTATAAGTAATGTCAAATCTTCTGATCATTTGAACCATGTTTTTAAATAGGCCTTTAGATTGATAATGATTTTTCTGATTTATTACATCATTAGAAAATGCTCTCTTAATTACAATGCTATTATACGACTTGTGGTCAATCCAAGGAGTAGCACAGTAATTAAAACAGATTTTTTTAAACATCTTCCAGCAAGACCACATTTTGCACATTACACAATGCTCTGCACATAAATCTCCCACTTCTTTCTAAACTGCAGTTACCTAAGTGGAATCCTATGTATGATGTTCAGCTCAAACATTTAAAAGGGATTCAACCGAGATCAATTAAGAAAAATGAAAATAATTGTAGAGCATTGAGTAATCGGAATACCCTATGTGTTTTCTCAATTAGCACACCCAACGCACAAATCTGTCCAAGAAGGCATTTTCAGTCAGCCTGGCATATTCCTTCTCTTTAAAGATGGCTGCACTCTCACCTAAACTAAGCTGCTTTAGAACCGGTATGTCAAGGTCTGTTCCCACAGAGACCAGAGTAGAGACCACATTATTTTTCTTCATTGCTGAGACAGCTTCTTTCAGGCCTTCATCACCAGTAACACCATCAGTGATCAAGACAAAAGAGGTCTCTGCAAACCGTCGTGCTCCTCTGGTTTTATCTTGAAGGATGTTGTTGATGGCATAAATTATGGCATTTCCAATGTTTGAGGATGAGTCAAAGTATGTGAGACGCGAAAGACCTTGGGAAATCTCAGTAAGGTTGTAGGTAAGAGAGAATGCCACAGCCTGCTCATCTTTTCCACCGTACTGAAGAAGGGCCACACGGGCATTAGCTGTGTCATCATCCTTCTTCGACAGTGACAGCTGTCTTGAAACCTCCTCCACAAAGGATGCTGCTTGTTTGAAGTTTTGTGCTCCAATTCTCTCAGAGCTATCCAAAAGGAAGACGAGATCCACTGGGCGCTGTGTGCACTGAGCAACGGCAAGCTCTGTGAAAGAAAGGTGTATATATACTATGTATACAGGTCATATACACACTATATATACTACATAGCTCTACATCCTAAGGTATCTGCAGATAGTTATTTTTAAATTTTTTCTTCCTTATCTCCTCTTTCAGGATCATGTTCATAATCAGAAGGATGACAAAGAGATAATTGACCTTTATATAGTAACATAAATATGTCATTACTTGTAGTGAAACATGGATGATGCTTAAAGCGCTTGTTTCCCCAACACTTCATATTCCTAATATGTGCCTGCTGTACCATGTACTTGTATGACAAAGTATCATGTTCTCTTTGTATTGTTTCCTTTGTGTGAAATCCCTGGTGTTCCTGCCAGTCCCCTTGCTTTCCTTTAAAATACTGTATATACTTGAGTATACGCCGACCCGAATATAAGCCGAGGCACCTAATTTTACCACAAAAAACTGGGAAAACGTATTGACTCGAGTATAAGCCTAGGGTGAGAATGCAACAGCTACTGTAAGTGGAAAAGAGGGTCAACAATGCCCATCTGCAGCCTCTCCTGTGCCCATTTGCCGCCTCACTGTGCCAATTTTCAGCCTCACTGTGCCCATTTTCAGCCTCACTGTGCCCATTTTCAGCCTCACTGTGCCCATATGCAGCCTCACTGTGCCCATATGCAGCCTCACTGTGCCCATATGCAGCCTCACTGTGCCCATTTGCAGCTTCACTGTGCCCATTTGCAGCCTCACTGTGCCCATTTTCAGCCTCACTGTGCCCATAAGTAGCCACAATGTGCCCATTTTCAGCCTCACTGTGCCCATGTACCTTATCTGCCGTGTCAGTATTGATGAGGAGGAAAGGAAACCTGATTACGCTGTACATTGTCCCCTCTGATTCACAGCAGAGATGTATGTACAGGAAGTCCACGCCGTCCGCTGTAACAAAGCTCCGCCTCCTCCTCGTCACGGACGGACGAGGAGGAGGCGGGACGGTGTGGACTTCCTATACATACAGCCCCGCTGTGAATCAGAGGGGACAATGTACAGCGTAATCAGGTTTCCTTCCCTCCTCATCAAGACTGACGCGGCGGGAGAGGAGAACCTGACTCGAGTATAAGTTGAGGGGGCTTTCTCAGCACAAAAAAATGTGCTGAAAAACTCGGCTTATACTCGAGTATATACGGTACTGATCAAACACTAAGCAGAAGAGCACCCCATGGTCAGTTTTTTAGCTATGTTGGGAACTCAGTGTACTCTCCTCTAATGATCAGACTTGTCCTGACACACCCCTGCTGCACAGCCATTTACTGGGAAGCTCAGTGTCCTGCTGCTTCTCTTCCTCCTAGCTCTTATGCAGCTGAGAACAGAGGGAATGTGATCACTTATAAAAAAGAAAAAAGGTATGTATAATTTTTTGTTTTTTTTTATATCTATACAAAAATGTTTTGCCTTTATATTTTAAACTGGATAGGTTGTATTATAAGGTGATCATTTACAATCACTTTAATGAATGCTGACTGTGTTTCTACCGTTTTGAGGCATTTTTAACTAGTGGTCAAGTTTGCATATTGATGTTATTACATACAGATCAATGATCATTATGCAAAATGTATATTTACCTTTGATCATAAACAGCATTTAGAACAGAGGAGAGACTAAACGATGGTATCCACCCACACATATGCTCACCTAAACCTGGACTAAAATTATCTACGCTAAAGTAGCATCTTCTTCAACACTTTAACAAGTTCAGGATTATCCTGCCACATTCAAAGCAACAGAAAAATAGCACAGTATTACATACTTGCAATATAAAGGCAAGCCATTGTAAGTATCTCCATGCATATATATATATATATATATATATATATATATATATATATATATATATATATATATATTCATGTACACAATGCAGTATACAGTAGATCACAATGCATTGGTAAATAAGCTACATGGCATGAATACTGAAATAGGTTCCCCAATCAAAACTATTATTTAGTTATGGTATAAGGACAAGGAAAGTGATAAATAGTTGTCTCCTAAAGAGAGCCAATGGTTAGTAAATTTAGTTAATTATATTCAGCCTTAGATTCCTAGCACATTGGTCTTCCATTATTGGTCATTAGGTAGCAAGATTCTTCCAAAGATGTATTTACCATCAGAACACAGTGACAGTATAGTTAGAAGAGGGCACACCAAACCTCAAAATGCACAAATTATGAGGTTTTTTTTTTTACATTTTGTTTTAGTCTGTCCATGTTTGGACATTTGTGGCTAAATTTAGCAAAACTATATTGTAAGGGATGGACAATGCAAGGGATGCATTGTATTAAAAAGACTACATGACATGAAGAGATGTGTGCACAACAAGGCATTACTATTTAGGGGTACATCATGACTTCAGACTGGCAAATTGACTTGGGGAGGGAAACTAATTTTTATGCACATTTTACTCTACATAATAAATAACTATTTTAACTGTTGAACCTATTCAGATGAATAAGCAAAAGCTGTTAAGGAAGGTTGGATAAAGAGAATCAGATAGCGCTATACAACAATCAGAGGATTAAGATGTCAACAGGGGACTTGCAGAAGGAATCAAATTATTCCAGCAGAACTACTTGCTACTGTTATTAATATGTATTAATAACAAGAAAACATTTAAAGAAATTTCAGAAAGGGGACTTGACAGAAACAAATTGTTAAATAGTTTTTAAAATATGCAAACAAATATATAATCTTTATATTTTATACATATACAGAACATTTACAAGACAAACTCTTCAATATAGATTTAATGATAATGCGCCCCTCCAGAATCCTGTCTGAGGACCAACTATATATCTCTACTTAAAGTATAAAGCTACACCTGACTATGCTTCACAACTTGAAAATACAAACCCGAATGCATACACCTGTTAAACCTGTAACAGGGATCTACCACCTTAATTCTACCTGGGGATGGCCATTCTGATTTAACAGAGTCCAATTAGAGCTTCTGAGTCTCCTACAATGTCTGTGTGAACCATTTTAAAAGTGTCAATAAACAGCCCGGTCCACTTCTGCCTCTCATCTCCATTGGAAAACTTGGCTTTCTCAGCCGTATAAACCATCATAGCAATGAGCTGGGATTGCGTTGGGGGCTCGGAATTCGCCTTCTGGGACTCAAGGAATTCAGCAACCTGAGGGATGGTTTTGGGAAAGGCGATCTCCACACCCTCTTCATTAAGGTCGTAATTAACGATAGTTGTTGGGTTATGTCCCTTCCCACCTGCAAGTGAGTGTCAGAAGGACAGGGTCAGGACTCCCTTTCCTCTGAGACAATTGTTATTAGACCAATAGCATTTAGAGATCCTTTATGCCTTTTAACTTTATAATGTCCTCAGTGTTTTAGCTCTCTAATTCCGTAAAGATGTCACTGCCTCTTTTTTGACTACACCAAACTATCAGATGACACAGGGGGTCAGAAACAGGGGCAAGATAGACAGATCATGCAGTGAAAGTGCAGCAACAGAAGCGGTGTAAAAAAAAAAAAAAGGTAGAGTAGGAAGATATAATGATCTGCAAAAAGATATAGTTATGCATCCTCACATTTTTATTTAGATCACAATTATTTGTTAAAGTTAAATTATTTAAGGTAAAGTATAAATTCTCAGGCACTTTTAGGGCCATGTCACGCTAACTGTCCTGTTGCTAGAAGCATTCATCTGTTCCTACATTTCACTGCCTCCCTGACCAATTTGCTGCAGTATCTAATTCTTCAGCATGCAAATATTTTATGTACAGGTGACTATTCTTCCTTCTTTTGTAACAATCCTATCATTGACAAGTTGCTGCCAGTGACTGGATCTTTAGTGTGACATGGGCCTTCCAATTAAGGGGGGGGAGGGATTAACATAGAAAATGTTGACTTGTTTGTTGATTTCACTCTCTTACATTTTTCATTTTAACATCTTGGAAAAAAGCTCAGATGCCCAGCATGTCTAGTTGAACTCAAATAAAACAGATCAACACTTGCAAGCAATATATAGGGGGTCTGTTTATAACAGCTTTCACTTGAGATTTACACAGCTTTCACTTAGGTTTCACACATTGATTTCAATATAACATTTATGAATAGATTCTCAATTGTTCTAATCATTGCTAGCTGGTTTCCCAGTTTACATGTACTTCTATAATTAAGATTTACTGTATGCATGGGCTGACTGATGGGAACGGCTGAGATAATTACCACAAATGCATGTCATCTGTTTCCCATAAAAATAAATGAGAAAGTATAATCATGGTGGTTATGGTGAGAAGGGGCTAAAGCAATCAAAAGCCCTCAATCTGAGTCATTGTGAAGCACAGTAAAGCCTTCTTAGAACAGAAGGTATTTGCATGTCTCATTCACCACATATGCCAAATATAATGGGGATTATTCTTCATTTCAGGACAGTGGGTGAGCTATGAAAATAATTCCTTGCTGAGGAACTTTTTGGCTGAAGCCAGGTAGGCAGCATCTAAAAACTTCCTCACCAGTCTGTAACCAATTTTCCTTGTAAGACTGCACTTGAATAAATAAAGCTCATCCCTCCTCAATGGCAATATTATTTGTATGCTATTTTTACTGCAGTTAAATTATACCATGAAAGGTTGCTCTAGCACACAGCAATCGATTATCTTTGTGCTTTTTATTGAGGCAAACCTCAAACTTTTTGTTGTGGAAGGGGAAATGCCAGAGTCTGTGACAACCTCTGGAGTTAACAAAGTAATGCTCTGCTACAGGCTGCACTCCTTCACCACCAGTTCCCACCAGTGAGCCACCCGTTCCCAAAAGAAGGAGCAGAG
Organism: Rana muscosa; assembly: GCA_029206835.1. Lineage (NCBI taxonomy): Eukaryota > Metazoa > Chordata > Amphibia > Anura > Ranidae > Rana > Rana muscosa. Next base: position 363,982,732 of record CM055127.1, read on the forward strand.
AAGCAACTCTCCTTAAAGAATCATCTTTTGTTTATTGTAACATAGCAATGCACCAACACACCTGGTGCTAAACAAACCTCACATGTTTCACTCCTTAAAGGAGATTAGTCATGGCTCTATAACTAAGCTTCCTTGAGGAGTAAAAAAAAAATAGGTATGTTTAGCATCAGGTGGTATGTTGGTGCATCGCTATGTTACAGTAAACCAAAGATGATTCTTTAAGGAGCGCAGTTCCCCTTCTCTTTCTTTTGGGGACTTTCAAACTACAGGCACCTTAGGAGTTTGCTAATTTTGGATTTTGGTTTGGAGATTACAGAATGGAAGATCTCAACCATCATGCAGGCACATGGATGACTGCTAGGCAGTGGGGGTTGTACTTTTCCACAGATATTCTTTAAAAGAGAAGTATAGCTTAAAAAGATAAACATTTACACTCACCTAGGTGGATGCAGCATCAGTTCAATGCTGCATCAGACAGATGCAGCATTGAACTGATGCTGCATCCACCTAGGTGAGTGTAAATGTTTATCTCTTGCCGCTTCTAAGACGGAAGCTCCGTTTACATATGCTGTGGCCATGGCTCACAGGATGGGGTCCGGTGCGTCCCTGTTCACCGATTCAGGTGCCAATCAGGTCCAAATTTTGCCTGAATTCGTACCTGAATCAGAACCAAAGACACACAGAACCCTTTTTTTAGTGTGGACCACGGCTGCACTGGAGCTGTGTGAATTGGCTTCATTGAGAGACGGTCACACTCTCCTGTCATGCGAATTGGATGGGGAGAACCTGAATCCAATTTGCATATGTGTGAACCCGGCCTGAGAACTGAGCGATCAAAGACCACTGATCAGTCTTCACTTAGCAGAGAGCGGGTCAATGTGAGTCACTGGCTGTCTGCTCTGCCCCTCCAGCGCACACTGGAGTGCCAGGCTGTGGGGGGTGGGAGCAGATGACTCAGGCTCACTGAGAGGCTGAGCCAGCTGCCAATGCAGGCATCTGGGTGGATCCTGACTGTAAGATTGGGATCTATCCCAAGTCTAGACCGGCTCAGTGACAAAAACAGCAGCACTTTAAAAAAATAGTGTTCAATTTTAATTTTAGGCCCCATTCACATTTAGTGACCACAGTGTTTTTTAATGTGCATTTTTTTTTTGCCACGCTTTTGGAGCAGCACCAATCATTTCATTGGGCTACTATCTGCTTTAAAAATGTGCCAAAGTAGATCCTGTACCTTTTTTCTGAGCTGAATATGGCACATTTTTGGTAAATTAGTATGATATACACAACAAATACAGTGAAAATAGTGAATAAAGTTCTACAGTGCATGTGACACAATCCAATATTATTATTCAAAGAAATCAAAACTGCATATTAAATCATAAAGTCTATTTAAACATGATCCGAGTCTTGCAATGGTGTTCAAAAAGTGTTCACGTGTGAATGTGCTCACCTCAGGGCATGTGACCTCACAATTAAATTTGGTCTATACAAACGAACCACCTCTGGGTTCTGTGAAGATAGAACTATGGGATCCTGACCTGTCTCTGTTGTCTCTTCACCCTGAGGGAGACACGTCATATACCTGTGTCAACACGCGTTGGGGAGGGGACAGGACAGTGTAGGAGGCAACAGCTGGTCTGTTTCAATATGGAGGGACACAAAATCTCAGCGTTTTCCTGCTTGTATTAGAGTGGTGCACTGAAGCACCTATACCATGTGAGTTCCCTGGTAAGGGGCTGTGGTTTAATAAAATGATTTTATAAAATGGTATCACACTATCCAGACTTTATCTTTTATATGTGTTTGGAGACAACGCTACTGGACAGCTCAGGATCCCATAGTTCTATCTTCACAGAACCCAGAGGTGGCTCGTTTGCGCGTATAGACCAAACTTAATTGTGAGGTCACACGCCCTGAGGTGAGCACATTCACACAGGGGGGGGGGGGGGGAGCACAAGTGTGTTGTCACATGAACACGTTTGGAACATCATTGCAAGGCTTGGATCGTGTTTAAATGGACTTTATGATTTAATATGCAGTTTTGATTTATTTGAATAATAATATTGGATTGTGTCACATGCACTATAGCACTTTATTCACTATTTTCACTTAATTTGTTGTGTATATAATATCAATTTATCAACACGGTTTTAATGAATGATATTGGTATAGCGCTGCATTTATATATATTTGATTTTCACAGCACGAACGTATAGGACGTGATCAATGCCAGCAGCTGAACATTTGGGATTTAAACACATATATTATTGGAAGCTCGCAAGATCTTTAGTTTACAAAAATCAACCATATCTAGGGATGTTTATTATTTAAAAAATCTGCAAAAGATTTATAAATAGGCCCCCGCTGTATCACCTGTAAGTCTGTGGAGACAATCCAGAAGCATGCATGGTTAGGGGGGCATTGAGGACATGTGGCATTACCTTGAAATGTCTGTCCTTCCCAGATAGTGATACTTGCACAAGTTCGCACACTACGTATTGCATTAGAATAAGGGATCGATATGCATTACCTTTAAGTTATAATTACCTGATTGACATGGCAGGTCTGGACACACAATCTGAGGGTCTGCAAAGATTAGAAGATTTAGATATTAAAGAACATTTTAGCATTTAAGAACATTGACACAAATACAATCTAATGGTAACACCTCTATAAAAAATTATAATAATAAACCACATCATAATGTGCCTTTCAATTAACTATATAACTATGCATGTAAAGAGGTGCTGGTCTGTGGAACAGTTTTACTTGAAATAGGAAATAAACAAAGTTGCATTACTGTGCTCTTTTAGTCTATTATGTTTTGTTTATTCAGCCTATTTACCCTGTAAATAAGTGTAAAGATTGCTCTTAGAAACTGTGGAATGCTATATACTTACTATATAAGCTATTGTTTGTAGGGGTATTCCATATATGCATATTTTATATACCTGGGCACAGTCGCTCCTCCATGTTGTCTATGAACTCATCAGCAACCAGTTCAGAGAAAAGTTTCATCTTCTGGATTTGCTGTTGGTTGTTGCAGGCGATGGAAGTGAGGGTCTCAGCATCATCCTCTTTGTGGAACATGTCACCGATACCAATAGCATTAACTGTGACGTCCCCACCACACAGTGAATTCAGGCCATCATCAGGGTCTCTTGGGTCGTGACGACCATCAGTGATTACTACTGCAAAAACTTTGGCTTTGTCACGTCTTGTTTCTCTGATTAGTGTATTATAAGCAAACTGCAGAGCAGACGGGGTCCATGTTCCTCCCGCAATCCATTCCAGACGCCTCACTGCCTCCTTAAAGCTGGACAGAGAGTCAATGCGGGGATCATTCAATTGAATAGCCTCAAATGTACCCTCATGACTGTACTGGACAACGCCAACTCGAGCACCTGTAGAGTGATATCCAACTATATTAGCAAATAAGCTCTTATTATTATATAAAAACCAGCCACAATTCATTTAAACACACAAAACAGAAATATAACAGGTCCTTTTATTAGCAAAATGAATTATGTTTTATAAAATTGGCTCTTAAAGGATAAGTTTACCTTGCAGTTATTTTTTCCTTAGCTGTTTAAGGACTTGCATACATGCCAATCATGTGCAAAAATAATGTTTTTTATTTTCCTTGCTAGTGATTGGCTATGCTTTGCGCCATGGAATTTCACTACATTCTCTATGCTCTAGGGAAAATTCCTTTGCGAAGCGCAACTTTTTTTGCAAAGTAAATGGTCTATCTGGCTTTAGTTAATCAACTCCTATAAGTCTAAAATCAACCATTATGGAAAAGCTTGCATTTCTAAATAAGTCTAAGGTTGATCACAGTACTAAAGAAAAAGGTTGTAATAAAAGAGATTTAAGCCCCAAAAAATTACCCATGCCTCAACCCCAGTCCTCTCTCATGGGGGGTGGGGGGGATGGCGGTCATTCAACTTGGAAGAGGATAGGTGCCGAATCATATAGTGGGTGCATCTGCAGAGGACAGTGGAGGAGAGGGGGTAGAATTGCTGGTCAATTATTGAAAAAATTATCTTTAAGTCATGATTGGATTTACCCTTTGTCCTCTTTGAAAAAAAATAAAGATCTGTGCGGTTTTATGTAAAAAACACAATTGAACTGTTGAATAAATAAAATGTTAGCATGAGTCTCTTTTGAACACCTAATAGTCTGATGCCGTGTACACACGATCGGTTTTACCGATGAAAACAGTCCGATGGACTTTTCTCATCGGACAAACCGATCGTGTATGGGCCCCATCGGTCTTTTTTCCATCGGTGAGAAAAAAATAGAACATGTTTTAAATTTATCCGATGGGAAAAAAAACGATAGCAAATTCCGATCGTCTGTGTGGAACTCCATCGGACAAAAAACCCACGCATGCTCAGAATCAATTTGACGCATGCTCAGAAGCATTGAACTTCATTTTTCGCGGCTTGTCGGAGTGTTTTACATCAGGGACAGTCGGATTATTGACTGATGGTGTGTAGGCAAGACTGATGGAAGTCAGCTTCATCAGATTTCTGATGGAAAGATCCATCGGATTAGAATCCATAGGAAATCCGATCGTGTGTACATGGCTTTAGACTGCAGTGTTCTTTAAAGTACTGTACCTATGTCAGAGTTTGGATCTTTGGCGAAGGATCCTAGTCTGCTTACAACATTAATGACAAAGTTCTTCTCCAGAGTAAAGTTGGTGTAGCCAATACTTTCAGAGCTGTCAATAATGAAGACAATGTCCAGAGCACCACAGCGCTTTTCACAGTCTGAAAAAGGAACAGGGACAATACAGTTCACACAATGCTAGAAAACATTCTTATATTTAAAGTGCAACTAAACTCTTTAAGTCAACATCAACTAGCTTAATCCTTATGCTGCTAGTCTTAGTAAATATACTATATATAATATATATACTTGTTTTAAACTTTTTTTAAGAACAATTATGGAGTTGCTTCCTGATTTCGAGACTAGGCCAAAATGCTGCCATACACCCCATGAGTCTTCTTGGGCATTTTCTTTTCTTTCATCCAGAGGAGAGGTTTTCCCATCTAAGCACACTCTTCTGTTTGCATGCTTAAAGAGGTTGTTAAGTCTCTAGTTGAAATTGTTGACATCCCCTCTGTTTTAGGCAGATATAAAGCACTGTGTGTCAGTTTTTTAAAGACTATATTCCTAAATACCTTTTTCCACAGCTCCGCTGCGCGGTCACGTGATCCCCCTCCACTCTCCTTCCCCGATCTAAGGAGAGCAGCGGGAGGGGCTGAGATTACCCTCTGACGTCAGCCAGCCAGCAGAGGGACACCATGTGACCGCACAGTGGAGCTGTGCAAGAAGGTATTCAGGAAAATATTTTTTTTAAATTGACACACAGTGCTTTATATCTGCCCAAAATAGAGCCAGCGATTTTAATACATTACTAATACATTACAGAAATATAGTTCAATAGCCCATATACAGTCAACAGCAACCAATAGTGGATGTCAGCCCCATCTCGTGTACAACATTCTCCACAAAGAAAAGGGGAAATGGTGAGGAGCAACAGGGATGTGTGACACCCAGATATTTTTTAAGTAGTCACACACAGTAATGAAAATATAAAAAGCTAAAATGTCACCTCTATCAGAGTAGAGGGTATCACTGAACATTAAAAATACAAATAGCAATAAACATGTACAAGGAAATACAATACAGTGAATCCAAATAGATACTCTATTATGCGCTTTGCCAGGCGGCCCAATGCGTTTCGACCAGTGTCGTCTTCTTCAAGGGTTTTGCCATTGGATAGCACAATGGAAGATTCTATAGCTGATAAAAATGTACACACGGCAAATTCACAATTTCCCTTTTCCTTTGTGGACCATGTTGTACATTACAGGAATAGCCACAGGAGGGGAGGGGTGGGGATGAGATTATCTTTCACACAGACTACTAAGCTGACAGGCAGGAAGGGAGGGGGGGGGGGGAGACTCACAGCAGAGAACAGAGAGCGGGACAATGGAGGCACGTAAACTGACCACAGTATCATGGGTCAGCAGCCATGATTATAAGCACACACAGGGTGACACAGGATGAGGCAGGATTAACTAGGTGTTTTACATCATACAATGGGACAAATTACAGGGCACAAACACTATAGGATCATACAAAGAAGAACAGGGAAGCAGGACTTTAAATGAAGTACGCGGAGGGTCAAGTGTTGTGTGGAGTTATAATTAACATATAGCAAGAAAATAAAATAAAATAATTAACATATAGACATATAGATATGTTAATTATAACACCACACAACACTTGACCCTCCACGTACTTCATTTAAAGTCCTTATTCCCTGTTCTCCATTGTATGCTTTAATAGGGATGGAGGCTGATGAAAACGTAATTTCCTCATATAATGTCCCATTGACCCCTCTTTTAGATATGCTATAGATCATGTTTTAAAGGAACAGGAGCTTTTTTTTTTTTTTTTTTTTTATAGGGTTAAAACCACTTTAAGCTAAGGACAGAAGGATTCCGGGAAGTAAATGCTACATGAATCATCTACCCTTACTCAAGATGGCCATGACTAGAAATGATAGGGCGTGTTTTTCAAAGTTTTTTTTAACAAAATAAAACATGGAGACATAGATGGATGGGTGAGTTTGCTTTGAATATAAAAAAATAATAAAAGAGTATTTTAAGTTTGTGGTGCTCAGATACAATTAATTTCTACTTTAAACACATCCAGGAAAATTATATATTTTTTGCTTCGGATATAGTGGGGAAGATTTGAAAATCCTGGCAGGTTTTTATTGTTGTGTTTTCCTTTGGTCATGAGATGTATTTTTATTCCTGTAGTATTTTTGGGAAGTGAGAGGAAATCTCCTAGAAGTAAAGGGAAATTCTACCTTTTATTGTAGCTACCAGAACAGACATCTCCATTGGGAGCTCTCCCCTCTTCTGTTCTGACAACTGTCAACTTTCCAATTTCCTCACATTTTCTGCCCAGGTGACAATTGTCACCTGCTTCAAAAGAAAGGCCCCTGCTCAGCAGTGAATCTCTCCCTGATCCCCGCTGAGCAGGCAGATGTCTGGTTCGTGCCGCACCGCTTATGCAGAGCGGTCACAGACACAGCCTGTACTCCTCTATGGGCAGTCAGATTTACAGTATCTCACAAAAGTGAGTACACCCCTCACATTTTTGTAAATATTTTATTATATCTTTTCATGTGACAACACTGAAGAAATTACACTTTGCTACAATGTAAAGCAGTGAGTGTACAGCTTGTATAACAGTGTAAATTTGCCGTCCCCTCAAAATAACTCAACACACAGCCATTAATGTCTAAACTGCTGGCAAAAGTGAGTACACCCCTAAGTGAAAATGTCCAAATTGGGCCCAATTGGCCATTTTCCCTCCCTGTTCTATGGTTTATTTTTTAGTAGTGAACATAACAAAAATATATACAAAATTCTTGTAAAAACAAGCTAATTAAAAGTAAATAATAATTAATAAATATACTATACTATACTGAGCATCCAATTAAAGTAGTTGATAACTCTTATCCTGTTTAGGAGTGTTTGTAATAAATAATCACAGTGAAAAAAAAAGAAAACTAACCACAGCATCCACATGTCTCTCGTACGTATGTCATGACATCACATTCCTGTAATAGAAACAAATCATCTTGTAACATCCAGTTAATACAGCTGTAAAGCATTGTTTAAAGCAATATCATTTTGGACTTTAAGTAATACAGGGTAATTACGCTGTACAAAGTATGTTGTAATGACATGGCACATGATCTATCAATAAATAAACATTTGCTTCCAATTACATAACTTTATTATGACATCATACACTACTTACAGTCAAGGCAGGGTCACCAGGTGGTCCAATGTCTCCCTAAATATAAAAAACATAAGAAGTTACAATCTGCCATCAATTGTATATAATATTATCTATTAAAGATACCTGGATTGTACACTACAAAACTACCATTAGATGAATTTTAGCCTTTGTACAATTTTTGCAGACCTGAAGTGGCGGAGGGATTGTAGCCCTGGTGCTTGTGAATCTCTAAGGTGTCTATAAAGTTCAAGCTGATGATACGCCTTACAATCTGGTTTAAATCTACCAACATCTACTGTATGTAGAACATGTATCTGCCTGGCTAGATAATAATGGGATATATTGTTTGGGTAGGGCCTCAAATGATATCAGAGATTGTACAGACATTGTACATTCAAATTTTAAGGTACTGTATATGGTCATCTTTAGGGAGGTTTTTTTATGTGCCCAGTGGGACCCATTGCACTTGTTGAGAGATCTCACTGACCCCATCAATCTCTCACCATTAGGTTAAACAGAGAGAAAGAAAACAGATTCCTCTAGGCAGAGGCAGATGCCAACACTGGAGTCTAAGCATCTCGATGTAACTGGGCAAGCATCTAAGCAACTGAGCAAGTGACTTCTCTAGGACACGGGAAAGAAAGTCAGGTATCATGGGTGCATCCAAGTACCACTATGGGCTGAAGAGCAGGTGTTTGTGTGCAGCCCCCAGGCAGGTTGGCTGCTAGTTTGTCAGTGAGTAAGCCTTAAAGTGATTGTAAACCATCGTGTTTTATTTTTTTTAAATAAAAAACATATCATACTTACCTCCACTGTGCAGCTCGTTTTGCACAGAGTGGCCCCGATCCTCCTCTTCTGGGGTCCCCCGGCGGTGCTCGCGGTTCCTCCTTGCATCTGATAACCCCCTAAGAGAAATGCTCTTCAAGGGGGTTACGATGTGGGTGCGCTCCTGAGTACAGCATTTGCGTCCATAGACACGAATGCCGGACTCGGCCCCGCTCCCTGGCGCCCGCGTCATTGTATTTGATTGACAGAAGCGGGAGCCAATGGCTGGGCTGCTATCAATCTATCCAATCAAGAGCCGGGACCACATGCAGAGAGGGACAACTTGTCTCCACTGAGGGAATGAAGGGGCTCAGGTAAGTAAAACGGGGGACTGGGGGGCCGTCACTGCCAGAAGTTTTTTCACCTTAATGCATATGATGCATTAAGGTGAAAAAACACCAGGGTTTACAACCCCTTTAAGTCTCGTACACAGAATGAAAATATTGGTCGAACGAGCGTCCATTTTTATTTGCATCCTAGTCTCATATCGCAAATTAGGAGGTTACTCAATTTACTAAATTTCCCCTACGGCAGAACACAACTTCGGAAGTAATGTAATGTGTTGTATTGTATTGTATTTGTTTCCGAGCATGTGTGGTCTTGCTCTTCTAATTTTTTCGGATGAATACTGTACTGATTAAACGAAAATCGTACAATCTGGTATCGTATGAGAAAAAGTTTTGTGTTTGTCCGTACGGATAATTTCGGATGAACTGCGGTTATCAGCTCTCGAGAGCTCTGTACTAAAGATTAGATAATCGTATGATTGCTTCGAAAGCATTATCTTTCGTCGGATATTCTGATCGTGTGTACTAGGCTTGAGTGCCGTAATGAATGGGTGGTCTAAAAGAGGAGTGCTGAGACATCAATTTTCAAACAAAGCAGGGGTCCTAGAAAGGCTTCCTGCCCTGGAATTTATGATGCCTCTCTGTGACCAGCAAGGTCTTCGATGATCCTAAAGCCCGTATGATTTTACATTTGAGCTAAAAGAGTTGAAAACATGTAGGAGAGTGCACAAATGTACCTCGCCTCCAGATTCCCCAGATGGTCCCCGAGGGCCAGGCTCTCCTGTGGAACCTTTGTCACCCTAGAAAAAAGAGACAGCACAATGTATGTCACTGAAAACACATGTATAAAAGAAGCACTTAATTCAGTGAAAGCAAACTACCGTACTGGATACAACCATGATGGTGTCTTCTGTTTAGGTTGGCTACTTACAAATTCCCCTTTTCCTCCTTTGGGTCCAGAGGCTCCTTTTTGTCCAAAGTCGCCACGTCCTCCCTGTGAAAACATTATATGAAGATCTCATTGATGAAAGGCAATATCATAAAATAAGCATTATACAATTAGTCCACATCAGTAAGCACATAATATTATTTCGCTGAAAACTAAATGCAACAATATCATACTAACTGTATATCTGTGATGCAAAAAACAGTGCGGACACAGAAACCAATGTTATTATTCCTTTCATTGGTATTGAACTGTCAAAATGGGGAATGATAATTGCTAATTGGCTGCTCTAGATTTCTGTTGTTTGCACGCTGTTTCACATCAATAAATAATCATTAAAAAAATGATTCTGGGTGGCAACAAGCCATAGCAGATAAGGCAAACTGACCCCAGCTCGTTGGTAAATATTAACCCTACTGCTAAATTCAAGCTGATAATATGCATAACCTGCCTGGTATAGAGTTCTTTTAGGAAAATGCTCTGACTGAGTAGCTCTAGAAAGTCAAGTAAGCACACAAATTCTCTAAGATCCCTCAATCCATAGTTACTAAATTGTCCTGTTAAGTAATAATGTATAACAGTAGTTATATGTCAATTGCCAAATAAATACCGTAGATGTTTTTGTAGTTTAGAACACAAAAGAAGAAACCATGTCTAGTGCAAAACACATAAAATATTATAACTTCTCACCTGAGGTCCTGGTGGTCCTTTGTCTCCTTTATCACCCTAGATTAAAATAAGAAAAAAAATCATCTACTGTTTGCAATTTTATATAAGAATAAATAAACAGGACTAAAGATCTTTGGTAACAGTGTGGCCATAAAACAATCAATACACTACACAGTGGCAGACATGAACTACAAAAGACCTTGTGCAGAAAATCGACCATTCGGTGGCCATCATATCTGCAACATGTGCACAACCGCCTGTCAGGATTCCTACTTTTCTACAACTGTCCATACTATTATCACTCTATACGTCCTAGGGGTAAACTCCTCATAAGAATGGAGTCTTGATTTATATTAGTGTATAGCACACCAGTGGGGAATTCCCAATTCAGCATGGCTGTGACAGGTTGACCTTCAATTTTAAGCCATATTAATGTTGTTAACTGCATATATATCACAGAAGAATGCCTAGGTAGTTATCTCTCACTTTATGGTGAATTCTCCATGAGACTACATGACAGACTTTATAGTGATAAAGTTGGCTTGGTTGAAAAGATAGAGGGAAATATCTCCACCAAAACCCTGGGGGCTGAATTCTACTTTACTATACCTAAAACAGAAAAAAAAATAGTTTGGACTTGCTTTTTATCAACACTTACTCCTCCATATCAAATGTGTATGTATGCTCTTTGCCTTCCACCTTCAGACATATTTTGTCATCTGAAGAGTGGGGCAGGGAGGGTGGGACTTTAAATGAAGCAAATGGTTGCGAGAGAATTATGAATATTATGTCATGTGTCAGAAAACATGCTTAAGTGGCAGAAAAACACCTGGGAACCATACCCATGGTTCCGGCTTCAAAGTATATACTGTATCATTCTAGGCTAAGATCCCAACCCTAACCCTCCTTCACTGTTCTTATGGGCCCTTTCGGTTTTTGGAGTACCTAAATCATATCCCAGACTTCACAGACAAAAGAGTTGATTTACTAAAGGTAAAAAAGCTGTTCACTTTGCAAGGGAAATTCGCCCCAGAGCTTAGTGAATGAGATGAAGCTCATTCTGTCATGACTTCCGTTATCCAATGATGCGCAAGCAAAAATGTTGTTGTTTATTTTTCTTGCATATGATTGCATATTTGTTGCAAATTGAAACTTTACCACATTCACAAAATTCTAGGGTAAACTCCTTTGCAAAGGGCAACTTCCCTTGCAAAGTGAACTGCCTATTTGCTTTAAGTAAATCAACCCCAATATGCCCATACCTAAATGTACATACTTAGAGAGAGCATGTGTATGTGAAGTCAAAGAAGGCATCTGTTAACTGCAAAGCATGCTATAGGCCTTTATCAGTCTCGTAGTAAAATGATGAATGGCGCCTATCAAAGTTCATGCTAGCAATATGTCTCACCAGCACACCTCCACCTAAATTATAAGTAGTGATGCATATTAGTTACCATGCGTGGTCAGATCAAATTAACAGCTTTACTGGAATCCTCTTCAAAGCAACCTTGGAACTTTTGCAAAATACTGATCCACACTCCCAAGGAAAGAAGGTATAAAGTGACCCCAGATGGCATACCATTTGGGGTCACTTTATACCTTCTTTCCTTGGGACCTTGGCCCCTCTCTTTTGTCAGTGTGTTTTCAGGTATGTTGACCCTCTCTTATATATGATGGAATTATGGATGCTTGAATCTGTCCCTCTCCCTCATCAATAGGGCATATTGGTGTTCTCTATTTTTGACTGATCCACACTCCTACCCCTCACATGACACTATTCTTGTCTGGTAATTGGCTGTCTAATTGTAACACGTCTATAGGTAAGGAGGACATGCTTACACTCTACTCTATTGATAGCGGAAATTCTTTAAAAGGCTCTGCCAGGGCACTGAAGAGGTTTCTTGTAAGCTTTCACGTTAGATATAGCACTTTATGGTACCTACTATATACTGCTGACTCTAGTTTAGTATATTACTAAGCGGTATAGGATTAACAACTTTTAAGAGCTTTTTTTATGTGAGTGCAATATATATATATATATATATTCTGTATATATATAAAACACATGCAATTTTGGTGCTCCTACTTACTGGTGGTCCCCGTGGTCCTGGGTAGCTGATACCAGGTCTTCCTCTGTCTCCCTAAAAAAAATGCAATTGCATTAACAGACTGCATAGAAATGGCATCATAAAATAGTTATCTTGCTGTTTTTGGGGGAACAGGATGACATTTTCTTCACTGTTAGAGCAAACCAGAGCACACCTTTTAAGGTTATTATGCTTTCCTTTACACCTTGAGGACACTGTGTGTGCTTTTCATTTGTTTGGGATCAGGAATTCTAAGGATACAAAGTCTGTTTTATTTTTTTGAGGTTGAGCTCAATAGATTTGTGTCTTTAACAATGTCTTTAGCCATTTGGCCAATGACAGACTGACAGTCAATATAGGTAAAGAGTGAGAACAGATGGTCAAAATTCATAGAGTTAAAGAGGTATGGAAACCATATAAAAAGGCCTATAAATAAAGTGTCTATTATAAACGCATGTTTACCTTAGGTCCCGATGCACCTGGGTTTCCTCTTTCTCCCATGTCTCCTGGGTCTCCACGTGAGCCCTGCAGAAGAAACAAACATTACTGTGATCACTTATAAATAACAATAAATATATATATATATATATATATATATATATATATATATATATTCATATATATATATATAAATATATATATATACTGTATATATATATATATATATATATACACACACAAATGTTTTGCCTTTCATTTCTATGGTAAAGTGAATGGATTGTTTTACAAGGTAAGGGCTCACATATACTTTAAACAAGGACAGGGTAAAACATAATAAGCATACTTACATTTTTGCCAGGCACTCCAACTGTTCCCTGCCCTCCCCTTGGTCCCGGAGCGCCACGATCACCCTTTAAGGACAGAATTGGATTAGTATACAGTTTAATCACCACTACCTCCAGTACAAGCATAGCTGTGGATTTTATACACACCATTAATATACTTCTATTTATTACTCCTAGACTACACCTGGAGGCATTTGTGAATGTATTCATTCACTATTAGGATCCAATCACAGCACAGGAAACACGACTTCTCACAGTGCAATTCAACACACACATTCTGAATAAGCTGTAGATGCACTTTAATGCACACGCTCTATTTGTGCAGTGCCTTTGTATTTGTGTGGTGCACTGTAGGGCACTGTTTATGTGCGCTGGGATGCTATTAACAATGCATGGCAACACACTCCAACACATATATATGTGTTCTGCCATTTACCGTTCTCTGCCTTGCCCCTCCAGCGCTCACTGGAGAGCTGGACTGTTGAGGGGATGAGAGCGGCTGGCTCGGGCTCTCAGCTGCCAATCAGATATCTGGGTGGATCAACATTATTATGCTGGGTCACAGAAGTTCAAAGGCAAGTGCTCTTTAAAGACCCAGAAGAGAAGTATGACCAGAAAAGCTTTGGCCATACTTATTTTTTAAGAAGGCTAATATTACAAGGATACAGGTAAGGATTATATAATATTATATAGATGATTTCACAGCGGTCAAGCCAACAGATTTATTATGGAGCCTGTTTCTTAGCTAGTTGGCAGAATTTAGTATCTACCTTTGCTCCTTTTAGGCCAGCTTCTCCACCAAGTCCTCGTGGACCCTCTGGACCAGGATCTCCCTGAAACCAAAATACATTATGACATCACATCCACTATGGTCATTTTAATAATTTATTGCTGCAACACCTTTTAATTCTAACTATTTTATTCACCTTCTCTCCTTTGGGTCCATCAGTGCCTGCACCTCCTTTGGTACCAGGATCTCCTCTGCGACCCTAGAAAAAGATATGGAATGAGTAAAAGCCTAGTGCAGCAAAAGATCTTGGCTAGGGAGCTACAATATACTGCAAGTGTGAAAGTGAACCACATAGACAACATAGTACAAACAGTGGGCAGTGAAAAAATAAGCAGCAATAACTGAGAAGATAATGTCTCACTGGCTCTCCTTTTGGTCCTCCTGTCCCAGGTCCTCCTTTATTCCCTTTTGTACCTGGACCTCCAGGAGCCCCAGAATTTCCAGGGAGACCCTGAAAGATATAAAGAGACTTGTGTTAGAGCAGTAAATGCTTTATGTTTTTGAAGACCATAAATAAGAACATTATGCATGTAAAATATGCATATAACACTGCAATAATACAAAAACTACAGTTTTGATCCTAAAATATCATTTTTATGGTGCCTCCAGCTGGATATGGCAACATGAAAGCGGAAATTCAGCCATTAAAATAACTTTCCTCCTTCTGGCTCCTCCCCCTTACGATAATTGGGGCTTATTACCTTATTTATTAAATGCATTCTGACTTTTTTGTGTTGCAATGCAGCACTTCCTTCTGTGTCGTCTAAGCTAGAATGACGTTGGGCTCCGCTGCCTCCTGGTATATCTACGTAACACATCCCAGGAGGTAGCTTCGCTAACGAGTGCATGCCAAATGTTCAAAGATGGTGCACAGAGACAGGATCAGTGTATCGGTGGACTGAAGTTCCTCTTCAACGCCTCAGAATGTCATATATAAGTGTTGGGAAATTCTGAACATGGCTTAGGTCAGGCTATTGGCCTATTGGTTATGGTCTCAGCTCTTCCAACCTTATAGAGAGGTAATGATGAACAACAATGTGTGCGGACATTGAAAGGTATGGTTAGTTAACCACTTCAGCTCCTGAAGATTTTACCCCCTTCATGACCAGGTCATCTTTTGCTATTTTAACTGGCGATTGCGCGGTCATGCAACGTTGTACCCAAACTAAATTTGTAAAAAAAAATTCACACAAATAGAACTTTCTTTTGGTGGCATTTGATCGCCACTGGGTTTTTTATTTTTTGTAATATAAACAAAAAAAAGACTAAATTGATGCTTGTTTTTCTTAAAATAAATATATATTTTTTACTTTCTGCTCTAAAACATATCCAATCAAAACATTTAAAAAAATCTAATTTGTTCATAAACTTTGGCCAAAATTTATTTTGCTATATGTTCTTGATAAAAAAAAATAAGAAATTTCAACAAGTGTATATTGATTGGTTTGCATGAAAGTTATAATGCCTACAAACTATGGGATATATACTAGAATTTTAATTTTGTTTATACCTCTAATAGTGGGGATCAATGATTTATAATGAGACTGTGATAGTGCTGCGGACAATCTGACACTAACTGACGCTAGGGGGAACTGACTAACTGCCACTGCCACTGACATCACCAGTGACAATAATATAGTGATAATACAACACATTGCCGCTGTACTAATAGACACTAGCTGGGAAGGGGTTAAAATATAGGGCACCCTAAACCTGGAAGTAGGCAGCGATATACAGGCATGTCGCTTTGCTTACAACGCCCACTCATCCGCAGTACATTGCAGGCGGGCAGTCACTAGGTTATGTTGAACTCGTAGTAGAGACTCTGGGATCATCTGTGTTTTCTTGCTCCAAGTGATCTTGTTATAGTTAAATAGAGAGACTGTCTTCTGGAAATTTACAGTCTTAGAGGTTTACAAAGGGGGTAACAAAAGTGGCTTTCGGCTGGTATTAATGAGGAATATGTCATATGATAATAAGCTTCTTTGTATACAATATTAAAATGGTATAAATATATCCTAAAATGTGAACAATTTAACACTTTCCTCTATGCTGTTAAAGTGCAGTGTACAGCATATATGTTCAATAAACAGAATCTTGAAAGCACCCTATGTGAAACCCAATGTCCGAAGGTCACTTCCAAGCTATCCATACAATCCAGCGAGGATGGGGCACAGTACTCTAAAAGCCAGGCTGATTAAAGAGACAGTTATGATTCACGAAAAAACTAGCAAAAAATAGGTTAGTCTTAAAGACACTAGCAAAAACGGAGACATCCTGGTAGTAGGAGGCTGTTATCCTGGGCTGGCCTATCCAATCCCGCTGAAAGTGTCCATATAACCCAAAAGTTAGAGACTTCCTGTGTTCCTCAATGAGTGAGAAAAAAATAGACCTTATTTATGCATCTTTAAAAGAAGAGAATGTAGAAGTATAAATATGAAAAAAGGAATCTAGCTACATAATATTTTTGGAATATAGTATTGTAAATGAGAGAATATGTAAATTATGGAAAATATATAATTGACAGTTCAAACTAATATGTAGTACAAAATACCTAAATGTACCAGGGAGTAAAATCATAAGAATTAATAAAAAGTGGCAATAAAATTAGCATATGTGATGCTTAAACTGCAATAGCCAAGCAACCTATAGAGAAAAGGATTGCCGCTCTCAAAGCTTCCGAACCTTCACAGAAAAGTGTCCCGCCCTACTAGGAGCTGACAGGTGCTGGCTCTGCACAAGTTTGATGAGGAAAAATATCCTGGATGGCCACACTCGGTGAAAAAGGCATCTTTATTGTAGAAAATAAAATAAAATCCAGTGTACAGCAGTCAAATCATATAGAGAAACAGGGGAGAATAGCTAACACGTTTCACATCAATCGATGCTTAGTCATAGCTATGATTAAGCATTGATTGATGTGAAACGTGTTAGCTATTCTCCCCTGTTTCTCTATATGATTTGTCTGCTGTACACTGGATTTTATTTTATTTTCTACAATAAAGATGCCTTTTTGACGGAGTGCGGACAGCCAAGCAACCTATAACATAATATGAAACTAAAGTCAGAATCTATACTCAAATATAGTAAAAAGTTAAAAATCTGATGGTGATGGAAAGGGTTTCTATGATAAGCATATTCCAAAAGTTCCATAAAGTTCAGGTAGTAAATGACACAGAAAGTGTGAAAATGTTTCAACGTTAAGTTACCTTATCTCCTTTCTCTCCGAATGGCCCTGGTGGTCCATTACGTCCAGACCTTCCAGCATCACCCTGGAAAAAGAAACACTCAAATATTAACAATCAAAAAAAAAGATCCATTAAGTAGTCAAGCGTGTGGTTATAACAATAAGCTAAGACATGCTAAAGAGACTCTCCACCTTACATTGTGTACGTGTAGACACTAGCGAACGAAGAAGAGTTCCCTAACACTTCTATACTATATTTTTCATTTTGTAATTAAATGCAGAAATTACGAAAAAGTAATGTACAGTAAGTTGACTGTGTCCTATATGCATGTTTGGCAGACTTTTTACGCGATTCAAGTTGGTACGTTTAATTTGTCACAAATCTTTGGGCTCCCTCTAGTGGAGAATGTTTGAGTAGCACCCCTATATTTAAGGAAAAATGTACCATCGAGACTTGAGGGCTATTTACAAAAACATGAGAAAATAAATTGTAGAAAATAAGCAGTTGTTGGTAGCCAAACTAATTTAATCTCTGGAAATGTGAAACAAAGAATCAGGTTGGTCACCATGGGTATTTTCTCACTTTTCACACTTTTTTTCTCATGTTTTTTATAAATTATAAAGTGCCATCTCAACACAAAATAACTCAACATTTTTACCTATCCATTGTAGTTCACCAAAAACTTCTTAGTAGACATGATATACAGTATATGTAAGTATATGTAAGGTCTAGACTATTAATCTGGCTACTCTGGAAGATGCCAGGGAGCTAAATTATGGGCTGGTATGAGCACCTTAAACAAAACGTGTACTGAGGAATTACAGAGGCTTGCCTTGCCAAATCCTCTTTCTGGTTGTCTTGCTGATCTAGTGGCTTCCCTGCTTTTCTTTGTTGGATTCCCAGCCTTGGGATTAGCACAGCAATGTTATTGTACAATATTAAGCCCCGTACACACGATCCGAAAATCGTACGAAAAATGCCGCTTTCGAAACGATAATCAGATCGTTAGTACAGAGCTTTCGAGAGCCGATCAGGACAGTTCATCCGATATTATTCTATCGGACATGTACGGAATTTTTTTTCGTACGATGCCAGATCGTACGATTTTCATTTAATCAGTACAGCTGTCGTTCGAAAATGCAATACAAACGCATTACGACACATGACATCACTTCCTATTTTTAATTCTGTCTTACGAGAATTTTCGTGACTTTAGTAAACTCATCAGATTCGACGTGAGCTTAGCATCCAAAAAAAAACGAACGATCATTCGTCCGATAATCGGATCGTGTGTACCGGGCATTACTGTACCCTTATCGTTTAATCAAAGTATAACTAAAGGCAAGGCTTCTTTTTTTCGTTTTGGATAGAGTAAAGAGGGTGTAGTACACATGTCAGTTTTTATTGCTGTCTGTATTACCTTTAGGGAGATTCACCCTCTATGTTTGTCCTGTTTACTGTATCACTGAAAGTATAGGAATAGAGGACAAATCTTCCAATGGGACCAATAGTTCTGGTGACCACCAGGTATTCCCTCACTTTGGAGGGATTTCTTCTCACTTCCTGTTTTGGCTATGTGACAGGAAGTGAAGAAAAATCCCCCCAGTGGGACAAGGATTGACAAAAAAGTCTGACAGGGGTTATAACCCTCCTTTACTCTCTCCAAAATAAAAAAAAATGCCTTTAGTTCTAATTTAAGACAAATAATAACCAGAAAATACCACATTATTTAAAATATTGGTTTTGTCAGCCAACTTTATTATATATATATTTATATATATATATATATATATATATATATATATATATATATATATATATATCTTAAACTGCCACACACAGGAAAATTATCTGAATGTATGTTTTGATGAGCTTTTCCCGTCATTTGCCCAATGTGACCCAATCTGGCATCAGATGTCCTTGATGGAGATCATGGGTTCTATTGGAGCTTCCATCATCCTCTGTCAAATCAGAATGTTTGACACTAAAGGCCTGTACATACGGTCTGACTTTTTCCAAACAAACTTCAAAATGAGCACGTTTTCCAAAAAATCCGACCGTGTGTACGATCCATCGGACAAACTTTTTCATTTTTGATGGGACAAAAGTTTGCTCTGCAAACGGACAAACTTTTCGGCAACAAAAGTCCGATGGTGCAAAGTCCGACCGTGTGTACAGAAATCCATCGGACTTTTGTCCGAAGTACAAATATGCATGCCCAGAACCAATGTTAAAATCAACCAACAATAGCAGAAGTTGACCAAAGGGTGGCGGTAAATAGCAGAAAAGAGCAGAAAAACCACGTGATGTTGGGAACGTTTTGGGAAAGTTTGCAGAAAAGTCCTGCCGTGTGTATGCTATGGGTGTGCCCGGCCAACTCCCTTCTGACAAAAATCCACGGAAAAGTTTGTTTGAAGTCCGATCGTGTGTATGAGGCTTTAGACTCAAAATACCCCATTTGTTAGGTTTAGCTCAAATGTTCCAACAGACAAGGGATAACAAATGGCCAAATTAGATCTTATATCTGTGGGTCCCTGCAGATGCCTCCAGATATTTGTTGTTGAGGGGTACTCTCAATGAGATTGGTTAGAAACCCTGGGGCAGTTGCTGTTGCTCTGTGCTAATAAGTATCAGCACTTCTTCCTATCTGTTCTATATCCCCTCTCCACTAAACTAAAACTTATAAGCTTGGTTGAACTATGCCTGCAGGCTCCCCCAACATTTAAAGTGCATGGGCAGCCTAAATCACAATAAAAAATTCAGTTGTAGATTAGACTGTCCAAGCTAAGAAAAGTGTTACTAGGAGTCTGATCAGTCCCATCAGTAACGTCTACTTGATAGTTTAAAGTGGTTGTAAACTTTAGACATGAAATATGAACAAAGCATATCCCTCTATAGTGTGTACTGGTCTCAATCCAGAGCACTATGTTTCATTCCTGTTGTTGCCTCATTCCTCTGCTATTAGCATGAGTCACTTCTGACAGGTTTTCCTGACACGAGAGAAAAAAGGTGACAGGGGAGGGAGCTCCAGCACACAGCCTATGATTGACAGCCTCATCTGTGTTCCTGTGTGCTGTGTGAAGAGGGGTGTCCCTTCCCTCCAATCAGCTCCCCGCTCAGCTCACTGAGCTCTGCTGAGTGTAACTTAATTTTGTCGCCTCCTTCCTTCTGTTAGCTCAGACAAGCTGTATAAAATCTGTACTTTTTAATGGATGTAAATTGCAAATAATCAAGGAGATCCTATGTAGGAGGATCTGTTTAATCTATGTGTATTACCTGAGGCTGGTCACTTCATTCAGCATATGTAAGGGGTTACAACCACTTTAATTCTTGATTTACAACCGATCACTAAAACAGCATGGGTCCATGAGCAAGAGTTTATAAAAATCTAATGAAAATGATCATTGGGAATATTTGCTGTATATCTTGCAAAAGCAAGACCTTGTTAGATGAATAAACAGATGTAAGCCATCTTGGGTGTAAATAAAGTCCTCTATGATGTCTTATCTCCTATGGCTGAAAACATAAAGAAACCACACACCTTTGGTCCAGCGTCTCCATCATCTCCTCTGTCTCCAGCATCTCCTGCATAGCCATTAGGGCCCTGAAGAATAAATAATATACATATGTGAAATTTCAAAGTACATAATATGTTTAAAAAGGTCTATAGCATTAGTAGTTTCTATAAGCAACACAAGAGCACATACAAACTTCCAAAGTCACCCAATAACATAACCTAATCAAGCAAAGCAAAGTTTTCCTGCTCTGCCCTGACTCTCCAACCAAGTCCAATGTAAGCTGACAATGTTCTTTTGTCAGATTCAAGTGTAACTTTATTTCAGAAGGGCAACAGGTACACAACCAGCAGCTTGGTTATGTACCTGGTACCAATCAGCAATCAATCTACGCTTGGATTATTTGTCATTTGTCGAAATATTTACCTGTACTAGCAATGCATAACTCAATTATTCTGTACATAGAAGATACCCCTTTAAAAAAATTGGCATGGCTATGGCTAAGCAGTTATCCTAATTTATTTTTCTTATTTTAACTCCAATGAAGTTATCTTGTTATAACTATATTTATAGAATAATCAAATATTTATGTTTTTTTTTTTCTTTTTAAACTGCCCAATAAATATATTGCTTCCATGCAACCATGGCAAACTGAGGGTGAACATTGTTAATGTACAGATTGTCCCATGGAATTCTCATGCACAGATATCCTGTATAATCTATTAAAGGGAAAGGAGCACCAGAATGGTGTAATATGCAAATAGTGACTTTAGTTAGACCCTTCTCACACTGGAGACGTAAAGCGCCTGAAAAAAGCCTTGATCTGCAATCCCAGTGTGAAAGCCCGAGTGCTTTCACACTGGGGAGCTGCGCTGTCAGGACGTCAAAAAAAGTCCTGCAAGCAGCTTCTTTGAGGCGCTTTAGGAGCGGTGTATACACCGCTCCTAAAGTGCCCCTTCCCATTGAAATCAATTGGAAGCGCCCCCAAAGCGTGTGCAAAGCGTCTCGGCAGCGGCACTTTGTGGGTGCTTTTAACCCTTTATTTGGTCGCTAGCGGGGGTTAAAAGCGACTCAATAGCGCTTGAAAAACGCCGGTAAAGCTCTGCTCGTTTTAGCAGCGATTTACCAGCATTTTTCGGGCGCTGGCAGTGTGAAAGGGCTCTTAATGAAGTCTAATGGACCCCATCTTCTTCCATGCTACTGTTACTCCATTCTCATAATGGACTGCATCATTCACCAACAGTGAGCCACAGGAGTAGGCAGGGGATGGGTATTCATAATTGCGAAACAGGAACTATATGGATATGAGAGGTCAAGGTACTTACTATTCATGGCTGCCTGTTAGGGAAGTTCACTTAGCTTAGCTTATAAAAACTCAAATTGTAAATTTATCAGATGAAATGATCATTGCTTCTTTCTATAGAATAAAGCAGTACATGACCACTTTCAGAGGTAGGTTCCTGTTAACGTTGTCAGGGCTGTATTCAGAAATCATGCTAATCTAGGCTCCTGCGTACAATGTTTTTATTTTTTATTTTACAGACTCCCCATGCTTTATTTTTCCACCAGTTAATACAAAAATACGACAGTTAAGTTTGTACACTATTTGATTTTAAAGTTTTACACCTTATGGCATATATGACTCTGAAAGCTTACCTTATCTCCAGGATCTCCCTTACAGCCAGGAGAACCAATTCGACCCGATTTACCCTAAAAAAAATATTGAAATTGGCCGTCAGTGACATTCATTTATTGTTATCTGTTAAAATGGAAACCCTTTTACCGTTTATTTAACAAACACTGAAAAGCTGTGTAATAAAACAGCTTTTCAAACAGTAAAAACACACGGTTATATATTATCTTCAGATTCGTTTTAACTTGTACATTGTTGTACGGGCTAAATGATGCCCCATTCTATACAGTATCTGTCTACAAATTTTGGCAATTATCTTCTTCTTTTTATGTTAATTCTAATACATTTGTATATTTAGTATATACAGTCTTAGTATAGTGAAGATAGAGATTTGCGCCTACCTTCTGTCCATCTGTACCATTTCTTCCAGCCAGCCCAGCTGATCCCTGTGTCATAGAAAAAAAACAGTTAATAAAGCACAAACTTCAACCTCTGAACCCTTTAATTACACCCATCCACCAAACTACTTACCTTTCTTCCATCTGCTCCAAAATCTCCCTATGAAACACAAGGCAAAGACAGTTACAGGTGAGCAACCACACTTACCATATCAACCATGACTGATGAAGGAATTCATTTTTTACCTTTTCACCTTTCAACCCTGAAACACCCTAAAAGAGAAGGAACTGTGGTTATATAAAATCACTTATAATGATAACAGTACAGAATGGTGATAAATGTAGTTCTTTTGAACTTCAAACCTTGGGCCCAGGATATCCAATTGGTCCTTCAATTCCAGGGTCTCCCTAAAAGAGAAGAGATCAAGACATGAGCACAGTCAAATATTAGGTCAGGTAGATTACATGCTTTCTAGTACATAAATTGGTTACTGACCTGTCGTCCTTTTGGTCCAAAGCCTCCAGGTTCACCAGCATTTCCTTTGGCACCCTAAAAAAGAGAAAAGATCAGGTGTAGAAGTAAGCAGAAGTATTCAGAAATGTGATCAAAGCATGCTTTAAAAATGCTTCACGTTCTTCTGCAGATGTCTCTGTAATGTATATACTCAAAGAAAAAAATTAGCTTTCTATGAGTTTAATCTTTAGGTCCAGTCTTGAAAATCTTTGCTGACCTATTATATTAATTTGTAGAGTTGGATGAACAATTTGAGCCAAGCAAAAGTTTGGCCTTAACATCACCTGTTCGGCGAGCACCGGAATTTGCGGGGGCGCTTGGTGGGATGTTCGCCTTCCGAGCGCCCCACAATGCCCATCAGGGAACAGTTAATAGCTGGTTGTTAAGGAGCAGGCCGGGAAGCCGGTCGCTGTCTCCTTAACAATGGATGAGCCATCAGCTGTCAAGAGGATGAAAAAATAAATAAAACATTGCCAGCAATAGAATAATAATAAAATAAAAAAACGGCCTAGGGGTGGCCTGGTATGGTTCAGGACTGCCAGACTGCATGCTCTGATAAGGGTCTAGTATTGGTTTTGGAGTTGGACCCACACCGTTTTTTTATTTTTATTTTGGCGTGGGGTTCCCCTTAAAATACCCACCCCGTTTTTGTTTTACCTTTTTGTATTGCCGGAAATGGTATTGCATTGCCGACAATTTAAATGTCATTTTGTTTCTTTATAAATGGCAGTTCTATACATAGTACAGATGCGCCACTTTACAGGCAGACTAAGGGGACTCCCAAGCACTTTAGTTAAAGGAATTTTTAATTTTTATTGTTTCACTTTAAGCATCATTAAAATCACTGCTCCTTTAAAAACAATATTTTAAAAAAGTTTTTTTTGCAATAGTACATTTCCCCCAGGGCAGTACCCAGGCCCCATACCCTTTTTATGACCAATAACTTGCATTTAAGCCTTCAAAATGGGGACTTTTCATTTTTTTAAATTCGGGTCCCTTAGACTTCAATGAGGTTCATGGTTTGGGGTCCAAACTTTTGCAATGTTCGAGAGTTCTGGTGCCAACCGAACCAGGGGGTGTTCGACCCATCTCTATTAATTTGACTTAATGCTGTTTATATTAAAGTAACATAGGTAACACCTTACAAAGGTAAAGAGGTAGAAGAAAATAAGGCTGGTGCTACTAAGGGGATAAATGGGCAGTCTCCTAGAGACAGGGATTCATTGTCACAGCCCTAGTCACCATGCTGCCATACATACAACCGAATGATTTTCTCCCCTTGCATCATGTGATTATATTATCTAAAACTACTGCTAGAGAGTGCTATCGGAAGCAGCATGGTATATATTAGGCTTGTGCAATTTGTTTCGTAATTAATCGAAATTCGTCCGAATTTAGCAACTTTCGGACATTCGGAAGCATTTGAATTTCCGAACAAAGCAATTACGAATAAAACCGAATCAGAAATAAATTATATCGCAAATAGCGAATGTCCGAATGTCTTCGGCATAATTCGTTATGAAAAAAGTTACGAATGTACGAATCCATTTGAAGCACAATAACACTCTGCTCTGCTCTCTGCTTCTCCCTCACCATGCTGAACTCCCTCTCAAAATGGTGTACAGGGGCGGAGGCTATAGCTGCATGTAAAAAACGAAAGTAAAATACCAGATTTCGAATCATTACAAATAACCGCTATGTATTTAGAAAAGTACAAATCCATTCGAAGCACATTAGGCATAATAGGCAGCGTCATTGTGAGAGACACGGAAAATTACGAATCAACGAACCCAAAAAAAGTTACGAAAGTAGGAGTTGTGTCCAGAATCAACGAAAAACAATGTACTCTACCGAAAGTACGAATTATAAATCAACTAAAAATAAGGCTTACATTAATACGAATCATTCCGATTCAACTAAAAATGTCGCTTGCGAAAATACGAATTAGTCCGAACATGAAAAATCCCGTCTAGCAAAATTACGAACGATTACGAATCAGCAGGACCGAAAAGAAACGAACCGAAACTAAACAAATTTTTCCGCTGTGCACAAGTCTAGTATATATTCCTAACTACATTTTAAATGTGTAGGGTGGCAACAAAGAAAGATGGTTTCAGGTCTCCTGAACTACAAAGAGTCTTCTGACTTCTCTCAACATACCCTGCATCCTCTTTCCTCTACATGTCTCTTCCTCCATTTAGCCTCAAATGTCCAGAGATGGACAGATGAGGGGAGCGAAAAAGGAAGAATTTATCGCAAAATGTACATTCTGAGACTCGATGGTACCTCCTCTAAGCCTGCTGCCATAGACCCTGACCCACAAATGTCATTATGGTAAACAATTCCTGTAATTTTGTTATATTTTGCTGCTAATTTGGTGGAAGCAGACTTCTAGAGGAACCAGCAGAACCAGAGTAATACACCTGAAGGTGTTTTTTTTTTAATTAAGTGATCTAATATCTGACATTTTTGGGCATGTAACACGAATAGTTTGCACTGCAAACTTTGCAGAGAACTAAAGAAAAGAGAATCAGTTGTATAAGGGGTAAATGTATATAGGTTACCTTTTGTCCTCTCTGTCCATCTACACCAGGGGGACCTGGAATCTCCAAGCAGCTCAGTTTATAGCACTGAAAGAAACAAAAGAGTAGTATGTATGAACAGAAATACAATATCAGCAACAACACGACTAAATTTACACATACATTAGAGTTTCCTAACCCCTGGAAGATCTAGATTTCATCCAAGATGCAAATATATATTTAGTGTATGTAATGACATGACGTTTGCCTCCAATTGCTCCATTAACAGAGAATAATAGGTGTTCAGCTGCAATTTTCCTCTTGGCATGTTCTGGCTATACACAATTAGGCTGACTCTTAATTAAGTTTGAATCACTGATATCATGCTGAAGTTTACAATTTTGCAAAGGTGAACAGGAGCATGATATACTTTATTACATAATAGGAAATTAGCACACTATTCTAGAGGTAAGTAGTGATCACCCTAAACCCCTTTCTGATGAGCAAGCCCTTTGGGCAATATATCCACAACAATTTCAGTCGAGAGGAGGATTTTGAAAGAGAGGCAAAATAACATAGATAGATAGATGAAAAAGATTGAGATACAAGGATGCGGTATTATAAAGGAGCTAAGTACAAGAAGAAACAAAAAATACTAAAGCTGGCCAAAGCTGGATCAACTTTTGCCAAACAGGCTTGCTGGAAAAAAATCCTCAATCAGTCAGCTGCAGCCACTGATCAGTATATCTTGACAGCGGTTTCCCGCTGTCAGAACACAATGGGGGTTATTTACGAAAGGCAAATCCACTTAACACTACAAGTGTAAACTGCAAGAGCAACGCTCACTTGAAATTGCACTGAAAGTGCACTTGGAAGTGCAGTCGCTGTAGATCCGAGGGGGACATGCAAGGAAAATAAAAAATAGCATTTTAGCTTGCCCATGATTGGATGATAAAATCAGCAGAGCTTCCCCTCATTTCAGATCTACCCCTCAGATTTACAGCGACTGCACTTCCGAATGCACTTTCAGTGCAATTTCAAGTGAACTTTGCACTTGTAGTTTGCACTTGTAGTGCAAAGTGGATTTGCCTTTCGTAAATAACCCCCAATGTCCCAGCAGGGAGGATTTCTTTATTCACCTTGTTTGAGTGGATGTTGGAATCTGTTCATCTATGACCATCTTAAGGAATGTGAAAAGGAGGGAAGATAGCAAGGAGAGATTAGTTATGATGTACTGTAACCAACATACAATGATTCTGCCAATGTTTTAAAAATTTAAATGGTAACTAAATTTACCACTGAAAGTTCACAAATTGAGTACAATAGAGCAAGATCCTTTACAGACAGGTTAGTGTTACAATAAGTGAATATACTAGTCATAAAAAAGTGGTGTATTGCAAATATCAAGGGATGATTCTGTACCAGAAATGCACATATTGCATTATATATTTAAACTGTAAAAACTATAGCTACGTCCCTTGAATACATGGTGCAAAGTAGACCCTTTGCTTACCCTTTGAGTAATTTACTTGCTAATATGCAAATGCAATAAATGTGGAAAATGTGGAAAAGACCCCAAAAAATAAAGAATTTCAGGCCACTTTCATGACTAAGGTTTGTTGAACCTTATGTCTCCTTTGGCACACCACGTGGTAATTGAGCACTAAGGGAGATCTGAAAGTTAACAAAAGCAAGAGGGGATGAGACATGGACAGATTACTCCTACAGAGAGAATGTAGGTGGATCCAGATTGAGTTGAGATCGTTTGATGATCCACGATTAGGCTGGATTCACACCAGTGCGAATTGGATGCAGGTTTTACCACATCCAATTCGCATAGCAGGGGACTGTGACTGACTCTGGTGCAAATTGTACAGGAGTCCTGTGTGTTTTGGTCTGTTTCAGGTCCAAATTCAGCCCAAAATTCGGGCTGAAATCTGACCTGAAATGATGAATGGAGACGCACCAGACTCCTAATGTGAGCCGCTTCAATGAAGGTGCTTTAGATTCCAGTTGCTTTCTATGATGAAGTGGCAGTCCTAAATCTTCTATCTGTTGGAAACAGGAGGATCTGATGTTTAATAATGAAAAATTTAGGTTCTAGCTTGCCCCATGTTCTCCAGGGTTCTCTGCAGTTTCTGACCTATAGAGTCCCACTACTAGACTTTTGCAGCAACATGCGACCCTCTGGTGGTAGATTATGTCAGTGGTTCTCAACTCCTGTCCTCAGGACCCTCTAACAGGCCAGGTTTGCAAGATAACTGAAATACATCACAGGTGATATAATTAACTGCTCAGTGATTGCAGTATTCTAGTCTAATGTGTGATGTGTGAATCACTGGCGCAAAAAAAAACTTAATTTGTGTCAAATCTATATTAAATTTATGCGTTTGCTGTAGTTAAATATTCCCACCAAGATTGTGGGAAAGTTGATTTACAGAACAAAAGGTGATATCATGAAAATAAATAGCCATCATTGCGCAATATATTTGCTGTTTATTGATAAAATAAGGTATAAAATATTGCATGCACAAATTCCAGTGCCTGGAGGCCGGCACAGAGCCTTTCTAGCAGTGTGTATGGGGCTGATATGTCAGCGTGCACTCCCCTGTGGTTAGCGTGCAGTACAAGCCTCGCTATTGTTTGGGTACAGGCAGGAAGTGATGTCATTGTTACCCAGAAGCCTCTACGCATTTCGCAATCAATCCTGAGGATGCAACATTGATTGCAAAACGCGTAGAGACTTCTGGGTAACCACAGGGGAGCGCACGCTGACATATCAGCCCCATACACACTGCTGGAAAGGCTCTGTGCCGGCCTCCAGGCACTGGAATTTGTGAGTGCAATATTTTATACCTTATTTTATTAATAAACAGCAAATATATTGCGTAATGATGGCTATTTATTTTCATATAAGATGCAAGGATGTTTAAGAAGTAATTATTGGCATACCAATCGGAAAGATTTTCAGATTGATCCCTATGAGTGGAGTGGTTATCCCTTATATGAACCAAAGGCGCATTTGTAGCTTGTTTCTGGTGAGTGACTATTTCAGAAGGTGGCGGTGTCTTCACAAATTGGTGGATAAATAACTTTATTCAGTCATGGATGAGGAATTGAGCACATGGGAAACAGTCGATCAGCATTGAAGAAATAACACTGGGACTGTATCTCTCTCCTCTTGCATTTATATTTGACACATATTTTTTTTTTTTTATTGGTTTCATTTGTTTTTTTGGGCATCATATTATTGATTTGTTTTATATTTTTGGTTTATATTTTATTATTAAAAGCACAGGTTTGTGTGGAATATTTGATATAATTGTATATTTATCCAAGCACAACATGGCACTTTGTTAAGATTCACTGCTGATATAGAAGTGTTATAAACACATAGTAAGTAATACATAGTTAGCGCGGTTATCACCTTTTCTTCAGTATTCTAATCTAGTCTGCATCCCCCCAAGGTAATACTTAAAATCTGGCCTGTTGGTGGGTCCTGAGGACAGGAGTTGAGAACCACTGGTTTAAGTGATACAATAGATGGGCACATATTGGCACATATTGAGGTATGCATTAACTGAGGTTGATCTGTATATTAATAGCAACCAAACAAATTTGGATTAGGGTATATAAAATTTGAAAAGGGTTAATGTATTGTATTTGTAGGCTGGCATGTTGAATGGGTATTCATTCTTGTCCTCAAGCTCCTCTCCCCATCAGGTATAATAAACAATGAGGTGTGTGACATACAGCAATTTTTTTGGACCAGTACGAGGCGGCATACAGAAGTGGAGTTGTACCTTCCATGGATTGAAAGGCTGGACATGTGAATCACAGCATGAATGGGATGGGGAGATGGGTTACAACAAAGATGCATTGAGCACAATGACAAAGATGGTACACATACCCCCTCTAAGGAAGTCCCTATTTGGAAAGAAATTCATCAGCAAACATGTGGCTTGGTGCATCCGTGCCAGGCATGATAGCTCTAGCAATATGTCTACTGCGACCAGACAGCCTGTACATGCATGAGTGTTGTGGTACTCGGCCTACGGGCTTTATGGCCAAATTACCTATTTAAGTAGAAAGGAATGGGACTTTTAAGGTGCATTCACAACACAATATTTTATAAAAAATATATTTTATTTAATGGAAAAAGTTTTTATAATTTACATAATTAATAAAAAACAACATAGTTACAGTAGGAAGCGATAAATACAGACATATAATCTCGACGTTTCGCCAATTAAGCTGGCTTCTTCGGGAGTGTTATTATTGTCATGTATTACTGAAACACAAAACATATACAATGAATATACAGACTTACACCAATGGATTATTATACAACATAACATATTACCTGTACCAGGTAATGAAGGCTTTTTGTGGTGACTTTGAAGCTATCTTTATATCGCTAATTTGTTGAAAATGTAATATGTTATGTTGTATAATAATCCATTGGTGTAAGTCTGTATATTCATTGTATATGTTTTGTGTTTCAGTAATACATGACAATAATAACACTCCTGAAGAAGCCAGCTTAATTAGCGAAACGTCGAGATTATATGTCTGTATTTATCACTTCCTACTGTAACTATGTTGTTTTTTATTAATTATGTAAATGATAAAAACTTTTTCCATTAAATAAAATATATTTTTTATAAAATATTGTGTTGTGAATGCACCTTAAAAGTCCCATTCCTTTCTACTTAAATCCTAAATTCAAAGGGACGTGGTGCTTACTGATTTACAGATGTCAGACAGTTTTCTTATCGGCCAAATTACCTAGTTTATAATCCTCTCCCCAAAATGTTTGGCACATGTGTTGCGTGTTGGTTAAACAAAAGCTCCTTGATGAAAAGATGAGAAGTACCAGGAAGCACTACACTCTACTATGAGTATGCAGGCTAGCACTTAATGTAGTGGATGATCCCAAGATTTAGTATAACAAAACTCTCAGACTCCAATTATATACTATCCAACCTGCATGCATACAATTTTGAGAAACTGCTCTGAAGATACAGTGCGTGAGTACAATAAAAAATATCCACTTGAGATATCCAGGAAAATAGCTCCTGTCCTTTGAGTGGCTTATATGAGTGCCCTGATACCAGCACATAATCTGTAGGCAACATCAGCCTTATGCACAATCTTGACATGTTCAGTGTACAGTTTGGGTTAATCGCACCGATCACCACATTACCATTAAGAGGGAGACATTACTCATACTGAATTAACAGGTGCATGTCTCTCTACTAGGAGCATGGCCAGGACAAGGGGTGGGCAGGAGAATCAGTTGCCCTGGGCGCAATGGTTTATTGCAGGGATGTGGGAGCCCTGACCCTAACCCTAAAGGTCATATTTGCCCTGAGCGCTGGATGACCTTGTCCCGGCACTGACTAGGAGAATGAAACATCTGATCACTTGTATGTGACGATTGTCTGACTATGATTTTATATCAAGTTTGGATTTCTTAGTACACAATAGCGTACCCAGTTGCTGCAGGGCTCACTGTTAGTAGGGTTGCATTGCGTACCACATTGGAATATACACGAAACAATTATATGCTAATACACATGAGATAACTGGGAAGTCTTGCTACATTCTGTACAGCAGTTATTAAAACTAACAAGACTGGAGCTATATAAACATCCCTACAGGGAATGTTTTAAATCAGTGGTCTCCAAACTATGGCCCAGGGGCCAGATGCGGCCCTTTTCTTGCCTATATCTGGCCCTTGGGGCAATGTTCCTCTCACTGATACGAGACACTATTCTTCCCAGTCACACCATTGATGGGGTGCTATTCTTCCTATTAATACCGATAATGAAGCTTTCCTACTGACTCCAATGATGTGACACTTCTTCCCACTGACACCAATGATGGGGTACTATTCCTCCCACTCACACCAATGATGGCATACTATTATTCCCACTGACAACAATGATGGGGTACTATTCTTCCCACTGACACCAATGATGGGGTACTATTCCTCCCACTCACACCAATGATGGGATACTATTATTCCCACTGACAACAATGATGGGGTACTTTTCTTCCCACCGACACCAATGATGGGGTACTTTTCCTTCCATTGACACTAACATCTGGCCCCCCTAAAGTCTGAAGGACAGTAGATTGGCCCTTTGTTTAAAACGTTTGGTGACCCCGGTTTTAAATGATTTTTGTTCAGCGTGTCATTTTTTTTATATACTTAGATACAAAGAAAATACAATATAATCAAATGTTATAATAAAGAATTGCTATTTGGATGTGATTAGTGGAAGAAGTGTAGTTGACCCAGACAGAGATATCTCCAGACTTTTGTTGGTGGTTTATACTATTCATAGTAAGAGTTTCCTCCATTTTGGTCAGATAGTTATATGTACTAAAATTATATTTGTAGTTTACCATATATTTGTTTATATCTATATCTACACATATCTGTGCATATAATTTTACCTACAAAAATTACTAGTTTTGTGTTTACATACCTCTCCATAAGCTTCGTGTTTCTGCAGAAAGATACAAAGATACAGTTAGATTTTCAATGAATTCACAAAAATCATAATGTACTTAGAATATTACCTACATACTATCGTCAAATGTCCTATGTTTTTAACCGATAAAGCTTGTTTTTTTAATCTAGTAGTCGAAGGGCAAAGTCTATGATCAGTAAACATTAAAACAGTGGACCCATTCACACTTGTCTGCTCTGATACTTTGCATTTTGAATGAGCTTCCAATGCACCAGAGCAGACATGGTCGTGCATTCCCATGAGTTGTGATGTGCAGCAACGCAGATGTGTTGGGTTGGCATTCAAAATGAATAGTTGCACAATACACAGTGGCATACCTATGGAGACAGCCGCTGTCCACAAATACTGGAGGGGAGTTATTTTTACACCCTGCCACTGACCAGCAATGCTAGGGGAGTAATGTTTCTATCAATGACCACCAATTAAAGGGGAGATTTTTACGGCCATTTACATCAATGCAGGGGGTTATTATTGCTGCCAAAGGCACCTATGCTAGAGAGATTTTTACTGCCACACTAAAAGCCATAAACCATGAAACGACACCCACACACCCAGGTGTTTAGCAGGCAGCCATTATACACACCCCATTTTTCTTCTTACTACCTTTGAGGCATCCCTCTTAACTATTTTCAGATGTTGGAAACATGCAGGAGGTGGTGTATGTGCGCTCTTGCACATTGGGTGGGTTGACAATATAAGTTCGGTATGATTGCAAACGTACATACAGCTGCTGCTATCTGCCCTCTGCCAGCTAATTCTATCCCAGCACCTGACCCCCAACCATGGCCTTTTTGTTTTATTGATGATGAATTGCCCTGGATACTTAACATATGCACATTTTTAACCCCTTTATGACAGCTATACAATAATATGTGGCCTTAAAGCCAGGCTGCCACGTACACGCTGTCTTGTTCTGGGGTGCGCTTCATCTAAAAGTATCCATGATCAGCTGCTAGGATGGGCTCCCGATGAAGTCAGCACAGTGCAGCCAATCACGGAAACGCTCAATCAGGAGGCCCTTTTACCAGCCAAAGTGTTACAGTGACATTTAAAGCGTTGGCTCTTGCCAATGGTATAGGGTTAATGTTAGTTATACTTAAATATATTGTTGTGCAGCTAGTGCAAGTATCTGAATTTGACATGATATCATCCCCTTGTAATCCCCTCTACAGCAGTGAGAAAGCTAGGGGCAGGTAAGCTGCATGTAAATGAGCTGACAAGGGACATGTTGACAGGAGGGAAGAGCTTAGTGAGCAGAGATTTAACTTCATTAGTCAGGTGCTGCTCCTTCACTGTCCAATCCAAGGGCTGGTGTAGGGAAGATGACACTGTTGTAAACAAAGAAAACCGTGCCATCCTCCTGGCTGTGCTGTGTAATGGGGCTGTGTAAAATTTTAGGACTGGATGGGCAGAAATCGAAATTGTTTTGTGGGTACACAGTATGTCATCTGTGTATTTAGATCTTTGCCTGGAGTTAAAGAGATGTTCCACCTCCCCCGTAATTTTTTTAGAAGTCAGCAGCTACTGTAGCTGCTGACTTTTAGGCCATGTTCACACTATTGCGAATTGGATGCGGGATCCCCGCATCCAATACGCAATAGCAGGAGAATGTGAATGGCTCTCTTTTGAGCCGGTTCACATATCTCCGATGCGGCTCCAGTGCGAATTTGCACCAGGATGCACTGGACCCCTGCTGGGAGCCGCATCGGCATTAGGTGTGAACGAAGCCTTACTACTAGGAAACTTACCTGCCCAGGCATCCAGCAGTGTCCTTACCTGTGCCGCCACCTTGGCTAAGGGAAGCCAGCAGTGAAGCCATGTGGCTTCATAGCCGGTTTCCTACTGCACATGAGCAAATTGCGATGTGCTCTGTGAATAGGCTGGTTACGGTTGGGCGGGGGGGGGGGTACCAGGTACCCGCTGCCCCACAAAAGGTACCAAATGTGGGGTGGGAGGGGAGGAGGCAGACAAGCAGAGCTTCCCCTTTTGGGTGAAGCTCCAATTTAAGCTTTTACCAAAAATAAGTTCTAACCATATGATTCATTAGTTTCACAGTATTTTTTAGACTGAGGCCTCATACACACGGCCGAGATTCTCGTCGAAAAAAACATGTCGTTTTTTTTGACGAGATTCTTGGACAAGAAAATTGTTCCGGCCGAGTGTACACACGCTCGATTCAAAGAACCCGCGGTTCTTTGAATGGAGCGTACGCGGTGACGTCATCGACTACGACGAGCATGCGCTCGTCACATTCGATGCCGTCGCCGCCATCTTGGTATACCCTACGTATGCCTAGGAAGCTACCGCGCATGCGTCAAATTCATTTCGAACATGCGCGGGCTTCCGGGAGGACAGGTAAGTGTACACACACTCACTTTTCTCGTCGAGAAACATGCCGACGAGAATCTCGACGAGAAAATAGAGAGCAGGTTCTCTATTTTCTCATCGAGGTTACTTGTCGGTTTTCTCGACGAGAAACCATACACACAAACGAGTTTCTCGGCAAGACATCTCTGCCAGCAAGTTTCTTGCTTGTTCTTGCCGAGAAACTCGGTCGTGTGTACGAGGCCTGACACTCTGTGAAGTTTAGGTAAGCTACAATAAGTAATAATGTGTGTTTTAAGGCACTAATAAATAAGTAAATAAGTAAGTAATGTGTGTTTCAAGGCACTGAACTTACCATAACTTGAATAATTTTATCAATGGTTCTCTGATCGATCTCAGTTTGGTCACTGGGATTGGTCACTGTATATGCGTTCCTGAACAGCTCATAGGGTTGACTTGCAATCTCCCTGAGACCAGACTCATACACATCACGACTTGCAGCTACAGAGAACAGCTTGATACCTTTAGACTGGGCTGCTTCAACCTGTGCCTTTACTCCTCCGCATGGATTTCCAGTCACATGACCATCTGTGATCACTACTGCAAAATTTACCACATCCTGACCTTGGCTAGCCTGAGCCCTTATGGCAGCATCAATCAGTGCTGTCATATTAGAAATGGCGCAGTCAGTGAAGGTGCCCCGTCCAATATACTGGATTCCACGCAGTCGTGAAATATATTCATTCTTGTCGGCAGTAAGTTGGCTGTAGATTTGGACCTCATCTGAATAATGCAGACCACCATACACCCAGTTCAGAAGGATCTGGTCCCGGTAGGCAGCATTCTCTAGCTTTGCCAAGAAGGTTGGAATGAAACGCTTCATATGATCCAGCAAGCTCTGAATTGGAGCGGTCTGTAGAATTATACTTTCGGATGTATCAATGATGAAGAACACATTGACTGGACATTTGGTTTTATCTGTAAGAAAGTATCAAAGAATATGTTAGTGCTGAGTGAGCTTGTGCCTGGCAATGTTCCCACAACAAACTGCTGAGGTCCGAGGGTCACACATCATATGGGTGTTTATTTATTTCATTGGCCAGAATTGTAATTTATTCTGACCATTGAAATTAATAAATGATGAAGTGCTAAACACACATGGCGCTCAAGCACGTTTATCTACGTTTGGCGTTTTTATGCCCAAAAGCTCAGTTTCTGAACATGATTCTTCTGTGTTCAGAAGGAGCTTTGACTGCCTATAATCTCTGCTGCTCTTAAACTCCTCTAAAAGCCTATGTGTGCATGGACACATAGGGGTTGATTTACTAAACTGAAATCAATAGGCAGCGCCGCCGAACCGCAGGCAAAGCGCCGCTGCAGCAGCACTTTGCCGGCGCTTTTAACCCTTTTTCGTCCGCTAGCGGGGGTTAAAAGCACCCTGCTAGCAGCCGAAAAGCGCAGCTAAAACATCCCTGCAGTGTGAAAGGGCTCTTAGTAAATCACCCCCATAGGCTTTTATTGAGGTGCGTTTAGGGGTTTAGGCAAAAAAATGGCAAAAGCCCCCAAAACTTCAGGCCTAAGGCCTAAGGGACCCAGTCTGCACCATGGTGTCAGGGGACATACTTTACTACTCAGGATGTGGCTGCTTTATAAAGAAAGCCAACTGTAAGACTTTAATTTTTTTTGTTTTGTTGTACTTGGGATGTATTTAGCTGATTTACAGGTTCATTGGGGCTAAATTAATCACAACAAAACTGGGCAGAGACACCCAACATTTCCAGCTGTGTAACAGAACATACGTTCTGTTACATAGCTGGAAATGTTGGGTGTCTCTGCCCAGTTGTGTTTGTTTCTGTCCTTTTGTCACATTTTGCTCTCTATTGATGAAGATGTTTTGCTACTAATCTACGCAGCCGCATCAACTTTAATTATTGTCAGAAACTTACCCCAGCATTTATAGCCACACCGTTAACTCAATCACCTTAATTCAATTACTA
Source organism: Rana muscosa (assembly GCA_029206835.1). Classification (NCBI taxonomy): domain Eukaryota; kingdom Metazoa; phylum Chordata; class Amphibia; order Anura; family Ranidae; genus Rana; species Rana muscosa. The sequence goes on from CM055127.1 coordinate 364,019,594, forward strand.
TACAATAGGTCCAGGTAGATGTTGATTGTCCAAGAACATAATGGGAGGTGTAAAGGTTTGGTAAACCACCCTTTCTAATAACATTAACCAATTACCATGGTGTCACTAAACTGTAGGTCACCCGTCTGTCAGAAACAGTAATTAGCGCAGGCAGAGGTTCCAGGCAAGTAGGGAAAGAGAAGGGACACAACATCCTTCCTGGAAGCCTCCCTGTTTGGGTACAGATCGGCCAGGTCGCATCCCACCCCTCAAGACATACGCTGTGGGTGCACCCAAAACCTACTACTTTATTCTTTGCTGCAACATTTTGTAGGTGCACCCGCTGGGTTGTCTTCCCACTGGGTAGTTGTGCTTTGTTGAACGTTAAAGCCAAATCTCGTTCGGCTGTACTTCTCCTGTGGATCAGTACAGGAGTGTAGTTCATTCTGCACTTCTGTGACCCGTGTTCAGCAAACAGCGGACTGAAGCCCACTGTCGGCTGACGTCACAGAGCCGGTCTAGGCTGGGGAAAGATCGCGACTATATGGTCAGGATCCATCCAGATGCCTGGACCAGCACCTGGCTCTGCCAGTTCTCAATGAAATGTAAAAGAACTGGGAACCAAAATATAGAGTACCAAAATACTGCTGAAAACTCATCCACTCGCTGTCCAAGGGACATGGGGCTCTGCAGCAAACGAAACTGCATAAATAAAGAGAGTGAGACTATGCCAGAGAAGGGACAGTCAAAAGTGCCACATAACTAAGCCACAGGGATATAGAAATCAAATAACCAATGATAAACTAAAATAAAAAAAATGCAAATTTATTAATGAAAAATTCACGACAAAAGTAATAGAAAAATCCCTCCACCTTCCACCATCTAAAATCACAACGTTGTCAGTAGCTAAAAACGTCTAGACGCCATCTGTGTATCCACATTTCCACCCATCAAATCATGTGACATGTCACTATGAAATGGAAAACTGAAGTAAGTTGGTCAGTGCTGGCAAAGTAGCTCTATGAATTCCAATAGCCAATAGCCAGTAGTGGCAATAATTAAATATAGGGGCTGAAATATCTGAACAGCTACAAGTCAAGGCAGGATCAAATGGATATCATGATTGCAGGATATTTAGAATAGTCTATAAATGCTGCCATAATGAATGAATGCTGGTGCCGATGACTGTATAAGTCCGAGTGGAGGTAAGATGATCATGGATTGCAAATAGCAAATAGTTCTGTGCCACCTGGAAGGCTGTCTGGGTGGACGTGTGTTGTATTACCTGGGTTGTTAGGCCGAAGATGGGGCTTATCCTGGGCACATCTGGCTGCTAGGCTGTCTAAGGGCCTATCCAGAAGCAAGAGAGCAGCGCAGGGTTGGGACTGCGGCTTGCAGTCCAACCAAAAGTGACAGTTCTGTCGACCGGAGAACCTGTTGTGGTCGGTGGTAGAGGGGAAGCTGTCGCCAGTAGGGGACTATCCGCCTTATTACCAGGGACCACAGTGAGTAACTGAAGCAAGTACCGGAGCAGCATTCTCACACACCGGGGACGGTGAAGAATCTGGAAACTTCTGTGGGAATCAAGCCAGGGACCGAGCAGGCCAGCGGGGGTGAAGCTTGAGAGGTATCTAGAGTGCCAAGCTAGGGACCCAGTAAAGAAGCGGGTGTGACGCTTGAGGAAGATACCACTGTGAAGATTGGAGGAGCTCAAGGGATTCAGTGGCAGTGAATCAGTGGGTCTAGTAAGAGACCAGGAGCTCAGTGTATTGAAGAACTACAAGGAGTGGTTGTAGTGAAAGTGAAGGAACTGTTAAGCCTTGTGTTTGGAACTGTTCAAGACTGTTGCCATAGGAGACAACATTCCTACACATGCAGATGTGGCCTCTTGCTGTATGCCTTTCCCTGCATGGCTGTCCTCCTATTGAAGTCTCGGAGTCTGGCAATTAATCTTGCAACTACCTAAGGGTGTCCTGGCCCTATCCCTCTCTCCCCCAAAAAAAGGTTTGTTAAGATAAATAAACTTTCTTTTGCATCCAAGAAGTGTCTGGCGCCCAATAACTTTAACAACTTTAACCATGCCTCACAACCCACCACATACAGAAGGATGTCAGCTATCCCTGGCCCTGGAGGTTCTCATTAGATCAAAGGAGGCCTGGGACCTTGCTACAATACACAACATGGTTTGTGGGTGGCATATATAAGTATCCAGATGTGTTGTATCCAGAGTATTCAGAGGGTAGATGTGTTGGCTCCCTTTAGTCAGACATCCTTTGATTGAAATATCGAAGGAGCTGGGTCTAAAAAACAGCAGTGTGTTTGTGTGTTCGATAAACAACCTAACCTTCTTCATCTGCTTTAATATTACATGTCTAGTGTTGTCAAGCCTATGGTTTATTAACATCCACAGAAACGTTAAATCATTAATAAGTTTGCATTTTCACAGATCTTCTGTATTGTGAGAAAAAGTTTAAGTTACCTGCACATGATTTTTCATCACCGTTCTGTGCCCAGAGAGAGCCAAATGTGGTGGCAAGCAGCAAACACAGCACATGGAGCATGGCCATGACTGCTCTGTGGAGATAAACAGAGGACAATACACCACAATGATTCATAGCATTCTGATACTGATAACGTAATGAGATATATCAGTCACATGCATGACAGCACCACAAACTTTAACATTCCAATAGCATTCATTTACATAAGCATACCTCCTAACTTTTTGAGATGGGAACGAGGGACACCTATTATCAAAAGTACGTAGGCATAGGACACACCCCCAGCACACCCCCTTAAAGGAGGATTGTACCAAAATAATGATTGGTTAAACCCAAAAGTGCTTTTTCTATCACTACTGTTCCTTTATATTGGCTTTTCGAATTTAAAAATGCAGCAATTTAGATATTGGATGAATTGTTTAGTGCTGGGAAACACTTTTTGATAGATAAAAAGTGCATTTTATATACAACCATATAGATCAGACCAAAATGAGGGACACATAATTAGGAAAGAAGGACAGAGGGACTTTGTTCCAAATGAGGGACAGTCCCTCAAAATCATGGACAGTTGGGAGCTATGATAAGAATGCCTGGTGGGAAAATAAACATATTCTATGTTAAAGTCAAACATTTTATTTCCAGTTTTTGACAGATAATGAGTTAAAACCTCTGCCAGGTGTTTATAGCTACATATGTCCTCCTTAGGGAGATTCACTCCCTCCTTGTCCTGATGACCATTGTCACTATGGCACAAAGTGATAGGAAATTTAAGGTTCTTGTTTTTCCAGGAACAGAAGGTGAGGGGAAATTTTATAACAGGGAAAATTTTCTGGAGACAATTGTCTAACAAAAAATGATTCTTCACTAAATAGAGATTCCCTTACTTCCTGTTTTGTCTACAAGACAGGACGTGAAGTAAACTCCCCCAACAGGGCACAGACAGCAAATAAAACAAACACCTGTAATGGAATGCAATAGGGGTTTAGTAAGTAGTACAACTGAATTCAGAATTATAAGGAGGCCCGGCCTTAGCCAGTACAGGGCATGGGTTGTATTCTCATGAACGACAGAGATTTTTTTTTTTTTAAAGGCATACCCCACTTTTAAGTACACAATGGGTTTTATTTACTAAAGCTGGAAAGCCCAAAATCAGGCTCACTTCTGCATAGAAACCAATGAGATTCTAAGCCCGGCTTGTTCAATTAAGCCTGGTAATAAAACCTGGAAGCTCATTGGTTTTTATGCAGAAGTGAGACAGATTTTGCGCTTTCCAGCTTTAGTAAATAAAACCCATTGTGTACTTAAAAGTGGGGTATGCCTGTACTGATATTATATGGCATATCTCATGTTCCATGGTTGGATGAAAACAATGCCCTCACTGCCCACAATATGATTAATTGCTATGAGCAGTAAAAAAATATGTTTTTTCCAGAAATCATCCTAAAAAGACCCTCAGTGACAGCGTTCTTCATATAATAATATAGAAAATAAGTATAATGACCATTTCATCAGGCATAAATAACGTACTCGGAGTTGTGTCCCATAGCTTGGTAACTAAAATGGACAATGCTATTGTTAAAACAAAACTTATTGTGTTCAAAGCTTACGACACAGCTGATTTATCTATCACAATCCCCAAAATGTCATACACTCAAAGTAAAAATGTTACAAACCAAAACAATTCAAACTTAACATATGTTATCAAAAATCTAAATTTAAGCACATCTGGAGATATAGGTTTTTATATATAGTTAGGCTTTTCTTTCACTTTAAAGTTGTTGTAACTGTCCTCAGGTGATATTAAGAAATTAAACAAATCCTCCTACATAAGTTGTGCCTGTTTATCTGCTGTCTTCTCTTCTCTACCTCCATTCAAATTGCTTAATCTATAAAGCTTGTCTGATAGTTCAGAAAAAAGAGGGCGGAGTCCTGAAATGACATGCTTCAGGTGAGCTCTGAGAGCTGATTGGAGGGAAGCGACACACCCCCTTCACACAGCATACAGGAACAGAGCTGAGGCTGTCAATCAGCTGGAGGTCCCTCCCCTATTACCGTATTTCTCTTGGTGTCAGGAAAACGTGTCCAATGTGATTCATGCTGATAGCAGAGGAATGAAGCAGCAGACAGAAGTAACACTTACTGCTCTTAATTGAGACAAGTACACACTATAGAGGGTTATGCTTTGTTCATATTTCATGTCTGAGGTTTACAACCACTTTAAAGTCTTATGTAAATGTTGACTTTTTCTGCAAAGTCAAGTTTGCCCCTTCATCCTCTCAATTTCCACTGCTCTCTATTGCTCAATGAGGCTGCCCATCATCCAGAATGACCAATAAGGAGACTTGGGAGGAGGAAGCGTATAGGGTCAACCTTGACTTTTGATTGCAATCTCATCTTCCTAGATTTCTAGATCAATTGAATTTTTTTTACGTATGGATTTTAATCAAAGTAATAAAATTCCTTTTTTTAGCCGTTTAACAAATGCTTTACTTGAGCATAGAGTAAGGCCCCTTACACCGGCAGGTTCGATCATGTTTTTCAAGTGGACCTAATCGGAAGCTCCATGTAAGTTTATGGTCAGTCATTTATATCCAACTACCTCAAAGTCTGTCTAGGACTGGGAAAAAAAAAGAAGAAGGACTGCCTTCTTTTTTGGTCTTACAGACCTAAACGTGATGGATTGGTGATAGTCTAACGTAAACAGACGCAAGCCCATTTTTATCCAGCTGCCCATAGATCCAACGTAGAAAGATGAATAAAAGTGAATGGGCACAAATGTCATAAAAGTAATACCTGTCCCGTTCTGCTCCAATTCAGCAGGAGATCTGTTTACAGATCCTTAGTTTGTATGGTGTTCCCGTGAAAGGGCCCCAAGTGGTACTAGTCCCTCCCCCTTCTAATCAATGTAAATCAGAAAAGGGTTTCCCAAATCCAGGCATACATGACGTCATATTATCAGTGGAGATACCTCTCAAGATAATATAGGAAATCAATTCAAGTGCCCTTTTTAAAAGCTGAAAAAGTATAAAAATGCTCAAACAGACCGAAAATAATAATGATAAATTATTACTGTACTAACATAAAACATCCCAAAGACACTGTACCGATAGGGTCATACCCCTGGAGAGGACACAATAGTAAATCTCACAGCAACTTTACCTTTTGACACCAGATAGGTTTGTCTAAACAAGTATTTACAAACAGTTATTAGCGCATGTCAATGAAAAAATATATTCAAAAACATTTTCAAAAGTTGTTCCAATAAAAAACAATAACCAAATGTATTATTTATTTTTACCTATTCAAGCCGACTATTTTGCCCATATTAGGCTTCACCAGGCTGCACGCTGTTGGTTGATCGCAGAACTACAAGTACAAGCAGTCCCTGTCCACATAGCAAGCAGCGGGGTGTTTCACCTACATAGCTTGATTTTAGGCAGATACAGATTAAAAGCTTAAACAAATGATTTGTTCTGTGGGGTATATAATGGAGAAACAATACAACCACACGCAAGATAGTAAAGTAACCAGAGTAATAAAAAAAGTAGAGTACTAATATAATTATCACTGATGCTTTTTACAAGTTATGTACACTAAGCAAAGTAAAAGAAAAAATAAACTGAATAGCAGTGTGATTGTCACTCTCTGCTGATTTCCAGCACTGCCCTTCATCTTTTTAGAAGTGAATAAAAAATGAAAATGTATATGATGCATAGGCACTTACCTAACAGATAGTCAAGCAATCAGAGATGTTGTATTAGCTCAGTTATTGGCCAGATCTGTGCATCCTCTGTGGGGAGAGAGAAGCTGCTTCCTAGGATGGGTCCTGCTTCCACCGACAGAAACTTTTGCTCCCTACACCCAAACTCAGTTTTTTTTTTTCCAACTTTGGCTCATCCCCTTCCAGGCATTGGATATTATAAGTGGTCTCTATGACTGTGACCACTGGGTGGTGCTGTGGATCCATTGCATGGAGGGCTGTAGGATGGTCTCATTTTATGGGAAGGGAAAGTCTGATCCTAAATCTTTTCCTTTGCAGAATACTTTTTGATTAGCAAAATCATTATTTACTAGTATGATTCACTTATTTCCTGTGAGCTCGAATAGATACTAAGGGCTTAATGCTTTCCAGCTGCTGTAGGACTACAAATCACAGCAGACAATGACAGTGTGCAGGGATTGTGTCATTTTCCTGGCTGTAGTATTTTCCTGGCTGTAGTACTCAAACTTGAGCGACTTTAGAGAAAACGACTTTATGACCACAGGCAATTTTTTATTTTACTCTTTAAAATATATTTTTTTTTTAAACATTATAGCTGATACTACTTTAATTTATTCTGCACCTTAAAAATCCCAATCCTTCTCTCTATATTTAATTGAGCGACTATAGCTAGTCCATAAACTTTCTATTGCTCAGATATCTGCAAGGGTGTGTCATGGACAGAGGTACAGAGAGTGCAAGGATGAGGAAGGCCTGATGATATGTAAGGTATCGCTGTGTGTCACACATTCTTGGAAATCAACCATCACGCTGGCAAATTATCACAAGAACTCAAAATTCCCCAAACCAGGTAACAACCATAAAGCAACACACACCCCAATATTCCAATGCTGCCACTAGATGCCTGGACTGGCTGATAACATGAGCGAGATCCTTGTTTGGGGGAGGAGGCAAGAGAAGAAAGCTTTCTTTGTACAGGTAGAATGGGGCAGTGGATGTTTTCACAGGCTGCAGTACTGCTGGTCACCACCGAAGGGCGACTCGACATCTAGCTGGCTGATAAGCTCCTCACTACTATCTCTACTGACCCGTTCCCCAAACATAAATGCATGCTTATAATGAGATCATTTCATGGGCAGCACTTTAGACCTAGAGGAATGGGAGGACATTTGGAAAACACTAATATAACATCAATCTGTGACCTCTACAAAGAAAACCAATACAAAATCCTCTTTCATTGGTACCTTACACACCTCCAGGCCCTCCTGTACCCTTTAGCCCTGTACACACGATCGGTTTTACCGATGAAAACAGTCGTGTATGGGACCCATCGGTCTTTTTTCCATCGGTTTTTATAAATAGAACATGTTTTAAATTTTTCCGATGGATCAAAAACCGATAGCAAATTCCGATCGTCTATGGGCAAGTCCATCGGATAAAAAACCCACGCATGCTCAGAATCAAGTCGACACATGCTCAGAAGCATTGAACTTCATTTTACTCGGCTCATCAGAGTGTTTTACGTCACCGTGTTTGGAACGTTTTTTGACTGATGGTGTGTAGGCAAGACTGATGGAAGTCAGCTTCATCGGATTTCCGATGGACAAAACCATCGGATTAGAATCCATAGGATATCCGATCATGTGTATTAGGCTTTTGTATTGAACTGTACTGTAATTGTGCTGTCCCCCCTATACATTGTAAAGTGCTGCGTAAACTGTTGGCGCTATATAAATCGTGTATAATAATAATAATAATAATAAACCCAGTGACCCCTTCCACTTTTTGGAGATGCAACATATCAATATGCAACCTATACAACATGTTCTGGGAATGCCCTAAAGTACAACTATTTTGGAAAATTACCCAAACACTCCAGACACACAATTTTGGACAGCCTGGATGACCAATCACAGCAGATCACATGACAGTTGTAAACAATGAATGGCTTACTTTCACACCATTCATTGTATACAATTGTGTTGCTAGCTGTGATTGGTCACAGTAATCACATGGTACAGACAGGGCCAATCACAGCCCATATGTACCATGTGATCAGCTGTGACAAATCACAGCTAATCACAACAATAGACATTGTCTACACACTTTCTTTTAGTAAAAATATTTGCTTATAGCAGTGAAAATCACTGCTATAAGCAAGCATAGCATGTAAAAAAACGCCCCAGAGTGGTATAGTTTTACTATATTAACACTGTATTGCTCTGATCACAGTATTTTTTTTTGCCACACTAAGTAGCTGATGATGCTGTACTGCACTGGTGACAATATGTCTACAACCGGGTCTCCCGATAGGACAGGAGGCCCGGTAAGAGCGGCGGAAGGCAGTGGGGGGGGGGGGGGGGGCATGTCCCCTCCTGCTCCTCCGGTATAACAACCGAGCGGCTTTTAGCTGCATCGGTTGGTATATCTGGAAAGCCAACCACTGGCTCTAAAAAACGGTACCGGGATGATGCCTGCAGCTGTGGGTATCATCCCGGTATAACCCCCTAAACCCTTGGCCGCATATATGCGTACGCTCAGCAGGAAGGGGTTATACAATGTTTGTATTATTCTGTAAGGTATTTCAGTACTTCTTGAGCCAAAGCTTGTTTTTTTGCTTTATACATTGTTCCTTTTTTAAGGGGGGAAGAATTATTGCAGACACACACGCAATTTATACACTGGAAAGCAATACCCCCTTTTTTATACACCATATTTTTCTTTAATTGCAGCCTTTGTATTTTACAGGGTAATATGCTACTTTTTCCTGCTATGGTTGTAGTTCTCTGGGGACCAGTAGACATCTTCTTGAACGTATCGGGCACCTCCAGGATAAGGATGGATGCATATTCTTTACAAGCTTCAGAAGGATGCCCACATTGGTAAATCTTTTCCAAAAATGCTTTACTAGGTCTTGCGTTACAGATTGTAGCTCAGAGCAGCTCAGCACCTGGGAATTAGGTTTAAAACACAAATTCAATATTCAGGTGGCCCAATTTACCCTTTCCTCTTTTTAGACAAGTCTTTAATATTAGGGACCAATTTTTTTAATCCATAAATCCAATAGGACTTTCTCTGACTTATCCACCTTATAAAATTGCCTCCCCTCCAATGTCTCTCCACTTTCTCTAGCATGTAATTACATCTTATGAGAATGGAAGAGGAGAAGAAGGGGGGATAAGTGCTGTATATCACGTTGGATAATAATACACATGCGTTTATGACCTTGATTAACTTTGAGGTCCACAAAAGAAGGAGATCATATAGACTGCACTGAATGGTTTGAGTGGTAACAAGACTGAATATTTGAGAAAACATGGAAGATTTTTCACAAGTTCAAGTTGAATGGGATGGACTTGTAACAAATTTTGTACTTTGTACTTTAATGGGAGGTATTTTGCAGGCATAGATTCAACATGGTGTTGGAAACATTCCTCCGAGATTTTGGTCCATATCAACATGGTCAACATCATCAAGCAGTTGCTGCAGATTTGTCGGCTGCACATCCATGATGCGAATCTCCCATTCCACCACATTCCAAAGGTGGATTTAGATCTGGTGACTGTGGAGGCCGTTGGAGTACAGTGAACTCATTGTCATGTTCAAGAAACCAGTTTGAGATGATTTTAGCTTTGTGACATTGTGCATTATCCTGCTGGAAGTAGCCATCAGAAGAACTTTATAAAGGGATGGACATTGTCCTCAACAATACTTAGGCTTTGGCATTTAACCTCCCTAGCGGTAATCCCGAGCGTGACTCGGGGTTGTTTTTTTATGCTAGGATCGGTAACCCCGAGTCACGCTCGGGGTAGACATTGCAGAGCTCGCAGCGGAGTTTCCCTACCTTCTCCTGGCGATCCAGCGATGATGTCCTCTGCTGTGATCGCCAGCGAGATCTCCGGCGAGTGTCGGCACTTTCGTCCCCATCTGACTTCCTAGTTCCGTTCCCTGCGAGCCGCAGCGGCGCATGGGAGCGGAACTGGGCGCCAAATTCAAAAAGGTAAACACATAGTATACATACAGTATACTGTAATCTTACAGATTACAGTACTGTATGTAATAATTACACACCCCCTTGGTCCCTAGTGGTCTGTCCAGTGTCCTGCATGCACTTTTATATAATAAAAATCGTTCTTTCTGCCTGGAAACTGGAGATTGTCCATAGCAACTAAAAAGTGTCCCTTTATGTCAAAAGTGGTTTTAGACCAACTAGAAAGCAGCGATAATAAATTAGAATCACTCGCAGAATTGAGCGATAGCGATTTGTGGGGAAATTCGTCATCAAACACTAAATCTAATAACAGCGACAATTCTGCAACTGAGCAAATTTCAGTGTTTTTGATTTGATTACATTATTGAATAATTTTTATTATAATTAGATTACTATTTTTTATAATTATTTATAGTTATTTATTATATTATAATTTATAATTTTGTGTTTCATATTTATCATACCCGGAATGTCTACTAGACTCTGGTTTGCTTAGGTTTAAGTAAGTAATTACTAAGAATCGCAGGCCTATAATACATAACACCAAATTTTCATGCAAAATAATTGTACCGCTTTTGGTACATAATTCCAGAAAGAATCATACCGCCAGGGAGGTTAAACAATGCTCAGTTGGTACTAAGGGGCCCAAACTGTTATTGTAGTCTCAATTTCCTGTTCTTCGCTGGCAGGAGTGGCACCTGGTGTGGTTTTTTGCTGCTGTAGCCCATCTCCTTCAAGGTTCGATGTGTTGCGCGTTCAGAGATGGTATTCTGCATACCTTGGTTGTAACGAGCGGTGATTTGAGTTACTGTTGCCTTTCTATCATCTCAAACCAGTCTGCCCATTCTCCTCTGACCTCTCACACAAGGCATTTTTTCTTTCAATTATTATTGAATTTTTTCAGAGAAAATAGAGTCATTGATAAATTTTTTTACATATTGGAACAATAAATCCATAGTAATACAACGTATAAGAGAACGAGTTTAAAATAGATATATATATATAGAAACAACTTTGGTTAGTGGGCGCAGGTACAACAATCAAACAGAAGGAGGGGAATAGCCGCCCCTCTCCGGACACCCCAAATGGGTGCAAGTCGTGGGAGGAGTCTGGCCACGTGTGGAGATGCACGTGGAGACTCCGGCGCGAGGTCAGCGTGTGATGGAGCAGCAAGTGGTCGGAGTGAACTCAAGCTCCCCGTGGATACCGGTATCTTACCCCACGAAAATGACTGCATTTGCTGCTCCCCTGACAGACACGGGAATAAGGCTCAGGCCCCGAGGACAGTTGGCTCTGTATTTATGCAGAGACACGGAGGCTCTCAGTGTGATCTGTCCCGGATGCTCGGGACTGGTGGTCCAACTAAAGCCATTCGGGCGATGTGAGGCATGCAAGGAGTTCCTTTTTGAGGTTGAACCATACACGGAAAGGCCCCGGGCCCTACGCCTCAACTGCATCACAGGAACCGCCACTCCGGAGGGAGAGATCCAGGCCTCTGCGGAGGTCCCCGTACGCGCTGACCAGGGCGAAGTGACTGCCCAACCAGAGATTGAGAGAGAAAAATCCGAAGACACTGCTTCGGTCACCACAGACTCCCTGCTGCCACCCCCGAAGAGGAAGATAGGCCTGGTGCAGGCATCCTGTGGTCGTGGTCGAGCTTCACCCCGCCGCTTGCCTGGCCTGGATGGCGCCGGTAGAGAAGAGAGTCCCGGACATCCCAGTTCTTCAGTAGGTCCAGGTGAGCTAGGGGCTGGGACTGTGGTGTTGGTTGGAGGTGTCGGGAGTCCACAGCCGGTGGAGCCCGAAAGGGAGGGTAGCCTTCCGTCTACTAGAGACTACCTTCCCGCCGAGATGTATGACACCTCTGACCTAGAGTCGTTGTCAGACTGTGGGGATAACGGAGAGATAGACGAACTGTTTCACCGGAAGGGCTGGGACAGACGCCCACTACCTGTGCTGAGTAAACCGCAGGATTCCCCCATGTCCATAGAAGACAGTACGCTCCGGGGTAAAGGCCCCGGAGATCCCGAGGAAATCTAGTCCTCCGACCAATTTCCTCATTCAACTACATCACCCGCTCAGATGGTGGGGATGCAGCGTGCTTCATTGCGGGCACCAAAGACAAAGAAACCCGAGATGGTAAAGGTACCTCGGCACCCGGAGGCCATCGTACAGCCAGGAGAAGGTGAGCGAGATGTGATGCCGCCTCTAGCCAGGTTGCAGAGACTTTTCTCCCAGAGAGTCGCCCGTGAATATGGGTGGGAGTACCCCTACTTGCCTCGGGACCTATTGTATGAAGTCGAGGTCCTGCGACCAAGGTGGTATGACGAGTTTGTATGGGAAAAGCTTAAAGTACCCCATGCCAGGCGATACCTGTCATGCTCGCCGCCTGTGTCTAAAAAGTTCAAGGACTGCAGAGCTGATTGGAGACTTGGGCGCCATATCCATGCCGATAAGGTGCTCATCTGCAGGAAAGATGGAGAGGATGTTGAGTATTCGGTGGAAGTGTTTGACGGGCACCTGAAGCCCCTGTTTCTGCCGGATCCAAGGTTCTATTTATAGGAAAAGTGAGCTCCTATCTTGTTGCTATTGAAACTTTCTGGAAGAGACATTCCCAGACGCCTAGAACTGTGCCCTACTTTTGTTTTGATTTGGGTTTTTCTTTTACTCACTGGAGATTTGGGAGCTGTTGTTTTTTTTTCTCCCTTTTCTTCATGTGTCAAAGGCAGAGACTTTTGGGGTAGAGTTAGAGTAGGAAAGCAGGAAGAATGAAGATCTAACCAAGTGTCATTACCGCAGCGCTGTCACCAGGTGGCAGTGTTGTGCAACGGTTGTTTGAAAATGTTACACATGCATTACTTACTTATTGGAGTGAGTGGGTCTCTCGGCTGACGGACCCACTCATGCCAAGTTAACACAGAGTGTTAGGATGTTTTTTTTTGTTTCCCTTCTGCAGGAGATTCGTCGGTCAAGACTACTGAGTATGGGGTGGTTCTTAGACAGTAACGAGAGGGATTGTATATGTGTACATGACAGATGTTTTATACAAAAGTTTTAATGTTTTATAGGTTTTTTTTTTTTGAGCAGGTCTTGGCACATACAGTATCCAAAATATTAGGGATAGCCTCTGGGGCCCACTTCATGTCACCCCTCCTTAGGAGACATGGGTGTGCACCTGACGCTAGGGACCAGCGTCAAATCACCAGGGGGAGTGTGTAGCAGGGTCTTCAAAGTTAGTGGGATACACCTGGGGGTAGAGAGACCCAGGTGTGTAATTATGTCAGGGATTAGACCCCTTTTCTTATTCGTGGAGGATTGGGTGGTGTAATATTCTCTTTGACCAGTGGGTGTCAGTGTACCTGCTGGCTCGAGGTAGAATCGCTATCACAGTGTTACCCTTTTTTTGGTTCCTTCCTGGCGATGGTACGGCTGGGGCGGGGAACCCGCCGTGGTGTCGATGGGAGGATATAAAAGGGGGAGACGCCCGCGCCACGAGGTCGTCGTCGCCTGTCTGTTGTTCTTGTGGGAGGGGGGTCACCCCTTCACGCACCCAGGCACCTTAGGCCTGGATGTGGGCGGTTCAAGGTTCCGGCCTAGGCGCCCAAGGCCTGGTCGGAACGAAGATGGAGTCCATCCCGGGCACCTTCAGCCTGGGGTGAGGTACTATTAAGGAGGCCTGGGACCCGGTGACTCCGACTGGGTCCCGCAAGGGCGAAGTTGCTCCAGGGCGCCCCTTGCGAGGGGACCCGCATCTGAGGTGAGGAGGCTGGGGGGGGTCACCCGTCCGAAGACCCGGTGTAGCGTCAACCCGGTGACGGATGGGCCTTCAGTAACTCCCTTGGAGGACATCTTCCCCTGATATGTGCTTCAGCGCAGCGGAGGAGCTTCCATCAAGACTCCTGCAACCCCTGGTCATAGCACAGGGAGTGTAGGGACTAGGAACCTGTACAGTGCCTCGACCTGCTTCCCCATCGTATCATGCCGTTGCATTTGACTGTATGTGGAGATACGCAATAAACCTGAGTTTGGACTTTGATGGGTGTATGGACTCTGTTGATGGGAACAAAGGGAGATTCCGGCACGGAAGGACTGACCCTCATAACCAGCACACATTTGGCCCGAGGAAAAGATTGATATTGGCCTTCACCTCACCCACATGCATGGGGAGGACATGGGCCGTAGCGCACCTCACTCTGTCGCTCGACATACCCCTAGCTAAAGAGGTCGGGGTGAGGAGGCCGCTACATCTGTTACCAAGAAATGAACAGGTGTACATAATAAAGTAACTGGTCAGTGTATATGACATCCTTGTCTAAGGGAATTACTACCAAATGATGTACTGTTATGTTATCCTTCTTTTAATAAGTAAAGTTAGAAGCAAAGAAACCCCTTGCCTCTTTAAGACCCGGTTCACACAGGGGCGACTCGTCAGGCGACTCAGCCGCCTGACAAGTCGCGTCCCGCTCTGTTCAATGGAACCGTTCTAATAGGAGCGACTCAAGTCGCTCCGACTTAGAAAAAGGTTCCTGTACTAATTTGGGGGCGACTCGGAGCGACTTGTATTGACTTCTATACAGAAGTCATTTTGCAAATCGCCTCTCAAGTCGTCTTGAGATCGCCTTGCCAAGTCGCCCCCAAAGTCGTGCCGCCCCAGTGTGAACCGGCTTTTATGTCTCAACTGGGATAGAGTATCCAGAAAGTGTATCTTGTGAAGATGTAAATTACCGCTCCTCGGTTTGTGTAAAGAAGAGTTCGTTTAGTTAAGATCGCAATCATGGTAACTGTAAAGTGTTTGTGCCAACATTGTCAGCTATATAGCAGGTGGTAGTTGGAGGAACAGAGTCACTATCCTGGCTGTGAGAGATGACCCACTCAGGTAACATGCATCATGTGACTTGGGTATCCATGTAACTTAGGCCCCAAGTGTTTATATTGACTTTTGGGAGTTCTGAGCTGGACCACAGGTTAAAACACAGTCTTGTGTAGAAAGAGTGCGCCAGATGCTAGGGGGTTAATGAGTTGACTATGACCAGGAGGATGATGAGAGAGACTGTGGCCTCAGGCCTGCATCTGATTGAAGAAGTAGGGCTAAAGCTCTTTTAACCCTACTTCTCCTGTGCATCACAGAAGTGCAATTCATTCTGCACTTCTGTGACCCGTTTTAAGCCGGGCTAAAGTCCGCTGTTGGCTAATGTCACTCAGCCAGTCCAGGCTCTGGAGAGATCCCAACTTTAATGGGATCCACCCACATGCCTGTACCGGCAGCTGGCTCATCCTCAGTGAGAGCCTGAGGCAAGTCGTTTCCCCCCTTTCCTTTGCACAGAACTCCAGTGAATGCTGGAGTGGCAGAGCAGACAGTGACTGAAGACAAGCGATCAGCATTCTTAAATCACTCAGCTGCATCCAGCTAGGTGGGGATAATTATTTGTATATTTTTTTTATATACCCTCACTTTTCTTTTAAAGCAGTAGTAAAGTCTCAAGAGCAAAATAAAAGAAATGGTCCCCCTGCAGGTTTAGGTCATAATGCACTAGTATGCATCTCTTCTCTAGATAACAAGCATTAAAGCCGGGGGGGTAGGTTTCCTAATGCAAAGGTGGATTGGTGGATTTTTCCATATTTACATAGTAGGTATGGTTGAATAAAGACAATAGTCCATCCAGTCAAACCTGTGTAGGTGTACGTGTGTTAGTCTCGTCTTTTATGTGGGCAATTTTCTTGGAGTTGGGCTTTATGGCATTTGTAGTACAATTTTTGCAATTGTTGTCCTCTAAAGCCCTGTGCACACGATCGGATAACCTATGGATTTTCGTTCCGATGGATTTGTCCATCGGAAATCCGATGAAACTGTTTTTCATCAGTCTTGGCCACACACCATCAGTCAAAAAACCGACCGTTCCAAACGCGGTGACGTAAAACACTCCGATGAGCCGAGAAAAATGAAGTTTAATGCTTCTGAGCATGCGTCGACTTGATTCTGAGCATGCGTGGGTTTTTTAACCGATGGACTTGCCCATAGACGATCGGAAATTCCCATCGGTTTTTTATCCATCGGAAAATTTTAAAACAAGTTCTATTTTTTACAACCGATGGAAAAAAGACCGATGGGTACCATACACGATCGGTTGGTCTGATGAAAACCATCCATCGGACGGTTTTCATCAGTCAAACCGATCGTGTGTACGGGGCTTTAGAGTCTTCACTGTGTGTTCCATCAACCTTCATAAAAGCTATATAGTTTTCCTACAAGAGAACTTGGTTGCTGGCTCATAACCCACCTCTATACTCCTTCCCATAATAGCTAGTTATCATAAACAAGTGGTTGGTGCGGTTTTACCAAAGACCACCTACACTACACTTACTTTCCCGCTGAAATTTACATTACCAGCTCTTATGTTTTCTTGGGCACCGTACCAAATGTAAGGCTTGTTACAATACAGCCTGAGCCTTGCTTTCCTATTTCAGAAGATGTATATAACTGCTACTCTGTTATGGATAGAACAATAATGTATAACGTAATTATCTTCATAGAGAATTACTACCTGCCCATAGAAACAAATAAGGTTCCATGTTTTGTAAGCACACATTGGAAAAGCTGAATTCTATCTGGTTGCCATCATAAACCTTATGAACTAATATTAACTTTGCACTGGTTGCCATTATTCTGCCCAAAGAAGCCAAAATGATTAAAGGAGAATACTAAACTAAGAGAAACCCGCTATGTCACTGGAGTTCACATTAATGAAGATGGAATCACTGTGTACAGCAGGGATTGAGGCTTCTATCACTCCTGGAAGTACAATGGAGGCTGAAGATTCTTCAGTTGGCGTAGAAAATGAAGATGCAAAGCATGGGTGGCGGTAGAATCACTTTAAAAATTTCTAGATGTTGTTTGTTCCTAAGGCCCCTTTCACACTGAGGCATTGCAATAACGCGCTAAAAACTATTAGCGCTATTACTGCGTTTTTACTGCGTTTTTAGCACGTTAGCGCTAAAAAAAGCGCTAACGCCTATGCGTTTTTACTGCGTTTTAGCGGTAAAAAGGATTTCTTGCTATCCCACAATCCTCCACTCTACTGCGGTCATGTGACCTTCCCACAGCTTCTAGGCGTTTTTACCGCGGTTTTACAGCGGTACTCATTCATTTCAAAGGGGATAGGCGTTTTTACAGCGCTATTTCATGCGCCCCAAAGATGCTCCAAAAAAAGCTGTTTGCAGGATTTTTTCCAACGCGCAGCCAGCACAACGCCTCAGTGTGAAAGCCCTCAGGGCTTTCACATTGAGAATGCTGGGGCAGGATTATTTCAGGCGTTTTTACAGCGCTATTTTTAGCTCTAAAACGCCTGAAAAACGCCTCAGTGTGAAAGGGGCCTAAATGTGCATATAATCTCCAATATATTGTTTATAGAACTGTTTACAGTAGGACTAATAACTATTTTCATTCTGGATAGATAAATGGAGGGTTAAAACTCTGTCAGTTTTATTTTTGACATGTGTCCCATTAGGGAGATTTCCCTTCACTTCCTGTCCTATAGCCAAAACAGGAAGTGAGAGGAAATCCCTCCAAATTGAGGAAATCCCTTGTTCTTCTCAGGGTCACCAGAACTTTTGTCTTCATTGTAAGATTTCCCTTCTATTACTGTTTTGGGAAGGTAAATCTTCCTAATAGGGGCACAGACAGCAAAAAACAAACAAAAAAAATAAACTAAAAGGTGTTCTAATCCCTCTCCACTGTATCCAAACCTAAAAAAAAAAGTTTTGCCTTTAGTTATACCTTAACCACTTGCCACCCATATAACTTACTTATACGGCAGAAAGGTTACACTGCTGCACCTAATCACGTACCTAGTAAGTGATCTGAAACTTTTGGTTCTGGAACGTGCATGCGCGCTGCCGGCAGCCGCTCACGCTGTGATTATACACAGCGGGAGCTGATCTGCGAGTACCATGGACTCGATGTCCGTCAGCACCTGACGATCATTCGATACAGAGGCCGAACAGCGGTCTGCCTATGTAAACAAGGCAGATCACAGCTCTGTCAGTAGGGAAGGCATGGATCCTGTGTTCCTGCAAAGCTTCCCCTAGTAAAAGCATCTCTCACAGTAAACTAAAACACTGGTCAGGCACACAGTTAACCCTTTGATCGCCCTGAGGTTAACCCCTTCCCAGCCAGTGTCATTAGTACAGTGACAGTGCATATTTGTTAGCACTGATCACTGTATTAGTGTCACTGGTCCCCCAACAAGTGTCAAAAGTGTCAGTTAGTGCCCGACTGTCCCCGGCAGTATTGCAGTCTCGCAAAAAGTTGTTGATCACCGCCATTACTAGTAAAAATAAAAATAAATAAATAAAAAATATCCCATAGTATGTAGAAACTATAACTTTTGCGCAAACCAATCATTGTACGCTTATTGGGATTTTTTTTACCAAAAATATATAGCAGAATATATATTGGCCTAAATTGGTGAAGAAATTTGATTTTTTACATTTTTTTTATTGGATATGTTTTATAGTAGAAAGTAAAAAATATTGTTGTTTTTTTTTTTCAAAACTGTCTGTCTTTTTTGTTTTTAACGCAAAAAATTTAGATTGCAGAGGTGATCAAATAGCACCAAAAGAAAGCTCTATTTGTGGGGAAAAAAGGCCATCGATTTTATTAGGGTATAGCATTGCACGACCGCGCAATTGTCAGTAACGTAACGCAGTGCCGTATCGCAAAAAATGGCCTGGTATTGAAGGGGGGTAAATCTTCCAGAGCTGAAGTGTTAAGATAAGATTAGTTTTTGTTATAGTAGCCAGAATCAGATGCTCACTTTTATTCATTCAATGCACTTTCTCAATGCACTATAAAGGCATGAAATAGAGTGTCTGAATTGTTTGTTGAAAGAAAAAAAAAAAAAGTTTTACTTTGGAATCTTTGATAAATAAGTTCCACTATGTGTTATAGATTACATGCACAGTTGGGAACAGTGTGTATTTGGGCTTCTTGATAAATTGATGCAGTACAGAACTTAGTATTGTTTTTGGACAGTTCTTGCATGTGGCTGTGAGTCAGTGATAATAATTACTTCTTTGCTTTATATTTTTCTCCACGCTACTAAATTGCAACCGTTAACATGACTAAGTTCCCTGTGTTTTTACCTGCATAAAGCTGCACTACACAATTTTTTCCATACCACTATGGCAAGAGTTAAAACTTCGGCTTCTTGCTTTTTCCATCAAATTAAAACCACTTGGATAGGAAACATATGTTTTATTTTTTGGTCTCCAAGTGAAACTAAGGGGAAAAAAAGATCTGACATTTGGTTTCCATTAGGAGATCCCAGATTGTAGAGCATCTTATTACTCATAATACTCAGCCTGTCTGGGGACTCACCCTGGAGTGAGAAGTGAGTGGGATTTATCCTGAAACCCCTAAATTGTCAAATTGTTCCAAGAGGGGCACCCATACCTAAACTATGTACAATTCTGAAGAAAATAAATACATTTGTTTTGAGTAAATATTGAATTAAGCATTTAAAAGTTTGGACCTCCTACAAAATCCTCCTTCTTTTCTTCAGTGGGAGTGCAGCCATCTGCCTTCACAATAGTCTTCAACATTGCTTTCCCGCCAAAACGGAACTCTCTCATATATCATTTCTGCAGAAACTTGGTCCCAGCTTCAGAATCTGCACTAAAGTCTATTAACACTTTCACAGTTAGAATAGTGTTGTTTTGTTGCCCACACTTAAAGGAACACTAAAGGAAAAAAATATTTTTTTGTAAAATAACAAACATGTTATACTTACCTCCACTGTGCAGCTCGTTTTGCACAGAGTGGCCCCGATCCTGGTCTTCTGGGGTCCCTCGGCGGCTGTCTCGACTCCCCCTTGCAAGAACTTTCCACGTTCATGCGAGCTCTCTCACATGGTGGAAAGTTCTTGCGGGCGCGCTCCCATGATACAGCCGGCGGCCATAGCCGCTCACTGTATCACTCGGCCCCGCCCCCCGGCGCGCCGCATCATTGGATGTGTTATTGTCAGCAGCGCGAGACAATGGCTGCGCTGCTTTCAATCAACCAATGAATGAGCCAGAAGCCCGGCCAAGAAGCCAGCGCTTTCACGGCGCGGGACTTTCGAGGGGTCAGGTAAGTAAATGGGGGCTCGGGGGGCCCGCTAATGCTCGGATGTTTTTTCACCTTAATGCATAGAATGCATTAGGGTGAAAAAACATGTACCTTTACAATCCCTTTAAGTGGTCATAATGGTTGCAGATCATCAAAGATATGGGTGTTGAGCACTTCTCCAAGATGCCCAGATTGCAAAAAGCTATTTTTTTCTCCATATTGTATGTCTTGCCCTTTTGTGCATTCTCTTGCTGTGGAGGTATCTAAACAATTTCCAATTTTTTCCAGCAGCTCTTCGGAGACTCATGTTGCATCTGTATTTTTCTAGGGACATTTCTCCACCTTGCTTCCTAATGATGCATCTGAGCATCCACTTTAAAGCCTAACTCCAAAAATGTATTTGTTGTTTTGGATCTTGTATGATAGACAAAGTTTTCTCTGAGAAATTAATTTTTGCCTGTGATCCAACTCGGGAAATTTCTCTCACTTCCTGTCTCTGCTACACACAATGGTGTATTTAGGTTTTGTGCTGCCCTAGGCCTGACTAAACTCGCGCACCCCCTAATTTAAATACGACCCAACCCTTCTTGTCAAGGCCACACCCTTTCCTTTTTAAGACCCGCCCTGTCATCTTCATGGGAGGAGGACAGAGGGACGCCGCGGGAAGGGGACAGAGGGACACCACGGGAAGAGGACAGAGAGGGATGCAGCATCTTTTCATTTGGGGGGAGAGAGGGGGGTAAGGGGATATGTGCTGGGTGCTTTGGGAGGATAGAGTACATGTGCTAGTGGTGGGGGGCAGGATAATTCCCCCCCCACTTGCACATATCCTCTCCCCTCCCAAAGCACCCAGCACATATCCCCTTACCACCCTCCCCTCCCATCACTCCATGTGTGCATCTGTTATCTGCCACCCCTTTCCGGTTACTGTGTCACTCTCCACTGTAAACTATACACAGACCTCAGACCAGCAGCGCGGCTCTTGCACTGAAGTCACGTCCCTCCTCTGTGGCTCCTCCTCCTTCTGTACACTAGAACATTGGAGCAGAGGAGGAGCCAAGGAGGGTGTGGCTGTCAGTAGGGAAAGAGGTGTCGGCTGCTACGGAAAGCCACTTGCCGCTTGTGGGACCCCGGGCGGCAGATGTCCCAGGTGCCCACGCTAGCGCACCACTGTCTGGCCAGTTACCGGAGCTCAGTGTCGGAACTTGTTGTGGCACTGGGCTCCGGGACAGTGGCGTTACTAGGGTTGGTGTCACCTGGTGCGGTAAAAATTGTGTTACCTGCCTATTTTT
The DNA here is from genome assembly GCA_029206835.1 of Rana muscosa. Classification (NCBI taxonomy): domain Eukaryota; kingdom Metazoa; phylum Chordata; class Amphibia; order Anura; family Ranidae; genus Rana; species Rana muscosa. Next base: position 364,041,183 of record CM055127.1, read on the forward strand.
GGGCTGGTCAATAAGGCCTAGAGGATAGCAGGTTAGGCAATTCCTAATAGCTCAGTCCCTGTGAACAGTAATGGATAATGGCCAACAAGCCCTCTTACCAGACCGCAACAGTGATCCCTCTGGCTGGACGTTTGCTCACTCTGGGTTGCCAAGGCCGACTCTAGTCAGTAGTGTAGCATGTCTGTACCCTGGCAGTGGCTCGGTCTTTCTCCCCCTTTGGTGGTGTGGGTACAGCGTGGCTCCCTCTCTGGTGGTGTGGGTACAGCGTGGCTCCCTCTCTGGTGGTGAGGGTACAGCGTGGCTCGTTCTCTGGTGGTGCGGGTACAGTGTGGCTCTTTCTCTGGTAGTGCAGGTACAGTGTGGCTCTTTCTCTGGTCATATAGTCACATAATAGGTGAGGTTGAAAAAGACACAAGTCTATCAAGTCCAACCTATGTGTGTGATTATATGTCAATATTACATTGTATATCCCTGTATGGTGCTTATCTAATAGTTTTTTGAAATTATCGATGCCCCCCGCTGAAACCACCGGATGTGGATAGGAATTCCACATCCTTGCCGCTCTTACAGTAAAGATCCCTCTACACAGTTTAAGGTTAAACCTCTTTTCTTCAAATGTTAATGAGTGACCATGTGTCTTATTAAACTCCCTTCTGCAAAAAAGTTTTATCCCTTTTGTGGGGTCACCAGTACGGTATTTGTAAATTGAAATCATATCCCCTCTCAAGCATCTCTTCTCCAGAGGGAATAAGTTCAGTGCTCGCTGGTGTGGGTACAGCGTGGCTCTCTCTCTGGTGGTGCGGGTACAGTGTGGCTTTTTCTCTGGCTTCCCCCAGCACAGTACTCTCTTTTTGTCTTCTCCTGTAGCACTCACCTCCTCTGCTTTTTGGCTCCCCCCCCCCAGCAGAGTGCATGCATGCTGGGGGACTGTAGCATGCTGTCTGTGGACACACTGGGGCCGCCAATCTTGATGGACTACATTTCCCATGATTCCCCCCAGTGTCTTCTAAAAGGCCCTCTGCTGTGGCCTATGGGGAGGGAAACAGCGGGCAGGAAGCTGGGCGGCGTTGCAGCGAACCCAATTTGAGACGCTCTCTCTTCTCCCTTTGGCTTACAGGAGAAGGGGGAGCGAGTGGGGGAGATACACAGATGGCCCGCAGCTCTCCTCTCCCTGTCACAGCGCCACTGCAAGCTCTCTGGCAAATGGAACAAGCAGCACTGTCACCGCTTTACCAAGGGGAGGGGGGGAGCGGCTCGGTGTCACCCCCCCAGCGCCCACAGCACCACTGCTCTCTTCAGCTGTACTCCCCTGATGGTGGCCGTGCGTGCGGGAGGAGGGCGCGGGTGCTTTTTTCGTGTGGGGGTGGGCGGCTTTTTAGCCGCCGCCCGAAAAGTGCCTTGTCGGCCTAGGCCAAAACACAGCACTGGCTATGCATGTATAAGAAATTAGTCATGTGTGCATCACCTGGACAGGAAGGCACAAACTACAATAAAATATTTAAAATAGGTAAAAAATATAACATGCAATAACATAATTAATATTGCAACTCAGTGCAAAACGTGGTGCTGAAAATGAACGATGTGCCATTCTATATGGAAGTGGCATGTCACCAGAGCTGGGGCCAGGACACAAGGAAAGGCAGGTGACACGGCAACATCCCAAAGCGACATATTGTCCTCACAAGAACCAAGCAATGTATCTATGTTGTCTAATAGCCAGAATTTTCACTCTTTGCTTCCAAAGGGAGTGCATCAAAAAAAAGAAAACTAGATGAGGACGAAGAGGAGGAACTCACAAAAAGGAGCAACAAGAAAGAAAGGACAGATGTAATAGAGTAGCGAGTACTATCAAAATCTACAACCTTTCATCTCATACCCTCACACCTTCGGAAAGTTCGGTACTCCAAAAGGGTTTAAGCTTTTCTCCTTCGACTGGTCCCAATAAGTTTGGTTTATCCACCTGCCTACCGGGCACGAAAACCCCCTTCCTGCCCAAGCCATTTTTCAGCTTTCAGCGCTGTCACACTTTGAATGACAATTGCGGGGTCGTGCGACGTGGCTCCCAAACGAAATTTGCTTCCTTTTTTTCCCACAAATAGAGCTTTCTTTTGGTGGTATTTGATCACCTGTACGGTTTTTATTTTTTGCGCTATAAACAAAAGAAGAGCGTCAAGTTTGAAAAAAAAACATAATATTTTTTACTTTTTGCTATAATAAATATCCATTAAAAAAAAAAAAAAAAAAAATTTCCTCAGTTTAGGCCGATACGTACGGTATTCTTCTACATATTTTTGGTAAAAAAAAATCGCAATAAGCGTATATTGATTGGTTTGCGCAAAAGTTATAGCGTCTACAAAATAGGGGATAGATTTATAGAATTTTTTTTTTTTACTAGTAATGGCGGTGATCTGCGATTTTTATTGTGACTGCGATATTGCGGCGGACACATCGGACACTTTTGACACATTTTTGGGACCATTCAGATTTATACAGCGATCCCTGCTATAAAAATGCATTGATTACTGTATAAATATGAGTGGCAGGGAAGGGGTTAACACTAGGGGCGAGGAAGGGGTTAAATGTGTTTCCTAGATGTGTTCTAACTGTGGGGGGGAGGAGACTGACTGGGGGAGGTGACCGATGGTTGTCCCTATGTACAAGGGACACACCATCGGTCTCCTCTCCCTGACAGGACGTGGATCTGTGTGTTTACACACACAGATCCACTGTCCTGCTTGGTTACTGGGCAATCGCGGGTGCCCGGCGGCCATCGCGGCCGCCGGGCATGCGCATCGGGTCCCCAGCAATGCGGTGCGCGTGCATGCCCTGCCGGCAGCGCGTGCGCGCCCCCTAGCTGCTTTTAAAGGCAGGATGTCATATGATGTCCTGTCAGAACAAGAGAGTCTTCCACCCGCCGTCATTTGACGGTGGGCGGTAGACAAGTGGTTAAGGACTTACATCATTTTATACGCTTACTCACACTCAAATGCCATTATGCTCCCAATCCTCACGCCAGTCACAAAAATAATATTAAAAATGTGACCACGTCGGCTCCTGTGGTAGAACTTACACCCTCTACCATATTGGACGAAGAAGCCCTACAGATTCTTGAGGAACTATGGTCAGAGGGCCAGATGGATGGGTATACACCTACAGCCCAGTTGGAACCCCCTATATTACATACCTCATTTAGGCCCAAATTCACTCCATCAATTCCAAAGGACCGTTTATAGAGACTTATTATCAGGCAGTATATAAGGATCTTTTAGCTCTCTGTGATACGTCTAAAACTCACAAACAACACAATTTAACGAAAGAGGAGAATCAGGCTTTAAATGATCTAAAAGCCAATATTAACATCACTATTAGGTAGGCCGACAAAGGAGGTAGTTTGGTCGTACAGAATAGGGTGGACTACATTAAAGAAGCCAGCCGTTTATTGGCTGATACAGACACTTATCTTAGGTTGCGTAGCGACCCATTACAGGATTATCAGTTTTAGCTTAAAACCTTAGTCTATGCAGCATGGGAGAATGGAGTACTCACGAAGAAGAAGAGACAGTTTATACTATCATCCGAATGCAGCACCCCCCATTTTTATCATCTCGCTAAGGTTCACAAATCTTTGGTTGACCCTCCTGGGAGACCTATTGTGGCGAGTACCAACAGTTACACCAATGAATTATCCATGTATATTGATTTTTGTTTGCAACCCCTGGTTATACAACTACCGTTTTACATTAAGGACTCTAACAAAGTGATTGATGTTCTCCAGCATTACACTTGGGAGAAAGGCTACTTGTGGGCATCTTTGGATGTAGCCTCATTGTATACTTCCCTACCCAACGAAATAGGCCTCAGGGCCGTACAATATTTTTTAACCAAAAGCGGAGACTTCAATTCACTTCAGTCACAGTTTTTGATTAAGTCTACAGAATTCTGTTTGAAACATAATTATTTTACTTTCTGTGAGCAGTTCTTTGTACAACATAAAGGTATGGGAGCGAATTTTTCTCCAGTGTACGCGAACTTGACCATGGGCCACTGGGAGGAGAAAAACATCTGGACCAACAATCCGTTTGCTGAGCACATAGTGTATTACGGTCGCTACATTGACGACATTGTGCTCATCTGGCGCGGAGGTCCAGATGTTTTCCCCTCTTTCGTGGCCCATTGTAATGCCAACATGTTTGGTTTATCATTCACACATGTGTTGGATTCACAAGAACTGGCTTTCTTGGATTTGGTGTTAACTAACGATTCCAATAAGATTGTCACTAAAAACCATACTAAACCTACTAGTTGCAATTCTTACCTTTACTACAGAAGCTGTCATCATCCCATCTGGAAACAAAATATCCCGAAGGGACAATTCAATAGACTAAGAAAGAACTGTACGAGGATTGAGGATTATGTGGAACAAAGTAGTCTTATGTCTAAAAAGTTTTAAAAAAAGGGGTATCCCTGTGAACTAATCAAGGAAGCATTCTTATCTTATATGGGCCCCTACCCTAAAAAGAAAGTGTTAAAAGAACAAACTAATGACACCCACACAGTAAGATTTGTATCTACTTATAATGACAAACATAAGTCAGTTTCCAGAATAATAAAGAAACACTTTAACATTTTGCTTCTTGATCAGAGACTCACCCTGGTATTGCCATCAGTCCAACAGATAACCTTTCGTAGGGCAAGAACTATCAAAAATATACTGGCCCCCAGTAAAGTACAGAAAGAGTCCACCGGGTCCCTATTGGACATTAGGTCATATTTTAATGACAGGAAGGGCATCTTCCAATGCAAAAAAAAGAGCATGCCTGACCTGTCAGTTCATTGTGCACGGGACCAATAAGATCAGGGAAGGAATATATGATAAAACAATTTATCACCTGTTCTACTGATTTTGTCATTTATGTTTTGCGGTGCCCCTGTGGTTTATTTTATGTGGGGCGCACCATACGTGCACTACGTGCAAGAGTCGGGGATCATCGCCGATTCATAAAGAAGGGCTGTAATGACCATAGTGTCCCCCGGCATTTCAATCGCGTACACAATAAAGATCTCAAATGCCTAGAAGTGTTCGTGATTGAAACCATTCCCAAGGGAACCTTAACCATTAACGAAAGATTTTCCCTCCTTTGCAGGAGGGAAGTCTTTTGGATTTTCATGTTTGATTCATGGAAATAGAGACATGTAGTTTTATATAAATCCTTATTCCTAAAACCCTCCCTCCCCCTCCCTCCCCCCCTATCTTTTTCCCCCCACTTTTTTCCCTCTTTTTTTTCCCCCTTCTCTTTTTTCCCCCTTCCCCCTCCCCTTTTTTCCCCCTTCCCCCTCCCCCTTTTCCCTCCCCCCACCCTCCTTTTTCTTTTCCTTTCCCCCTTTTTATCCCCCCCCCCTGTTTTCTTTTTTCTCCCCCTCAACTTCACTTTCCTCCTCATATAGGTCTTTGTGACATGTATTTCCATGCTCTTATCTGTATGGGTGGTCTTTATGTGACTGTCTGTGTATTGATATATTTTTGCTGAGAAGTTTATATAAAACAGATTATTATTTTTATAAAACAGATTATTATTATTATTATTAATTGTGTACAATTAATTGATTTTTAAAAAAAAAACTAATGCTCACTATCGAATGTATATATACCTATTTACATATGTGTATATATTCGTTGGAATATATATTTTTTAGAATGGTATTATCTCTAATCGAATTTTCAAGAGTATTTGCTATTGAACATATGCTTGTGGTATTCCACACAGATTTTATATAGCTTTATTTTTATTTTTTGGGATATTTGTAGGAATAGGATGTTTAGATTGAGTTTATACTGAACGTATGGTGTGTCTATGTCCCTCGAGCAACGTCGGGGTTAATGATAACATCTTTCTACATGCCCCCTCCTTGATTGCTCGAACTTCCTGCCCCTCCCCTTTTCTTTTTTTAAACGTTGTGGGTGCCTCATTCCTTGACTTTGAAAAAGCGCATGCGCGCGAAACGCGTCATCAAGGCAACCCTTTAAGATATCTTTGACCCTTCACCACGATTAAACATTGCCTAGGAGCTCATCAGTAGCTGAATTGGCTTCATTCCAGTGTCCTGAGCTGATCATCAGCCGACCAGTGAGTTGGGGATATACTACAGTGGGCTGACGTTCCTAATCATTCTCACTAGAGAGCAGCAGCGAGTTAACATTCGGAGTGAAGGAGCGCTTCACGGTGCACCCATTCCACTGTGTGGCTTGGTTCTCCAGACTCCTGTCACAGCAGGACTAACGTCATCTACCCGGAGGGACGGAGTTCTCGTTCCCTCTTCCCGCTGATGCAGTCTTGGTTCCGCGTCCCTCGTGTCAGAGGGCCCTCCACATGCCGGTCAGCATGTCCTCTGCATGAAATTCTTCTAAAGGTACTGGCGATAGCCTTCTATTCCATCCAGGCTATCTGATCATTGACTCACACTTGGAATCATCAGCCCCTCCTTGCTCAAGGGATCGTAGGTGTTACTGCAAGTTGGTTTAATGCAAGTGTTTTATTCTATTTTCTTTACCTGTCGTTCATTTCAGGACTGGATTTTATTCACATGGTGGCTAATAAACGGACAAACTTCTTTATTACTGCAAAGAGACGATCTGCATTATTGTGTGTGTCCCATTAGCGCTGGATTTTAGTGTATGGATGGGCCACCTATCAGTGGCCATCAGTGCGGCCTCATCAGGGGCCACCATTGCAGCCTATCAGTGCAGCAATTCAGTGCTGCCTCATCAGTGAAATTTAAGAGTGCCGCCTTATTAGTGGGCATCAGTGCCCATCAGTAAAGACCCATCAGTGCAGCCTATCAGTGCCCATATTAGTGCAGCCCCATCAGTGCCGCCTCATCAGGGGCCACCATTGCAGCCTATCAGTGCCCATATCAGTGCAGCCCCATCAGTGTGGCCTCATCAGGGGCCACTGTTGCAGCCTATCAGTGCCCATCAGTGCAGCATATCAGTGCTGCCTTATCAGTGCAGCTTAAGAGTGCCACCTCATTAGTGGGCATCAGTGCAGCCTATCAGTGCCAACCAGTGCAGCCTATCATTGCCCATCAGTGTAGCATATCAGTGCAGCCCTATCAGTGAGATGCAAATTCAGCCATACAGTTGTATGGCTGAACTCGCATTAGATTTGCAAGAAAAAAAAGCACAGGGACTTTTTTTCCCCCACACTGAAATCGGATTGCATGGGTGTTCTAACCTATGCGATCCGATTCCTGTGAAAGTTCACAATTCGCACTGCAATCTGTATACAGATCTGGGGGTGTCATTAACATTGTAACGACACCCGTAGCGGTTCGCAGAGGGCAATGTAAACTGCCTGTGGGAGAGATGCGATGCGGGAACCAGCGCTGGAATCGCGCTGGTTCCTGCATCGCACAAGTGTGAACCCAGGCTAAATGTGTACCGTTTAATGAGTTTGCATTGCTTTCACCATAAAGCACTTTGCACATTCTCAAATTAATACAAACTCATCAAACAGTCCACATTCAGTGAAAATTCATGTACTGCAATGTTTGCATTGATTTCAGCATGGAACACTGCAGTTCATGAACTTTCACTTAATGTGGACTGTTTAATGAGCACGGATCGCTGTATTGTAATATGATCTGTCAATGACATATCATACTGCAATACAGTGATCTGTGCTACAAATTTAAGACTGACATGACATAAGTATTTATTGTACTTGTTGTCCTGGCCGCCACCTGGGGGTTCCCCTCCTCCTCGTCCTCCTCTCTCTCTCCCCTATTGTCACTAACAGGCCCCGCCCCTGGCTGGGGAGAAGATGCAATGGCCGGGCAGAGGAGGATTTAGTCAATTAGACTTGTTGCATGCCTGAAATAGAGATAGAATTGCATGCTGAGACAAGCGTTAGATCCTTTTCTTGCTTTTGTGCAAGGGACGCATAGTCACTCTGAGAGTTGTGTGGGCCTTCGGCAGAGTGTACGTTCTCCTGCAATTCTGCATTGACTCTCAAATGCCTGGTCTCTATTGAAGGTACAAGTGAGGGTATTCCCTATGGGTACTTGCTTCTGTAGGGGTGGAGATCGTACAGGACTGACACAGTTAATCGTGAATCAATGGTTGTGTGATGGTAGTGGTAGGGTTCATAGAACCATTTATAGACCTATGAATTCATTGTCTATGAACCATTCATAGACAATAATTGGAAAAATTTAAAATACATGCAGGGAGTAGGGATGAGCTCGGTGTTCGAGTCGAACATAAGTTCGACTCGAACATCGGCTGTTCGACCGTTCGGCGAACATCGAACGATTTGGGCCATTCGCGCCAAATTCGAGTGACGCGAACGGCCCACAATACACTGCGCCATCGCAGTGCAATCCCGGCGCTGTGATTGGCCAAGCATGCACTGTGACCCCGCATGCTTGGTCAATCACAGCGCCGGCAGCTAGGAGAGCCATAATTGGCCACAGGCAGGTTGCCTGTGGCCAATTATAGCTATGGGGGTTTAGCACACGCCCCACACTATAAAAGGCCGCCAGCGCGGCAGCCTTGTGTAGTGTGTTCCGGCGCAGGGAAAGAGTTACATAGGCAGGGACAGTGTCAGTGCTATTTGTACCTCAAACTTGTGTGTAGGGAGAGAGAAGGATAGGCAGGGAGAGTGTCAGTGTCATATTCTTTGCTAAACCTTGTGTGCAGGGAGAGAGAAGGATAGGCAGGGGACAGTGTCAGTGTCACATTCTTTGCTAAACCTTGTGTGCAGGGAGAGAGAAGGATAGGCAGGGAGAGTGTCAGTGTCATATACTTTGATAAACCTTGTGTGCAGGGAGAGAGAAGGATAGGCAGGGGACAGTGTCAGTGTCATATTCTTTGCTAAACCTTGTGTGCAGCGAGAGAGAAGGATAGACAGGGAGAGTGTCAGTGTCATATACTTTGATAAACCTTGTGTGCAGGGAGAGAGAAGGATAGGCAGGGGACAGTGTCAGTGTCATTGTTGCTAAGCCTCCTGCACATTATACACCTGAAGTTAGCCTGTATTGCTGCTTTTTCCTGGTGTGTTACACCAACAGGCATTTGCAGCACTTACAGCGGGCGGAGTGTGCTTCCTGATCATATTACACCTGAAGTTAGCCTGTATTGCTGCTTTTTCCTGGTGTGTTACACCAACAGGCATTTGCGGCACTTACAGCGGGCGGAGTGTGCCTCCTAATCATATTACACCTGAAGTTAGCCTGTATTGCTGATTTTTCCTGGTGTGTTACACCAACAGGCATTTGCGGCACTTACAGCGGGCAGAGTGTGCCTCCTGATCATATTACACCTGAAGTTAGCCTGTATTGCTGCTTTTTCCTGGTGTGTTACACCAACAGGCATTTGCGGCACTTACAGCGGGCGGAGTGTGCCTCCTGATCATATTACACCTGAAGTTAGCCTTATTGCTGCTTTTTCCTGGTGTGTTACACCAACAGGCATTTGCAGCACTTACAGCGGGCGGAGTGTGCCTCCTGATCATATTACACCTAAAGTTAGCCTGTATTGCTGCTTTTTCCTGGTGTGTTACACCAACAGGCATTTGCGGCACTTACAGCGGGCGGAGTGTGCCTCCTGATCATATTACACCTGAAGTTAGCCTGTATTGCTGCTTTTTCCTGGTGTGTTACACCAACAGGCATTTGCAGCACTTACAGCGGGCGGAGTGTGCCTCCTGATCATATTACACCTGAAGTTAGCCTGTATTGCTGCTTTTTCCTGGTGTGTTACACCAACAGGCATTTGCAGCACCTACAGCAGGCGTAGTGTGATTCCTGCGTAATATACTCCTGAAGCTAGGCCTTATTGCTGGTTTTCCCATTTCCCTGCAGGCCATTAGAATGTCTGGAAGGTAAACAAGGAGAGGCAGACAGTCAGGAGCCAATGCAAAATCCAAAGCAGGCTCTGTGTCTAGAGACAACAGTGCTGGTCGTGGATGCGGTGCATCGCCATCAGCACGTGGCCATGGGACACGCTTGTCCTTCTTTTCGGCAGCTGGATGTGTTGAGCCGCATCATGCCGAAGACTTGGTAGAGTGGATGACCAAGCCCTCCTCATCCTCCTCATCCTCTCTCACCCAGGCTCAGGGTACTGGCAAAGCAGCTGCCAAAGCGTCCTCTTCCCTGGTATCAATGTCATCATTAGTCTGTCCTTCTGTCCTTCCCTAGACCAACCATGTCCTCCTGAGGAGTCCCCCGAACTGTTTGAGCACAGTGTTGGGTACATGCTCCAGGAGGATGCCCAGCGTTTCGAAGGGTCTGATGATGATACCCAGCTAGAGGAAGGCAGTAGCGTGAGAGCAGAGAGAGGGGATGCTCAAGAAGGACACCAATCTGGCAGTCATGTTCCAGCAGCTGCAGCATACTGCCAGATTGGCTCCAGTGATGAGGAGGGAGGGGATGATGAGGTCACTGACTCCACGTGGGTGCCTAATAGGAGAGAGGAGGTGGAGGAGGATGAGGAGGAGGCACATCTCCAACGAGGCAGGATGCCCTCGGGGGGCCAGCGTAAGGGCAGCACACCGACGGAATCACACCGCAGAGCTCCGCCTGTGCAGGGCACTGCCTCTGCCCGTTATTCAAAAAGTTCTTTGGTGTGGGCCTTTTTTGAGTCGAGTGCATCAGATCGCACAGCTGCTGTTTGCAACATATGTCTCAAGCGTATATCGTGTGGCCAAAACATCACCCGCTTGGGCACCACATGCTTGACCAGACATATGTTGACCTGCCATGCAGCTCGTTGGCAAGCCTACCTTAAAGACCCACACCAAAGAACAAAGCGGACCTCTCCTTGCACCGCATAAGCTGGGATCTCCAACCCCGCTATACCTTCAGTCCTCTCTGAAACCTGCACTGAGAGGAATGAAGGTGTAGAATTAGGTGTGTCACAGCCAAGTACTTGCGGGCACTCTGCTAGCAGTACACCGACGTCCGATTCTAGCAGGCAAATTTCCCTGCCCCAGCTGCTGGACCGTCGAAAGAAGTTCACTCCCAGCCATCCACATGCCCAGCGGTTGAATGCTAGCTTGGCTAAATTGCTAACGCTTCAACTGCTGCCTTTTCAGTTTGTAGACTCGGCCCCCTTCCGTGAGTTTGTGCAATGTGCGGTTCCTCAGTGGCAGGTTCCCAAACGCCACTTTTTCTCACGGAAGGCGATTCCGGCTCTCTACCGGCACGTGGAAGGCAATGTCTTAGCCTCGCTGGACAGGGCGGTCAGCGGTAAGGTGCATATTACCGCTGACTCATGGTCCAGCAGGCATGGACAGGGACGTTACCTTTCTTTCACGGCCCATTGGGTCACTCTTTTGGCAGATGGGAAGGATGCAGGACAAGGTGCAGTAGTGTTGGAGGTTGTTCCACCGCCACGCCTCCAAAATGCTACTACTGGTTGTGACACACCTCTCTCCTCCACCCCCTCCTCTTCTTCTTCCTCCATGGCCTCTTCCTGTGCTTTGGCCTCGGAACCAGCGGTGCTCCGTAGGCGTTCAAGGGGCTACGCAAGTACGCAGGCAAAAAGATGCCATGCCGTGCTTGCGCTGGCGTGTTTGGGGGACAGGAGCCACACTGGGGCAGAGGTTCTGTCTGCTCTGCAGGGGCAGACCGAGAGGTGGTTGACGCCACGCCAGCTTAAGCCAGAAATGGTAGTTTGCGACAATGGCACCAACCTCCTCTCCGCTCTCCGACAGGGACAACTGACCCTGTGTGGCTCACGTCCTTAACCTGGTGGTGCAGCGGTTCTTGGGCAGGTACCCGGGCTTACAGGATGTCCTAAGGCAGGCCAGGAAAGTCTGTGTGCATTTCCGCAGATCTTATAATGCCAGTGCTCGCCTGGCTGAGCTGCAAAAGGAGTTGAACCTGCCCAAGAACCGCCTTATATGTGACATGCTCACCAGGTGAAACTCAACGTTGGGCATGCTGCAGCGGCTGCACAAGCAGCAGAGGGCCATCAATGAGTACCTGTGCGACTACGGCACCAGGACAGGGTCAGGGGAGCTCGGGTTTTTTTCACCACGCCAGTGGGGCATGATCAGGGATGCATGCACTGTCCTGGCACCATTTGAGGAGGCCACGAGGATGGTGAGCAGTGACAGTGCATGCATCAGTGACACTGTACCTCTTGTCCACCTGTTGGAACATACGCCGCGTGGAATAATGGACAGGGCACTTGAGGCAGAACAGAGGCAGGAAGAGGAGGACTTCCTTGCCTCTCAAGGCCCCCTTTACCCAGACAGTGTTCCTTCTGTCCCACCCATCGCACAGGAAGAAGAGGAGGAGGAGCAGGAGGAGGAGGATTGTGTCAGCATGGAGGTGGAGCCTGGCACTCAGCATCATCAGCAGCAGTCTTTTAGGGATGATTTACAGTCCCAAGAAACCAGTGGACTTGTACGTGGCTGGGAGGAGGTGGCTGCGGATCATGTCGTCCTTAGTGACCCAGAGGACTCCGGACCGAATGCCTCAGGTAACCTACGCTGCATGGCCTCCCTGATCCTGCAAAGTCTGCGGAAGGATCCTCGTATTCTTCGGATCAAGGAGAGGGACCATTACTGGCTGGCCACTCTCCTTGATCCACGGTACAAGGGTAAGGTTGCGGACCTTATCTTACCGTCGCAGAGGGAGCAGAGGATGAGACAACTCCGGGAGGCCTTGCAGAAAGGTCTGTGCAACGCGTTCCCAGAGACTGGGAGGTTACAAACTCCTGGTCCTGGACAACGAGTTGCTGAGGCTTCGGTCAGTCAAAGAAGGAGCGGTGGGGAAGGTGGCCGTCTGACCGATGCGTTCAGACAATTCTTTAGTCCACAGCCCCAAGGTATGATCGGTTCCAGCAACCATCGCCAGTGTCTGATATACATGGTGCAGGAATACCTAGGGGCAAGGTCAGACTTGGACACCTTCCCCACCGAAAATCCTCTGGCTTACTGGGTCTTGAGGATGGATCACTGGCCAGAGCTTGCACAGTATGCAATTGAGCTACTGGCCTGTCCTGCATCCAGCGTTCTTTCAGAACGCACATTCAGTGCTGCTGGAGGATTTGTCACGGATCACAGGGTGCGCCTGTCCACCGACTCTGTTGATCGACTGACCTTCATAAAGATGAACCAGTCTTGGATCACCACCAGCTACCAAACACCTGAAGCTGATATAACAGACTAATTTATTTTCAAATGTCACATCCCTTCAAGACTGATGCTGATGCTGAGAGACTGTCCTGTTATGTTGACTGACTATCCTCCTCCTCCTCAATGATCCGATTGATGATGATAGCTTGGAAGAACATTTTTGTTTCTGGGTGCCGCCACCAGTGGCTAAGGCCCAATTTTTCAGCCCCTGTTTAACAGGGGCATGTAATTACAATTTTTTATGCAATGCTTTGCAGCATGGCTGATTCCTGCACTCCAACTAGAGTATCTGGGAGAGGTTGCAGTGTCGTGGCACCAGCACCAGTGGCTAAGGCCCAATTTTTCAGCCCCTGTTTAACAGGGGCGTGTTATTACAATTTTTTTATGCAATGCTTTGCAGCAGGGCTCATTCCTGCACTCCAACTAGAGTATCTGGGAGAGGTTGCAGTGTCGTGGCACCAGCACCAGTGGCTAAGGCCCAATTTTTCAGCCCCTGTTTAACAGGGGCGTGTTATTACAATTTTTTATGCAATGCTTTGCAGCAGGGCTCATTCCTGCACTCCAACTAGAGTATCTGGGAGAGGTTGCAGTGTCGTGGCACCAGCACCAGTGGCTAAGGCCCAATTTTTCAGCCCCTGTTTAACAGGGGCGTGTAATTACAATTTTTGATGCAATACTTTGCAACAGGGCTCATTGCTGTGCTCCAAGTACAGTATCTGTGAGGGGTTGCAGTGTTGTGGCACCAGTGCCTAAGGCCCAATTTTTCTGCCCCTGTTTAACAGGGGCATGTAATTACAATTCTTGATCTAATAATTCACAGCAGGGCCCATTCCTGCGCCCACCAAGAGTAACTGTGAGGCCTTACAGTGTTGTGTCAACACCACCACCACCACCACCAAAGGCCCAATTTTTCAGCCCCTGTTCAACAGGGGCATGCAATTACAATTCTTAAACTAATAATTCACAGCAGGGCCCATTCCTGCGCCCACCAAGAGTAACTGTGAGGCCTTACAGTGTTGTGTCAACACCACCACCACCACCACCAAAGGGCCAATTTTTCAGCCCCTGTTCAACAGGGGCATGCAATTACAATTCTTGATCTAATAATTCACAGCAGGGCCCATTCCTGCGCCCACCAAGAGTAACTGTGAGGCCTTACAGTGTTGTGACAACACCACCACCACCACCACCAAAGGCCCAATTTTTCAGCCCCTGTTCAACAGGGGCATGCAATTACAATTCTTGATCTAATAATTCACAGCAGGGCCCATTCATGCGCCCACCAAGAGTAATTGTGAGGGCTCACAGTGTTGTGGCAACACCAACATGTAAGGGGCAAATTTCAGCTGAGTATATACGGCAGGCCCCTACTTTCAAACATCCAACTTACAAACGACTACTACTTGCAAACGGAAGGCTACAACAGGAAGTGAGAGGAAATCTACCCCTAGGAAGGCGAATTCTCTCCTTTAAGAGTTAATATGGGAAAAAAAGTGTCTCCTCTCCACTGATGCTTTATCACCAATTCTTGTTTCAATAAAAACCCCAAATTTTCAAAAAACATTTGTCATTAGGACGGAAAGTGAGGTGAACTGTTCTGAACAGGTGCACACTGCACAGACAGCAAAACAAATGTTACAGGGGTGATAACCCTTCCCTATGTTTTCCAAAAAGCTTAAAAATAGATTTTTTGGTTGGAGCTACACTTAAACAATGTACCTGTTTAAAATTACGAACAGATTCTACATAAGAACAAACCTACAGTCCCTATCTTGTATGCACTGCCTGTATACGGCTGTTCAGAGTATATAGGGCCTTTTTTATTTTGTGTGCGGGGTTCCCCTTAATATCCATACAAGAGGTGGGGAGGTGATGGGGTAGCTATGCCATTTTTATTAAAGATTTTCATCCATATTACCGGGACCAGACATTACATTAAAGCCGCAAGCAGTTTTAAATGGCTTTTTTTCCTTTAGAAATGTAATTTTGTGCAGGGACAGTTCTAAACACGGGAAACATGTGGCATTTCACAGGCATACTTTAGACACCCCCCAGGTACGATATTTAAAGGAATATTTGACTTTTTTTTTTCACTTTATGCATCATTAAAATGACTGCTCCCGAAAAACGGCCGTTTTTAAAACTTTTTTTTGGATTGATACATGTCCCCTGGTGCAGAACCCGGGTTCCCAAACCCTTTTTAGGACAATAACATGCATAATAGTCGTTATAATTAGCACTTTAGATTTCGAACGTTCGCATCCATTGTATTTAATAGGGTTCTAAAGTTCGTGCCAACTTTCGGTCCGTTCGCGGGTTCTGGTGCTTGGAGGCACTAACCAAATTTATCACTGTATCAGTGTGTCCACACAAGGTCCCCAGTCGCAGCCGAACTGACTCGGGGACGACACCACTCTCCACCTTACACGGTGATACCCATCTCCCGATGCCAGTTAAACCTTGGTTAACTGGCATCAACCGAGGCTACCCTACCAAGATGGTTCCCCACTTCTGCCATGTTGTTCTTACTTCCTAATGCTTCCAAAGATCCCCAACCGTCACTCCATAATCACAATCAGCATAAACATCACCCAGAACCGAAACAAAAATCAAAGGGCGGGAGGGTGGAAGCTGCTTCTACTTCCTGGCGGCAAGAGACTGAACCTCGGACCTTGGCCCCTCCTACCACCCCAGGAATAACTTCCAAAGCCACCCTCTGCCCCCTAGCCAGTACACTCCACTTCTTCTTAGCTCCTTGGCTGCTGGTTTACCCTGCTACATCACTTAGAAACAAATACAAAACATTCTGTGCTGCCTGTGGAGATGAGCAGCTACAAAATCAATAGACAAATAGGTGCAAACAGAATAACAAATTAATTGTAGCGCAAATGAATGTGAATAATGAATATATGTAACACCCAGTGAATAAATAGTGATATTCAGTCCAAAAATCTGATATCAATAGTCCATGTAAAAACATGAAAAGAGTCTCTGGTGGAGTGCAATCAAAACAAATTCAATACAAATGTGTGATGCTCCCACAATTCTGAAAGGGTGAAGTAAGGATGGCCACCACTGATAAAAGAGAGGCTTACCGGAATCTGTGGACCCTAATAAACATATGTCTAAAGGGTCAACTCAAGCTTTAGTGTATACCACTGTAGAAGCTGTATCCCCTGTTGATGATTCACCAGAAACGTCACTCACAACAAGCAATAGCAGGAGGGTGAGTAGAAGGTTGGAAAATGATGACCCAATGATGGTTAGCCGGAATAGAAACCAATGGCGGTATAAAGGAAAAGAGAAGGTCACATAGTGTAATACTGTTTGTAAATTAAATTTAATGTAGGTAGATACACTTACATTTGGATGATGAAAACAAGCGCTTATCAGATAATGTCAACGGCAACAGTGGAGTCTCCCTATTGACGCATTTCTGGGGTATACATCCACTGCTGCCTCCACAAAATATATAGACAATATGACCCCAAATGGAAGGGACCTCACCTGGGAGTTCATCATATGAGCAACCACTTCCTGGGTGATCCAAGATGGCGTTCCGGCGTGCACTCCACACCTCTATGTGAAATGAAACCAGGGCACTGTGATTGGCCCTAATCAATATGGGGGCTGTATGTGTGGAAATAAATCCAATGGAAAAGGCTAAGGGGACGCTGCGTATGACGCAACACGCCCACTCACTAAGTAGACAACATGCTAACCAATGACAAACACAGGGGCGGGTCAATCCCATCCCCGCACGTCACTGGTACAACAGGTATCCAATGGCATTGGGCGCGACTTCCGTTATAACACGCAAGATCACGTGATGCGCCCCAAACCAAAGTGTCCAGGAAGTAAATATTTCTGGCTATGGCGTGTCGACGACGTGGCGCGCACCGCGTCACACGAAATCACATGATGTGCACCAAACGAGAAAAACAAGGAAGTGGATGCGTTCCTTTTTCCCTGTGTCGCCAACACAGCCCGCACAACAACTGTGTTCACAGTACCAGTAGCTCGATAATCAAAAACATCCATGTGAATGAGTATGCAAAAAAAGACTGCAGCAGAAAAAAGGTCAAATACAACAAAATTCTGCGCTGCCTGTGGAGGTGAGCAGCTACAAAACCAATAGACAAATAGGTGCAAGAATAACAAATAAATTGTAGCGCTAATGAATGTGAATAATGTGCCTTTCTCTTTTCCTTTATACCGCCATTGGTTTCTATTCCGGCTAACCATCATTGGGTCATCATTTTCCAACCTTCTACTCACCCTCCTGCTATTGCTTGTTGTGAGTGACGTTTCTGGTGAATCATCAACAGAGGATCCAGCTTCTACAGTGGTATACACTAAAGCTTGAGTTGACCCTTTAGACATATGTTTATTAGGGTCCACAGATTCCGGTAAGCCTCTCCTTTATCGGTGGTGGCCATCCTTACTTCCCCCTTTCAGAGTTGTGGGAGCATCACCCATTTGTATTGAATTTGTTTTGATTGCTCTCCACCAGAGACTCTTTTCATGTTTTTACATGGACTATTGATATCAGATTTTTGGACTGAATATCACTATTTATTCACTGGGTGTTACATATATTCATTATTCACATTCATTAGCGCTACAATTTACATCCACATCACTTGGTATCCATTATCATGGAGTGTGCGGAATAGCGGTGCGGTGGGTCCCTGATGACATCCAGCCCAACGGTGCTCATACTCTAAGCCTCTCCGGGTCCTTCGTAACAAGGGACCACGGGGCTCTGATAAGCAGAATTTTTTGGCATTCGGTGGTGGATATCACTTATTTGGCCCTATTTCCTACTCCTGAAGAGTCTGGATCTTATCATTTAAGGATTTGTGCACGGGTGGATTTACAATTATTGAACTTATTCACTTTACTCTTGTGGACATTTTAAGGACCACTCAACTTGCACTTTATGAACTATTATGAATAAAATATGAACAATGTTTGCGATTCATTTTGCATATTGTGGCATTTATTCATACTCTTTCATCATTTAACACTGGGAAGTTGAATCATTTTATTTTCACCTATTATGTGTATGTTCACTTGAATATTTAGTTATTCATATTTCATTTGTATACTCAATTTTAGCGCGACTCTATTTTTCTTATTTTATGACCACTGTTTGATATTTCACAGAAGAGTTGCTGCTGTTCACTAGAAGTTAACATTTAACAGTTCTGTGGCCACACGGAACTGTTTGTTTGATCTTAGTGCAGTTTCTTTTTTCTTTTCCATAACCTTTATTAACAACAAAACAATATTCATCCCAGATACATCTTAACCAATGTTGAGGATCCTTGGAGGCACTAACCAAATTTATCACCGTATCAGCGTGTCAACACAAGGTCCCCAGTCGCGGCCGCACCGACTCGGGGACGACACCACTCTACACCTTACACGCTGATACCCATCTCACATCTCCCGATGTCAGTTAAACTTCGGTTAACTGGCATCAACCGAGGCTACCATACCAAGATTGTTCCCCATTTCTGCCATGTTGTTCTTACTTCCTAATGCCTACAAAGATCCCTAACCGCCACAGCCCACAGGTGTGAAATCTTACACCTGTGGACGCCCCACACAACGCAAGGCTCTCTGGACACCATCTTGCAGGCCCAGGCACCAAAATTCAATGCCAACAGCGTTAAGATGGACCCCATCCCCCCTGAGATACCGGCGAGTATCCACCTCCAAGTCCCGATGGCGAACCACTAAGCCTCCATTGCACACTATGAACCTGCCCACCTCCTTGTTGACCTTGATCCGGGCCTTATTGAGTTTTTCAACTGACCTGGCTAAACGCCAGGACGTGCGGCCTACAATGTCCGACCAAACCACCAATGTGTGAGGGAAGTCCGTGCGAATCCGGAGAACGTCAAACTTAATGTCTCTGATCAAATGTCGCATGGACCTAGCCCCCAAATCATTACCCCCGACATGTAAAACGAACACATCCGGAGCTCGATACAAACAGGCGTACTTGTGAATTTCCGGTAGCACACTGCTCCACAGCATGCCCGGAACTCCTATCCACCGGACCATGGCAACATCCCTGGAAACTCCACACTGGCAGCCGTTCGGGCGGACATCCGCCCTCCGTGCCCCCCAAAAGACAAATGAGTGTCCCATGATCTACACGAGACCAGCCTCAGCATCTGAAATAAAAATTGCAGCACACAGAACCTCCAACCAGACTTACACATCATTAGACAGCACCAAATGACTAACTTACAGTAACTAAATCAAATGAGGGCGTATATAAAGCCTAAAACGGTCAGATTCCCACCGACCTATGAGCTTAATAACGGAGCTGTCCAAACCCCATCTGGCAGCCCCAATGCAGAAGGAATGAGACGCATAAGTCGAGGGGTCATAACCAGCAGACACTAAACACCGGCGAAACACTGAACTGAAATGGAACCGTGATAGTGAAGATCCATCCAAAAGGATCCCCCGCTAGGAGGGCGGCTACCCAGAAACTCTCTCAGTGCTGTAACCGGACAAACCACCCCACCCGGGATACCGTACACATGCACACACCTACCCTTACCAAACCGGTCAGTCTTCGACCGGCGAAGAAAGAGAGCCACCGAGGTGCTGCCACAGTGCACATCACTCGCTTGAATACCCCCCTGAGCCATCTTAGAAGGGCTAACCAACTCGCCCAACCGAAAAGCCCCATAAAAAGTCAATGTGAAGTCAACCCTAAATAAGCTGACCTCATAGCTAGAGTTACAAAACACTACTTACCTTTGAAAGCAACTGCTCCAACATCTAGAAAGTGACCGGGCGTCTGCTGTCCACTCTCTTACCACCCTTCCTGTACCTCTTCAATGCCTGCCTAACCAGAAAGGTTTTCGTGACATCCCCACCCCCCCCGTCATTTTAAACAAAAATGCTAACCCAGCCATCTTTCGGTCCATAACAGAGGGAGACACCCCCTTCTCCTAATTCAACCCAATAAAGTACAATAATGCCATAACAATGCCCTCCCCCAACACATGGCCCACCCGTCCCAGCAACCCGCCCCGCTCCTGCCAAACCTTAGCATAGGCCGCCCATGTACCAGCGCCCACAGAATTCCAGATCAAATCTGCAACGACTCCAGTGCAATTTGCCATAACTGCTGGGGACAAGGACTCCCTTGCTACTCCGCTCCTGGTACCAACTCCCGGAATCTGTCCCATTGAAACCGAGATAAAGCATCAGCGACAGCATTAGACGTACCCGGAATGTGCACAGAGTATAGAAAAATATTTAACTGCAAACAACGCAACACCAGGTGCCGCAACAAACGCACCACTGGCGCCGAGGAGGCCGTCACTTGATTGATGACCTGAACCACCCCCATATTATCGCAGTGCAACCTGATCTTACGATCCCAGAAAACCGCCCCCCAAATTTCCACCGCCACGATAACTGGAAAGAGTTCCAGCAAAACCAAGTTCTTGAGGAACCCTGCCCCGCACCAATCCTCCGGCCACCGCTCCGAACACCACCGTTCCCCGACATGGGCCCCGAAACCAGATGACCCTGCCACGTTGTTATAGAATTCTAGATCAAAATTGCTCACCGGGCCCTCCCTCAATAACGCCCGCCCATTATAAGAGTCCAGGAAGACGTGCCAAACACGCAGGTCCTCCCTGTGCTCCCGCTCTCAGCGTGATGAAATGTTTTGGGGATGAAACGCCTACCGTCGCCGCGGACAAGCGGCGACAAAACACACGCCCCATGGGCAAAATCCTGCATGCAAAATTCAACTTCCCCAACAGCAACTGCAGCTGATGCAGTTGAATCTTGCGCGCACCTACCACCAAGCTAATCTCAGCCTGGAGAGCGTGCAACTTGTCCACTGGTAAGCGGCACTCCATAGCCAGAGAGTCAAACACTATACCCAAAAAACTGAGTTCAACCACTGGGCCAACCGTTTTATCCGGTGCCAGTGGTATGCCAAAACGCTCCGAGATATGCTGAAGTGTAGCCAGCAAAATCCTGCACGACCTGGACGAAGGGGGACCTACACATAAAAAGTCATCAAGGTAGTGTATGATGAAATTAACTCCCGACACATATCGCACCACCCACTCCACAAATGAACTGAAAGTCTCAAACAGCAAGCATGAGATCAAACAGCCCATTGGCAAGCACCGGTCTACATAATATCCATCCTGCCACTGACACCCCAATAGGTGAAAACTGTCCGGATGAACCGGAAGCAATCGAAAGGCCGCTACCACATCAGTTTTTTCCATGAGCGCCCCACGTTCATATCGCCGTACCCAACGGACCGCCGCGTCAAATGAGGTATAGGATACCGAGCACGCATCAGGGTCAATGGCATCATTGACAGAACCCCCTTTTGGAAAGGACAAATGATGAATTAATCTAAATTTTCTGGGCTCCTTCTTGGGTACCACCCCCAATGGTGAAACCACTAGGTCGGCCAAGGGGGGGGATGGGAATGAATGGGCCACCCATGCGGCCCAACGCCACCTCCTTTGCCAGCTTCTCTGAAACTATCAAAGGATGTTGCAAAGCCGACCAGAGATTCCTAGCAACAGGGGGAACGCGTGGTAGCGAGCACGGAATATGAAAACCCTCATAAAAACCCAATTCCAACAACCGGGCAGCCGCCCGATCCGGGTACCTATGTAGAAAGGGACGCATCCTTCCCACTCTCACCGGCGTCATCCCTCTTTCCCGAAGAATCCCCGGAACGCCCCTTAGCTCGCTTAAAACACCGGGACAGCATGTGACCCCCCCGCAGCCGGAGCATTCGTGTTTGAAACGGCAACCGTTTCCAAACCTACACACCCCCTCATTGAATTGCCAACTCACCCCTTTGTTTTTTGGGTCGGCTGTCCCGAGGCATCTGAACCTCTGACCCTGCCTGGAAATAATATAATAGGGGGCCGCGCTGAAGACATAAGCTTCATCCACAAGCTGATGTCCTGGTGGTCCCAGCGTAAGGATTGACGAACAGCCTTCCGCTGACTAAATTGTTCGTCATACCGGAGCCAAGCCTGCCCCCCATAAACCCATTGCACTTCCCTGATGGCATCCAAGTATCAAAAGAGCGCTGAGCAGCATTCGGGCTGCTTCTTGCCAATCACGCTCGCTAAAATAGCGAATGCCTGGAGCCAATTAACAAAGGAACGGGGAATAAGGCGATACCTACGCTTCTCTTCCTCCTCCTTAGACTCGTTCGGCTTCACCCTATCCAAATTGTATTTCTCGAGTGCCAACAAGGAAAAAATCTCCACATACTCACCTTTCCATATTTTTTCCTTCACCTCTGGCTTGAGATGTGCCCCCAACGGGCCCTCAAAACATACATACACCTCCCATTTGGCGGCATACGCCAATTGCGACTGAGTGGACTCCTTACCAGCGTCAGGTTTGTCCGACATGGATGGGCCTGCCTGAACCCCCGCCCCATCCCCCCCAACTGCAGACGAACCCCCACTCGTCCCTGACACTGAAACCACCGCGGGCAGGGAGGCTGCCTCCGACTGACCAGGGACCCAACCTAAAACAGGGGAAGGGGGAACGGAACTACCCTCAAAATGCTGGACCAGCGAGCGCAAACCCGTCAGGAGATGCTGCAGTTCGGACCCAGCTCCAGACGCAGCAGGCCCGGGGGGCGCTGCCTGAGGAGGAGGTGTGATCGCCAACACCGGCGGGGGAGGGGGTGCACCCTGCCCCCACCACCCCCGCACCCCCAAACCCAACAGACTACCCAACACAACCTGCAAAGAAGATAAAGGATTATTAAGTGACTCACCAGGCTACACAGGAGGAGGTCCCACAGCCGCACTTCCGGCATCCACCGCTGCCGCCCAAACTGGCCCTTCATCCTCTGAGTTGGACAACTCGCCCTCGGACCGGGAGAATGTCGCATCCTGCTGACTTGCCACTGAAGGGATCGCTACTGACGAAGCCGCGACTCCGGGTCTGGAAGTGCTGGTCCCAGCCCCCAGGCCACGCCTCGCTCCCGTGCCACCGACACCCTCCGTGCTTCTACCGGATCTCCTGGCATGTAAAGCCGATGTGGTAGCTGCGGGGGGCACCCGCCTGGCTCTGCCCCCCGACCTGAGGGACCGACCGTCCTGGTGGCTGGAAGGGGGACCGCCGGCCGCTCGCACCGACTGGCTGGCACCCGCAGGGGGACCTCTCCCACGCCGGGCCGACTCCATGATAGGACCCCACCAGGGGAGGCGGCCGCATGCTCTGGTCTCCCGCGATGAGCAGGCGGGACCGGGGGGGAAGCCGAGCCGCGGTCGCCGCTGGATAAGCTCCACCGGGGATTCCTCCCGGTGCTGGCACTGGCCGCCGGAGTGGATGGCGGAGCCGGTGAGACCGGAGGGGCCACTAAAGGTAGGCTCCCAAAATGGCGCTGAGCTTGAAGGGAGGAGGGGGGTGAAAAGCGCTCCGGAGGCCGAGACCTCCGAGCACGCCGAGCCCCAGAAGTACCTGCCACCAGGTTGTTGTCCTCCTCTAAAGCGGCGATCTGTAGCCAGTAGGGATGAGCCGAACACCCCCCGGTTCGGTTTGCACCAGAACATGTGAACAGGCAAAAAATTCATTCGAGCACGCGAACACCATTAAAGTATATGAGACACGAACATGAAAAATCAAAAGTGCTAATTTTAAAGGTTAATATGCAAGTTATTGTCATGTTTGGGGACCCGGGTCCTGCCCCAGGGGACATGTATCAATGCAGTGATTTTAATAATGCTTAAAGTGAAACAATAAAAGTAAAATATTCCTTTAAATTTCGTACCTGGGGGTGTGTATAGTATGCCAGTAAAGTAGCCCTGGTTTCCCGTGCTTAGAACTGTCCCTGCACAAAATGTCATTTCTAAAGGAAAAAAGTCATTTAAAACTACTCGAGGCTATTCATAAATTGTCGGGTCTCGGCAATACAGATCAAAGTCATTGAAAAAAACGTCAGGGGTCCCCCCCCCCCCCAGTCCATTACCAGGCCCTTTAGGTTTGGTATGAATATTAAGGGGAACCCCGAACCAAAAAAAAAAAAAACGTGGGGGTCTCTCCAAATTCCATATCAGGCCCTTCAGGTCTGGTATGGATTTTAAGGGGAACCCTGCACCAAAATAAAAAAAATGGCGTGGGGTCCCCCCCAATAATCAATAACAGACCCTTATCCTAGCACGCAACCTGGCAGGCCGCAGGAAAAGAGGGGGGAAGAGAGTGGCCCACCCCCCTCCTGAACCGTACCAGGCCCTTAACATGGGGGCGATGTCCCCATGTTGATGGGGACAAGGGCCTCATCCCCACAACCCTTGCCCAGTGGTTGTGGGGGTCTGCAGGCGGGGGGCTTATCGGAATCTGGAAGCCCCCTTTAACAAAGGGTACCCCCAGATTCCAGCCCCCCCTATGTGAATTGGTAACGGGGTACATTGTACGCCTACCATTTCACAAATGAAAGTGTCAAAAATTAAAAAAAACATACAGACACAGTTGTGAAAAGTCCTTTATTAAAAATAAAAAAATTCAAAAAGCCATTCCAGCGTTGTAATGCAGTCTGTCCAGCGATGATCCATGAATCTCCAGTAATGCGAGTCTCCAGCGAGGAACGACGCACATCTTCCCTGCATCGGAGCCTCCCGGCTAATGACGCGCAAGCAGTGTTTGACAGTTCTTTTATAACCGAGGTCGGGGCCACCCATGACGTGACGGGTAACCCCGCCCCTCTAACGCATCACGGGGGTTTCCTGTGGCGTGTTAGAGGAGGCAGGGTTACCCGTCCCGCCTCCTCTAACGCGTCACGGGAAACCCCCATGACGCGTTAGAGGGGGCGGGGTTACCCGTCACGGGTGGCCACGACCTTGGTTATAAAAGAACTGTCAAACACTGCTCGCGCGTCATTAGCCGGGAGGCTCCGGTGCAGGGAAGATGTGCGTCGTTCCTCGCTGGAGACTCGCATCGCTGAAGATTCCTGGATCATCGCTGGACAGACTGCGTTACAACGCTAGAATGGCTTTTTTTGTTTTTTATTTTTAATAAAGGACTTTTCACAACTGTGTCTGTGTGGTTTTTAACATTTTTGACACTTTCTTTTGTGAAATGGTAGGGGTACAACACCCCGTTACCGATTCACATGGGGGGGGCGGAATCTGGGGGTCCCTTTTGTTAAAGGGGGCTTCCAGATTCCGATAAGCCCCTCGCCCGCAGACCCCCACAACCACCGGGCAAGGGTTGTGGGGATGAGGTATGAAATTTAAAGAAATATTTCACTTTTATTGTTTCACTTTAAGCATTATTAAAATCATTGCTCCCGAAAAAACTGAAGTTTTTATAACTTTTTTTTACATTGATACATGTCTCCTGGGGCAGGATCCAGGTCCCCAAACATTTTTTATGACAATAACTTGCATATTAACCTGCATTACTGTTGGTAATGCATGGGTGCGATCGCCTGCCGTGGTTGCCACGAGTGACAGCACATGATAGAAAGTTACTGAATTGCAGATTTAAAGCACAAGTGTCTGTCCCATCCGCGGTTGAGCAACTGGGTAAGCAGGGCAGCAATACCTTGGCAGGCAGCTCCCGCTGGTTGCTATGGGAAACAGCACTTGATGCTGTAGTACTGAATTCAAGCAGAGCACATAAATCCTTCCCCTGAGTTCAATTCCTCAATTGATGGAACAAAGTGCAGTTCTCCCGGCTCGGTCAACTTCAGTTGCTAGGGGCAACGGCTGGCAAGTTACCCGTGAACAGATGTCCCGGATCAAGCCTCCAAATGTAGCGGTACCCTCATTAGGGCTGTTGAGTGCTGTGGTCTGTCTGTCACACTGTCCAGCCAGGCACACAATTTCAAGCATCCAGAGACACGAGGGGAATTAACTTAGATAGGGATAGGGAAATCATGAGATGCCCAGAAGATCGAAAGTCAATGTTGGGACTGAATTATATTCACTCACTGTATATACAATCTCCTCCCTTCCTCCAGCACATCACTTGCTTACATAGTATCTGTCATGAACTGGTGGACTGCAAGTGAAAAGTATTATAATTTATTATAAGAAAACGAAATAAACAAAAGTAAACGCACCTCCAATATGACAAACAGTGACTAACCAGTAGGGGTGAGCCGAACACCCCCCCCCCCCCCGGTTCGGTTCGCAGCAGAACATGCGAACAGGCAAAAAAATTGTTCGAACACGCGAACACCATTAAAGTCTATGGGACAGGAACATGAAAAATCAAAAGTGCTAATTTTAAAGGTTAATATGCAAGTTATGGTCATAAAAAAGTGTCTGGGGGCCTGGGTCCTGCCCCAGGGGACATGTATCAATGCATAAAAACTTCAGTTTTTTCGGGAGCAGTGATTTTCATAATGCTTAAAGTGAAACAATAAAAGTGAAATATTCCTTTAAATTGTGTACCTGGGGGGTGTCTGTAGTATGCCTGTAAAGTAGTGCATGTTTCCCATGTTTATAACAGTCCCTGCACAAAATGACACTTCTAAAGGAAAAAAAGTCATTTAAAACTACTAGCGGCTATAATGAATTGGTGGGTCCCGGCAAACCAGATAAAAGTCATTGAAAAAAACTAGGGCTGTGGAAATTAACTATTTATTCCTCGATTAATCGATTAATTGTTTTGATCGATCAAAATTCTTTTGATCGATCAAAATTCTTTGGGCTTGCCGTGTCCATCTGAAGGGCTCCTTTGCTGTGCCTTCATATCTGCATGCCGGCGGGACCTTACTATCTGCCACATGCAAGGGCTGTTATACTTCCCTCTATCACTTCCCTCTATCAACCTGGGATTCTACAGCCATCCACTGGGAGTTGTGATAGTTCCCTTCACGGGACATCTACATGCCAACGGACTGATGTTAGCCCCTTCTCATCTGGATTCAGCAGTGGTATCGTTGTACACATTTTTATATCAGTATCATACTTAGCTACATGTTTTTATGACTGCTTTTGCTACCGTTTGGTATTCCTCGCACCATTTTTACAGTTTATGTAGCTACATCGATTTTATCTCCAGTGCAATATTTATTTTGTTACCTACTTGAAGACTATAAAAGTTTTAATGCTATTCCCATCGAGCGCTGCCTTTGTGTGTTTTTTTATCCTGCTATCCATTTTTCCAGTGGTTGGTAGCTGCGATGGGAATCGGCCTGCAAGGAGATCAGCTAAAAGTAGTTGGATCTGTATGTGCGTTATAATTAATCGAAATTAGTCGATTAATCGATTTAAAAAAAATCGATTAATCGAACACGAAAATTTTAATCAGTAACAGCCCTAAAAAAAACGGCATGGGTTCCCCCCCCCCCCCCCAGTCAATTACCAGGCCCTTTGGGTCTGATATAGATATTAAGGGGAACCCCGAACCAAAATTAAAAAAAAAATGCGTGGGGGTCCCCCCAAATTCCATATTAGGCCCTTCAGGTCTGGTATGGATATTAAGGGGAACCCAATTTTTTTTTTAAAAATGGTGTAGGGGTCCCCCTCAAAGTTGATACCAGACCCTTCAGGTCTGGTATGGATTTTAAGGGGAACCTTGCGCCAAAAAAAAAAAAAATGGCGTGGGATTCCCCCCAAGAATCCATACCAGACCTTTATCTGAGCACGCAACCTGGCAGGCTGCAGGAAAAGAGGGTGGACGAGAGAGCGCCCCCCCTCCTGAACCGTACCAGGCCACATGCCCTTAACATGGGGAGGATGTCCCCATGTTGATGGGGACAAGGGCCTCATCCCCACAACCCTTGCCCGGTGGTTGTGGGGGTCTGCGGGCGGGGGGCTTATCGGAATATGGAAGCCCCCTTTAACAAAGGGGACCCCCAGATCCCGGCCCCCTATGTGAATTGGTAAGGGGTACATTGTACCCCTACCATTTCACAAAAAAAAGGTGTCAAAAATGTTAAAAACCACAGTACACAGCTTGGGACAAGTCCTTTATTAAAAAGAAAAAAAAAGAAAAAAATAATTACAGCGATGTAATCCAGTCTCGATCTCCAGAGATGTAATCCAGTCTCGATCTCCAGCAATGTAATCCAGTCTCGATCTCCAGCGATGTAAATCTATTCTCGATCTCCAGCGAGGATACGATGCCGACACGATCCTGCCTCCACAGGAGGCACCCGACGAATGACATGCTCCAGCCTAACAGCTCTTATATAGCTGAGGGTGGGGCCACCCATCAGTGCGCGGGTGACCCGCCCCCTCTGACACAACAGGGAAAGTCCGGGGTTACCCAGTGACATGTACGGGTGACCCCGCCCCCCTCTGACGCAACGCGGGTTTCCGCTGGAGATTGAGACTGGATTACATTGCTGGAGATCGAGACTGAATTACATCGCTGGAATTAATATTATTTTTTTCTTTTTAATAAAGGACTTGTCCCAAGCTGTGTAATGTGGTTTTTAACATTTTTGACACTTTTTTGTGAAATGGTAGGGGTACAATGTACCCCTTACCAATTCACATAGGGTGGGCTGGGATCTGGGGGTCTCCTTTGTTAAAGGGGGCTTCCAGATTCCGATAAGCCCCCCGCCTGCAGGCCCCCACAACCACCAGACAAGAGTTGTGGGGATGAGGCCCTTGTCCCCATCAACATGGGGACATCCTCCCCATGTTGAGGGCATGTGGCCTGGTACGGTTCAGGAGGGGCGAACAGCCAATGTTCGAGTTGAACTCATGTTCGACCCGAACATAAAGCTCATCCCTACTAACCAGCAACCAACCCCAGTGACACACAATAAATAACTGCCTAAACCAAAAACATATACAGGAGTAAGAGGCAATCGTAAACAAGCCAGGGTCATACACGGGAGATCAGGTAGATTTAGCTGGGAACAAGGCAGGACAGGGAGAGGGTAACAGGAGACAGGGGGAACAGGCGGAAGGAATCTGGCTGAAGGGCAGGGGTCCAGGAACAGATACAGGGTCACAGATTAACAGGATAACAGGATAAAGGGTCAGGATCAGGATACAGGATCACAGGCTAGGGAACACAGGTCAGGGCTCAAGGAACAATACCAAGGCAAATGTGTGCAGCATCTGCCGGGTATATATACACCTCCTTCAGTCAGTCTCAGGTGATGCCTGATTGCAGGAGATGATGTCGGCTCCAGACTGCCGGGAGATACCCGCTGGTGGACACCAGTACTGCGGCCCATAGATCTGACAGTGCCACCAGCAGGTGAAACCTTTCCTGGCAGTATCTCTCTTCAACAACTCCAGCACATCACTTGCTTGCACTTCCCAGGTCAGCTAGCACTGATTTGTAGGCCTGACAGTGGCCCAGCCAGACATAAAGCAGATGCCCTTTGCAGGCAGGGACCATGGGCCCCTTTAGTGTAGCAAAATTGTAGGTAGTCCCAGTGCTAGCTGTCCACGTGGCTACTGCTCTCAGCACCACCTCTTCAGGCACTTCCAGCCCTCCTGGCTGCAGCTGCCCCTCTCCACTGCCCGTGCCACCACAATCCTGACTGGCTCTGCACCCATCCCAGACTACTCATCCCAGCCCTCTCAGGCGTGCCTTCCCATTCCTCCTAACTGTGTGTCACTCACCAGCTCTCTTGGCTGCTTCTGTGGAACTCCCGGAGACTTGCCCGGCAGTGTTCTCCTGCTGTCCTCTCTTACTCCTCCTGTGCCTCCTGGTCAGGACACCTTCGTAGGTTGTAAGAGGGTCCCGTCCGCACCCGAGCCCAAGCCCAAGGTCACCCCCCCTAGACTGGGGAGCTCCCTCAAAGGCCCTGACAGCCTAACACTCAATCTCCATATTCCACCCAATCACCAACTACTCCCCAGCTGGGCTGACTCTGGGTATTTAACCCCTTCCATACCGGGCCATTGAAAAATGACGCCGACAGGAACCCTCTCTCCCTCCGGGTGGACGTCATATGACGTCCTGGGTTTGAGGGGGGATATCTGAATGATGCCTGCAGCTAGAGACATCATTCAGATATCCTTTTTTTTCAGCCGGCGATCCACCATAAGAATGATCATGGCGGCGGTTCCACTGCTTGATCGTTCTTATAGGCGGCGGGAGGGGACATCCCCCCCCTCCCGCCGCCATCCGGTGCTTCTCCGGGCTCTCCCGTGCGATCGGGGACCCGGAGAGAATCGTCGGCGCCGGTAGTGTGTCACCTGATGAGCATAGAGATGACTGGTGACTAGATGGTCACCAGTCATCTCTATGATCGTCGGAGGCCCGGGCGCGATGTGATGACGTCACGCCCGGGTCCTCAAATGTAAACAAAGCCGCCATTGCGGCTGTAAGTATGAGATTGTGAAAAAAAATTCACTGATCTCATGCTTTCCAGCCTGGAGGAGAGATGTGGGGTCTTATTGACCCCGCATCTCTCCATAAAGAGGACCTGTCACACACATTCCTATTACAAGGGATGTTTACATTCCTTGTAATAGGAATAAAAGTGATCAAAAAAAAAA
This sequence comes from Rana muscosa, assembly GCA_029206835.1. Lineage (NCBI taxonomy): Eukaryota > Metazoa > Chordata > Amphibia > Anura > Ranidae > Rana > Rana muscosa. Next base: position 364,071,793 of record CM055127.1, read on the forward strand.
AAGTGTAAAAAAAAAGTAAAAAAAAAAAGTAAAAAAAAAAAAAATAAAATAATTTTTTTTTAAAAACGCCCGTCCCCAATAGCTCGCGCTTAGAAGCGAACACACATGTAAGTCCCGCCCACATATGTAAACACATGTGAGGTATCGCCGCGTGCGTTAGAGCACGGCAACAATTCTAGCACTAGACATCCTCTGTAACTCTAACCTGGTAACCTGTAAAAAAAATTAAAGCGTCGCCTATGGAGATTTTTAAGTACCGATGTTTGGCGCCATTCCATGAGTGTGCGCAATTTTAAAGCGTGACATGTTAGGTATCTTTTTACTCGGCGTAACATAAGCTTTCATATTTTACAAAAAAATTGGCCTAACTTTACTGTTTTGTTATTTTTTAATTCATGAAACCATTTTTTCCCCCAAAAAAGGCGTTTGAAAAATTATTGCGCAAATACCGTGCAAGATAAAAAGTTGCAACGACCGTCATTTTATTCCCTAGGGTGTCTGCTAAAAAAAACATATATAATGTTTTGGGGTTCTGAGTAATTTTCTAGCAAAAGAATGATGATTTGTACATGTAGGAGAGAAGTGCCAGAATAGGCCCGGTATGGAAGTGGTATAAAAAGCCCTGTATGGAAGTGGTTAAGGAGGCCTGCCCCTTGACAGTCCAAGTTGGGGATTGGTCAGGGCTCCTCAAAACACCCCAAGCAGCTCCACCTCCCCTCTCCTCCTTCCTTTCCAGAATATTCTAGAAGGATCTGGAAAGAAGTGGGAGGTCTGGGTGATGCTGCCTGTGAGTCACCAGCTCTGCTCTGAGTCACTCCCAACCCAGATCAAAACACACCCAGGCTTGGCTGCCAGCCAAGCTTGGAAATGTACCTACTCTCACAAAATTCTAGCCATTCTACTTCTAGCACACTAGAGGGTGCTACAGGGGCATTCTAATACAGGAGGAATGTTACTGGCCAGACCATCAGGTGAAAACAGAGGGGAGAAAGGTCTTAAAAAAAATGCAGCCACCACATCTAATGATTGGTAAACTGCATTATATTACATTTTTGGTTTTGGGTTTAATTTCCCTCTGCTGACCTTCTGGGTCCAGGACATTTTTTTGAGCCCAGGTGCCGCAACATTCTGGATGAGATTGTATAAATGTTTTATATGGCGACAAAAAGCCATAAACTGTTCTAATGGAAGAAAT